>CM059440.1:61741003-62365986 GCA_030390025.1 Squalus acanthias | reverse complement strand
TCTTCTTCTTCCTCTTCTGCTCCTCCCCTCTTTCTCCTCCGCTTTTTCTTCTTCTTCTACTTCTCCTCCTCCTGCTCTTCTTCTTCTTCTTCCTCTTCTTCTTCTTCTTCTTCTTCTCCTCTTCTTCTTCTTCTACTTCATCATCTTCTTCTCCTCCTCCTCTTCTTCTTCTTCTTCTTCTCTTCATCTTCTTCTTCTCCTCCTCCTCCTCTTCTTCTTCTTCTTTTTCTTCTCCTCCTCTTCTTTCTTCTTCTTCTTCTCCTCCTCCTTCTCCTCCACTTCTTCTTCTTCTTCTCCTCCTCCTCTCTTCTTCTTCTTCTTTTTCTTCTCCTCCTCTTCTTCTTCTTCTTCTTCTCCTCCTCCTTCTCCTCCACTTCTTCTTCTTCTTCTTCTTCTTCTCCTCCTCCTTCTCCTCCACTTCTTCTTCTTCTTCTCCTCTTCTTCTTCTTCATCTTCTGCTGCTGCTCTTCTTCTTCTGCTGCTGCTGCTGCTCTTTTTCTTCTTCTTATCTTCTTCTTCTTCTTCCTCTGCTGCTCTTCTTCTCCTTCTTCTGCTGCTCTTCTTCTTCTTCTCCTCCTTCTTCTTCTTCTGCTGTTGCTGCTCTTCTTCTTCTTCTCCTTCTTCTGCTGCTCTTCTTATTCTTCTTCTTCTTCTTCTCCTCCCCCTCTTCCTCCTCCTCTTCTTCTTCTTCTACTACTACTTCTCCTCCTCCTGCTCTTCTTCTTCTTCTTCCGCTTCTTCTCCTCCTCCTCCTCTTCTTCTTCTTCTTCTGCAGCTGCTGCTGCTGCACTTCTTCTTCTTCTTCTGCTGCTGTTGCTGCTCTTCTTCTTCATCTTCTTCTTCTGCTGCTCTTCTTCTTCTGCTCTTCTTCTTCTTCATCTTCTTCTTCTTCTGCTCTTCTTCTTCTTCATCTTCTTCTTCTGCTGCTGCTCTTCTTCTTCTTCTTCTTCTTCTTCTCTTCTTCTCCTCCTCCTCTTCCTCCTCTTCCTCTTCTTCTTCTTCTTCTTCTCCTCTTCTTCTTCTTCTTCTTCTTCTTCTTCTCCTCCTCCTCTTCCTCCTCTTCCTCTTCTTCTTCTTCTTCTTCTTCTCCTCTTCTTCTTCTTCTTCTTCTTCTTCTTCTTCTTCTTCTTCTTCTTCTGCAGCTGGTGCTGCTGCTCTTCTTCTTCTTCTTCTTCTTCTTCTTCCTCTGCTGCTGCGCGTCTTCTTCTAATTCTTCTTATTATTTTTATTCTTCTTCTCTTCTTCTTCTTCTTCTTCTTCTTCTTCTTCTCCTCCTCCTCCTTCTCCTCTTCTTCTTCTTCTTCTTCTTCTCCTCCTCCTCTTCCTCTTCTTCCTCTTCTTCTTCTTCTTCTTCTTCTTCTCTTCTTCTTCTTCTCCTTCTGCTGCTGCTCTTCTTCTTCTGCTCTTCTTCTTCATCTTCTTCCTCTGCTGCTGCTCTTCTACTTCTTCTTCTTCTTCTTCTGCTGCTGCTCTTCTTCTTCTGCTCTTCTTCTTTGTCTTCTTCTTCCTCTGCTGCTGCTGCTCTTCTTCTTCTCCTTCTTCTGCTGCTCTTCTTCTTCTTCTCCTTCTTCTGCTGCTCTTCTTCGTTTTCTGCTGCTGCTCTTCATCTTCTTCTTCTTCTTCTCCTTCTCCTCCTCCTCCCCCTCCTCCTCTTCTTCTTCTCCTCCTCCTCCTCTTCTTCTTCTTCTTCTTCTTCTCCTCCTCCTCCCCCTCTTCCTCCTCCTCTTCTTCTTCTTCTTCTTCTTCTTCTCCTCCTGCTCTTCTTCTTCTTCTCCTCCCCTCCTCCTCCTCCTCCTTCTTCTTCTTCATCTTCTTCTTCTTCTTCTCCTCCTCATCCTCATCCTCTTCATCTTCTTCTACTTCTTCTCCTCTTTTTCTTCTTCTTCTTCTTCTGCTGCTGCTGCTGCTCTTCTTTTTCTTCTTCTTCTTCTGCTGCAAAATCCTGGAACTCCCTCCCTAACAGCACCGTGGGAGTACCTTCACCACACGGACTGCAGCGGTTCAAGAAGGCGGCTCACCTCCACCTTCTCGAGGGCAATTAGGGATGGGCAATAAATGCTGGCCCTGCCAGCGACGCCCACATCCCATGAATGAATTAAAAAATACCCTGTGTGACCAAGTATCAGCCCGCACGCTTGATCATTGTTTGTTTCCCTCCCTTCTCTCTTGACTCCTGCGGGGCTAAAGCTCTGTGGGTACTGTCTGCCTTTCAGTGACCATCCTTCACGTGAACCCAAAACAGCAAGCATTGGCAGGCTGTTTGACTGTGTGGGGCATCACGGACAAAGACTTACCTGAAAATCCAAACACGCACTTTCCGACGAGGGTCACTGGATAGCAATCAACAACAGCAACCTAGTTGATTTTCAACACTCCCCCCCCACTAGCCCAGGGATGCGGAGGCCGATTGCAGCTTCCCTACTGCCAATGTTAGCTAACTCGGCACCGAGCAGGAGTGGTCTGTGCAGCTCAGTTGCACAATGGGCAGTGCAGTTATCAATTAAGCCACCGGGAGGAGCTGCGGTTCATATTTTTAAACATACCAGTGAGAAAGAACTTGCATTTGTTTCGCACCTTTCACAACCTCAGGACGTCCCAAATTGCTGCACAGCCAATGAATTACTTTTGAAGTGTAGTCGCAGTTGGAATGCAGGCAAACACGGCAGCCATTTTATGCACAGCAATGAGATAATGACCAGATCATTTATTTCAACTGGTAGGAGGGTCGGTGACCAGAGGACACAAATTCACGGTGATTGGTGGAAAATACAGGGAGATGAGCAGTGTTCCAAGGCACCCACGCAGCCGGCTTGCCGACATTTGAAGGTAAAAACCGCGCATGCGTGGTATTTTGAATGGCCCTTAAAAATTGCAGGGAACGTAGGAGATGAGGGAAAAAAAATTTATGCAGCGAGTTGTTGCGATCTGGAATGCGCTGCCTGAAAGGGTGGTGGAAGCAGATTCAATAATAACTTTCAAAAGGGAATTAGGTAAATACTTAAAAAAGAAAGATTTGCAGGGCTGTGGGGGAAAGAGCATGGGGGTGGGAGCAATTGGATCGCTCTTACAAAGAGTTGGCACAGGCACAATGGGCCGAATGGCCTCCTTCTATGCTGTAGGATTCTATGAAATGATCATTTCATCATCGGTCATCAATTGTCGGAGCTTTGCTCCAGCGTTGACACGTTCTGTACAGCTCCGTCACCCTTGCAGATTGTGGATGCTGTTGGCAAATTCAAGGATTAGCTCATCTGCCTTTCAATGGCAGTTCCTCCATCGAGGGTCCCACTCCCCTCCTCAGGGGATCGCCCACCCCTTTTCTGGAGGCGCGCAGGTTAATTACCCACCGTCCGGAGTTGACCAGTCACCAGTAGCACCCTCTACTGGCCATTACGGTTGCAGGTTTCACCACCTGACCTGACACACAAATGACCAGTTAAAACGGTTTTTCTTTTGGTGATGTTGGTTGAAGGATAAATGTTGGTCACGACACCAGGAGAACTCATCCTGTTCAAAGTGTGGCCGCGGGATCTTTTACGTCCACCCGAGAGAGCAGAAGGGATCTTGGTTCAATGCCTTATCTGAAAGACGGCACCTCCGACAGTGCAGCGCTCCCTCAGTACTGAGTGTCGGCCGAGATTATGTCCTGGAGCGGGGCTCAAACCAACAACCTTCTGACCCAGAGGTGAGAGTGCTACCCACTGAGCCATGGCTGACAACCTTAAAAACAAATTAATGGAATCTGAGCTGTTATCTCACAGATACAAACTCCCCAAAGACTTTCGGGGGTGGGGGGAGGGGGGGCAGGGGGACATTCTGCCAGTCTCTCCTTTTAGGGTCTCAGGCGAGGGATTGTCAGACTGGAGGAGTTCCTTTTAGCATTATTTAAAAGGTACGTCGAGGAGATCACTGCCCGTTCAAAGCAAAAAGAATACATTGATTAGGCTTTGGTTGGCGACCCTCACACTGGTGTCACCAGTTATGGGGGAAATGGTTTGTTTGCTTCCAAGACAGCTCCTCCTAATTTAAAGAAAATCTCTGTTCATTAGTACTAAAGAATGGAACTCTTTCCCTTTCTCTAGAAGATTACATAGTATTACACAGAATGCAAAGCACAGGAATAGGCCATTCAGCCCAACTAGTCTGTGCTGGTGTTTATACTCCACATGAGTCTCCTCATGTCAGCCTCTCAGCGTATCTTTCTATTCCTTTTTTCTCTCATGAACTCATCTAGTTTCCTTTTGAAAGCTATTTGCCTCACCCACTTCCTGTGGTAGCGAGTTTATTTCCCGGTCTCCGCTCCATCCCCGACCAGGTCTGCTCTGACCGAGAGCAACGACGAGAACAGACCTGCTCGGGGACGGAGTGGAGCCAGGGGAATAAAGAGCGGAGGAGAGAGAGCAAAAAAAACCAAGGAGTGACATCACAGGACAGCAGGTAGGTGATTGGTTAGTGAGTATAGCAGCGTTTTTTTTTTCTCTAGCTATGCAGTGATTTAAACTAAGAGCTGGGGAACTCTAACTATTACTTTATTAATTTAATAACTTAACTTGATATACTAATTACAGATAAACGTGAGGTATTACATTTTGGTAGGAAGAATAGGGAGGTCACTTATCACTTGGAGGGTGCGAGTCTAGGTGGGGTAGAGGAACAAAGGGATCTCGGAGTACAAATACACAAATCACTAAAAGTTGCGACACAGGTTAGCAAAGCCATAAAAAAAGCAAACCAAGCACTAGGGTTTATTTCTAGAGGTATAGAATTGAAAAGTAGGGAAGTTATGCTAAACCTGTATCGAACCTTGGTTAGACCACAGTTAGAGTACTGCATACAGTTCTGGTCGCCATATTATAAAAAGGATATAGAGGCACTGGAGAGGGTGCAGAGAAGATTTACAAGGATGATACCAGAAATGCGAGGGTATACATATCAGGAAAGGATAAACAGGCTGGGTCTCTTTTCTCTTGAAAAAAAAAGGCTGAGGGGTGACCTAATAGAGGTCTTTAAAATTTTGAAACATTTTGATAGAGTGGATACAGAGAGAATGTTTCCACTTGTGGGGAAGAGCATAACTAGAGGCCATCAATATAAGATAGTCACCAAGAAATCCAATAGGGAATTCAGAAGAAACTTCTTTACCCAAAGAGTGGTGAGAATGTGGAACTCGCTGCCACAGGGAGTGGTTGCAGCAAATAGTACAGATGTATTTAAGGGGAGGCTAGACAAGCATATAAGGGAGGGTTACGTTGATAGATTTAGATAAGGAGAGATGGGAGGAGGCTCGTGTGGAGCATAAACGCCGCAAAGGTCCGGTTGGGCTGAATGGCATTTTTCTGTGCCATGTATCCTATGTAATCCTATGTAATTAATTAATGTAACTATAAATAATTATCTGAATAAAAATTTGAACTTATTAAATTAATTCAGGTTATCAATAAGCAAATAAATAAAGAATTCTAGAGATGGCAGGGCAGGCTATGTGTCGGGACTGTAATATGTGGGGGTTTATGGACAGCGAGACTGTCCCGGATTCACACATCTGCAGGAAATGTCTCTGCCTTCACTCACTCCGGCTCAGACTCATTGAGCTGGAGTGAAAGTTAGAGACACTCCGAAACATAAGGGACGGGGAGGAATTTCTGGACAGTTTTATCCAGAATACAGTCACACCCCAGAGGAAAGCACAGGTTCAGGAAGGGGAGGGTGTGACTGCTAGGGAGACGGGTAGCGGGGACTTAGGAGAGGTTGAGAAGGAGGTCCCGCAGACACTGGTCCTGTCCAACAGGTACGATGTACTCGCTACCTGTGAGGACAAGGAGAAAGACTGCAGGGAGGACAGCCACAATGCAAACCAAGGCACCGTGGCTCAGAAGGCTGTCCAAGGGGGGCAAAGAGCAGAATAGAAATGTGGTAGTGATAGGGGATTCTATAATTAGGGGGATAGATAGCGTCCTCTGCAGCCATGAATGAGAATTCCGAAGGGTGTGTTGCCTACCTGGTGCCAGGGTAAGGGATATCGCAAGGCGGCTGGAGAGGAATTTGGAAAGGGAGGGGGTGAATCCAGTTTTCGTGGTCCATGTCGGAACAAACGACATAGGTAGGAACAGGGAGGAGATCCTGCTGAAGGAGTATCAGGAGTTAGGAGCTAAATTAAAAAGCAGGACCTCGAGGGTAATAATCTCTGGATTATTGCCCAAGCCACGTACAAATTGGCATAGAAGCAGACAGATCAGAGAATTAACATGTGGCTAAAGGGCTGGTGTGGGACAGAGGGGTTCCTTTTCATGGGACACTGGCACCAGTACTGGGACAGGAAGGAGCTGTACCGATGGGACGGGCTCCACCTGAACCGGGATGAGACCCATGCCCTAGCAGAAAGGCTAAATAGGGAGGTGGCAAAGGCTTTAAACTAGTAAGATGGGGGGGGAGGGATCTACAAGAAATTAAATCAGCCTATAAACAAAACAGGAAAGGAGAGTGTAGGAAAGAGTAAAGTAAGGGAGGACATTGATGGCCAGGGAATAAATGGAGTAATAGAACAGGAGAGTAAAAAGATGGTTAAAAATAAAGTAAAAGGAACTGCTATTAAAAATGAGTTAATCTGTCTGTACAGCAATGCACACAGTGTCCGTAATAAAACAGGAGAGCTGGAGGCAATCATGCATTGCGAGGAACCAGATGTAGTAGGGATTACTGAGATGTGGCTACAGAAAAATCAGGACTGGGAACTAAACATTGCAGTGTATAACATATTTAGAAAAGATAGAGAAGGACAAAGTGGAGGTGGAGTAGCTGTACTTATTAGGGATAACATAATGGCAGTAGAAAAAAGTGACACAGCGATCAGCAAGACAGAAACAGAATCCATGTGGATAGAGATAAAAGACAAGAAAGGATCAATCACACTAATAGGCGTAGTCTACAGACCGCCTGATAATGGAAGGGAGGTGAGGAAGAAATATGCAAACTAATTAGGGAAATGAGTAAAAAACATAGAATAATAATCATGGGGGATTTCAACTACCCCGATATTAATTGGACAGAAGAGGTAGGTAAAGGGGATAAGGGAATAAAGTTCCTACAATGTGTACAGGACTCCTTTCTAACCCAATATGTAAAAAGCCCAATAAGGGAGGATTCGCTATTGCATCTAGTAATGGTGAATGAACCAGAGCAGATAAGAGAAGTAAAAGTAGGGGAACATCTAGGCAATAGTGACCATTATATAATACACTTTAAGATAATAATTCAGAAGGACATAAGTATGACGAAGACTAGGGTAATAGATTGGAAAAAAGCTGATTTTGAGGGGCTGAGAATAGAACTTGGGAAAATAAAATGGAGAACAATATTGGCAAACAATGACATAGAACAGCAATGGGAAACATTTAAAATGGTGTTCAACAGAGTCCAGGAAAAATATATTCCGCTAAAAAAGAACAAAATAAGCACTAATGGAACACCATAAGGGAAAATTGAGGGTAAGGAAAGAGGCATACATTAAGTACATGGACTGCAGGGGAAAGCTTGATAAGGGAGAATATGAAGAGATTAGGAGAGAAGTCAATAAAAACAATTAGGAAGGCAAAGAGGAACTATGGACTTAAATTATCAAGGAACAGTATCGTGGTGGTTAGCTATAGACCAGTCAGCTTAACATCGGTGGTAGAAAAAATAATGGAATCACTACTAAAGGAGAAAATAGAAGAATATCTGGAAGCCAAAAATATAATAATGAATAGTCAGCATGGATTTCAAAAGAGAAAATCTTGCTTGACCAACAAATTTAATTTTTTGAAGAGGTAACAGAGAGAGTAGACAAGGGTAATGTAGTAGATGTAATTTATCTAGATTTTCAAAAGACTTTTGGTAAGGTACTGTGAAGGAATAAGCCATATAACCTATTCAGAAAAATACACCATTCTATGAAAGAATTCTGGCCTTATTAAAACATGACAAACTGGGTTTGGAAATCTGGAAGCCTCAACAATCTAAAGCTGTAACAGCATACAGGCTATTGAGATAAGATAGTTGTTGACACTGAATCAATAACCTTGTTGAAACAGAAGGTTGGAGGCTCCTGACGGTCTGAATCTTTGGAAAGAAGACAATGGTGCATCCTGGTTTAGGTGTTCTAAGTTACACTTTGTAAAAAGGCACATTAAATTAAGAAACATATGCCTTCGTAACAATGACATCAAGTAAAAGAAACACCTGCCGTCACACCGTTTTTGTGTTAAGCTTAAGACACCTACACAGGAGACATGCTTCTGTGTTACAACCAGCTGAGGTGACTAAGAATTGCATAGATCACCCTAGTTAAGGTGTTCTAATTGCAAGAGCACAAACAGAATGCCTTAGTAAAAATGACATCAAATAGATGCACCTGCTGTTACACCGTTTTTTATGATAAGCTTCGAACACCGAAAGGAGAGACATGAGTCTGCAATGCTACCATTTGATCTGACTGTAAGAATTGCAGAAGTCAGCAGAAAAATGACTAGAGATAATTAGCTTACATCAGCAGAAAACTTTAAAGGAATACCACTGGAAAAGGGTATAAATATTGAGCTCTCAAATGGGATAATAGATTCGCTGTAAAGAGGCAAAGTGATTCTCAGGCTTCAGAGGTGGCTCTGTAAGTCTACAACTCTTTGTACCTCGGGGATCAACGGTACTGTATTTGATTTTGGTGGATATTCTGAATAAGACTAAGAACTGTAAAACTGTAGCGAAGTTAAGATTTGAGAGTAAGGATCTCTGATAATAGAATTGTAAGCTTTCTGTTTTTGGAACTGTTAATGTTGCGATTGAATCACCAACTGTAAATTACATGTCGGTTCTTTAATAAATCTATATATTTTTGGAATTGTCTCACATAATACTTCTGTATCAAACTTGTGAACTCAATCTCTGTACACTCTTTGGTGAGGAGTTGCAGAATTCTGGGGGAGTTTTCCGGACCCTCATAATATCCGGAACGTTACAGTCTAGCTAAACTTATTAAAAGTGCTACCTGGAGGACGGTAACATTTTCAGGTTGTTCCTTTCCTTTAGGGAGATATAGTCCGGACCTTTAGACCCAATTAAGCGTCTTTAGGATTCGGCTACCTCAAACTTTAGTTGAAAGTGAATGTCTGGGGAATACGCCTGATCTGGGGTAGCCCTAAAGGGGCTAGGACTAGTAATTATCCCTTCAGTACCACATAATAGACTAATGAATAAGACCAGAGAATGCGGAGTCAGGGGACAAGTAGCAGATTGGATAGCTAGCTAGCTTCAAGACAGAAAGCAAGAGTAGGGGTAAAGGGTAGCTATTCACAGTGGCAGAAGGTGGGTAGTGGTGTTCCACAAGGATCAGTGCTAGGACCACAGTTGTTCACAATTTATATTAACAATTTAGACTTTAGAATCAGAAACACAATTTCTAAATTTGTGTATGACACCAAATTGGAGGGGTAGTCAATACTGAGGAGGACTGCAACAAATTACAGGAGGACATTAATAAACTTGTAAAATGGGCATATAATTGGCAAATGAAGTTCAACACAGATAAATGTGAGGTATTGCATTTTGGTAGGAAGAATAGGGAGGTCACTTATTACTTAAACATAGAAGATAGGCGCAGGAGCAGGCCATTCAGCCCCTCGAGCCTGCTCCGCCATTCAATGAGATCATGGCTGATCATCCAAATTCAGTACCCTGTCCCTGCCTTCTCCCCATATCCCTTGATCCCTTTAGCTTTAAGAA
Source organism: Squalus acanthias (assembly GCA_030390025.1). NCBI lineage: Eukaryota > Metazoa > Chordata > Chondrichthyes > Squaliformes > Squalidae > Squalus > Squalus acanthias. The sequence goes on along the minus strand of CM059440.1, from coordinate 62,356,233 downwards.
ATATATTTAACTCCTTCTTGAATATATTTAATGAATTGGCCTCTACTGCCTTCTGTGGCAGAGAGTTCCACAGGTTCACCACTCTCTGGGTGAAGAAATTCCTCCTCCTCTCAGTCCTAAATGGCTTACCCCTTATCCTTAGACTGTGACCCCTGGTTCTGGACTCCCCCGCCATCGGGAACATCCTTCCTGCATCTAGTCTGTCTAGTCCTGTTAGAATTTTATAAGTTTCAATGAGATCCGCTCTCATTCTTCTAAACTCTAGCGAATATAAGCCCAATTGACCCAATCTCTCCTCATACGTCATTCCTGCCATCCCAGGTATCAGCCTGGTGAATCTTCGCTGCACTCCCTCCATGGCAAGAACATCCTTCCTCAGATAAGGCGACCAAAACTGCACACAATACTCAAGATGTGGTCTCACCAAGGCCCTGTACAACTGCAGCAAGACATCCTTGCTCCTGTACTCGAATCCTTTCGCTACGAAGGCCAACATACCATTTGCCTTCTTAACCGCCTGCTGCAGTTGCATGCTTACCTTCAGCGACTGGTGCACAAGGACACCCAGGTCTCGTTGCACTTCCCCTTCTCCCAATCTATTGCCATTCAGATAATAATCTGCCTTCCTGTTTTTGACACCAAAGTGGATAACCTCGCATTTATCCACATTATATTGCATCTGCCATGCTTCTGCCCAATCACGCAACCTGTCCAAATCATACTGGAGTTTCTCGGCATCCTCCTCACGGCACACACTCCCACCCAGCTTTGTGTCGTCTGCAAACTTGGAGATATTACATCCAATTCCCTCGTCTAGATCATTAATATATATTGTGAATAGCTGGGGTCCTAGGACCGATCCCTGCGGTACCCCACTAGTCACTGCCTGCCACTCGGAAAAAGACCCATTTATTCCAACTCTTTGCTTTCTGTCTGCCAACCAGTTCTCTATCCAAGACAGTACCTTACCCCCAATCCCATGTGCTTTAACTTTGCACGCTAATCTCTTATGCGGGACCTTATTGAAAGCCTTCTGAAAGTCCAAATACACCACATCCACTGGTTCTCCCTTTTCTATTTTACCAGTTACATCCTCAAATAATTCCAGTAGATTAGTCAAGCACAATTTACCTTTTGTAAATCCATGTTGACTTTGTCCGATCCTGTCACTGTTTTCCAAGTGCTCTGCTATTACATCTTTTATAATGGACTCTAGCATTTTCCCCACTACCGATGTCAGGCTATAATTTCCCATTTTCTCTCTCCCACCTTTTTTGAATAGTGGGGTAACATTAGCTACCCTCCAATCCATGGGAACTGTTCCAGATTCTATCGAATTTTGGAAGATGACCAGCAATGCATCTACTATTTCTAGGGCCACTTCCTTAAGTACCCTAGGATGTAGATTATCAGGCCCTGGGGATTTATCGGCCTTCAATCCCGTCAATTTCCCTAACACTATTTCCCTACAAATACTGATTTCTTTCAGTTCCTCCCTCTCATTAGACCCTATGTTCCCCGACATCTCTGGGAGGTTATTTGTGTCCTCCTTTGTGAAGACAGAACCAAAGTATGTATTTAATTGGTCTGCCATTTCTTTGTTCCCCATTATAAATTCCCCTGGAGGGGGTGAGTCTGGGTGGGTAGAGGAGCAAAAGGGATCTTGGAGTACAAATACACAAATCGCTAAAAGTAGTGACACAGGTTAACAAGGCCATAAAAAAAGCAAACCAAGCATTAGGGTTTATTTCTGGAGGGATAGAATTGAAAAGTAGTGAAGTTATGCTAAACTTGTATCGAACCTTGGTTAGACCACACTTGGAATACTGCATACAATTCTGGTCGCCATATTATAGGAAAGATATAGAGGCACTGGAGAGGGTGCAGAGAAGATTTACAAGGATGATACCAGAAATGCAAGGAATATCAGGAAATATCTGGAAAGGGTGAACAGGCTGGGTCTCTTTTTGCTTGAAAAAGAAGGCTAAGGGGTGACCTAATAGAGGTCTTTAAAATTATGAAAGGTTTTGATAGAGTGGATACAGAGAGAGTGTTTCCATTTGTGGGGAAGAGCATACCTAGAGGCCATCAATATAAGATAGTCACCAAGAAATCAAATAGGGAATTCAGAAGAAGCTTCTTTACCCAGAGAGTGGTGAGAATGTGGAACTCGCTACCACAGGGAGTGGTTGAGGCAAATAGTATAGATGCATTTAAGGGGAGGTTAGATAAGCATAAATAAAAACAGAAAATGCTGGGAATACTCAGCAGGTCAGGCAGCATCTGTGGAGAGAGAAACAGAGTTAACGTTTCAGGTCGATGACTCTTCGTCAGAACTGGGGCCAGTTCTGACGAAGGGTCATCGAGCTGAAACGTTGACTCTGTTTCTCTCTCCACAGATGCTGCCTGACCTGCTGAGTATTCCCAGCATTTTCTGTTTTTATTTCAGATTTCCAGCATCCGCAGTATTTTGCTTTTGTATTAGATAAGCATATGAGGGAGAAAGGAATAGAGGGTTCTGCTGATAGAGTTAGATGAGGAAAGATGGGAGGAGGCTCGAGTGGAGCATAAACGCCGGCATGGACTGATTGGGCCGAATGGCCTGTTTCTGTGCCGTATATCCTATGTAATCCTATGAGTTCCACATTCTAACCACTCTCTGAGTAAAGAAATTTCTCCTTATTTACCTATTCGATCTATTCGTGACTATCTTGTATTTATGGCCCCTAGTTTTGGATTCACCCACAAGTGGAAACATTTTCTCCACATCTACCCTGTCCAACCCATTCATAATTTAAAAACCTCTATCTGGTCTCCTCTAAGTCTTCTCTTTTCTAAAGAAGAAAGCTCCAACCCGTTCAATCTTTCCCGATAGCTAGAATCTCTCAGTTCTGGTACCATGCTTGTAAAAAAAAAATTGCACGTTCTCCAGTGCTTCTATGTCCTTTTTATAGTATGGCCACCACAACTGTGCACAGTACACAGTGCGGCCTGACCAGGGTGCTATACAGATTTGAAATAATATAAGATTAAAGGATGATCTAATTGAGGTGTTTAAGATGATTAAACGATTTGATGGGGTAGATAGAGAGAAACTATTTCCTCTGGTGGGGGAGTCCAGAACAAGGGGGCAGAACCTTCAAATTAGAGCCAGTCCGTTCAAGGGTGATGTCAGGAAGCACTTCTTCACACAAAGAGTAGTGGAAATCTTGAACTCTCTCCCCCAAAAAGTTGTTGAGTTTGGGGGTCAATTGAAAATTTCAAAACTGAGATCGATAGATTTTTGTTAGGCAAGGGTATTGAGGGTTACGGAACCAAGGCGGCCGTGCAGCGTTCTGAATCTCCCACGCAGCTGGCTCACCAGCTTTTAAATGAGAAAAACCGCGCACGCTCGGTATTTTGAATGGGCCGCGCCGCCCCTTAAAGGGGCCGCGCACCCAAAAAAGAATTAAAGGGAACATTGGCCGTGATCTAATTGAATGGCAGAACAGGATCGAGGGGCTGAGTGGCCTACTCCTGTTCCTAGGAACACAGCAGTCAATGTTTGTCAAAAATATAAGAAAATAAAATTAAGCAGATGCTATAACTGATCCATTTTTAACAGAATCCTGGTGGCAAGTGACAATTTTCAAATCAATCTCAGTGGGCATAAAGGATTATTGACCAGCTGCATTCCTGGATAAACCTATGATCTAACGGCAGTGGCATAGAGTGCTTTGTGCAGTCTGGATTTGTTTTCTCTAACATCATGCAGTCAATGGCCTAGAAATTCGCGTGGGCGGCTTGCCGCGGGGGTAAGGATCGCGCGTGCTCTTACTCACCACGCCTGCCGTTGTGTTTTGGGCCCACAGGAACTTCGGGTCCTGGGCCTCTCCCTAGTGCCGGCGCACAGTGCTTGCGTGTTCCAGGGGCGCAGTTAGTGCGATGCGACCCCTGGGATCACGTGGGCCATGGAGAGCCAATGGCAGCAGACCATCTTTCATTCATAGATTTGACAGGAGACCTGTCAAATCTGTGAATTGAAATCGGCCCCAAAAGAACAGCTAAACCTCAAATAAATTTTAAAAAAACCCATCACATTTATAAAATAACTATAGTTAAATAAATTAACCACTTTAAACAAAAATTTAAATTTTTGAAAAAATTAAAATACTTTTTAAAAGTTATAAAAATAAACTTACCTTTCTTTAAAGTATCTAAAAAAGATAAACCTGTTGAAAAAAATTTAAAATTATACTTAATTAACTACTTACCTTGTTCAAAAGGGGTCTTACGCCTCCTTTTTACTAGCGTAGAATCTTTCATACTTACCCTCGCGTTGAAACCTGAAAAAAAATCTAAGTGTGCTGCGTGCGCGCAGCTTCTAGCGCGCACGCGGTTCACCTAGGAACCGCCCCCTTCACCATACCGGAAGTGCCAGTTTCCCGCGCATGCGCAGTGCATGCAGGAAACCGGCACTTCGGGAATGAATACGGGTGAGTACGCACTGAGTACTCACCCGAGAATGGCCGAATTTTTGGGCCAATGTTTGACTTAGCCTTTTGCCAAAATAACCAGTGTGTAACTAAGTGCCCCACCCACACATACGTATCTGTGAAACCCAACATCCCTTTTTGGCACTCAGTATTACCTTTGAGTACAGTCACTCACTATAAATAGCAATGCAATGTTCCTCTTCCTTGTTGCCTATTGTCTCCTAAAGGGCTGGTGGTTTACATCTTTCAAGTTTGAAAAGACAAGAGAAGTAAAACATCCATTCTTGCTGAATGAACTTCTCCTTGCTGTGAATTGTTGATTAAAGGTGGATTAACTGGCGACAGATCAGCACTTCCTCCTGGAGTTGTAATAAATCCTCCCTCTGATTCTGGTGTTGGGCCGTTGCTTGGCTGTGGTTGCGAGTCAGCAAAGGAGGAGAGCGACGGTGTTACTGTACACAGCAAGACGACAATTGCTTGCGGAGGTCAAGGTGAGTGTAAATTATTACTGTGCACGGAATGAAAAGCAATCTGCAGTCACTGTGTTCGCTCTTGGACACAGTACAGACAGCCCACTAGAGCCTATTGGTTAACATTCAATCTCAGCAAATTCTCTGATTTTAGTCATCACTTCTTGCTCAAAGTTTCACACATGATCAACCGGGGCAACTTGTGAAGGTATTTCATGGTTTTACTCCCTTTACAGCTGCGAGTGTAAGTAGAGTGTGTGCGAGGGGTGTGTGTGTGTAAGTGGAGAGACTGAGGGAGTCGAGTGTGGGTGAGTAGAGTGTGCAGTACTGAGGGAGCGACACACTGTCGGGGGGCAGTACTGAGGGAGCGACACACTGTCGGGGGGCAGTACTGAGGGAGCGACACACTGTCGGGGGGCAGTACTGAGGGAGGGCAGCACTGTTGGAGGGGCAGTACTGAGGGAGCGCGGCACTGTTGGAGGGGCAGTACTGAGGGAGCGACACACTGTCGGGGGGCAGTACTGAGGGTGGGCTGCACTGTCGGAGGGACTGTGCTGAGGGAGAGCCACACTGTCAGAGGGGCAGTACTGAGGGTGGGCTGCACTGTCAAAAGGGGCAGTACTGAGGGAGGGCTGCACTGTCAAAAGGGGCAGTACTGAGGGAGTGCCATACTGTCGGTGGGGCAGTACTGAGGGTGGGCTGCACTGTCAAAAGGGGCAGTACTAAGGGAGGACTGCATTGTCGGAGGGGCAGTGCTGAGGGAGGGCTGCACTGTTGGAGGGGCATTACTGAGGGAGCGCGACACTGTCAGAGGGGCAGTACTGAGGGTGGGCTGCACTGTCGGAGAGGCAGTACTGAGGGAGCACTGCACTGTTCGAGGGGCAGTACTGAGGGAGCGCCACACTATCAGAGGGGCAGTACTGAGGGAGCGCCACACTGTCGGAGGGCAGTACTGAGGGTGGACTGCACTGTCGGAGAGTCAGTACTGCGGGACCACTGCACTGTCGGAGAGGCAGTACTGAGGGTGGACTGCACTGTTGGAGGGGCAGTACTGAGGGAGCGACACACTGTCGGGGGGCAGTACTGAGGGTGGACTGCACTGTCGGAGGGTCAGAACTGAGGGAGGGCAGCACTGTCGGAGAGGCAGTACTGAGGGAGCGCTGCACTGTCGGAGGGGCAGTACTGAGGGAGTGCTGCACTGTCAGAGAGTCAGTACTGCGGGACCACTGCACTGTCGGAGGGGCAGTACTGAGGGAGCGCGGTACTGTCAGAGGGGCAATACTGAGGGAGGACTGCACTGTCGGAGAGGCAGTACTGAGGGGGCGCTGCACTGTCGGAGGGGCAGTACTGAGGGACCACTGCACTGTCGGAGGGGCAGTACTGCGGGACCACTGCACTGTCGGAGGGGCAATACTGAGGGAGTGCTGCACTGTCGGAGGGGCAGTACTGAGGGTGGACTGCACTGTCGGAGGGGCAGTACTGAGGGAGCGCTGCACTGTCGGAGGGGCAGTACTGAGGGAGCGCTGCACTGTCGGAGGGGCAGTACTGAGGGTGGGCTGCACTGTCGGAGGGGCTGTGCTGAGGGAGCGCCACACTGTCAGAGGGGCAGTACTGAGGGTGGGCTGCACTGTCAAAAGGGGCAGTACTGAGGGAGCGCCATACTGTCGGAGGGGCAGTCCTGAGGGTGGGCTGCACTGTCAAAAGGGGCAGTACTGAGGGAGGACTGCATTGTCGGAGGGGCAGTGCTGAGGGAGGGCTGCACTGTTGGAGGGGCAGTACTGAGGGAGCGCGACACTGTCAGAGGGGCAGTACTGAGGGTGGGCTGCACTGTCAAAAGGGGCAGTACTGAGGGAGGACTGCATTATCGGAGGGGCAGTGCTGAGGGAGGGCTGCACTGTTGGAGGGGCAGTCCTGAGGGAGCGCGACACTGTCAGAGGGGCAGTACTGAGGGTGGGCTGCACTGTCGGAGAGGCAGTACTGAGGGAGCACTGCACTGTTCGAGGGGCAGTACTGAGGGAGCGCCACACTATCAGAGGGGCAGTACTGAGGGTGGGCTGCACTGTTGGAGAGGCAGTACTGAGGGAGCTCCACACTATCAGAGGGGCAGTACTGAGGGAGTGCTGCACTGTCGGAGGGGCAGTACTGCGGGACCACTGCAGTGTCGGAGGGTCAGTACTGAGGGAGCGCCACACTGTCGGAGGGGCAGTACTGAGGGTGGGCTGCACTGTCAAAAGGGGCAGTACTGAGGGAGGGCTGCACTATCAAAAGGGGCAGTATTGAGGGAGCGCCACACTGTCAATGGGGCAGTACTGAGGGTGGGCTGCACTGTCAAAACGGGCAGTACTGAGGGAGGGCTGCATTGTCGGAGGGGCAGTGCTGAGGGACCGCTGCACTGTCAGTGGGGCAGTGCTGAGGGAGGGCTGCACTGTTGGAGGGGCAGTGCTGAGGGAGCACTGCACTGTCCGAGGGGCAGTTCTGAGGGAGGAGTGCACTGTCGGAGGGCCACTGCTGAGGGAGTGCTGCACTGTCAGAGGGGCAGTGCTGAGGGAGCGCTGCACTGTCGGAGGGGCAGTGCTGAGGGAGCGCCACACTGTCGGAGGGGCAGTACTGAGGGTGGGCTGCACTGTCAAAAGGGGCAGTACTGAGGGAGGGCTGCACTGTCAAAAGGGGCAGTACTGAGGGAGCGCCACACTGTCGATGGGGCAGTACTGAGGGTGGGCTGCACTGTCAAAAGGGGCAGTACTGAGGGAGGGCTGCATTGTCGGAGGGGCAGTGCTGAGGGACCGCTGCACTGTCAGAGAGGCAGTGCTGAGGGAGGGCTGCACTGTTGGAGGGGCAGTGCTGAGGGAGCACTGCACTGTCCGAGGGGCAGTTCTGAGGGAGGAGTGCACTGTCGGAGGGCCACTGCTGAGGGAGTGCTGCACTGTCAGAGGGGCAGTGCTGAGGGAGCGCTGCACTGTCGGAGGGGCAGTGCTGAGGGAGCGCCACACTGTTGGAGGGGCAGTACTGAGGGTGGGCTGCACTGTCAAAAGGGGCAGTACTGAGGGAGGGCTGCACTGTCAAAAGGGGCAGTACTGAGGGAGCGCCACACTGTCGATGGGGCAGTACTGAGGGAGCGCCATACTGTCGGAGGGGCAGTACTGAGGGTGGGCTGCACTGTCAAAAGGGGCAGTACTGAGGGAGGGCTGCACTGTCAAAATGGGCAGTACTGAGGGAGGACTGCATTGTCGGAGGGGCAGTGCTGAGGGAGCGCTGCACTGTCAAAATGGGCAGTACTGAGGGAGGACTGCATTGTCGGAGGGGCAGTGCTGAGGGAGGGCTGCACTGTTGGAGGGGCAGTACTGAGGGAGCGCCACACTATCAGAGGGGCAGTACTGAGGGTGGGCTGCACTGTCGGAGAGGCAGTACTGAGGGAGCACTGCACTGTCAGAGGGGCAGTCCTGAGGGAGCGCCACACTATCAGAGGGGCAGTACTGAGGGTGGGCTGCACTGTTGGAGAGGCAGTACTGAGGGAGCTCCACACTATCAGAGGGGCAGTACTGAGGGAGTGCTGCACTGTCGGAGGGGCAGTACTGCGGGACCACTGCACTGTCGGAGGGTCAGTACTGAGGGAGCGCCACACTGTCGGAGGGGCAGTACTGAGGGTGGGCTGCACTGTTGGAGGGGCAGTATTGAGGGAGCGCTGCACTGTCGGAGGGGCAGTGCTGAGGGAGCGCTGCACTGTCGGAGGGGCAGTGCTGAGGGAGCGCCACACTGTCGGAGGGGCAGTACTGAGGGTGGGCTGCACTGTCAAAAGGGGCAGTACTGAGGGAGGGCTGCACTGTCAAAAGGGGCAGTACTGAGGGAGCGCCACACTGTCGATGGGGCAGTACTGAGGGTGGGCTGCACTGTCAAAAGGGGCAGTACTGAGGGAGGGCTGCATTGTCGGAGGGGCAGTGCTGAGGGACCGCTGCACTGTCAGAGGGGCAGTGCTGAGGGAGGGCTGCACTGTTGGAGGGGCAGTGCTGAGGGAGCACTGCACTGTCCGAGGGGCAGTTCTGAGGGAGGACTGCACTGTCGGAGGGCCACTGCTGAGGGAGTGCTGCACTGTCAGAGGGGCAGTGCTGAGGGAGGGCTGCATTGTCGGAGGGGCAGTGCTGAGGGAGGGCTGCACTGTTGGAGGGGCAGTTCTGAGGGAGGACTACACTGTCGGATGGCCACTGCTGAGGGAGTGCTGCACTGTCAGAGGGGCAGTGCTGAGGGAGTGCTGCACTGTCGGAGAGGCAGTACTGAGGGGGCGCTGCACTGTCGGAGGGGCAGTACTGAGGAATCCACTGCATTGTCGGAGGGGCAGTACTGCGGGACCACTGCACTGTCGGAGGGGCAATACTGAGGGAGTGCTGCACTGTCGGAGGGGCAGTACTGAGGGTGGACTGCACTGTCGGAGGGGCAGTACTGAGGGAGCGCTGCACTGTCAGAGGGGCAGTACTGAGGGAGCGCTGCACTGTCAGAGGGGCAGTACTGAGGGAGCGCTGCACTGTCGGAGGGGCAGTACTGAGGGTGGGCTGCACTGTCAAAAGGGGCAGTACTGAGGGAGGGCTGCACTGTCAAAAGGGGCAGTACTGAGGGAGGGCTGCACTGTCAAAAGGGGCAGTACTGAGGGAGCGCCACACTGTCGATGGGGCAGTACTGAGGGTGGGCTGCACTGTCAAAAGGGGCAGTACTGAGGGAGGGCTGCATTGTCGGAGGGGCAGTGCTGAGGGAGGACTGCACTGTCGGAGGGCCACTGCTGAGGGAGTGCTGCACTGTCAGAGGGGCAGTGCTGAGGGACCGCTGCACTGTCGAAGGGGCAGTGCTGAGGGAGCGCCACACTGTCGGAGGGGCAGTACTGAGGGTGGGCTGCACTGTCAAAAGGGGCAGTTCTGAGGGAGGACTGCACTGTCGGAGGGCCACTGCTGAGGGAGTGCTGCACTGTCAGAGGGGCAGTGCTGAGGGAGCGCTGCACTGTCGGAGGGTCAGTACTGAGGGAGTTCTGCACTTTGGAGGGGCAGTACTGAGGGAGGGCTGCACTGTCAGAGGGGCAGTACTGAGGGAGTGCTGCACTGTTGGAGGGGCAGTTTTAAGGGAGGGGTGCACTGTCAGAGGGTCAGTACTGAAGGAGTGCTGCACTATCGCAGGGTCAGTACTGAGGGAACGTTGCACTGTTAGAGGATCAGTACCGAAGCAGTGCTGAACTGTTGGAGGGACTGTACTGAGGAAGTGCTGCACTGTTGGAGGAGCAATCATTTGGATGAGACGTTAAACTGAGGCATTTTTTCAAAGAAGAGCAGGGAAGCTCTCTCGGTATCCTGGCCAATAGTCATCACTCAACCAACATCCTCATTAACTGGTCATTCATCTCACTGCTGTCAGTGGGACCTTACTGTGCACAAATTGGCCGTCGTGTTTCCTACATAACAACAGTGACTACACTTCAAAAATAAATTCCTTGATGGTGAAGCACATTGGAACATCCTGAGGTTATGAAAGACGCTATAGAAATGCAAATTCTTTCTTTCTGGTATCTATGGCTCTGTGCTACATTGGGTAGTGCTTTCTCCATCAGGCTGTCTGAGGTGAGCTAATGTCCTGTTATTTTAGCTGATTGTGAGGCTTCTTCATGTTTTGTGCCCATGACCTGACTGTCTGGGTTAACCTGGCCCACTGAAGTGTTTGGTTCCAGTTGCCAGGCGTGTGAGTATCATTCTGCCAGGACACTGTCGTCCAATAGACATCGCTGACTCACCCCAAGAGGGGCCACGGTGACAACGTTTTAGCCCAAAAATATTCACTCTCATGAAAGATAGAAAAATATTGAAACTATATAAAAAATACCTAAAGCATGTTAAGAACATTCAGGCAGGTCCTCAGGCACGTTACACAGTATAAGTGAAATGGAATATGCAGAATAGAAGCACTATGAATAGCCGTGTGCTCTGATTTTAGTGGAAATCGCCTTGGAATCAGAGTGATACTGCACAAAAGGAGGCCATTTGGCCCATCATGCTTGTGCCAGTGCCTTGAAAGAGCTATCCAATTAGACCCACTCGCCCCTGTTCTTTCCCTACAGCCCTGCAAATTTCCCCTTCAAGTATTTATCCTTACGGATCAATATACTTCACAAGTGTATATTTACTTAATAAACATCCACCACCATTCAGTAACCAAGGAAGTAAAGCAGCCATAAATAAAAACAGAAACTGCTGGAATTACTCAGCAGGTCAGGCAGCATCTGTGGAGAGAGAAACAGAGTTAACGTTTCAGCTCGATGACCCTTCGTCAGAAGTAAAGCAGCCACAATGATCAAAAAACATTCACGCACTTTGCATTTCATCGTGAAAAAAAAAGCATTGTACTGTTAGCGATCTGAGGCAGCTCTGTTGCTTAAGCTTCCCCTGATCTCCCTAGTGACTGGATAGACACAAGAAGAAACTTTAAATACACTGCAAAGGAAAAATAAAAGATTCCTCGCCCTGAAATAAAAATGAAAAAAATGAAATGCATGCATTTATAGCACACCTTACCACGACCTTACCACGTCATCCAACGTATGTATCTCTACGTATCTCAGAGGCTTAATTTTTTTGGAGTGTGGTAATTATAGGTAAACATTGCAGCCAAATTGCACACAGCAACATCCCACAAACAGCACTGGGTTGGTTGTCCAGTTAGTCTGCTTTATCCAGATTACGCAGTCTGTATATTAGCAGTTCTGCCAGTATCTGAAGGAGAGTGGACAGATTTAAGGTAAGTGGCAAAAACACCAGAGGGGAGGTGAGGAGAATTTTTTTTTACGCAGCGAGTTGTTATGATCTGGAATGCGCTGCCTGAAAGGGCGGTGGAAGCAGATTCAATAGTAACTTTCAAAAGGGAATTGGATAAATACTTGAAGGGGAAAAATTACAGTGCTATGGTGAAAGAGCAGCGGAGTGGGACTAATTGGATAGCTCTATCAAAGAGCCAGCACAGGCACGATGGGCCAAATGGCCTCCTTCTGTGCTGTATCATTCGACGATTAACATTTTGAGAGAGAGCCTCCAACAGAACCGGCTTGGCCAGGTTCATAGTCTGTTTATAACAAGGAATTTATCAGAACATTTTTATCTTTATCGATCACACAGGTGTGCAGCTTGGAGCCTCAGAGATCACATATAAAGTTTCAATTCCTGTTCCCTTTATTTCCCATCTATAACAAGATTTTATTGTTCTGATTTACGATCTGTCTACCAATGAGGCAATAGCACTAAGAACAGCTCTTTACCAACCTCCAGACTCACAAAATTCAAAAAGGATAAACTAGCGATTAGGAAATCTAAGCCCGATCCCATCCTGTCAGTTTCCCGCAGGACGGAGCAGGTTAAAAATGACCCTCCGTGTAGTCCAATGTGTATAAAAGAAAGAAAAACTTGGATTTATATATCGTCTTTCATGACCTCAGGACGTCCGAAAGCGATTTACAGCCAATGAAGTACTTTGAAAGTGTAGTCACTTATGAGTAATGTAGGGAAAACGGGGTTAATTAAAACATTCCAAGACTGAGATCGATACATTTTTGTTAGGTAAGGGCATCAAGGGATATGGAACAAAGGTGTGTAAATGGGGTTGAGGTACAGATCAGCCATGATTTAATAGAATGGCAGAACAGGATCAAGGGGCTGAATAGCCTCCTCCTGTTCCTAATGTTGCTCTGATCTCCTGATGCCTGATGGCTAGGTCAACACACGGTCACTTGGGTAAGGTACTGAAAGGTATCTGGAACCCGTCGTGGAATGCACTCAACCCCCCCCCCACCCCACCCCCCCCCCCAATGGCAGTGTATCCCAGGAAGAGTCAGTACCTTCAGGAACAGAGGGGAAAAATGAGAAGACTTGAAGGCTCTGATGTAAATTGGCTCTTTTCCAGGTAACTAAGCAGAGGAGTGCGTGGGTATTGGAGCCAGAGGTCTAACAACACTCACAATAACCTGTTTATGTTTAACAAGGCTGGAATGTGGGACTTAAACAAAACCTCAAGACACACCTTTTGAAAACGTATTGCATGCTTTATTAACTCCTCATGAGTTCCTCAGTCCCAATCTCTGATGCTTTAACGTTCTAACTCTTTCTAGATTACAATAATCGAGATGGTTAGTGTACATCTTTAATGACATGTGGAGCTCAAATTCATTGAACACAAGCATGAACCAACGCTGTTTTTCTGGTGTACGTTGAAACTTTGGAACACTATTGCATCCGACAGCTCTGATTGATCTTCCACGCTGTTGTCTGACCCTTGCAGCGGATGTTAAATGTCCCATGGCCATTATTCAAAAGAGTAGAACGTTCTCCCGGTGTCTTAGCCAACATTCCTCCCTCAACGAACACCATCAAAAGAAAAGATTAACAGCTCATTCCTCTCACTGTTGTTTGTGGAATCTCACTGTGCGTAAAATGGCTCCCCACAAAACAACGGTTCTTGCACTATCCCTTAAAGAGCTGGGTCCATTAACTTTACAGCAGCGTAGACTTAGAGGTGACCTGATAGAGGCATATAAAATATTGAAAGGGCTGGATGGTGTTAGATTGTTTCAGTTTGTCAAATTGGGGAGGACCAGGGTCATGTATTTAAGCTACGCAAAAGTAGGAACAGGCTAGATGTTACGCAGATGTTAGCTCTTCTTTTCCCAGAGAGTAGTGAGGCTCTGGAATGCATTGCGGGCTGGTGTGGTGGGCGCTGACTCTCTGCACATCTTCGAGAGGGAGCTGGACCCGTTCTTGGCTGGGGCAGAGATCACATTTTATAAAGGATAAGCAATTCACCAGTTAACTCAAGCATGGTTAATGTGATCTCCTGGACGGGTTTCGATCGCCTGAGGGGGGTCGAAGAGGAATTTTCCAGAGTATTTGTTTTTCCTTTTTAGCTCTGGTTTTTTCCCCCTGCTTTCCTGCCTCTCCCAGGAGATGATATGGCTGTAGGGGTGGAGGGTGGGGTAGGAAGTGTCTAGTTACCATGCTCCAGGCATCATGAGTGTGGGGCAGGCTTAATGGACCAACGCTTTTTTCCTACCCGCCATTTTTGGATGCTCGTTTTGTGTGTAACGCTTTGAAACATCTCCGAAAGATGTAATAAGAGAAGTTATAACTATCAGGAAAGACTGAACAGGCTGGGGCTCTTTTCTCTAGAAAAGAGAAGGCTGAGGGATGACCTGATAGAGGTTTTAAAAATTATGAAGGGGTTTGATAGAGTAAAACATGTTTCCACTTGTGGGGAAATCCAAAACTAGGGGCCATAAATACAAGATAGTCATTAATAAATCCAAAAGGGAATTCAGGAGAAACTTCTTTACCCAGAGAGTGGTTAGAATATGGAACTCGCTATCGCAAGGAGTGGTTGCGGCGATTAGCATAGAGGCATTTAAGGGGAAGTTAGATAAGTGCATGAGCAAGAAAGGAATAGAAGGTTATGCTGATAGGATTAGATAAAAGTAGGGTGGGAGGAGGCTCATGTGGAGCATAAACACCGGCATAGACCAATTTATTTTAAAGTCCTTGGATCCTCTCCTAATGTCCTAGTGAATAAATGTACTGCCTGGTGAGATACTGAGCCATACAGGCCAGGAAGGTGCCAGGTTTCTTTCCCAGTGTCTGCAGGGTAAGCTGATATCAGTCAGGGTGGTGAGTGGGCACTGCAATTACCCTAGCTGCCCCTAAGACATGGTTCCCGACTGCTGTCAACTGTACCTTGAAGGGAAGTGCATAGGTGTGGACACTGGGTGATAGGATCAGCCTCAGTTGGGCGGTCCATCACAGTTGAATAGCCCCTTGACATACAACAGCAACAACTTTCATATGGATAGCGCCTTTAATGGAGGAATCTTTTCAAAGCTCTTCACAGACCAAAGTTAACACCGAGCCACATAAGGAGATATTAGGACAGGTGACTAAAAGCTTGGTCAAAGAAGTAGGTTTTAAAGAGCATCTTCAAGGAAGAGAGAGAGGCGGAGAGGTTTAGAGAGGGACTTCCAGAGCTTGGGGCCTAGGCAGCAGAAGGTACAGCCGCCAATGGTGGGGCGAAGGGAGTGAAGGATACGCAAAAGGCCACATGGGGGTAATTCTACATGACTGCGCTGTCGGCAACAGTTTTCAGAAAACATTCTGCAGCCAGGGAGATAGAACAGGTGGAGATGACATCCGATGATGAGATTAGTAATGAGTTAGCTGCATTTAAAATAAAACCAGGAGATATACTAAATAAACTAATGAAACTCAAAGAGGATAAAACCCCTGGTCTGGACAGATTACATCCGCGCATTTTAAAAGAATCTTGGGAAGAAATAGCAGAGGCATTACTACACATATTTAGTAATTCGTTAGAAAAAGGTGTAGTGCCAGAGGACTGGCGGATAGCTTACGTAATACCTATATTTAAGAAGGGAGATAGAACATGTCCAGGGAACTTTAGACCAGTCAGCTTAACATCAGTGGTAAGAAAAATAATGGAATCCCTACTAAAGGAGAAAATAGCATAACATCTAGAAACGAAAAATATAATAATAAATAGTCAGTATGGATTTCAAAAGGAAAAGTCTTGTTTGATCAACCTAATTGAATTTTTTGAAGAGGTAACAGAGAGAGTAGACAAGGGTAATGTAGTAGATGCAATTTATCTAGATTTTCAAAAGGCCTTCGATAAGGTACCACATAATAGACTAATGAATAAGGTCAGGAAATGCGGAGTCAGGGGATAAGTAGCAGAGAGGATAGCTAGCTGGCTTCAAGACAAAAAGCAGAGAGTAGGGGCAAAGGGTAGCTATACAAAGTGGCAGAAGGTGGGAAGTGGTGTTCCACAAGGATCAGTGCTGGGACCACTGCTGTTCACAATTTATATTAACGATTTAGAACTTGGAATCAAAAACAATTTCTAAATTTGCGGATGACACCAAATTGGGGGGGGGGGGGGCGGATAGACAATACTGAGGAGGACTGCAACAAATTACAAGAAGACATTAATAAACTTGCAAAATGGGCATATAATTAGCAAATTAAATTCAACACAGATAAATGTGAGGTATTACATTTTGGTAAGAAAAATAAGGAGGTCACATATTACTTGGAAAATAAGAATCTAAATGGGGTAAAGGAACAAAGGGATCTAGGAGTACAAATACACAAATCACTAAAAGTATTGACACAGGTTAACGAGGCCATAAACAAAGCAAACCAAGCACTAGGGTTTATTTCTAGAGGGATAGAATTGAAAAGTAGGGAAGTTATGCTAAACTTGTATCAAACCCTGGTTAGACCACACTTGGAGCACCGTGTGCAATTCTGGTCGCCATATTATAAGAAGGATGTGGAGGCACTGGAGAGGGTGCAGAGAAGATTTACAAGGATGATACCAGAAATGCGAGGGTATACCTATCAGGAAAGGATGAACAGGCTGGGTCTCTTTTCTCTTGAAAAGAGAAGACTGAGGGGTGGCCTAATTGGGGTCTTTAAAATCATGAAAGGTTTTGATAGAGTAGATACAGAGAGAGTGTTTCCACTTGTGGGGAAGAGCAAAACTAGAGGCCATCAATATAAGATAGTCACCAAAAAATCAAATAGGGAATTCAGAAGAAACTTCTTTACCCAAAGAGTGGTGAGAATGTGGAACTCGCTACCACAGGGAGTGGTTGAAGCGAATAGTATAGATGCATTTAAGGGCTGATTAGATAAGTTTATGAGGGAGAAGGGAATAGAGGGTTATGCTGATAGGGTTAGATGAGGAAAGACGGGAGGAGGCTCGAGTGGAGCATAAACACCGGCATGGACTGGTTGGGCCGAATGGTCTGTTTCTGTGCTGTATATCCTATGTAATCCTATGTAGTTATCCCAGATTCCCAACGTGCACTGCAGGTGGGCAAGGCTCCCTCCTCGCAGCACTGGCTCATAATGGCCTTTATCTCAAGGGCGCTGGAATACAAAGGAGTGGAAGCTATGCTTCAGTTATATAAAGCTCTGGTTAGACCCCATCTGGAATACTGCGCTCAGTTCTAGGCACAGGAAGGATATATTGGCATTGGAGTGGCTGCCACATGCGCCTGGTCTGCACTCAAGGCCTCCATAATCAGCACCTGTGAAGAGACACTCGGTCACTCGACCAGGAAACAGCAAGACTGGTTTGACGAGAACGACCAGGAGATCCAGGAGCTAATAAGCCGCAAGCGCAAGGCATTCCTGATCTGGAAACAGCAACAGAACTCGAGAGCAAGAAAGCAGCTCTACAGACACCTGAAGGCCGAGGTCCAACAAAAAACTCGTGACCTAAAGAACAGATGGTGGGTGGAGAAAGCGCAGGAGATCCAGCAGCTAGCCGACAACCACGACGTGCGTGGATTCTTTAGCGCAGTCAAGACCATCTACGGCCCAAGCACCCAAGGCCCTACTCCACTGCGGGCCAAGAACAGAGAGGTACTCATCAAGGACATAGAGGCAGTCAGTGCCCGCTGGAAGGAGCACTTCGAAGATCTCCTTAACCGAGACTCTGTCTTCGACGTGAGTGCCCTCAACTCCATCCCGCAGCATGCTACCCGCCACCATCTCTGCACAACCCCAGCCCAGCATGAGGTTGAAAAGGCAATCCGACAACTGAAGACCAACAAGGCCTCAGGAGCAGATAGAATCCCCGCTGAGGCGCTAAAACATGGCGGAGAAGCACTATTGGCGTGAATACATGAACTCATTTCTCTTATTTGGAAGGAGGAGAGCATGACAGGGGATCTCAGAGATGCCATAATCTTCAAGAAAGGTGACATGTCCGATTGCGGTACTTACAGAGGAGTCTTCCTGCTGTCTGCCACAGGGAAAGTCATCATAAGAATCCTTCTCAATCGCCTTCTTCCAGTGGCTGAAGAGCTCCTCCCAGAGTCGCAATGCTGATTCCGCCCACTAAGGGGCACAATGGACATGATCTTCATCGCGCGTCAACTACAAGAGAAATGCAGGGAACAGCACCAACTGCTGTACATGGCCTTCTTTGACCTCACAAAGGCCTTCGACACCGTCAACTGTGAGGGATTATGGAGTGTCCTCCTCAAATTCGGCTGCCCTCAAAAGTTTGTCACCATCCTCCGCCTGCTTCACGATGACATGCAAGCCGTGATCCTGACCAATGGATCCACCACAGACCCAATTCACGTACGGACCAGGGTCAAGCAAGGCTGTGTCATTGCACCAACGCTCTTCTCGATCTTCCTGGCTGCAATGCTCCATCTCACCGTCAGTAAGCTCCCCGCTGGAGTGGAGCTAATCCACGGAACAAACGGGAAACTGTTCAACCTCCATCGCCTCCAGTCCAGATCCAAGGTCGTCGCATCCTCTGTCATCGAATTACAGTATGCAGACGACGCTTGCGTCTGCGCACACTCTGAGGTCAAACTCCAAACCATCGTCAACACCTTCACCGAAGCGTAAGAGAGCATAGGCCTTACACTAAACATCCATAAGACAAAGGTCCTCTACCAACCCACCCCCGCCACACAGTACTGCTCCCTGATTATCAAAATCCATGACGAGGCCTTAGGCAACGTGGACCACTTTCCATACCTCGGGAGCCTACTGTCAACAAAGGCAGACGTCGATGACGAAGTCTAACACCGCCTTCAGTGTGCCAGTGCAGCCTTCGGTCGCCTGAGGAAGAGAGTGTTTGAAGACTAGGACCTCAAACCCAGCACCAAGCTCATGGTCTACAGAGCAGCAGTGATACCCGCCCTTCTGTATGCTTCAGAGACATGGACCATGTACAGCAGGCACCTCAAAGCACTGGAGAGCTACCACCAACACTGCCTGCACAAGATCCTGCAAATCCATTGGCAGGATAGGCGCACCAACGTCAGTGTTCTCGCTCAGGCCAACATCCCCAGCATCGAAGCTTTGACCACGCTCGATCAGCTCCGATGGATGGGCCACATCGTCCACATGCCCGACACAAGACTCCCAAAACAAGCACTCTACTTGGCGCTCCAATACGGCAAGAGAGCCCCAGGTGGGCAGAGGAAACGCTTCAAGGACATCCTCAAAGCCTCCTTGAAAAAGTGCAACATCCCCACCGACACCTGGGAATCCCTGGCCCAAGACCGCACAAAGTGGAGGAGAAGCATCCGGGAAGGCGCCGAACACCTCGAGTCTCTTCGCCGGGAGCAAGCGGAAGCCAAGCGCAAGCAGCGCAAGGAGCGCACGTCAACCCAAGCACCCCACCCACCCGCCCCTTCAACCACCATCTGCCCCACCTGTGACAGAGACTGTAGGTTCCGCATTGGACTCATCAGTCACCTGAGAACTCATTTTTAGTGTGGAAGCAAGTCATCCTCGGTTCCAAGGGACTGCCAAAGAGAGAGAGAGAGAGGCTACCACACAGATTCACCAGAATGATACCTGGGCTAAAAGGGTTAATTTATCAGGGCAGGTTGCATAGACTAGGTTTGTATTCCCTTGAGTATAGAAGAATAAAGGGGTGATCTATTTGAGGTGGTTAGGATGATTAAAGGAGTTGATAGGGTAGATAGAGAGAAACTATTTCCTCTGGTGGGGGAGTCCAGAACAAGGGGGCATAACCTTAAAATTAGAGCGAGGCCATTCAGGAGCGATGTTAGGAAGAACTTCTTCACACAAATGGTAGTGGAAATCTGGAACCTTCTCACTCAAAAAGCAGTTGAGGCTGGGGTCAATTGAAAATTTCAAAACTGAGATTGATAGATTTTGGTTAGGCAAGGGTATTAAGGGATATGGAACCAAGGCGGGTAGATGGAGTTAAGGTACAGATCAGCCATGATCTCATTGAATGGCAGAACAGGCTTGAGGGGCTGAATGGCCTCCTCCTGTTCCTATATTCCTAGAAATACTGCCCTACAAAATCCAAGTTCACACACAAGGAATAATTGTTTGGTACCTAGCAAGAGTCAGTGTCTTCAGGAGAAGAGGAGGAAGAGGAGAGTGAATGAGGAAAGATTTACCAAACACTTGGGGTTTAAACTAACTTGGCAGGGGGATGGGATACGGAGTGGAGCTATAGTTGGGGTTGATGCACAGCCAAATATAGAGGAAAAAACAAGTCAGTCTGGAAGGCAAAGCAAATATGTAATGGCACAAGGGAGTATGGCAAGGCTGGATGGCATTTATTTTAATGCAAGGACTCTTGCGAGTAAGGCAGATGAATTGAAGGTGTTGATGAACACATGGGAGTATGATATTGTTGCTATCACAGAGACATGGTTAAGGGAGGGGCAGGACTGGCAGCTCAATATTCCGGGGTATAGAATCTTCAGGCGAGACAGAGGGGGGCATAAAAGAGGAGGGGGTGTCGCAATATTAATCAAGGAGTCAATTATTGCAGTAAGGAGGGATGATATCTTAGCAGGTTCCTCTAATGAGGCCATATGGGTAGAACTTAAAAACAAAAAGGGGGCAAGCACTTTGCTGGGAGTGTACTATAGGCCCCCAAACAGTCAGGGGGAGATGGAGGAAAAGATATGTAGGCAAATCTCAGAGAAGTGCAGAAATAATAGGGTAATAATAGTAGGGGATTTCAACTTCCCCAACATTAACTGGGATAGTCAGAGTGTGAAAGGCTTAGAGGGTGCGGAATTCTTAAAGTGCATCCAGGAGAGCTTTTGGAGCCAGCATGTAGAAAGTCCTACAAGAGAGGGGGCGGTACTGGACCTAATTCTAGGGAATGTAGCCGGGCAAGTGGTAGAAGTGTCAGTAGGAGAGCATTTTGGTGACAGTGACCATAATTCGGTGAGATTTAAGGTAGTCATGGAAAAGGACAAAGATGGACCGGAAATAAAGGTTCTAAATTGGGGGAAGGCCGATTTTAATATGATAAGGCGGGATCTGGCCAAAGTGGACTGGGATCAGCTACTTGTAGGAAAATCCACATCAGAGCAGTGGGAGTCTTTCAGAAAGGAAATAGAGAGAGTACAGCGCCAACATGTTCCCGTAAAGGTCAAGGGTGGGACCAACAAGTCCAGGGAACCCTGGATGTCAAGGGATATACAAGAATGGATTAGGAAAAAAAGGGAGGCTTTTGGCAGATACAAAGGACTAAAAACAGTGGAAGCTCTAGAGGAGTATAGAAAGTGCAGGGGGGTACTTAAAAAGAAATTAGGAGAGCGAAGAGGGGGCATGAAAAAACACTGTCGGGCAAAATAAAGGAAAATCCCAAGGTGTTTTATAAGTATATTAAGGGCAAGAGGATAACTAGGGAAAGAGTAGGGCTCATTAGGGACCAAAGTGGCAATCTGTGTGTAGAGCCGGAAGATGTGGGTGAGGTTTTAAATGAATATTTTGCATCTGTGTTCACTATGGAGAAGGACGATGTAGGCATAGAAATCAGGCAGGGGGGTTGTGATATACTTGAACAAATTAGCATTGAGAGGGAGGAGGTACTAGCGGTTTTAGCGGGCTTAAAAGTGGATAAATCCCCAGGCCCAGACGAGATGTATCCCAGGCTGCAGTGTGAGGCAAGGGAGAAGATTGCAGGGGCTCTGACACAAATTTTCAGAACCTCTCTGGCCACAGGGGAGGTGCCAGAGGACTGGAGGACAGCCAACGTAGTACCATTATTCAAGAAGGGTAGTAGGGATAAACCAGGAAATTACAGGCCAGTGAGCCTAACATCAGTGGTAGGGAAATTATTGGAAAAAATTCTGAGGGACAGAATTAGTCTCCACTTGGAGAGGCAAGGATTAATCAAGAATAGTCAGCATGGCTTTGTCAGGGGAGATCATGTCTAACCAATTTGATTGAATTTTTCGAGGGGGTGACTAGGTGTGTGGATGAGGGTAGTGCAGTTGATGTAGTCTACATGGACTTCAGTAAGGCTTTTGACAAAGTCCCGCATGGGAGACTGGTCAAGAAGGTAAGAGCCCATGGGATCCAGGGCAATTTGGCACATTGGATCCAAAATTGGCTTAGTGACAGGAGGCAGAGGGTGATGGTCGAAGGTTATTTTTGTGACTGGAAGCCTGTGTCCAGTGGTGTACCGCAGGGATCAGTGCTGGGTCCCTTGCTGTTTGTAGTGTACATTAATGATTTAGATATGAATGTAGGAGGTATGATTAGTAAGTTCGCAGATGACATGAAAATTGGTGGAGTGGTAAATAGCGAGGAGGGAAGCCTTAGGCTACAGGACGATATAGACGGGTTGGTCAGATGGGCAGAACAGTGGCAAATGGAATTTAACCCTGAAAAGTGTGAAGTGATGCATTTTGGGAGGACTAACAAGGCAAGGGAATACACAATGAATGGTAGGGCCCTAGGAAGGACAGAGGATCAGAGGGACCTTGGTGTGCATGTACATAGATCCCTGAAGACAGCAGGACAGGTTGATAAGGTGGTTAAAATGGCATATGGGATACTTACCTTCATTAGCCGAGGCATAGAATACAATAGCAGGGAGGTTATGATGGAGCTGTACAAAATGCTAGTTAGGCCACAGCTGGAATACTGTGTGCAGTTCTGGTCGCCACACTATAGGAAGGATGTGATTGCATTGGAGAGGGTGCAGAGGAGATTCACCAGGATGTTACCTGGGCTGGAGCACTTCAGCTATGAAGAGAGACTGGACAGGCTGGGGTTGTTTTCCTTAGAGCAGAAAAGGCTGAGGGGGGACCTGATTGAGGTGTACAAAATTATGAGGGGCCTAGATAGGGTCGATAGAAAGGAACTTTTCCCCTTATTAGAGGGGTCAGTAACCAGGGGGCATAGTTTCAAGGTAAGGGGCAGGAGGTTTAGAGGGGATTTGAGGAAAAACTTTTTCACCCAGAGGGTGGTTGGAATCTGGAACTCACTGCCTGAAAGGGTGGTAGAGGCAGGAACCCTCACAACATTCAAGAAGCATTTAGATGAGCACTCGAAACGCCATAGCATACAAGGCTACGGACCAAGTGCTGGAAAATGGGATTAGAATAGACAGGGCTTGATGGCCGGCGCGGACACGATGGGCCGAAGGGCCTCTTTCTGTGCTGGAGAACTCTATGACTCTAAGATTGAACCCTCTTTCATTTCAAGGAATAGACATGGGTTTAGACGCAGGTATGCAATTGACTGAGTTGATAATTGATTAATTGCGTCTGTCTGCTGATTGGATTGATTGATTGTGTCTGTTTGACCAGTCCAACTCATTTCTTCCCACCTCAGGTGTAGCTTTCCCTGTTGACTAGAATAGTCAATCAGCAGAAACTTTAGAGTGGGAAGAGGAAAAAAAGATACTCTGAGCTAAAAAAGTCAAATATAGGAGTACACAGAGGTTTGATACAGATTATACTGGTTCTAAGGGAGAGGAGTAGGATTAATGATGATTTTAGAGCAACTAGAACTCTAATTAAAGCTCTTGTCTGTCCTTACTGCATGTGGTAAGTGTGTTTCCTTTAGAATAACTGAAGGTTATTTTGATAGGTGGTTATTTTGATAGGTGAATATTTATCAATTTTACTAGGATCATTGTTTGAGTTCTGATTTTTTTTAAACTCTTTCCAACTATATTTCCGTGTCTTTAGGCACAGATGTAAGTGGTGGATGTGGAAGGAATTTACTTCTGCTATGACTTTTGGTGTTTTTGGGTTATATTCTAGAAATTTCCAGAGCCCTCTAGAAAACTGGACTGTCTATTCCAGAAAGAGAAGAATCTGGGCAAAATAAAAGTGCTTCCTGCTGAAGTTCAAAAACATTGTATCCTGTCTGGCTCCAGTACGGTGCAATGCCCTCCAAAATATGTGGAGTTCGTTAAATGTTAGTGAGGTTGGACATGCTCCACGTAATCTTTTATATTGATTTTAGGCTGAAGTTTTGAAGCTGTATTCTGATGGTTTTATATCTCTAGGGATCCCTGTAATTTACGGAGAAACTGTGTCAGACTTGGAAATGGGAGGGGAAGTGGCCAAAATGCAGAACCAATGGGCGATGCTGTAGGTTTGTTTTTTAATCACCTCTTATTCCAAAATGGCCACCTTGTGTTTGCTGTTTATAAAATGGCAGCTGGCTTCGGGTTGCGCTTAACCGGTTTTAATGCTTTGCACGAGATACTTACAGATGAGGTAAGTCATTCGGCCCATCTTGAGACATTCATCCAGAACGACCCTACACTCTGAATTAGGATAGTGAGGGGAAACAAAATGCTCCTGGTTGTTGTCCATTGACCCTTGCTGGAAAGCATAGGGACTCAGCTGTGATGCCCACCACAATTGAACAGCCCATCAATGCTCGCTGTGCAGGCTCACACATGAAGTATGGGGCACTTGGGGAGGCCCCTGTGGAACTGTTTAGAAGGAACTTGCACTTATATAGCACCTTTCACAAAACTAGGATGTCCCAAATCACTTCACAGCCAATAAAATACTTGTGAAGTGCAGACACTACTGTAAGGTAAAGCACTCTGCTTGATCGGCAGCCAACTAATACACAGCAAGGAGTGGATGTTTAAGGTGGTGGATGGGCTGCCGATCAAGCGGGCTGCTTTGTCCTGGATGGCGTTGAAATTCTTGAGTGTTGTTGGAGCTGCACTCATCCAGGCCAGTGGAGCGTATTCCATCACACTCCTGACTTGTGCATGGTAGGTGGTGGAAAGGCTTTGTGGAGTCAAGAGGTGAGTCACTTGCTGCACAATACCCAACCTCTGACCTCCTCTTGTAGCCACAGTATTTACATGGCTGGTATAATTGAGTTTCTGGTCAGTGGTGAGCCCCCAGGATGTTAATTGTGGGGGATTTGGCGATGGTAATGCCATTTTTTTTTTTACATGGAACAAAACTTATGGAGTTGATGCTTTTATTTTCCATGGGGTCTCGCATGATCGGACAACACTGCAGCCTGGGTTCTTCATGGCTCCAGCCCCTCAGAGTTTGATGGTTGTCTCTGGTCTGTCGCACTTTCCTCCGTTGCTCCTGGCTGTGTCCATTGCTTTCCTGCTGCTACTCATCCTGCTCGTGATCGCCTGCGCTTTCTGTAGAAGGTAGGACCTTGGAATTCTTTTGGGGACAGTCCGTGTTACTAGGTCTTGCAAATCTTTGTAAATCTGTATGTGTGTTTGGTGCATACACTTCAGGAAGGAGAGGGCAAGATTGGGCATCGTGATGCCACCATATTGAAGGCTATTGAAATAACCTTCAATGTGTAAACCGTCCGGTAAATGACTTAAAACATATAAATGGATTGAAAATCCCAAGAGAAATAGCCGGTGAGAATTGGCAAATGATGAAAGCTGAAATTTGCCAAGCTCACATTTTAGGCTCGCTCATATAAAAATGAACACTTGTGTGATTGAAAAAGAAAGGAAGATAGATTTGTTTATGTAGCGCCTTTCAGATCCTCTGAATGTCCCAATGCGCTTTACAGCCAATGACGTACTTTTTGAAGAGTAGACTCTGTTGTAATGTAGGAAACACAGCAGCCAATTTGCGCACAGCAAGGTCCCACAAACAGCAATGTGATAATGACCAGATAATTTTTTTTTAGTGATGTTGGTTGAGGGATAAATATTGGCCCAGGACACCAGAGAGAACTCACCTGCTCTTCTTTGAAATAGTGCCATGGGATCTTTTACGTCCACCTGAGAGGGCAGAGGGGGCCTCTATTTAACGTCTCTTCCAAAAGACGGCACCTCCGACAGTGCAGCACTCCCTCAGTACTGCACTGGAGTCTCAGCCTAGATTTTGTGCTCTGGAGTGGGGCTTGAACCCACAACCTTCTGACTCCGAGGCAAGGGTGCTATCACTGAGCCACGGCTATGTACTGGAGGGGCTGCAGGTTGCTGTGGAACTGAACTGGGAGAAAGATTTGACCTCCTACTGTACTAAAACTCCACCCCTGCTGGAAAACCTTCCTATGTTCAGATCTCTAGACCAGTTGGGTGTGCGACTGAGACCCACTCAAATTGCCACAACAGGTGTCCTGTTAGTCCCCAACGCTGGCTCCAGTCCCACGTGTTGCCGCAGAATGGCTCCCGGCCTTGTCCATCCGGCAGCTTCGCTGTGCAGGCAGAACAAGAGGTGACTCTTGACACCACACCATCCCCAATTGTTCCCCTTGGCACAACCATAGCATCTTAACTTCAATCTAAACAGTGCGTTGCTGGTCCCACTGTGTCTGACCAGGATCCTATGAGTTTACACAAAATTACATTGGATGTACAGCACAGAAACAGGCCATTCAGCACAACTGCTTTATGCCAGTGTTTATGCTCCACCCGAGCCTCCTCCCCCTCCCTCCCCTTTACCCGACTAGATGATGCTCATGGGGCCTCAAGCAAGAGATCGGTTGGGCTTGTGACTCTGGACAAAAATTGGTGGGCAACAGTGAGCTGATGCACACACAGCTACAGTAACCTGCTGCTGAAGATTGAAGCATGATGGAGCTGCTGCTGCTTTGTATTAACACTCTATCCATGCCCTTTTCTGCTTACTAGACTTTCTGGAAGAGTAAGAAAAATAGTAAGAGGTCGTGAAGGACAACTTAAAGTGGTGACTATAGTAAGTAAAAAGCACTTCACGTGCACATGCCTAGCGCAGCTCCATTCAGCCTTTTGATTCAGGAGATAGCTTGGGGTTTAGAAAGAAAGGGCTTGCACTGACATATGCACTTTTTACAAGCTCAGGATATCCCAAAGCGCTTTACAGTCAGTGAAGTACTTTTGTAATGTAGGAAACACAGCAGCCAATTTGCGCACAGCAAGCTCCCACAGACATCGAGGTGATGATGACCACATCATCTGTAGTTGAGGGATAAATATTGGCCCAGGACACCGGGGAGAACTCCCCTGCTCTTTTTTTGAAATAGTGCTGCGGGATCTTTTACATCCACCTGAGGGGGCAGACGGGGCCTCGGTTTAACGTCTCATCCAAAAGACGGCACCTCCAACAGTGCAGCGCTCCCTCAGTACTGCACTGGGAGTGTCAGCCTGGATTTTGTGCTCGAGTCTCTGGAGTGGGACTTGAACCCACGACCTTCTGACTCAGGTGAGAGTGCTGCCCACTGAGCCATGGCTGACGCCGTTTGTTAATTCTCAACAGGAATGTACTTCGTGCATGTCTCGAGATCTGAAGGCCAATTCCGACAGTTAGAGCAACTTTGTTACTTGATTTTTTTTTAATTGAGAAATGTGGATGAGGGGCCTCGGCTCATAGTGCAGAAGACCATTTAGGTTGGTGAGAATGAGGTAAATCAGGAAATAATGATTGGGGCTTTTAAAAATCATTGAATTGTTGGAGGATAAGATAACTGAGGGAAGTCAGGAGTTGACAGTTTTAACCTGGTAGGGAGGAATGGGTTAGAGTCGGAGACGGTGAGATGTTAATCATTGACAGACAAAACCTGAAATAACTTTCAAATCCTGTGTGTTATTCTGTTTACTCTATAGAAGAAACACAATGCTCCTGTTCAACTCAAAGATGATCAAAACACTACGAATGCAAATGGCGTGATTGAAAAGACAATTGGTATGTATTAAAAGAATTGAAATTTCTTGCTCATGCCAGTTAAGAGCCACTTGTATCTGTAACTGGATAAATATTTATAAAGGTACTGAACTGGAGCAGACAAATGGAAAGCCAGTGGTGTGTTTTAGGCATTCACTTGAACATTAATTCAATCTCTTTAATGAACACAAACTGCGTGCAGCTGCTTTTGCTGTAAGCTTTAGTTGGAGCGCCCTCTGCTGGCTCAGTGGATAAAGAAAGAAAGAACTTGCATTTATATAGCGCCTTTCACAACCTCAGGACGTCCCAGGACACTTTACAGCCAATTAAGTACTTTTAAAGCAAAATACTGCAGATGCTGGAAATCTGAAATAAAAACAGAAAATGCTGGGAACACTCAGCAGGCCAGGCAGGATCTGTGGAGAGAGAAACAGGGTTAACGTTTCAGGTCGATGACCTTTCATCAGAACTGGAAAAAGTTAGAGATGTAACAGGTTTTAAGCAAGTGCAGAGGCAGGGAAAGGATGGGAGGAGAAGAAAGAACAAAAGGGACGGTTCGTGATCGGGTAGAAGGCAGGAGAGATTAAATGACAAAAGGGATGATGGTGCAAGGCAAAAGGGGGTGGTAATGGGGTACAGTGCCCAGAAACGCGGTTTCAGCTTGATTCAGACTTTACATTTTTCCTAGTAAGAAATTCCTGAAGATGTTGCGTCTTGGTTACAAATGTTCTCCTGGCACTTTCTGAAGTAAAAGGCATCTAAGATTATCATAATGGCTCCCCCATTGGCTGTGCGTGTGGTGACAATAAAGGTCAGCGAAGAAGTTTCTGCCACAAAAGAAACAACTAACCTTAGTGACCATCCTCATAACTTGTATGTGTCCACTTCTGGATCTTGTGAATGGCTATTGACTGAATACTGACCTTTGCTCCCACAGACTGCCAGATGGGAAAGGTGGGCGATGAATCCCAAGCTGCCCGAGGTATCTCAAATACTCCGTTGACCAGTCTTGTAGAGATTGAAGTCAGCAATGACGATAGTTTGTATGAAGTCGTGAGAGATGTCCAGGTCAATGTATGGACATCAGAACAGGTGAGTCCAGGGCAACAGAACCTGGAGTACATGACCCCACACAAGGAAGTGCCCTTGGCAGAGCCAAGATGGACAGATGGATGTAGCAACGAGAACAAGGAGTCAACAGGACAGACACAACCACCGATTTATGCAAAAGTAGTCAAACAGAGAAACAAAGAGTGCCAGTCACAGATTCAAGAGAAGCCTGAAGCTAAAGATGAAGCTGAGGTGGATGAGCCCCCACCAGTCCCAGACAAGCACTTGGATGATGAAGATTCAGCACTGTGGTGAAGGTATCCGGTAAAGAAACTGCACTGTAAGTTTATCAGCTGTTGTATCCACCACCCAGTGGGCCAAGAGTAGCAGGGGCATGTGAAGACCAGCAGTTCCAAATTCCCCTCCAAGGCTGGCATTTATTGCCCATCCCTAATTAGCCTTTAGAAGGTGGTTGTGGGTCTCCCGTGTATTTGCTGCCCTTCTAGGTGGTGGAGGTCACGGGTTTTGGAGATGCTGTTGAGAAGCCTTGGCGAGTTGTTGCACTGCATCCATGCTGCGCCGGGGGTGGAGGGAGTGGATGTTTAAAATGGTGGATGGGCTGCCAATCAAGCGGGTTGCTTTGTCCTGGTTGGTATTGAGCTTCTGAGTGTTGTCGCAGCTGCATTCATCCAGGCAAAGGGAGAGTATTCCATCAAACTTCTGACTTGTGCTTTTAGATGGAGGAGAGGTCAGGAGGTGAGTCACTCACTGCAGAATACCCAGCCTCTGATCTGCTCTAATAAAAACAGAAAATGCTGGAAATACTCAGCAGGTCAGGCAGCATCTGTGGAGAGAGAAACAGAGTTAACGTTTCAGGTCGATGACCCTTCGTCAGAACTGGAAAAAGCTGGAGATCGAACAGGTTTTTAAGCATGTGCAGGGAAAAGGGGGAGGGGAGGAAAGAACAAAAGGGAAGGTCTGTGATAGGATGGAAGGCAGGAGAGATTAAGAGACAGTAAGAGATGGTGCAAGGCAAAGGGAGATGGTAATGGGACAAGTTAAGAAACAAAAGATGGCTCTAGATGAAGTGTTAAAAACAAAAAATCTGATCTGCTCTAGTAGCCATGGCATTTATGTGGCTGGTCCAGTTGTGTTTCTGGTCTATGCTGATCCTCAGGGTGTTGATGGTGGAGGATTTGACAATGGTGATGCCATTGAATGTCATGGGGAGGTGGTTGATTTGTTGCCTCTTGTTTCATAGGATCAGGAGTAGGCCATTTAGTCCCTCGAGCCTGTTCCGCCATTCAATGAGATCATGGCTGATCTGTGACCTAACTCCATCTACCCACTTTTTCTCCATATCCCTTAATGCCTTTGGTTGGCAAAAATCTATCAATCTCGGATATAAAATTAACAATTGCCGTTTGCGGAAGAAAGTTCCAAACTTCTGCCACCCTTTGTGTGTAGAAGTGTTTCCTAACTTCACTCCTGAAAGATCTGGCTCTAATGTTTAGGCAATGTCCCCTAGTCCGAGACTCCCCAACCAGCGGAAATAGTTTCTCTCTATCTACCCTATCAGTTCCCCTTAATATCTTGAAAACTTTGATCAAATCACCCCTTCACCTTCTATA
Organism: Squalus acanthias; assembly: GCA_030390025.1. Lineage (NCBI taxonomy): Eukaryota > Metazoa > Chordata > Chondrichthyes > Squaliformes > Squalidae > Squalus > Squalus acanthias. The sequence continues at coordinate 62,326,160 of CM059440.1, read as the reverse complement.
TTCCAAGGAATACAACCCTAGTTTGTGTTCTTATTGTTCTTCGCTGTATCCTCACCAATACATGTATGTCCGCCTTGAGATGTGATGGTCAGAATTGCAAGCAGTATTCTAAGTGAGGTGTGACCAATGCATTAAAAAGCTGCAGCATGACGTGTGCAGACTTGTCCTCCACAGTTATGGTACTGTATCCAACATCCTATTTACTTTAATTGCTTCTCCACATTGTCTTGCCATTGAAATTGATAAAGTTGACTCTCATTACCAGGTCAAGGCTTCCTGTGCAATTTCTATTCCTTTCACTGGTTAACTACTAAGCTAATTCTTTTCCCCACTTTGCAATGCATTACATTTATCGGTATGTAATCATCTGGAGCACGCCAAGCAGTGGGTGTAGAAATTCACATAGTCGAGTTGTGCCCCGGCAGATTTCCTGCCCTGCCCTCTGCCACCTGCCCGATTTTTGGACTTGAGAAAAGGTAGCAGTACCAGTTGAATATTCTCTGCTTTTAGCTGCCTCAGCTTTGTAAAGAAAGGTATGATACGTGACTGAGGGGTGTCTAGGATAGGAGATCTTGTGTGTTGCATTGGAAGTTTGCACTAACTTCATAACAGTTCAAGAAAGTTTGTCATTTTGAGCATCTCCTTGGCTCGAGTCTGCGATCTCGAGGCATCCTTGGTATTGAAGCTGGGGATGGATGGGGGGGCGGGTGGAAGAATCCTATGATGTGTTGGTACCATGTCCTTTAGGGATGCCAACTCTGGTTGGATGTATTCCTGGAAATTTCATCACATGATCTCCCGACTCTAACTGCCCCGCCCCCACACTCCCGCCATTGGTCGCCCGACACACCATCATCGCGATGCCCTGCCTTCCCACGCTGATTGGATGATTCTTGACTCCGCTTTTTTACCCCATCTCCAACATAAGAACATAAGACGTAGGAGCAGGAGTAGGTCATTTGGCCCCTCGAGCCTGCTCCGCCATTCAATAAGATCATAGCTGATCTGATCTTGGCCTCACCTCCACTTCCCTGCCTGCTCCCCATAACCCTTCAAAAATCTGTCTATCTCCACCTTAAATATATTCAATGACCCAGCCTCCACAGCTCTCTGGGGAAGATAATTCCAAAGATTCACGACCCTCTAAGAGAAGAAATTCCTCCTCATTTCCGTTTTAAAAGGGTGCCCCCTTATTCTGAAATTATGCCCCCTAGTTCTAGATTCCCCCACGAGGGGAAACATCCTCTCTGCATCTACTCTGTCGAGCCCCTTCAGAATCTTGTATGTTTCAATAAGATCCCCTCTCATTCTTCTAAACTCCAATGAGTATAGGCTCAACCTTTCTTCATAAGACAACCCCTTCATCTCTGGAATCAACCTCGTGAACCTTCTCTGAACTGCCTCCAATGCAAGTACATCCTCCCTGAAATAAGGAGACCAAAACTGTACACAGTACTCCAGGTGTGGTCTCACCAACGCCCTGTACAGTTGTAACAGAACCTCCCTACTTTTATACTCCATCCCCCCCCCCCCTTGCAATAAAGGCCAACATTCCATTTGCCTTCCTAATTACTTGCTGTACCTGCATGCTAACCTTTTGTGATTCACGTACAAGGACCCCCAGATCCCTCTGTACCTCTGCATTTTGTAATCTCTCCCCATTTAAATAATTTTGCTTTTTTATTTTTCCTACCAAAGTGGATAACCTCGCATTTTCCCACATTATACTCCTTCTGCCAGATTTTTGGCCACTCACTTAGCCTATCTATATCCCTTTGGAGATTATTTGTGTCCTCCACACAATTTGCTTTCCCACCTATCTTTGTATCAGCAGCAAATTTGGCTGCATTATACTCGGTCCCTTCATCCAAGTCATTAATATAGATTGTAAATAGTTGAGGCCCCAGCACTGATCCCTGTGGCACCCTACTAGTTATAGTTTGCCAACCTGAAAATTACCCATTTATCCCAACTCTCTGTTTTCTGTTAGTTAGCCAATCCTCTATCCATGCTAATATCTTACCCCCAACCCCGTGAGCTCTTATCTTGTGTAGTAACCTTTTATGTGGCACCTTATCGAATGCCTTCTAGAAATCCAAATACACGACTGGTTCCCCTTTATCCACCTGCTCGTTACATCCTCAAAGAACTCCAGCAAATTTGTCAAACATGATTTCCCTTTCATAAAACCATGCTGACTCTGCTTGACTATATTATGATTTTCTAAATGTCCTGCTACCACTTCCTCAACGTTTTTATAACTCTTAAACTAAAGTGTTCAAAGAAAACAGGGGGGGACGGGGGGCAACACAATTTATCTTACCGCCCCCTAATGATGTTTCTCCAGGCTTGCTTGCAGCAGTGTCCAGGTGATTAATCTTCAATTCCTGGAGACCCCAGGATAATCCTGGAGAGTTGGCAAGCCTAATCTCGATGCGCCCTTGGTATCAAAGCTGGGGATGGGGGGAGGGATCCCGTGAGGTGTTGGTACCATGTCCTTCCATATAGGCCTTGTGAAACTAAGTGTAACTTCTGTTCTTTCAGGGTCATGCTCCCAACTGAAGAATGGATCCAGCTGCTTGTAGTGACTTTCAGTTGTGGACACTACACCTTCATGGTGAAAATACTGTTGCACTGAATAATATATTTAACTACTGGAGATAATCACAGTAACCTCCGCTCTAAAAATTTCACTATAAACACTATGTTGAGCACTGTTTTGCAGGCTGGCAATATCGAGTCCCTGTGTAGTCCTGTTGTATAAACCTGTCCAATAGTCTTCAGTCTTGTTGTATACTCCCTGTCACAGCTTGGCTCAGTTTGTAGCGCACTCGCCCCTGAGTCAGAAGACCCACTCCAGGACTTGACGTTCTAACCTGGGCTGGCACTCCAGGGAGAGCTGCATGGATAGAGGTGCCTTCCTTTGGATTTTGAAACACTAAATCTCGGGCCACATCTGCCTGGATGTTAAAGGTCACGCGTCCGGATTCAAATAAGAGCTGGGAGTTCTCCTGGTGTCAACGTTCCTCCCTCAACCAATACTACCAAGAACACAGTGACTTGTTTCTCATCACGATGTTGTTTATGGGATCTTGCTGTATGCAAAATGGTTGCTGTATTTGCTTACATACAACAAGTCACTGACTGCATTTCAATGTAATTCATTGTATATAAAATGTTTGTGATAATGTGCTATATAAATGAGAAGACTTTATATTTTTGTTTGCACAGTGTGTATGTGCATATATGTGTGTGTCTGTGTGTATGTGCGCAGAGCTCTTGCTCCTGCTCATCAGTGAGTGGACATTGGGTACAGACAGGATCAGATGTAATGCCCTTCACGGTCGAATTGCCTACCGACGCTCATTGCACAGGCTGAGGCTTGGGAACATGACCATTTGGGTGATGCACGTGGAAATGTACCCCAGCCGGAATCAGAGCGTCCAGAAGAGAGACTGGGGGGAGCGGGGAGTGTTTTGCTGAATGGTGTGGTTGATGCCATGTGTATATTGTCCTGTATATAAATCTTGTTATATACTCTGTTTCAGCTTGTAACAGGATTATGCAACATATTAATAAAGCCTTTTGTAAATTTGGAGGAGATATTCCAGTGTCTGCTTCTATACAAACTTCTTGTAATATATTTTACTCCGTTCATGGTCAGTGAAAGTGGCTGGACCAATGGCTGGGAATAGGTGGAGAGTGTGAAAGGAGAATAAGTCTCTCTAATAAATATCTAAAGGAGATGAGGAAGTGAAGGATATTTGTAGTCGTTCATGTGTGATGAATGACCGGAGAACAATAAACAGCTAGTTACAATAGCAAACCAGCGTGATAAATGGAGGTGCTCTACGTGACTTAATGACTCACTTGTGTATTACTCCTACATATTTATACACTAACCATACTTAAGCGCGTTGCTGTTATGTACTAATCTCATGCTTACCTTGCGTGATTAACCTTATAAAAGTGCCGCACACCAGTGCACTTTTAGAACTCTACCTAGTCTTGCATAGGGCTAGTGTGAGCGGTCAGAGGACACAGCTTGCGAACCTGCGATGAGTTCTTTGCGCGTGAGCTTAATTGACATTGATCTCTACACACGACAACGCAAAATCATCGAGCAGAAACTGATAGCCAAGTTCCGCACCCATGAGGACGGCCTCAACAGCGATCTCGGGTTCATGTCATGCTACAGAACGTGACTCGACATCGTTGTCTGTTTTTCCAGTTTTTAAAAAAATAAAAAAAATAAAAATAAAAAAGTTAAAAGCTTAACTGCAGACGGCAGCATTTGACACGTTGGACCCCCTGTGACCCATCTCATTGTCTTAGCTGTACTCTGATATGTCTTTGATGTAATGCCTCCCTAACAGATTGTATCTCTGCAGACACATTGTTCTCTGTGTATATATATTGGCCCAAAAATTCGTGAGGAAGCCTTCGTGCGAGGGTAAGGCCTTCCCGCGATCTCTCACTCCGCGTTGGCTTTTTCAGTTCCAGCTCGCACGAACTTGATGTTCTGGACAGCTGCTGTGCTGGGCTTGCGTATCCCACCGGCGTAGTTAATTCGTGCGAGCTGTGGGATCACGTGACTCAGTTAGAGCCAATGGCAGCACACCATCTTCCATTCATAACTTTCACATAAGTGCTGTGAAAGTTATGAATACTATAGCCCCCCAAAAGAACTGCTAAACCTCAATTAAATTTTTAAAAAACCATCACATTAATAAAATAAGTATAGTTAAATAAATTAACCATTTTAAATAAAAAATTTAATTTTTGAAAAAATTTAAAATCTTTTAAAAAGTTATAAAAATAAACTTACCTGTCTTTAAAGTCTCTAAAAAAGATATACCTGTTAAAAAAAATTCAAAATAATACTTAATTCACTACTTACCTTGTTAAAAGTGGGTCTTACTCCTTTTTTTATGTCTAGAATCTTCCGTACTTACCTGCGCGTTGAAACCACTAAGTGCACAGCGTGCGCGCAGCCTGTAGCGCGCATGCGGTTCAGCTAGGACCCGCCCCCTTTTCCATTCACCAAGTGCCGGTTTTCAGCGCATGTGCAGTGCATGCAGAAAACCGGCAATTGGAGACAGAATACGCGAGAGTACGCAGTGTGTACTCTAGCGTAGCGGGACTAATTTTTGGGCCATTGTGTAATCGATTCCCTCACTGTACCTGAAGAAGGAGCGGAGCTCCGAAAGCTCGTAATTTTAAATAAAACTGTTGGACTATAACCTGGTGTTGTGCGACTTCTCATTTTTGTCCACCCCAGTCCAACACCAGCATCTCCACATCATGACATTGATCTCGGGAGCACTGCATGTAATGGGTGGTACCGTCCCCATCACTTACAACATTCAAGTTTAAAACACGGACTCGCTTTTATCAGCCAAAAAGTGATTAACTGTTATCCATTTGCATTAACGTCAATTTCAAAGTTGCCGGTTATAGCGTATGTTCTGTGTATTTCGGGCAGGAACTGCTGTGCTGACTCACCAGTTGACATCTCTTTAAGGTGCACTGAATGTAAGAATGAACATAAGAAAAAAACGGCAGGTTAATGTTCAATTATCTTTTGTGCACTTCAACCCTTCTAATTGTTGTGGGGTTACAGTTTGTAAATTGAATATACAGTTTAAATACTGCTACACAGAAGGAACAGTCTTGTTGATTACTGAAATAGTGCTACCTCATTATACCGGCCATCGTGTATAGTGGGCAAATCACATTCACACGAACACGCCCGCTATAAGCGGTGGGGTCTGTATTGGTGTGTTTCACTAAAGATTATTAATCAGACGTCTGTCTATCTCAAGTCCATGAGCCTGTATTAAGAGTAAAAGGTAGGGATTATCCTGAACTCCATAGCCTTCACTGCTGAAATCCTGCCACCTGGTGCTTTTATCCTGGCACTGCATGATTGCACTCTGTGCAATCTGATTTGTGCTTCGGTTTGGTCCTAGGGACTTACTATGGGATGGAACAGGTCCTTGGTGGGTGAGGGGAGGGATCGGATGTCTTAAAGACCCATGTAGTTAATCATGAGCAGGGTTGCAGTCTGTTGGAGTTGTGAGGAGTGGAGACACAGGCCAATCCAATTGCTTTGGGACTGGGGTCGCCAATCTCAACTGGATGTGCTGGGGAGATGTTAAACAGCAGGCAGGTGATCAGGTGCCTCTCCATTGAGGTGGGGAGGGGGGTGGGGGTGTGGACCACAAGGGATAATTGGATTTGCATTTAATCGCTGGGCCTCCATTGTGCATGGGCTGTAGTAGGCAGGAGACTGGTATTGGCATAGATGTTACTGCATTCTTGTTCACAAAGGAGAATACCTGACCAGACGACACCTATATGGGGAAGGAAGGAGAAATCAGTTGCAAATTAGTGGAGAAACTGTGCAGTTTCCCCTACATTACTGTAGTGACTACACTTCAAAAATACTTCATTGGCTGTAAAGCACTTTGGGACGTCCTGAGGTTGTGAAAGACTCTATAGAAATTCATTCATTCTTTACAGGTCAATAATAGCAAGGCTTCTAAACTCCACAAAGTCACAGATCAGAATAGGTATTGTTGAATGGTACAGGAGCGTTATTCTGTGGGGCAGATCTGTTTTTTTTATTGTACAATAGTGTCAGCGGTTAACACTATTGTTTTTTCAGTACGGTGGAGTGCTGAGTTTCCATAAGTGATTTCTCATTGAAATTGGAGTTTTACAGAATGGTATGTTGACCCAACATGTGAAAGATAATAAGGATTCCAACACAGCTTCCCCAATAGACAGATACTCTCTTTTTTGTAATCTTCCCTCCAATTTTTCTTTTCTCCTATCCACTACTAAGGTGTCAACCATGGCTCAATGGGTAGCACTCTTGCCTCTGAGTCAGAAGGTTGTGGGTTCAAGTCCCAGTCCAGACACTTGAGCCCATAATCCAGGCTGATACTCCAGTGCAGCACTGAGGGAGTGCAGCACTATCAGTCTTTCAGATGAGATGTTAAACCGAGGCCCAGTCTGCTCTCTCAGGGGGACGTAAAAGATCCCACGACACTATTTCAAAGAAGAGCAGGGGAGTTCTCCCCGGTGTCCTGAGGCCAATATTTATCCCTCAACCAAAATAAAGCTAAAAAACCCCAGATAATCTGGTTACTATCACATTTCTGTTTGTGGGAGCTTGCTGTGCGTAAATTAGCTGCCGCATTTCCTACATTACAAAAGTGATTACACTTCAAAAGTACTTCATTGGCTGTGGGATGTCCTGAGGTTGTGAAGCATGCTATAGAAATGCAAAATCTTTCTTTAAGGGCACTGACTGCATCCCCTGTCCCTGTGCCTTTCCTTGAATCTTCAACCAGCATCCCCCCCCCACACACTATAAGGCAGGTGTCGGGAGAACAGTGAGTATTTAAACTCACTTTCGCAGGCTTTTTTACAGAGGCCGGTGTCGGGAGCAACAGGAGAGAACAGTGAGTATTTAAACTCACTTTCGCAGGCTTTTTTACAGAGGCCGGTGTTGGGAGCAATAGGGGAGAACAGTGAGTATTTAAACTCACTTTCGCAGGCTTTTTTACAGAGGCCAGTGTCGGGAGCAACAGGAGAGAACAGTGAGTATTTAAACTCACTTTCGCGGGCTTTTTTTCAGAGACTTACCAATCTCACAGACCGGCGGCGGCGTTCCAGAGCCACGTCACGATTCAAAAAGTGATGCGGGCAAGAGGAAGCAGCTAATTGGGTGAGTACGGCCAGGTGAGTATTTATACTACTTTATAGTTTGACAGTTAAGGTTAATAGTTTATAAAGTTTAGAAGGTCTTAATTTTTGTGGTTATAGTTTCTGATGTCTCTGTTGTGTAGCGGGGAGTGCTAGTAAACAAGGGCCCTTGAGTATATCATTCAATTGTAGTGTAATTAGTGGTATTGATTTGATTCAATTTAATTTAAATTAATTAAAGGGTAAGTCATGGCAGCACAGCTCGGCCCCGTGGCATGCTCCTCCTGCACTATGTGGGAAATCAGGGACACTTCCTGTGTCCCTGACGACCATGTGTGCGGGAAGTGTATCCAGCTGCAGCTACTGGCAGACCGCATTGCGGCGCTGGAGCTGCGAATGGATACATACTGGAGCATTCGCAATGCTGAGGACATCGTGGATAGCACGTTTAATGAGTTGGTCACACTGCAGGTAAAGGCTGCACAGGCAGGAAGGGAATGGGTGACTGCCAGGCAGAGTAGTAGGCGCAGGCAGGTAGTGCAGGGGTCCCCTGTGGCCATTCCCCTCTCAAACAGATATACCACTTTGGATATTGTTGAGGGAGATGGCTTATCGGGGGAAGGCTGCAGCAGCCAACTTCCTGGCACCATGGGTGGCTCTGCTGCACAGGACAGGAGGAAAAAGAGCGGGAGAGCTATAGTGATAGGGAATTCTATTGTAAGGGGAATAGATAGGCGTTTCTGCGGCCACAAACGAGACTCCAGGATGGTATGTTGCCTCCCTGGTGCAAGGGTCAAGGAAGTCTCAGGGCGGCTGCAGAGCATTCTGGAGGGGGAGGGTGAACAGCCAGTTGTCGTGGTGCATATAGGTACCAACGATATAGGTAAAAAATGGGATGAGGTCCTAAAAGCTGAATATAGGGGGTTAGGAGGTAAATTAAAAAATAGGACCTCAAAGGTAGTAATCTCAGGATTGCTACCAGTGACACGTGCTAGTCAGAGTAGAAATAGAAGGATATTTCAGATGAATACGTGGCTAGAGGAATGGTGCAATGGGGAGGGATTCAAATTCCTGGGACATTGGAACCGGTTCTGGGGGAGGTGGGACCAGTACAAACTGGATGGTTTGCACCTGGGCGGGACCGGGACCGATGTCCTAGGGGGAGTGTTTGCTAGTGCTGTTGGGGGGGGTTTAAACTAAAATGGCAGGGGGTTGTGAACCTGTGCAGAGAGACAGAGGAAAGGGAAGCAAGGATAGAAACAAAAGACAGAAAGGAGAAAAGCAAAAGTGGAAGGCAGAGAAATCAAGGGTGTAAATCAAACAGGGCTACAGTAAATAATAATTCTAAAAGGACTAAGAGTGTTAAAAAAACAAACCTGAAGGCTTTGTGTCTTAATGCGAGGAGCATTCGTAATAAGGTGGATGAATTAGCTGCGCAAATAGATGTAAACGGATATGATATAGTTGGGATTATGGAGACATGGCTCCAGGGTGACCAAGGCTGGGTATTCAACATCTAGGGGTATTCAATATTCAGGAAGGACAGGCAAAAAGGAAAAGGAGGTGGGGTAGCATTGCTGGTTAAAGAGGAGATTAACACAATAGTAAGGAAGGATATTAGCTCTGATGATGTGGAATCTGTATGGGTAGAGCTGAGAAATACCAAGGGGCAGAAAACGTTAGTGCGAGTTGTATACAGACCCCCAAACAGTAATGCTGAAGTTAGGGATGGCATTAAACAGGAAATTAGAGATGCATGCAATAAGGGCACAGCAGTTATTATGGGTGACTTTAATCTACATATAGATTGGGCTAACCAAATTAGTAACAATACTGTGGAGGAGGAATTCCTAGAGTGTATACGGGATGGTTTCCTGGACCAATATGTAGAGGAACCAACTAGAGATCAGGCCATCTTAGACTGGGTATTATGTAATGAGAAAGGATTAATTAACAATCTTGTTGTGTGAGGCCCCTTGGGGAGGAGCGATCATAATATGATAGAATTCTTCATTAAGATGGAGAGTGAAGTAGTTGACTCAGAGACTAGGGTCCTGAATTTAAATAAAGGAAACTATGATGGTATGAGGCGCGAGTTGGCTAGGATGGATTGGGGAGCGCTACTTAAAGGGTTGATGGTGGATAGGCAATGGCAAACATTTAAAGATCGCATGGAGGAACTACAGAATTTGTTCATCCCTGTTTGGCATAAAAATAAAACAAAAAAGGTGACTGAACCGTGGCTAACAAGGGAAATTAGGGATAGCATAAGATCCAAGGAGAAGACATATAAATTGGCCAGAAAAAGCAGCAAACCTGAGGATTAGGAGCAGTTTAGGATTCAGCAAAGGAGGACAAAGAGATTAATTAAGAGGGGGAAAATAGATTATGAGAGTAAGCTTGCAGGGAACATAAAAACTGACTTCTATAGATATGTGAAGAGAAAAAGATTGGTGAAATCAAGCGTAGGTCCCTTGCAGTCAGAATCAGGGGAATTTATAATGGGGAACAAAGAAATGGCAGACCAATTAAATACATACTTTGGTTCTGTCTTCACAAAGGAGGACACAAATAACCTCCCAGAGATGTCGGGGAACATAGGGTCTAATGAGAGGGAGGAATTGAATGAAATCAGTATTTGTAGGGAAATGGTGTTAGGGAAATTGACAGGATTGAAGGCCGATAAATCCCCAGGGCCTGATAATCTACATCCTAGGGTACTTAAGGAAGTGGCCCTAGAAATAGTAGATGCATTGCTGGTCATCTTCCAAAATTCTATAGACTCTGGAACAGTTCCCATGGATTGGAGGGTAGCTAATGTAACCCCACTATTTAAAAAAGGTGGTATAGAGAAAACGGGGAATTATAGACCGGTAAGCCTGACATCAGTAGTGGGGAAAATGCTAGAGTCCATTATAAAAGATGTAATAGCAGAGCACTTGGAAAACAGTGACAGGATCGGACAAAGTCGACATGGATTTACAAAAGGTAAATCACGCTTGACTAATCTACTGGAATTTTTTGAGGATGTAACTAGTAGAATAGATAAGGGAGAACCAGTGGATGTGGTGTATTTGGACTTTCAGAAGGCTTTTGATAAGGTCCCGCATGAGAGATTGGCGAGCAAAGTTAAAGCACATGTGATTGGGGGTAAGGTACTGACTTGGATAGAGAACTGGTTGGCAGACAGGAAACAAAGAGTTGGAATAAATGGGTCTTTTTCCGAGTGGCAGGCAGTGACTAGTGGGGTACCGCAGGGATCGGTGCTAGGACCCCAGCTATTCACAATATATATTAGTGATCCAGACGAGGGAACTAGATGTAATATCTCCAAGTTTGCAGATGACACAAAGCTGGGTGGGCGTGTGTGCTGTGAGGAGGATGCAGAGAAACTCCAGTATGATTTGGCCAGGTTGGGTGATTGGGCAGATGCATGGCAGATGCAGTATAATGTGGATAAATGCGAGGTTATCCACTTTGGTGGCAAAAACAGGAAGACAGATTATTATCTGAACGGCAATAGATTGGGAAAAGGGGAAGTGCAACGAGATCTGGGTGTCCTTGTGCACCAGTCGCTGAAGGTAAGCATGCAGGTGCAGCAGGCGGTTAAGAAGGCAAATGGTATGTTGGCCTTCATAGCGAGAGGATTAGAGTACAGGAGCAAGGATGTCTTGCTGCAGTTGTACAGGGCCTTGGTGAGACCACACCTTGAGTATTGTGTGCAGTTTTGGTCGCCTTATCTGAGGAAGGATGTTCTTGCCATGGAGGGAGTGCAGCGAAGATTTACCAGACTGATACCTGGGATGGCAGGAATGACGTATGAAGAGAGATTGGGTCAATTAGGCTTATATTCACTAGAGTTTAGAAGAATGAGAGGGGATCTCATTGAAACTTATAAAATTCTAACAGGACTAGACAGACTAGATGCAGGAAGGATGTTCTCGATGGCGGGGGAGTCCAGAACCAGGGGTCACAGTCTAAGGATAAGGGGTAAGCCATTTAGGACTGAGATGAGGAGGAATTTCTTCACCCAGAGAGTGGTGAACCTGTGGAATTCTCTACCACAGAAGGCAGTTGAGGCCAATTCATTAAATATATTCAAGAAGGAGTTAGATATATTTCTTAAGGCTAAAGGGATCAAGGGATATAGGGAGAAAGCAGGGACAGGGTACTGAATTTGGATGATCAGCCATGATCTCATTAAACGGCGGAACAGGCTCGAGGGGGCGAATGGCCTACTCCTGCTCCTATCTTCTATGTTTCTATGTTTCTGTAACATTCTCATACTTAATTCCTAACCGTTGCTTAGTTTCTTCCCCGCACTGAAAAGCCTCCTCAAAATTTATATCATCAACGAGGCCTTTGTCCATCTCTGTTAAATCTGTATTAACCAAACCAAAAGGGACCACTGGAAGCCACTTCTCGACTGCTACAGATAACTGTGCGGGAGGAAGAGCATTGAGCAGCGAGTGGTCAATCTATGGAACAGGCTCCCTAGGGAGATGATGGAAGCTGTTAGTATTGATTCATACAAATGCGAATTAGATTTCTTTCAGAAAATAACATTTTGGGATACAATATGTGAATAATTTGAGACGTGACGTGGTAAGCAATGTTCCCGCTAAGCTGCGCGGCTGCGCAGCAGTCTGGAGGTCCCGCGCAGGCCGCTAATCGGCGCTTCAGTGGAAGAAACCGCACCTGCATGAAAATTTTAATCGACTGCGCACCCAAAAAAAAAAATTAGAGTGAACATTGGTGGTAAATGTAGCATGCTGGGGAGGAAAAAGGTGTCTTTGGGCCTACGGTTCCCAAAGCTCTCCAACACTGGGCATTTTTCTCATCTCATGCCTGGGTCGTGTGTAGACTAACTGAGAGAGATCGATTGCCACAATTGATCAACAACTCCATTAATCGTTGTACATTACCATACAACTACCAGGATGGTAGAAGGCGAACTCGATTGCTCGTGGTCTTTTTTCATCTAACAATTCCTATGTACCAGGACCGGATGAGCAGAAATTTCATCCAACTAAATATTGGGAAGACCAAAGCCATTGGGGGTAATTTTAACCTAAAAAAAAGGGTGGGTTTAGAGCGTGGGGTAGTTAAATTGTTAAAAATGGGATTCCCGACCTGAATCCACCTCCAACCCGCCCATTTCCGGTTTTAACGGAGGCGGGGCAGGATGTCAATTTAAATATTATAATGAGGCTGGAGGCCTCTTTTTTAACCTCCATTTTGTTTTTAACTGCATGTGGACGGGTTTTACACAATTCATAAAACCCGGCAGTTACAGCAAGGCGAGGACTGCTGGATCCAGGAGGTAAGTGCCTTTATACCTACCTCCTAGATCCAGGGTCCCTGCTTAGCCCACCCGCTGCGATTGGAGACCCCCACACGAGGCCTCCGATCACCCCACCAGGTCTCCCCCACCGATGATGCTGAGGCCGGCCACGATCTTCTCTTCCCCCCCTATCTTCCGGTGGCCGGCCACGATCTTCCCTTCACCCTCCCCGATCATCCGGCCCGATCCTCTCTTCCCCCCCCCCCCGATCGCCTGCCCGACAACAACCCCCCCAACAACCCACCCAATCATTTTAATGGCCCGACCCAGCCCGACCCCTGATCGTAAGCCCGAGCCCTCCCCCCCGATCCTTTTAACGCCCCGGCCCCCACGCGAACCCGCCCTCCCTCCTCTGTGTGGCCTAGTGCTGCAGGCCTACCTGCCTGCAGCTAACCAGCCTCTCAATCTGACTGGCTGCAGGCGGGAAATGAAGGCCTTGCATGCAAATCAGGTCCTGCCATTAAAGTCAGCAGGGGCTGCAGGAAACCTGACCTCCCGGGTTTCCTGACCACCTCGGAGTTCCCTCGCCCCCAACCTGCCCTCCTCCTTAAAATCCAGCTCATTATCTCCCTGGCAACTGTCTGAGGCTGAACCAGACTGTTCGCAACCTTGGTGTTGTATTTGACGCCCGAGATGTGCTTCCGACCACATATTCATGCCATCACTAAGATCGCCTATTTCCACCTCCGGAACATCGCCCGACTCCGCCCCTGCCTCAGCTCATCTGCTGCTGAAACCCTCATCCATGCCTTTGTTACCTCTAGACTTGACTATTTCAACGCACTCCTGGCCGGCCTCCCATCTTGCACCCTCCATAAACTTAAGGACATCCAAAAATCTGCTGCCCGTATCCTAACTCGCACCGAGTCCCGTTCACCCATCACCCCTGTTCTCGATGACCTACATTGGCTCCCAGCTAAGCAATGCCTCGATTTTAAAATTCTCATCCTTGTTTTCAAATCTCTCCATGGCCTCGCCCCTCCCTATCTCTGTAATCTCCTCCAGCCCCACAACCCTCCAAGATCTCTGCGCTCCTCCAATTCTGGCCTCTTGTGCATCTCCGATTTTAACCACCCCACCATTAGTGGCTGTGCCTTCAGCTGCCGAGGCCCTAAGTTCTGGAATTCCCGCAGTAAACCTCTCTACCACTCTTTCCTCCTTTAAGACGCTCCTTAAAATCTACCTCTTTGACCAAGCTTTTGGTCATCTGCCTTAATATCTTCTTATGTGGCTCGGTGTCAAATTTTGTTTGATAACGCTCCTGCAAAGCACCTTGTGATGTTTTACTACATTATAGGTGCTATATAAATGCAAGTTGTTGTTGTTATTCTCCTATGTCCTTTGGGAACTGTGACTCACCTTTGTGTTGTCCTTCTCAGGCTGGTGAATGAAATGCTCTTTGAGACACACATTCCCTCAACGTTTCATTGGAATGCTCACCATCTTCAAGGGCAGAAAATAGCACACCACCAGCCCAATGCATACAGGCTAAAATTACATCGTTGGATTTATTTTCAAGTGAAATAATATACAGAAGAAAAAGAACTAATACAGATCAGTAACCAAATTTACACTATGTAAACTCAGTTGACTCTTTGGAATAAAATTCTAACAGCACCTCTCAATGACGGTTACAATGACTGTGATAACAACAACTATCTATGGCTTTTGATATAGAAAATATCCTAATGCACTACTCACAGATGAAATGGACACTGGAGAAATGATGGCCGAGCAGTCGTTGGAGTTTAATCAAATACATAACTTTTGAGAAGGCTTCTAAAGGCAGGGAGTGAGAAAGCATGGTGAAGGGGTCCAGGGAGGGAGTCCCAAAAAGTAGGAATGGGATGGCTGAAGATTCTGCCTCCAAAGGAATGGGGGAGGGAAGGGGATCCACAGGAGAGCCAAGGTGCAGGAGCAAAAGCCACATGACAGAAAGCAAGGTTGCAGAGTTATAGTGGGGTGAGGCCATGGAAGGATTTGTAGACAAGGACAAGGATTTTGATTTTGATGTTTTTGGGGGACCAGAAGTCAATAAAGATCATCAAGCATGGGGCAGCATTGGGAAAACAGAACTTGGTGCAGGACAGAATGTGAGCAGTGGAGTTTTGGATGAGTTGGGGTTTGTGAAGGGTGGAACTTGGGAGGCCAGCAAGGAGGGCATTGGAGAACTTGAGTCTAGGGGTGATGAGAGCACAGTTAATGGTTTTGCTGGTCGTGAGGTATGGTCAGAGGTGGACAATGGAAGTAGTAGTCGGTGGTCTTGGTAAAGGATTAGATGGAGGTTTTGGGTCTGGGTCATGTAAGACATCAAGGTTATGTTCCCTCTGGTTCAGTCTGAGTAAACAGTGGGGGAGTGGGATGGAATCAGGAGCAAGAGTCTGGACTTATTGGCAGGAGCCATTCAAAATGGCTTTGGTCTTGGAGGAAATTCTGGCAGCCCACAACATGATGTCAAACAGCACAAAGGTGGTCCTAGGATCCAGTGAGGTGGTGTAGAGCTAGGGCTGGCTGTCATCAGCATACCTATGGAAACTGATCTCATGCCTATGTATAGTGTTGCCGAGGGGTAATGGAGGTGAAGAAAAGGATGAAGCCTAAGATTAAACCTTGGAGTACACCAGACAATCGGAAGAACCCAATGCTGGAGCTGCGTTGGTTGCGGGAGGGATAAGGGAAGATGCTGAGTTGGGACCTGGTATCAAGAACCATTCTAAATACTATAGGAAGGGGTACGTGGTGTAATGTACAGCCAGGTGAGGTCTCAGATACATACCTTTTGGATGGTAAATTTGGTGGAGTGATTCCTCATGGAACTGCTATTGGTATATATAGTGCCAAGGAAAATAGGGAACTGAAGATCCCAAGAGAGTCTGTGGGATATATGGAAGTATTTTCTTTTGAGGATCTAACAATTTTCCCTATACCCAGGCAATCAAAATGTTCGCCATTTTTAATGCTTGGGTTATGGTTAGGGTGGTTAGGTTAGGGGTGTGGACAGCAGGATGGTTGTCCCCTCTTGCGTTCATATTCTTATTTCTCGAGTTTTTGTTTCACTGGGGCCTGCCACTTCTGTTTGGCTCACGCTTTCTATTGCTTCTTGTCCTGTTTTACTTGCTTTTTGGTAGTTTTCTTATCCCTGGCTGGGGTTGTGGTAGTGGAGTTGGTTCTGGCCTCCATTAAATTATGACTGCTTAGGGTTAGGGTTGGGCAAGGTGTCAACTGCGGTTTCTGGGCCATTTAGCAGTCTGCTTATGGCACCTGATAGCATTTGCAAAACAGAAGCCAGTTTGTGTGATTGCAACAGAGTCAGCATACTGAAATAGGCCAGAGAGCCTATAATTTGATTAACCTGAGATGAAAGGCTTACTGGGCTTTGACCCAGACACACTGTAGTGTTCCAAAGCAGCTCTTGGACATCCTCTTAACCTGATACAACACTAAAACAGGATGGAGATCCACCTTCAGCGTGGTTGAAGGACAACAGAGTGTGATGTGTCTGTGACAATAATAGAGGTTTCCTCCTCTGAGCTATGTGGGACCTGCTCAGACCCCGACTCCTACCTCGCAGCAGTCAGGGAGGCTTGCCTGGTCCAGGAATGCGATTAGGGTTTCGGGGTTAGGGTTAGTAGCCACTCTGTTGATTGCAATTGGGGCTGGCTCTTTGGATCAGTCGGGGGATCTGATCCGGGCCTGCGCATCCCTGGATCGCTGCGTACTATCTCAGTATGGGTAGATTTTTGTTAGGTTAAGGGTATTAAGGGTTGCGGAACCAAGTCAGGGAGATGGAGTTAAGATACAATTCAGCCATGATCAAATTGAATGGCGGAACAGGCTCGAGGGGCTGAATGACCTACTCCTCCTCTTATGTTCCTAGTATGCAGCAGTACCAGGCTGTCAGTGCGTTTTACCCGTGACATTCTATACGGGAATAGTTTCCTAACTGAACGTTAATTTTGTAGTTTGTAACGTTCTAGAAGATCAGTTGGAACTGCTTTGTGATGTCACGTTGTCACTGTGATGTCACAGCTGTGGAGAAACGATTTTTATTTTCACCGGTCTTTCACCCACACAAGCAACGTGGGGACACGGTTAATACACAACTTTGTACTGGTTCTGGTGAAGCATTTTCTCCACACAGCATTGTTGACTCTGCGCTTAATTCACTACCAAACAGTAAGTCTCTCTTCTCTATATTATAAAGGCACAGTTTTCCAGGTAGGAAGGTGTTTCGGGTTTATTTTCTGTTTTCTCTTCCACCATTCCCCCACCCCTCTCCTGAAGGTGCTGACTTGTTCTGACGTTCTGGTTCCACCGGAACCGCCAACCCTCTTGTACCCAGTCTAAGAGGCCACTCTGCCCATGTGAGCTTAGATGCTGAATGCTGGCAGGCTAATTGACTGGTGACAACACCTCAGCTGACCGTGAGCCCGTCTCCGCCCCGCCTCAGCACATCCGCTGCCGAAATCCTTGTCCAAGCCTTTGTTACTGCTAGACTCAACAATTCCAACACTCTCCTGGCTGACCTCCCACCTTACACCCTCTGCAAATGTCCAAAACTCAGCTGTCCGTATCCTAACTCGCACCAAGTCCCGTTCACCCATCGCCCCTGTGCTCACTGACCTGCATTGCCTCCCGGTCCGGTAATGCCTCGATTTTAAAATTTTCATCCTGGTTTTCAAATCCCTCGCCCCTCCCTATCTCTATAACCTCCTCCAGCCCTACAACCCTTCGAGATCTTTGCACTCCTTCAATTCTGGCCTCTTGCGCATCCCCGATTTCCTTTGCTCCACCATTGGCGGCCGTGCCTTCAGCTGCCTGGGCCCTAAGCTCTGGAATTCCCACCCTAAACCTCTCCGCCTCTCTACCTCTCTCTCCTCCTTTCAGGTGTTCCTTAAAACCTACTTGTTTGACGAAACTTTTGGTCATCTGTCCTAATATCTCCTTATGTGGCTCGGTGTCAAATTCTGTTTTATAACGCTCCTGTGAAGCGCCTTGGGAAATTTTACTAGATTAAAGATGCTATATAAATGCAAGATGTTGTTGTTGTTGTTGTTGAGCCTGCCCCAGCCTGAAGGCCACACAAATGTACTTTCCGGCAGGTGTCACTGGATAGTGATTAGTGGTAACATTGGCTGATTTATCCTTTGCTTCGTCCAGTGACTCTGGGGCCAATTGTAGTGCCAGTAAAGAAAGAAAGACTTGTATTTATATAGTACCTTTCACAACCCAGAGGGGTACGGTGGCATAGTGGTTATGTTACTGGACTAGTAATAAAAAGGCCTGGACTAATGATCCAGACCACGGCAGCTGGGGAATTTAAATTCAGTTAATTAAATAAATCTGGAATAAAAAACTAGTATCAGTAATGCTGACCATGAAACTAACGGATTGTCGTAAAAACCCATCTGGTTCACTAATGTGCTTTAGGGAAGGAAATCTAGCACCCTTACCTGGTCTGGCCTATATGTGACTCCAGACCCACAGCAATGTGGTTGACTCTTAACTTCCCTCTGAAATGGCCTAGCAAGCCACTCAGTTGTACCAAACCGCTACAAAGAAGTATCACGACTGCAGCAGTTCAAGAAGGCGGCTCACCACCACCTTCTCAAGGGCAATTAGGGATGGGCAATAAATGCCGGCCTTGCCAGCGATGCTCACATCCCATGAACGAATAAAAATAAAAATTATATAGCGCCTTTCACAGCCTCAGGATGTCCCAAAGTGCTTTATAGCCAATGAAGTACTTTTGAAGTGTAGTCACTGTTGTAACATAGGAAACCCGGCAGCCAATTTGCGCACAGCAAGGACCCACCAACAGCAATGTGATAATGACCAGATAATCTGTTTTAGTGATGTTGGTTGAGGGATAAATATTGGCCAGGACACAGGGGAGAACTCCTCTGCTCTTCTTCAAAATAGTGGCATGGGATCATTTATATCCACTTGAGAAGGCAGACGGGACCTCGGTTTAAGGTCTCATCCAAAAGACAGCACCTCCAACAGTGCAGCACTCCCTCAGTACTGCACTGGAGTGTCAGCCTAGATTATGTGCTCAAGCCTCTGGAGTGGGACTTGAACCCACAACTTTCTGACTCGGAGGCAAGAGTGCTACCCACTGAGCCACAGCTGATGGAAAGGCTGTGAATTGAGCCTGGGACTTACTAGCGTGCATGGCTCAGGAACACACAGGTAGTGCCTTCACTCATTGAACCACTAGAAAGCTGAGAAGATTGAGATGTTGTCCAAAAGCCACTTGAGATTTGCCTTTGTTATGACAGATTCATTTGCATGTGGTAATTTCTCTTGCTACATGAAGGAACCTGGTCTGTATGACATGCTTCAACCTACAGCGATGCTAATTTTGATTTCACTGAAGAATATAAAAGAATAAGGGTGCATTTACGCTACAACTGAAGCAGTACAGTTATGGAATAAATGCAACCTGAATCTTGAGTCAGGGCACAAGCTGCCACCAGAGAGAAATGGAATGAAGACTCCCTGGAGGAGTCAGTCCGAGTCATAACACTCAATTTACACAACACTATGGCTGCGATTTTCCCTACCTCGGCGGGTCCATGGCGGGCGACATCGGTGGCAGGTCCCAGCCCCGATCCTGTCTCCATCCCAGCCTCCGACATGACTTTCCCCTGATTGGGCTTGTTAAGCCCGCCCAGCGCGTTTCCCGGCCAATTGAAGGAAGCGGGTCTGATGACGTCATTTGATGACATGTCATCAGCTGGTTTCCTTAAAGGGATCATGCGCAAATTTACTTTTGACATTTGTGCTGTCAGTGTTCTACAGCATTGAGGTGCTGCAAACTCTGCCTTCCCTACCCTACTCCTTCACATCCTTACTTACACAAACTTACCTTGCACCTCCACCCATCCCTCTCTATCTATATTATCACTTCCCCATCTCACTAGCCACCCCTCACACTCATCCTAGTCCAATCATACCAACTAACAACACACAAGGGTGGGCACTTGGGTGTTTTAGCCAATGTTCACGTGAAGTTTCTGTTTATGTGCTGTCAAACATTGAAATCTTTATTTCCAACACTTTGCCTTCTTGGACAGATTTGTGTGCACCTTTGGAAGTGGCTTAGTGAGTTGCAGTGAATGGTGAGACATAACGGTACCCCCTGCAATGGTGATGAGTGTGAAAGGAATGGCTTGGGAATTGTAAGGATGCTTTATGTTGATGGTGTGGGGTGGTGCCAACCTGGCACATCATGTGGCAGCCAGGGTGTGCAACGTCAAGTGAAGTAAGTGTGGTCATGGTGAGGCCATCCCTGGCGTCCTGGGCAGCAATGTGGTCGGGTGCTGATGCCCTCTGTCCTTTGCAGCATCAGGTGATTGTGGAGAAGGTTGGTGGTGCTGGTGTGCCTGGTGATGCTGGTGTTGGGGTTGATCGTGGTCAGATTCTGAGGACCAAGGTGCAAGAGTATAAAGTGTCCCCATGCTGATGGAATAGATGACAGCTGAAGTAGAGATGACAGAAGCGATCTGTCAATGGTGGGAGAGGTAATGAGGTCAGACTGGATGGAGACTTGTGTAAAGACTTGCAGCATTCTGAATCTGTAGTGGAAATGCAGTTTAGAGCTAGTGGTTAAGGGAACATTTCTCAATCAGTTGGGAGCTTTGACTTGACATTTGAAGCTGTCAATTCATCAGCTGATTCAATGGCAAGTGACCTCCCACCTCGAGGTCTAGGCACAGCGGGAAACTGGTGGGCGACCTGTCAAATTCAAAAAGCTGGGAAAAAAAGTATTGTTAAGTGGCTGTAAACAAACCACTAATGATTTGAATTGGGTCCCCCCGCCGCTGCCTGTCAGGTCTGCTCAACACTGGTAGTCCCGACATCGGGAAATGCAGGTGTGCGCGTTTTGACAGCGGGTTCCTGACCCGCTGTCAATCATTTTAAATTTCACAGCTGACCCGCCACCAATCGGGTCTGCTGAGCGCTGGCAAAATCGCGGCCTATGTCTCCCAAACTGCTTCGCCCCAACACCCAAACCAATGATGTAAATGCACCCCAACACCCTTTATAAAATCTTTTCTCACAGCCCTGCTGGTTTCAGAATACAAGTATTGTTTTTGTTCAGCTAATGAGCATATCTTGACTGAGCTGTGTGGAATTAATTGGTGGCGTGCTTAGTGGTAATCAGAAACAATAACTAGAAAAGGTAAGAAAGATTCATATTAATAAGATAGAGGTCAGCTAGATGTACCAATAGTCTTGCCCTGCCCCAAATATTACTTTGTTCTTATGTATATGTAAATTTATGTTTCAGAAATTGCCTATATCCTCATAGAAGTCAGTTTTTCAAATAAAACTGGTTGCTATATCCCATGGTGTTCTGCGTAGATGAAACAATAGTTATTATGACAAGAACATTACACCATGTAATGCCAACTGTGGCTCAGTGGGTAGCACTCTCATACTGAGGGAGTGCTGCACTGTCGGAGGTGCAGTCTTTCGAATGAGATGTTAAACCAAGGCCCCGGCTGCCCTCTCAGGTGGATGTAAACGATCCCATGGCACTATTTCGAAATAGAGCAGGGGAGTTCCCCTCGGTATCCTGGTCAATATTTATCCCTCAAGCAACATCATACAAAAACAAACCAGATTATCTGGTCATTATCACATTGCTGCTTGTGGGATATTGTGCAAATTGGCCGCCGTGTTTCCTATACTAGAAGTACTTAATTGGCTGGAAAGCGCTTTGGAACATCCTGAGGTTGTGAAAGGTACTATAGAAATGCAAGTCATTCTATCTTTAATGTGCAGTGTATCAAAGTGCTGCTAAAGTGCATCTGTGTTTAATTTGGTGTATTCCTTTAAGGTTACAAGGTGTTTTCCTTTGTCAATTAGAGGCTGATTATTCTTAGCATATCTTCATGTCAATTAGAGGTGGGGGGGGAATCTTTTTTAACATATTTCTTAAGCATGACTTCAAGATTTGCATACAAAATATTGTGATGGATATATCTCAAAGCTTTATTTGTATCAGATTTATTTATAGAAGATGGCAACTACTTTGGATCATGGTGGTTTGGCAACAGTAGCAGTGACAAGGGTGTAGATGTGAATGTATTAACTGGGACTTTATAAGATGGTTATGTTGTTCTTATGGGATTTGTTACTTTTACTCAAGCTGTTGCTAACGTTGTGAAACAGAATCATTAAATTGGATGGCTCAATCTAACAGTAACAAATCTGAACTTTTTAAATTACTTTGTTGCAAACAAATCACTATTTTTGTTAATCACTTTGGGAGAGCTTGAAATTACGGTAATTATTCATATATAACACATACTCAACAACAACTTACATTTACATAGCGCCTTTAACGTAGCAAAACTCTCATCTAACATACATATCACACTGGTGGTCACTTTCCAGGGGTGTTTTATGTGGAAAAAGTCAATTCAAGATTTTTCCATGTAATTTAGATTTTGGATTTTAAGCTCCTTACTCAACATAAAATGGTGCATGCAGAGAATAATAGCAAAGTAAAAAAAAAATGTAGCAAATGTTCCATCTATCGAACAGACTCTCTAGTGATGAAAAGCTTTGGGAACCATTGTTTTAAAAAAAAAATTTATGTGGGTATCGCTGGCAAGGCCAGCATTTATTGCCCATCCCTAAATGTCCTTGAGAAGGTGGTGGTGAGCTGCCTTGTTGAACTGCTGCAGTCCGTGTGGTGAAGGTACTCTCAGTGCTGTTAGGTAGGGAGTTCCAGTATTTTGACCCAGCGACAATGAAGGAACGGTGATATATTTCCAAGTGACTTGGAGGTGGTGGTGTTCCCATGCGCCTGCTGCCCTTGTCCTTCTAGGTGGAAGAGGTCGCGGGTTTGAGAGGTGCTGTCGAAGTAGCCTTGGCGAGTTGCTGTTTTGCATCTTGTAGATGGTACACCCTGCAGCCACAATGCGTGGTGGTGGAGGGAGTGAATGTTTAAGATGGTGGATGGGGTGCCAATCAAGTGGACTGCTTTCTCCTGGATGGTGTCGAGCTTCTTGAGTGTTGTTGGAGCTGCACTCATCCAGGCAAGTAGAGAGTATTCCATCACACAATAAAAACAGAAAATGCTGGAAATACTCAGCAGGTCAGGCAGAATCTGTGGAGAGAGAAACAGAGTTAACGTTTCAGGTCGATGACCTTTCTTCAGAACTGGAAAAAGTTAGAGATGTAACAGGTTTTAAGCAAGTACAGAGGCAGGAAAAGGGAGAGGGGAGGGAAGAACAAAAGGGAAGGTCTGTGATAGGATGGAAGGCAGGAGAGATTAAATAACAAAAGGGATGATGGTGCAAGGCAAAAGGGACTGGAACAAGTAAAGAAACAAAAGATGGGTCTAGAGGAAGTGTAAATGGCAATAACAGCTGCTTTCGAAAAAAATGGGAGCAGTGGTTATGATCTGAAATTGTTGAACTCAATGTTGAGTCCGGAAGGCTGTAAAGTGCTTAATCGAAAGATGAGGTGCTGTTTTCGAGAACAATGTAGAAGGCCAAGGACAGAGAGATCAGAGTGGAGTGGGGCGGAGAATTAAAATGACAAGTAACCGGAGGCTCAGGGAAATGCTTACGGACTGAACAGAGGTGTCCCGCAAAGCGGTCACCCAATCTGCGTTCGGTCTTCCCAATGTAGAGGCGACCGCATCATGAGCAGTGAATACAATATACTAAATTTAAAGAAGTACAACTAAATCGCTGTTTCACCTGGAAGGAATGTTTGGGGCCCCAGACGGTGGGGAGAAGGTAAAAGGGCAGGTGTTGCATCTCCTGCACTTGCACAGGAAGGTGCCGTGGGAAATGGAGGGGGTGTTGGGTATGATTGAAGAGTGGATCAGGGTGTGGCAGAGGGAACGGTCCCTTCGGAATGCTGAAAGGGGAGGTGAGGGGAAGTGAGTCACTCCCCTCAGAATACCCAGCTTCTGTGTTGCTCTTGTAGCCACAGTATTTATGTGGCTGGTCCAGTTAAGTTTCTGGTCAAGAGTGACCCCCAGGAATGTTGATGGTGGGGCATTTGACAATAGTAATGTCATTGAATAACAAGGGGAGGTGGTTAGACTTTCTCTTGCTGGAGATGGTCATTGCCTAGCACTTGTGTGGCATGTATGTTACTTGCCACTTATCAGCCCAAGCCTAGATGTTGTCCAGGTCTTGTTGCATGCGGGCATGCTTCATTATTTGAGGAATTGCGAATGGAACTGAACACTGCAATTATCAGTGAACATTCTTACTTCTGATGTTATGCCGGGACCGATGTCCTAGGGGGAGTGTTTGCTAGTGCTGTTGGGGAGGGTTTAAACTAAAGTGGCAGGGGGTTGGGAACCTGAGCAGGGAGACATAGGAAAGGGAAACAAGGATAAAAGCTAAAGACAGGAAGGAGAAAAACAAAAGTAGAAGGCAAAGAACTCAACAGTTTAAATCAAACATGGTCACAGTAAATAATAATTCATATAGGTCTGAGAGCGTTAAAAAAACAAGCCTGAAGGCTTTGTGTCTTAATGCAAGGAGCATTCGGAACAAGGTGGATGAATTAGCTGCGCAAATAGAGGTAAATGAATACGATTTGATTGGGATTACAGAAACATGGCTCCAGGGTGGCCAAGGCTGGGAACTCAACATCCAGGGTTATTCAATATTTAGGAAAGATAGGCAAAAAAGAAAGGGAGGTGGGGTAGCATTGCTGGTTAAAGAGGGGATTAACACAATTGAAAGGAAGGATATTAGCTCTGATGATGCGGAATCTGTATGGGTAGAACTGAGAAATAACAAGGGGCAGAAAACGTCAGTTGGAGTGGTATATAGACCTCCAAACAGTAATACGAAGGTTGGGGACGGCATTAAAAGGGAAATTAGAGAAGCATGCAGTAAGGGCACAGCAGTCATCATGGGTGACTTTAATTTACATATAGATTGGGCTAACCAAATTAGTAAAAATACTGTGGAGGAGGAATTCCTAGAATGTTTACGAGATGGTTTTCTGGAACAATATGTCGAGGAACCAACCAGAGATCAGGCCATCTTAGACTGGGTATTATGTAACGAGAAAGGATTAGTTAGCAATCTTGTTGTATGAGGCCCCTTGGGTCAGAGTGATCATAATATGATAGAATTCTTCATTAAGATGGAGAGTGAAGTAGTTGAATCAGAGACTAGGGTCCTGAATTTAAATAAAGGAAACTACAATGGTATGAGGCGCGAATTGGGTAGGATTGATTGGGGAATGTCACTCAAGGGGTTGACGGTGGATAGGCAATGGCAAACATTCAAAGACTGCATGGATGAACTACAGAATTTGTTCATCCCAGTGTGGCAGAAGAATAAAACAAAAAGGGTGATTCAACCGTGGCTAACAAGGGAAATTAGGGATAGCATAAAATCCAAGGAGAGGGCATATAAATTGACCAGAAAAAGTGGTAGCCCTGAGGATTGGGAGCAGTTTAGGATTCAACAAAGGAGGACAAAGGGATTAATTAAGAAGGGGAAAATAGAATATGAAAGTAAGCTTGCTGGGAACATAAAAACTGACTGTAATAGCTTTTATAGATATGTGAAGAGAAAAAGATTAGTGAAATCAAGTGTAGGTCCCTTGCAGTCAGAAGCGGGGGAAGTTATAATGGGGAACAAAGAAATGGCAGACCAATTAAATGCATATTTTGGTTCTGTCTTCACAAAGGAGGACACAAATAACCTCCTAGAGATGTTGGAGAATATACGGTCTGATGAAAGGGAGGAACTGAAAGAAATCAGTATTTGCAGGGAAATGGTGTTAGGGAAATTGACGGGATTGAAGGCCGATAAATCCCCAGGGCCTGATAATCTACATCCTAGGGTACTTAAGGAAGTGGCCCTAGAAATAGTAGATGCATTGCTGATCATCTTCCAACATTCGATGGAATCTGGGACTGTACCCATGGATTGGAGGGTAGCTAATGTTACCCCACTATTCAGAAAGGGTGGTAGAGAGAAAGCGGGGAATTACAGACCGGTAAGCCTGACATCGGTATTGGGGAAAATGCTAGAGTCCATTATAAAGGATGTAATAGCTGAGCACTTGAAAAACAGTGACAGGATCGGACAAAGTCAACATGGATTTACAAAAGGTAAATCGTGCTTGACTAATCTACTGGAATTTTTTGAGGATGTAACTGGGAAAATAGATAAGGGAGAACCAGTAGATGTGGTGTATTTGGACTTTCAAAAGGCTTTCGATAAGGTCCCGCATAAGAGATTAGCGTGTAAAGTTAAGGCACATGGGATTGGGGGCAAGGTATTGACTTGGATAGTGAACTGGTTGGCAGACAGAAAGCAGAGAGTAGGAATTAATGGGTCTTTTTCCAAGTGGCAAGCAGTGACTAGTGGGGTACCGCAGGGATCGGTCCTTGGACCCCAGCTATTCACAATATACATTAATGATTTAGATAAGGGAACTAAATGTAATATCTCCAAGTTTGCAGATGACACAAAGCTGGGTGGGAGTGTGTGCTGCGAGGAGGATACCGAGAAACTCCAGGATGATTTGGACAGGTGAGTGGGCAGAAGCGTGGCAGATGCAATATAATGTGGATAAGTGCGAGGTTATCCACTTTGGTGTCAAAAACAGAAAGGCAGACTATTATCTGAATGGCAATAGATTGGGAGAAGGGGAAGTGCAACGAGACCTGGGTGTCCTTGTGCACCAGTCGCTGAAAGTAAGCATGCAGGTGCAGCAGGCGGTGAAGAAGACAAATGGTATGTTGGCCTTCATAGCGATAGGGTTTGAGTATAGGAACAGGGATGTCCTGCTGCAGTTGTACAGGGCCTTGGTGAGACCACACCTTGAGTACTGTGTGCAGTTTTGGTTGCCCTATCTGAGGAAGGATGTTCTTGCCATGGAAGGAGTTCAGCGAAGATTCACAAGGCTGATACCTGGGATGGCAGGAATGACATATGAGGAGAGATTGGGTCGATTGGGCTTATACTCGCTGGAGTATAGAAGAATGAGAGGGGATCTCATCGAAACATATAAAATTCTGACAGGTCTGGACAAACTAGATGCAGGAAGAATGTTCCCGATGGTCGGAGTGTCCAGAACCAGGGGTCATAATCTAAGGATAAGGGGTAAGCCATTTAGGACAGAAATGAGGAAGAATTTCTTCACCCAGAGAGTGGTGAACCTGTGGAATTCTCTACCACAGAAGGTAGTTGAGGCCAAGTCATTAAATATATTCAAGAATGAGTTAGATATATTTCTTAAAGCTAAAGGTATCAAGGGATATGGGGAGAAGGCAGGTACAGGGTACTGAGTTTGGATGATCAGCCATGATCTCATCGAATGGCGGAGCAGGCTCGAGGGGCCGAATGGCCTACTCCTGCTCCTATCTTCTATGTTTCTATGATGGAGGGAAGGTCATTGATGAAGTAATTGAAGATGGTTAGGCTTAGGACACTGCCCTGAGAAACTCCTACAGCGATGTCCTGGGGATGATATAATTGGTCTCCAACAACCACAAACATCTTCCTTTGTGCTAGATATGACTCCAGCCAGCGGAGAGTTTCCCTCTTATTCCTATTGACTTCAATTTTACTAGGACTCCTTGGTTCCGCACTCGGTCAAACGCTGTCTTGATGTCAAGGGCAATGACTCCATATTTGAACCAAGGCTGTAATGAGGTCTGAAGCTGTGTGATCCTGGTGGAACCTAAACTGAGCATCAGTGTGCAGGTTATTGGTGAGTAAGTGCCGCTTGATAACACTGTCGACAACACCTTCCATCACTTTGCTGATGATTGAGAGTAGGCTGATAGGGCAGTAATTGGCCAGATTGGATTTGTCCTGGTTTTTGTGGACAGGACATACCTGGGCAATTTTCCACTTTGTCGGGTAGATGCCAGTGTTGTAGCTGTACTGGAACAGCTTGGCTAGAGGCGCAGCTAGTTCTGGAGCACAAGTCTTCAGCACTACAGCTGGGATGTTGTTGGGGCCTTTGCTGTATCCACTGCGCTCAGCCATTTCTTGATATCAAGTGGAGGGAATCGAATTGGCTGAAGACTGGCAGTTGTGCTGGTGGAGACCTCAGGAGGAGGCCGAGATGGATCACCACTCGGTACTTTTGGCTGAAGGTGGTTGCGAACACTTCAGCCTTGTCTTTTGCACTCACGTGCTGGGCTCCGCAATCATTGAGGATGGGGATGTGCATGGATCCTCCTCCTCCTGTTAGTTGTTTAATTGTCCACCACCATTCACAACGGGATGTGGCAGGACTGCAGAGCTTTGATCTGATCAGGTCCAAAGTCACCTATTCCTCTTAAGCATGTTACACTTACCACATTGTCATGTCTCAAATTACTCATATACTGTATATATTTATACAAATATATATATTTACTAGGGGCCATAAATATAAGATAGTCACTGATAAATGCAATAAGGAATTCAGGAGAAGCTTCTTTACCCAGAGAGTGGCCGGAATGTGGAACTTGGTGTAGTTGCAGTGAATAGCATAGATGCATTTAAGGGGAAGCTAGAAAGACTTGCATTTATATGGTGCCTTTCATGACCTCAGGACCTTCCAAAGGAATAGAGGGATATGTTGATGGGGTTAGATGAAGTAGGGTAGGAGGAGGCGCGTGTGGCGCATAAACACTGGGATAGACCTGTTGAGCTGAATGGCCTGTTTCTGTGCTGTAAATTCAATGTAGCTCAAAATGCATTACCTGCCGGTTATACACCTGGCGCTGTCAGTTACACCTGGTGGTTACACACCTGACAGTTACACATCTGGAACTGGTGGTTACACATCTGGCAGTTACACACCTGGCGCTGGCAGTTACACACCTGGCGCTGCCGGTTAAACACCTGGCGCTAGCGGTTACACACCTGGCACTGGCGGTTAAACACCTGGCGTTAGCGGTTACACACCTGGCACTGGCGGTTAAACACCTGGCGTTAGCGGTTACACACCTGGCGCTAGCGGTTACACACCTGGCACTGGCGGTTACACACCTCCTAGTTACATATCTGGCGCTGGCAGTTACATCTGGCGGCTACACACCTGGCAGTTACACATCTGGCACTGGCGGTCACACCTCTGGTGGTTACACACCTGGCGTTGGCAGTTACACACCTGGCGCTGGCGGCTATACACCTGGTGGTTTCACACCTGGCGCTGGGTTGTACAAATGCCGGTGAGGAATTAGGGGGAACCTTGTGCTCTTGTAATTAAATATCAAAGGAAAGTGAGGTTGATAAAACACAACATAGTGCTACTTCTTTAATATTTGTCATCACATATTGATGACATAAGTGCTTTAAATAGTAGAGCACTGCGACAAATTGTGTCTTGCCCCCTCTCCCTCTCGACGGGCAGTTAGTGCGCTCCGGCTGGCGCACCTGATTTAAATTTGCGCTCGCGCTGAGGCGGAGAGCGCGCGCGCGCGCGACCAGGCCGGCGAAGAGGGGAGGGGTTTAGCTTGGAAGGCGGCACGTGACGACAGGCTGCTGGAGGGCGGGGCTTATGCGGCAACCCAAGACAAAAGGGGGCGGAGTCGGGGGGTTTGGACAGTGCTTCAATCTGATTGACAGGGAAGAAAGGGGGCGGAGCGTAAAGGAAGGCGTTGAACCAGTTGAAAGTGACCGGCGATGGCGGAGTATGAGGGGTCGGGGCTAGAACGTGATTGACAGGGAGCGGTGACACACCGCCACCACATCCCCAGCCGGCAATTGGCCAAGGTGCCGGCGGAGGGGCGTGGCGTAGCGGCAGAAGGGGCGGTGAGCGCGAGCCTGAGTGGCAGTTATTTGAAGCTGGCGCTCGCGCATTGGCGGCTGGCGCGAGCGAGCGGGAACGCAGGAGTCGGACGGAAGCAATGGCCGAGACGAGAGCGGGACAGCAGCGAGCACCAACCGATTGAGGTAGAAAGAGAGAGGAGGGAAAAAACAAACGAGCGACACATATATTTATATACACACACACACGGGTAAATAATAATAATAGCCGGTGGACACGGAAAGGGCTGAGGGAAGGAGAGCGCCGCCTCCCCGCCCCCTTTTCGCAGGCCGCTCACTCACTGAGGTGAATCCCAATAGGGGGGGAAGGGCGATTGAGCCCTCGGTGCGGCCTGCAGCTCACGTTTTCTCCCTTTCCCTCCCTCCCTATTATTGTAATGCGGTTTGAGTCCCCCCCCCCCCCCCCCCCCCTTTCCCAACCGGGGCCCAGGTAGACTCGCGAGCCTCTGGCTGCATTGCATTTTGCAGGCGGTTGAAAGGAGCGACTCCATTGAGGGAGCTGCAGTCTGCGATGGTGGGGAGGAGGGACCGGGCCACACTTTCCCTTGGTGCTTTTCTGTGGCATTTAAACGATGTCTCTGCTTTTCTGTTCCTACCTAGGAATATCTTCCCTCCACCCCCACCCTTGCAGCAGTTCTCCTGAACTGTTTATAATGCACTAAGCAGATTTGCTTAACACTGTTAAAATAAATAATCTGCATTTATATAGCGCCTTTCGCAACCTCAGGGCATCCCGATGCTCAATCTGCATTTATATAGCGCCTTTCGCAACCTCAGGGCATCCCAATGCTCTTTGCAGCTAGTGTAGTATTTTTGAAGTGTTATCACTGTTGTAAGAAACGCAGCAGCCAATTTGCACATAACAAAGTTCTACAAGCTGCAATGTGGTAACAACCAGATAATCTGTTTTAGGTGTTGGTTGAGCGATTAAAATATTGGCAACTCCTCTGCTCTTCGAATAGCACCTTGTCATCTTTTATGTAAGTGGACAGACGGGGGCCATGATTTAACATCTCGTTTGAAAGACGGCACCTTCGACAGTACGGCACTCCCTCCGTACTCCCCTGGTGTCGACTGGGATTATGTGCTGGAGTCTCTGGAGTGGGATTGTGAATTTATAACCTTCTGACTCAGGTCAGGATGATGACCCCTCCATCACAGTTGTCAACTGGGATTTTACTACTGTGTAATGGTGGATGTGTGAATTCCCCCTGCACCCGCCACCCCTGGCAATTTTCTCCCCTTTCCAGAAGATGCTGACTGTTGCTGGGACATGGCTCCATATGTGTTGCCTTCCTTGGTACTTTACCCAAATGTTGATTTTTTTTTTTAGTGAACTCTGAATGTTGGCAGGCTTTACAATCCCGAGGGTATCACAGCTGAGCTTTATTCTTGCGCTTTATTGATATCCGCATGCATGTTTAAAAAAAAATTCTTCTGTAACCATTTAAATTGAGACTATCTGGGTTGTGCTCATAAAGACCATTTGAACTATATAACCGAGTGACGTAGTGATAGTTGCAGCAATTTGAGGTGCTGAATTAAGAATAAACATTGGCTTAAGTGATTTTCATCCCTGCCCCTCCCCAAATAGTGTATTGGTATCAATATGCTAAATAAGCCTATAATGATTCTGCTTGAGTTAGGGATGCATTTAAGTGTTGGCAAAACAGATCTGTCAACAGTAGGTAAATGCAGGCTCGACTGAGAAGGATGGCTCCCAGCAGAAACAAACACAATATCTTTCTAGCATTTTCACTTCCAGCATTTACTATATTTTTTTCTAAAACATCAGGAAAATGTAAGTAATAAAACTGATCAAGACTATTATAGATTGTAAATTGTTTTAATTGCTGTACATAAATATTAATCTCCATTTAATTTTTAGGACATTGTGTATCCAAATGGGTCGTTTTATTATAACCAATATGTGTTGCTTCCAGTGACATATGCTTATCAGATTTTAATTCATCTTGCTCTCAACAGTAGCTGCTATTCAGTTTTAGATGGGTTTGGAGTTGATTAGTTTCACTCTTTTAATGCAAGTCTCGCTCTAAGATTTTCATAATGTTAGTTCTGTACTATGTCTGCTAGTGTTCCAAACAAAATATGGGTTAATTGACTTTCCAGTATTGGAGATGGATTTTTTTTAGTATCAAATGAAGTTGATTATGTTCTGTATTTAATAGCTTCCCATAGAGTATTTGTTATATACCATAAGTGATTGCAAAATAGTAATCTGATGCATTAGGGTGAATTACTGTACATTGTAATGCATTAAGGAAAAAAAAACTTGCATTGGGCTGAATTACATCATGAACCATGGAAATAAAGCATAAGTAATACAATATCCCTCAAAGTTACTGTTTTGCAATCACTCCATGTATTTTCTCATGTAAACATGATTGTTTCCATGTTTACACCTTTAACGGCCCAATGGACAGGATTTTTTCCACAGTACTTCGTCTATCTCCGATATAGCGCTTTGATATAATCGAGTCATGTATGTGCCTCTGGGGGAAAGTACAGTGGATGCAAATATGAAGAAGAAACACTTGCATTTAAAAAGCCTTATCCAATCTCTGAGAATCCCAAAGCACATTGTTATAAGTTAGGATAGCATCACAAGGTGTAATTACAAAGCTCATGTAATATATTGGTGTTATCTGATCCCTGAAATGTACTGCATCCTCAAAAAGCACCTAAACCTATATTCTATGCAGTAAACATTTTTTTTCTAATTATGGCAGATATTGTGAACCATGGTAAATATTGATTTGAACACATCAAACTATGTAGTAGGTTTAATGGTTAAAATTATCTAATGCATTCCTTGTTTTAATGTTATTTTAAACTTTGAATTACAATATGGGAGGACAAAATAATCAATGTATCTATACACTCTGGTAATTCTGCATGAATAAATTTCTCTTAACCCCTCTCTTCACTCTTGGTGACAATTTTAAATTGATTGCTCCTCCTCACTGATTATGCAACCAGAGTAAATAATCTTTCCCTATTCACCCTATCAAAATCCTAATTTAAAAAAAACCTATGCTTGTACATTATAAATCTTGTGCAAGGCATCTACTTCCTGACTGCAAACCTTACTCCCTGTTGTCGTGATTTTTGGTCTTACCATTGTAAGTTGCTATGTCAATATTTCCCAATTTTGCTATGTCAGTTGCCACTATATAGTTGCAGATGGCTTTCTGGAGTGAGTTTCTAAAGCCTCCCTCCCAAATCTGTCACCAGCTTTTAAATAATATAAAACAAAGTTATATTAATCAGCTGGCCATGGGTAATTTATTAGCTAAATCCCTTTTTTTTTTCTTTTAGCACTTTAGGTATGTTTGGAATCATTTGTTGGGGAGGGGTAAATGGACCTCTGTTGCTCCAGTTCTTGCTGCTGATTGTACTGTGCAAGATAGACAGTGAAAATTTTGTTTTACATCTCTCCAACTCTCCCCTCCATCCTCACACCCAAGCTTTAAGGAAAACAAAAGCATTTCCTTTCATAGCCTTTCACTTGATATCTGCCTATGTTGTACTGCAGTGGATATATAAAATTTTGGAAATACTCAGCAGGTCAGGCAGCATCTGTGGAGAGAGAAACAGAGTTAACGTTTCAGGTCAATGACTCTTTCAGATTTCCAGCATCTTCAGTATTTTGCTTTTATATAATATTTTGGTTGTTTTAGGAGAATACTCTGACTTACTGAACAATGCTATTGGTTAATTTTGAAAAAGGAATGTTTGAATTGATCCCTCCCTTCCCAGTTTAATCTATTTATGACCCTAGTAACATTTTGAAATGAATTTTTTTTGAAGCCCAATATAACACTTTAGATATTGTGTTGTAATTTCTTGTTATGGTCATATGGGCAGGGAGGAAAACCCTGAACAAACTCAATGTAATTCTGTTAAATTTCTAATGCAGAAATGCCGAGCCACTTTTCAAAAAGGCCTGTGGTTGTTTGACAGTTTCACCTTCTGACATACGATTTCTTGAGCACTGTTTTTGAGAAGGAAAATTGTACACTGCTACATGAAGGAAGGAAGGGGGGTGCAATTTAAAAAAAAAAATTATTCGTTTATGGGATGTGGGCGTCGCTGGCAGAGCCAGCATTTATTGCCCATCCCTAATTGCCCTTGAGAAGGTGGTGGTAAGCTGCCACCTTGAACTGCTGCAGTCCGTGTGGTGAAGGTACTCCCACAGTGCTGTTGGGGAGGGAGTTCCAGTATTTTGACCCAGCGACGATGAAGGATCAGCGATATACTTCTGAGTCAGGATGGTGTGTGACTTGGAGGGGAACTTGGAGGTGGTGGTGTTCCCATGCGCCTGCTGCCCTTGTCCTTCTAGATGGAAGAGTTCGCAGGTTTGGGAGGTGCTGCCGAAGAAACCTTGGCGAGTTGCTGCAGTGCATCTTGTAGATGGTACACACTGCAGCCACGGTACGCCGGTGGTGGAGACAGTGAATGTTTAAGGTGGTGGATGGGGTGCCAATCAAGCGGGCTGCTTTGTCCTGGATGGTGTCGAGAATTAAAGTAGTTTAAATTTAGTAATAATGGAAATTTCTGTTAACTTTATTTTTGACCTTTTTTAATTTCATATTTGGTGGCTCTTTTTTCAGTTATTCATTGACTTTGTGAATAAAAGGGAGCTGCGACTATAGTGTGGAGACTGTATCATTGTATTGCTGAAGAAGCCCCATACTTTAGCTACCTTTTCAACTATTTTCTGGGGGAAGTTCAAGAAGGGGAAGAGATTGAGATAATTGCCAAACTTGGAGGAATGTATACTATTGGAGTAACACTGAGGGATCTACGGATGTTCATGTGCTGCAAGAGTTTGAGTTGTGTATTGTAATACGAAAAAGAACTCAAATATGTTGTTTGATAAAGACTATTTGAAAGATGATTGTAGAGATTGAACGGACTTGACTTGAGAAATCAAGGTTTGGAAGAGGATGTCATATGAGGGCTATGATCCCAGAGTCGTCGTCGTCTTAGGCAGTCCCTCTGAACCGGCTTATTAGCTCCTGGTCGTTCTCGTCGAACCAATCTTGGTGTTTCCTGGTCGAGTGACCGAGCGTCTCTTCACAGGTGCTGATTATGGAGGCCTTGAGTGCAGACCAGGCGCTGTGGGCACTTTGTGTCTCTGCATCACTGGGAGGAGTCGGGTTGTTTGTGAGGTGCAGGCTGAATAGGGCTTTCTTAGCGGGGTCTTTGAGTGCTCCAGCATTGATTTTCCTGAGTATTGAATGCTTGGCCTGATACTATACTGTATGTGACGAAGGTTGTCACATGAATAATTCATAGTCTGTTATGTAGTATAGTGTTACCGTCTGTTTATAGAATTTTTGACTCTTTGACCTAAGAGGAATTTTCACAATCACAGAATCCCCACAATGCAGATAGAGGCCATTTCGGCCCATCGAGCCTGCACCGACACATATCCCACCCTATCCCCGTAACCCCACGTATTTAATCCCCTAGCACTAAGGGTCAATTTATCATAGCCAAATCAACCTAACCCGCACATCTTTGGACTGTGGGAGGAAACCCACGCAGACACGGGGAGAATGTGCAAACTGCACACAGACAGTCACCCGAGGCCGGATTCGAACCCGGGTCCCTGGCGCTGTGAGGCAACCGTGCTAACCACTATGCCACCATAAATTTTGAATGAAGTCACAATAATACAATGCTATGGAGTTAAATTCATCTCGAGGTTAAATCGACAACTTAACAGCTATTGGGTATGCAGATTAGAATTTAGCACAAAAGTGATTAGAGCTGGATGAACTGGTTAACAAATAGTGTTTCTCGCATACCACAACAGTTTGAGACAGTGGTGGTTTGTTAAAATCATTCCAGTAAACATTCACACATGATGTGTTGAAATGACTGCATTCATGTGAGCTCAGAGGGTTAGCTGACAGGAACCCATACTTTACAATGGAGGACAGTAGGTGTTTTGATTAGTAGCTCAACTGGCCAATTCCCAGACGTGGCGAGCACGTAAGGAAGTTGGACCTGGTGAGTCTAGCTGTATCCTTTAGTGCTGAGTAGATTTGGGATGATTGCCAGTGTGAAAAGCGTATTTAGCCTGCTAATGGGTGTGGTGTACTTCATTTTCAGTGTCGCGAGAAGAATTACACAATTTGAAATTCACTACAGTACTCTGTTCACATACTATATGTAAAATAAATAAGCTTAATTTAGAATTGGCCTTGTCTCACTAGTGTTCACTTGTCTGCCTTTCAAAAAATAAAAAACATATTTAGGGGCACATGCAGGATTACAGCCGCTAGTTTGTAAGGGGTTTTCATTGTTGCGGTCCTTGCGTCATGCTATTGTGTGACTAGATAATGAGCAGTATAGAAAACTCCTGTTTGTAAAGGTTATCCAATCTGCCAATAGAAGGGACCAGTGACACTGGACCCAAGAGGATTTCTAGTGCAGACCCAAAATTTGTAATAGCATGTCATCTTGCATCGTATTTACAGCATAGAAACTGGCCATTCAGCCCAATAGATCCATGCTGGTGTTTGTGCTGCACACGAGCCTCCTTT
The DNA here is from genome assembly GCA_030390025.1 of Squalus acanthias. Classification (NCBI taxonomy): domain Eukaryota; kingdom Metazoa; phylum Chordata; class Chondrichthyes; order Squaliformes; family Squalidae; genus Squalus; species Squalus acanthias. Next base: position 62,289,744 of record CM059440.1, on the reverse strand, counting down.
ATCTAACCCCATCAACATAGCCTTCTATTCCTTTCTCCCTTGTGTTTATCTATCTTCACCTTAAATGCATCTATGCTACTCACCTCGACTACTCCTTGTGGTAGCAAGTTCCACATTTTAAGTGCTCTCTGGGTAAAGAAGTTTCTTCTGAATTCCCTATTGGATTTATTGGTGACTATCTTTTATTTATGGCCCCTGGTTCTGGTCTCGTCCGCAAGTGGAAACATCTTCTCTATGTCTACCCTATTGAACCCTTTCATAATCTTAAAGACCTCTATCAGGTCACCCCCTCAGCCTCTTTTCTAGAGCAAAGAGCTCCAGCCTGTTCAATCTTTCCAGATAGGTATAACCTGTCAGTTCTGGTATCATTCTAGCACCTTCTCCAGTGCCTCTGTCCTTTTTATAATATGGAGACCAGAACTGCTCACAGTACTCAGTGTGGTCTAACGAAGTTTAACATAACTTCTCTGCTTTTCAATTCTATCCCTCAAAATGAAGCCAGTGCTTTGTTTGCTTTTTTTATGGCCTTATTAACCTGTGTTGCTACTTTAGTGATTTTATATCTTATTTAACAAAAACAGGAAATGCTGGAAACACTTGGGTCAGTCAGCATCTGTGGAGAGAACAGATGTCGAACTGTTGTGACAAGGATTTACACCTGAAATGTTAACTTGTCTGTTCTCTACAGATGTGGACAGATCTGAGTGCTTCCAGCATTGTTCTATTTTTGTTTTTAAATGTTTTGTTTGCTTTTTGTTTCATATTGTGTGCCATGCTACAGGAGGTATGTATCATACATACAATTTGACCAATAAGGTGATCTGAATGTAATGTATACTTTAATCGCATGGCTAATATAATATTGGAATCATGTAATTCTATGCCCTTATTTTTATCGCCTGGTATTATAGCCTATTGGTGACCAGTTATCTGAAGGGATCCTGGTATCTTTAATAGGATTTCTGGTCCTGGTGGATCAGTGCGTCAGCCCTAGACATCAGAGTTGAAGCGTTCTCTCCTGCTCTTTGTGCTACTTTAGTATGAGCGTTCAGCTGAGCAAAGTGCAGGATTCAATGGTGTCAATTATCTTGCATCATCTGTGCAGTTTTCTGAAGGTCCTTAATCTCTGCAGCAAAAGTAGTTTTGACAGTGATAAATTCTGCAAGCTCTAATTTGCCTCCAGATCAGCAAAGGCATTGCAGAAGAGGGAATCTGTTTAATGGTAAGAAATTGGACCACGCGATGATGAATGCGAAGAAACCAAGAATTTAGGGTTGTTTTTTCTAGCCCCTTTTTTTTCTTTGTACTAACAAGGTGCCATTCCCTTCTGAAGTGAATTTATACACTCTGCATTTAAGACAGCAAAAAATGACACAGAACTAAATATGGGAGCAACAGCACAATTTGGGGTGGGGGGAAGGGAACTTGCATGATTTAGCTTTGTGTTGGGAGGTCTTTTTGTATGGGGTTTACATTTTTCTATTTTGGAAGCTTGCATTGTGTAATCATATGTGGCCCACTTGATGGCTTTGCATGCATTATTACCCCCCCCCACCTCCAAAAGGTCGGTCACCCCTGACATCTAGTATAGTTATGGGAAGTGTAAAAGGTGAGGCAAATCAGCACACATGCACAAATTACATAGAAGGAAATACAGTAATTTAAATCAAGAAACTGAACTAGATCATGTGTAAGCCAAGAACTGTTGTAGAAGGGTATATAACAGTTTTGTGACGTCCTGCGAACATCCTGACTCTGACCAATGTCGTCTTACTACTGGTGGGTGGGACAAAAGCCAAGTAGCACGGAGTTGATTTGAGGAGAAGGTGGGAGCTTTCTGTTGCTGTAAGGCAGCATGTTCCTTTACTTTGCAGAGGAATGAAAGGTTTGAGATACGATGGTAGTTGGACTGTAGAGCTTTGGGGGAAGTTAAATTGGGTTGTCAGAAGCCGGATGGGATTAGATCAAGGATATATGTGGTAAGATTTATGAATGAGTGAGCTGATGGAGAGATGGTTGAAGAAACTGTAAAGAACAGGAAAGTGAGGGTACATTTAAGTGGCGAGCAGATGGGGTGAGCTGGGAATTTTGCAGAATTTGGTGGGTGGGGGCTGCTCAGTCAGGTTTCAGTGGCTTCAATTTTGGTATTAATTCTTGAGGTTCTTGCTTTTGAGTCTTTGGTGAGGGTTGGAGCTGTGAAGAATGATTAGTTGTGGAGAAAAGGAATTTGGAATAAAAACAGAAAATGCTGGAAACACTCAGCAGGTCAGGCAGCATCTGTGGAGAGAGAAACAGTTAACGTTTCAGGTCGCTGACCCTTCGTCAGAACTGGAAAAAGTTGGAGATGGAACAGGTTTTTAAGCAAGTGTAGGAGCAGGGAAAGGGGGTGGGAAGGAACGAACAAAAGTGAAGGTCTGTGATAGGATGGAAGGCAGGAGAGATTAAGAGACAAAAGGGATGATGGTGCAGGCAAAAGGAGATGGTAATGGGACAAGTTAAGAAACAAAAGATGACTCTAGAGGAATTTGGAGTTGTGTTCTGGGATAATCCTGGCGTGGTAAGCAGTTGTGACTAAAGAGAGGGAATGAAATTACAACTTGAAATGATCGAACCAGAGCTGCTGCATGACAGCCAGGCCAGATGAATGCAAAGTATATTTGAGTTGTAGCATGGTGATTTGAGGCTGTGGTGATGGTCAATGCAAGAGCAACCATGGACAATCCGAATGCACGATGAATAAATAAGTGTGGAGGACAGAAACAGGAGCTCTGACAAAAGGCTGATGAAATCCCAAAAGCAGCACTAGTAATTAGGCAAAACAACTTGTAAAAATGTAGTGCTAACTTGCAAGTCACTTTAGTAATTAATCTATGTAAAAATCTGGCTGAAAGTCTCTAGAATTTTGGGCCAGTAAAACCTGGGAATCTTAGTATTGTCAATGAAATATTACTAGTGGTTGTAGTGTATTCCTTGGTAAAAATCCACTAGCATTTTGCTGGATAACCTTGCCTAAATTTGAGCCAGGTTGATGGTCATAATGATGTGATGTCATACTAGACTGAAATGTAGCCAGTGGCTGTACAGGGTAAACAGCACCACTTTTGGTATTGCAAATTTTGGTGTTTTGCTGCATTAATGTGATAACCTGTACACTTCTTAAAGGTGATGAAGGAAGACTGCTGTAAGGACTTCAATGTCAAGACGATAACAGCACTGATATATACACTGTAGCAGTAAAACCTATAATCCATTATTTTGCCTTTTTACTTGGGTGGATGCTAAAAGGTAAAGTTTATGCACAATGTTGCATGTTTCTGACACTTGTTTTATTGATGCAATTGGAGTACATATAGGATAATTCATGTGTTGCAGGTAGAATAAGGTAAAAATGGTATGTACAATAATGCATCAAGAGTTTTGGATGAGGACAACCCCTGTGCCCAGCTTCTGTATAGTCCACCCTGTATTAAATATTTAGGCTGGGAAGGTTTCCAAACTCTCTTGTGATTAACACGTGACTACTTTTTTGATGAGAAAAATAACAACCATTGGAAACTGCAGTCAAAACTGGAGTGCACAAATAATTGATCACCATAAGGGAAAGATTGGAAACTATTGGTCCTATCTGCAAGATTTTCTCATTTTTTGGGTAATTGACTTCTGTATTTTCTAGTGTTTCCTATTTGTAGTTTTATTACACTGTTTTGGGGGAAATGATCATGTATTGTAACTTTCCTAGTTAATTAAAGTTGGCAGTATTGAAGTGATATGGGGACAATGTTCAGAATGATATAGATAAAAGTAAAGAAGGTCAGTAATGTTGCTGTGAAGAATTTATCATGTAACATATTACCATCATGTGAGTTACACCATTAGGCACCTCACCATGGTGTCATGGCCCAGATCAGGAATTAGGCTATTCCCCACATACCGATCATTCTAGTGCATTGCATTTGTTTCAGTGTGGAGCATCACTATGGATTTTTTTAAGTGAATATGTATGCATTACAGTGAACATGTAAAATCTGAAACTGTGAAGTCAGCAGAATAGAGGGTCAAAGCTCTCGCCATCCTTTGGCAAGATGTTTTGTTGCAGTATTCTCCACTTGAATCTTAAATCTAAGCTTATTTCTTCCCTATGTGGTGATTTTTGCATTTTTCATCCAGTGCTGAAGTGATCTTATCTGGATGCCGCTGCTTGCCATGCAGAACCAGAACATACAGATTTGTATAGCTCCCTATTTTAGTGGCTTGCTAACAAATTCTGTAACTGGTGTTGCGAGAGGTTCTCTGGTGACTTCAGAAGCACTGTACTGCTTTAGTGGTACTTCAGTATAGGCATGTATTTGCCATTTTTAATTTGTGTACAGCAGCTGCCTAATTTGTCCTGGAAATCCTGTTCTTCTTTGCAAAAATGTGAACTATGTGAATGCAACTAATTATAAATATCCAGTACATTTTTAAGTGACTGCCATATTTTGGTATAACCTTTGCATGCAATATTTTCTATTGGAGGTAGTCAGTTTGTGGGTGAGCAATGATCATCACAAATCTGCAGATGGAGAATAGAAACTTATAACTGTGACACTGCTGCCAACGAACCGGAAGCTGCGCAGAAGCATTCTGCGCTTAAATGTTAACTTTCATAAGCCGATAGAAACACCAATTCAACTTTTTTATTTTTATTTTCTTTTTGGCTCAGTTTGGCAGCGCATAAATGTTAACTTTGTTTCTCAGCTCCATTCGACAGCAGTGAACTCTTTTCCCCACCCCCTCCCCTCCTTTCTCACCAATCTGGGCAGACTGGCGAGAACATCCAAAAAACCACGAACTGCGCATGCGCAACTACTTTATATTGTTGGCAGCAGTCGCGTCCAACTTGTAATGGTTTTCTCGCAGTACATGAGTAGATTCATTAGTTCCAATTTACAAAACCAGAATGTAAGTTAGAATGTGATGAGCCTGGTGGTAAATTGAACAGCTGTTATGCTTCTGCAAATATGTGAATTAAAAAATATTGCAGCAAAGTTTTTATACAAAAGGAGCTTTTTTTTTCCCCCTGTGTACCAGATGTTTGGGTCAAGTAAAGGAAAAGTAATGGCTTGGATTCCAAAGCTTAGTGTTGCAATTAGTCTAATTATTTCAACGAGGCCTGATTTGAGTAACTATTTTAGCTACATTAGTCAACATGGTGTTTAAACTTTGTTTTGGTGCACTTAGTGTCCTGTTTGATGTGTGGGCTATAGCTTGTATAGATCTAGTGGCCAATTCTAGTTCTGATAGCATGAGAATACCTTGAATATGGAATTTTCCTACTACTTTCATTTATACAGGTGTAGGTTTGTGTCATAAGAAATAGGAGCAGGAGTAGGCCATTCGGCCCTTTGAGCCTGCTCTGCCATTCAATGAGATTATGGCTGATCTTCTGCCTCAACTCCATTCACTGGCCCTATCGCCATATCCCTTGATGCCTTTACTAGTCAGAAATCTATCGACTTCTGTTTTGAATATACCCAATGACTGAGCCTCCACAGCCCTCTGGGGTAGAGAATTCCAAAGATTCACCACCCTCTGTGTGAAGAAATTTCTTCTCATCTCAGTCCTGAATGGCCTACCTTTTATCCTGAGGCTGTGGCCCCTGGTTCTGGACTCCCCAGCCAAGGGGAACATTCTCCCAGCATCCACCCTATCAAGCCCTGTAATAATTTTGTATGCTTCAATGAGATCCCCTCTCATTCTTCTGAATTCAAGAGAATACAGGCCTAGTTTGCTCAATCTCTTCTCATACGACAGTCCCGCCATCCCAGGAATCAATCTCGTGAACCTTCTTTGCACTCCCTCTATGGCAAGTATATCCTTCCTTAGGTAAGGAGACCAAAATTGTATACAGTACTCCAGGTGTGGTCTCACCAAGGCCCTACATAATTGGAGTAAGACTTCTTTACTCCTGTACTCAAATCCTCTTGTAATGAAGGCCAGCATACCATTTGCCTTCCTAATGGCTTGCTGCACCTGCACATTCACTTTCAGTGACTCATGTGCAAGGACACCCAAGACCCTTTGAGCATCTGCATTCCCTAATCTTTCACCATTTAGGAAATACTCTGCCTTTCTGTTTTTTCTACCAAAGTGGATAACTTTACATTTATCCACATTATATTCCATCTGCCATGTTCTCGCCCACTCAGAGCCTGTCGAGATCCCCTTGAAGCCTCTTCACAACTGACACTGCCACCTAGCTTTGTATCATCAGCAAATTTGGAAATGTTACATTTAGTCCCCTCATCCAAATCATTGACATAGATTGTGAATAGCTGGGGCCCAAGCACCGATCCTTGCAGTACCCCACTAGTCACAGCCTGCCATCCTGAAAAAGACCCGTTTATCCCTACTCTTTGTTTTCTGTCTGTTAACCAATTCTCAATCCATGCTAGTATATTACCCCCAAGTCCATGTGCCCGAATTTTGTTCACCAACCTCTTGTGTGGGACCTTCTAGAAGGCCTTCTGAAAATCCAGATACGCCACATCTACCGGTTCCCCTTCGTCTACTCCACTAGTTACATCCTCAAAGAACTCCAATAGGTTTGTCAAACAGGATTTCCCTTTCATAAATACCTGTTGACTCTGCCCAATCTTACTATTAGTTTCTAAGTGCCCAGTTATTGCATCCTTTATAATAGATTCCAGCATTTTTCCAACTACTGATGTCAGTCTAATTAGTCTGTAGTTCCCCGTTTTCTCTCTCCCTCCTTTCTTAAATAGCGGGGTTACATTTGCTATCCTCCAATCTGCAGGAACCGTTCCAGAATCTATAGAATTTTGGAAGATGACAACCAATGTGTCCACTATCCCAATGGCCACCTCTTTCAAAACCCTAGGATGTAGGTCATCCGGTCCTTGGGATTTATTGACTTTTAGTCCCATTAATTTTGCTAGTACTGTTTTTTTTTTACTAATAATTCCTTTAAGTTCCTCATTCTCGCCACACCCTTGGTTTTCTCGTATGTCTGGGAGGTTTTTTGTGTCTTCCCCAGTGAAGACAGAAACAAGTATTTATTTAATTTCTCTGCCATTTCCTCATTTCCCCATTATGAATTCTGCCGTCTCTGACTGTAAAGGACCTGTGTAGTTGATAAATTAAATTGTTTTCGTGTTATGTACCTTGACAATTTCACAATCTGGATTGGGAAACCTTGAAACCATTGCATTTGTGGACTACTGTACTATGTTAAATCCAGTATAGAAATTTGAACATTATAGGGCTTTATGGTTAAGTTGATCCTATGCATAAAAATGTGACTTAAGTTTTTACAGTACATAAAGTGTGTAATTGGCAAATTCAGATTGTTGCAGCCAGCATATCTGCGGGACATATCTTCAGTGTTTTGCTACTTGCACGAAAACAATGGATTAACTTTACACTGTTTTTGACAGTATTGTAAAATCAGTGTTCCACAGAATTTGATATTGCGTTGGGTAATATTCAATATACTATGCTTTGGATTCGCACTTTATCTTAGTCCAGTTATTTTACTTTAAAAATTCCTTATTACATTTTGTTGGGAATATTACAGTATCCATCAGTAGTATCCCAATATTAACTCCAAAACTGGGAGAATGTAATTTTTGGCATTACTTCTGATTCTTGTGAACCATTGCTTTCATTTATATTAAGGGAATCAAGGGATATGAGGATAGTGCAGGAAAGTGGAGTTGAGGTAAAAGATCAGCCATGATCTTCTTGAATGGCAGAGCAGGCTTGGGGCTAAATGGCCTGCTCCTATTTCTTATGTTATGTTCTTATTTATTGAGATGTAGTACTTTTTAAATATCTCAATAGTGACTATACTTGCAGTTTTAAACTCTACGCAAAATCCAACATAACAGCAAAGCAAAAGCAAAGTATTGTGGAAGCTGGAAATCTGAAATTAAAAACAGAAAATGCTGGAAATACTTAGGTCAGGCAGCATCTGAGAGAAACAGGGTTAACGTTTCAGGTCAGAACTGGGAAAAGTTAAAGATGTAACTGATTTTAAGCAAGTGCAGGGAGAGGAGGAAAGAACAAAAGGGAAGGTCTGTGATAGAGTGGAAGGCAGGAGTGATTAAATGATAAAAGGCCTGATAGTACAAAGCAAAAGGAGATGGTAATGGGACAAGCAAAGAAACAAAAGATTTACTCGCAGACTTATTCCGCCAACAAACTATAGTTCTATTAATATTTTGAAGCAATGAAAGAGCAATTGGACTAGTTTGAGATTGCTGTAGCAAAGAGCCAGCACGGACACAGTGAGCTGAATGGCTTCTGTGCTGCAGATATGTATGGTTCTTTTACTTGGACAAAGGCACTGTGCTTTTTGCATTTAGGAGTGTGGGGTGATTGGGGGGAGAGAGAGAGAATGCACAGTGGCCTTGTATCCTAAAACTCATGTTAAGTGTGGGTTTTAGTTGTGATTTTATAATATAAAAGTTGAAGCTGGTCCATAAACCTTTTAATTGTAGCAAAAAGGATAGTGTACACCTGATTTTCAAATCATGATTAATATTTGAGGTTTTGGTGACCAATTGGCATTTTCTCACTACTGCTTTATAGTTTGGAAAAACTTATTGTTCCTAAGTAAGTCAATAGATCAGTGATAATGCCTCGTGTTACTTAAAATCCCAAAACTAACGCTTTAATACATAATGGGTTTAAATATGATTACTGTCTATTGTATACTTTGTGTTGCCCTGTTGATTCAATTTCTATTGACCAGCTGCACATAGCTAGTGCTCAGCATTATTAATTTTGCAAGGCAACAAAGCCTAGTAAGTTAGAGCAGCTATACTGCTGACAATGTACATTAGAATTTAACATTTAATGATGATGGCAGAGTAGTCACAAAGACATGAGATTTACTAAATCCTAAGGGAAAATAAGTAATTTATTGCTGTATGTCTACGCAATATTACTAATTCAAGGTTGTTTTGCCTCAGACATTCTGAAGCCTGTAGCCTTAATACTATGTAAATTCTGTTTTAAATAAAATAATGATTTACAGTCTTTAAAAATTGCTGTCTCAAAAAGGCTCATGGCTTGAATCTCTAACATTTCATTAGCATCACTTTGTTTTGCCATGTGTTCGAAGCACAGCTATATTTCCTGTTGCGTTTTTTGTGTTCTGTGAAGCAGAATTTATTACTTTTTTTTTTCTCTCTCCAGTTTAAAAAAAAATATTGTCCATGGCGAGTAGTAGAGAGCCAAAGTACAACTTGGTGCGTGAGTTGGGACGTGGCAGTTATGGTGTTGTATATGAAGCAGTGGTAAGAAAGACTGGAGCACGGGTAGCAGTCAAGAAAATTCGGTGCCACGCACCTGAGAATGTGGAACTGGCCTTGCGAGAGTTTTGGGCATTAAGCAGTATCAAGAGCCTTCATCCTAATGTGATCCACCTGGAGGAGTGCATCCTGCAGAAAGATGGAATGCTGCAAAAGATGACTCATGGATCATCCTCTTCCCATTACTTAAAGGTAAAAGTTTAACTTTTTTTGTTCCAAAAGGCTGCTGATAGTACCTCTCTAACGAGGGCGGGGAATAAAAGTCAAATAAATGGTTGAAAACATAACCCTAATTTTTCATTTTTGGCTAATTTTTGAAAATGGCTAATTGTGTATCTCTACTTCAAAGACTGCAAAGCTCCCATAATTTAGATGCAATGTTTTAAGTGTAAATGGGTAAGGGGGAATGTCTTTGGTTTAGATCTATTTGTTGGATGTAACATTGTGCATATGATATTGTTGTAATGAGAAGGTCACCAAAGCATATAAATGGCAGGTGGTCTCTCTAATTCCTAATTAATATAGTTTAGTGATAACTGTATTGTCTGTTGTGAGGAAATCAAGATACCACAACTTATTTTTGTATTTGGCACTTATTATGGTGAAGGATATTAATACTGCAGAATGGAACACTTTTCTCATTTTGGGCATCTTGTCAGCATCAAGAACTTCCAGGCCATGTATAGATGCATGGCTAAGATGCAGATTACGTCCCTCTCTACTCGGCGCCAACAATGTACTTTCAGCTTAACTGGCAGATATTTTCTTTAATTAATTCAGTCATTTATCCTGATTCTAAAGTGAGATTGCTAATTGAGCCAAGTGATGGGCAGTTTTGTGATGTGGATTTATGCTCACTTGAAACTGGATGAGACTGTTGTCCCATTAGTCGGAGATGGATTTTTTTTCTCTCTCCACTACCTTTTCACTTAATTGATGCAATCTATTAATACATCGTATTTTGTAACAGTATTTTGTAACCCTGTAAGCAATGTGCACATGTTAGACTAATCTTTATTGGAAAACCTGTCAGTAACAAATATTCAGCTAACGGGCGAATGTTGGGGTGGGAGAGAATGCATTCTTTACAAGCTGGATTTCTCCATAATGAAGGTATACATATCAGGAAAGGATGAACAGGCTGGGTCTCTTCTTTTTCTCTTGAAAAAAGGCTGAGGGGTGACCTAATGGAGGTCTTTAAAATTATGAAAAATTTTGATAGAGTGGATACAGAGAGAATGTTTCCATTTGTGGGGAAGAGCATACCTAGAGGCCATCAATATAAGATAGTCACCAAGAAATCCAATAGGGAATTCAGAAAAAACTTCTTTACCCAAAGAGTGGTGAGAATGTGGAACTCGCTACCACAGGGAGTGGTTGAAGCAAAAAGTATAGATGCATTTAAGGGGAGGCTGGACAAGCATATGAGGGAGAAAGGAATAGAGGGTTCTGCTGATAGATTTAGATGAGGAAAGACGGGAGAAGGCTCGTGTGGAGCATAAACGCCAGCATGGACTGGTTGGGCCAAATGGCCTGTTTCTGTACTGTATATCCTATGTAATAATGTGATTGTATTGCTCAGAACATTGTACTATATACTGAAAAAGAAATGCATAAGCAGTAAGATTAGCATTGAGAGCCAAGTCTTTTTTTGGTTGCTGGTTTGGACAGTACAGGTATTCTGCCCCACTCCTGTTTTGCTTTTGAGGTAACAGCTAGGTGGTGCCCAGTTAATGTGGTTTCCCTTGCACAATTTTCATTCATGCCTCCTCTTGAATGAGAGGCCAAATATTGCTGTTAAATTTAAGAAAAAGGTTTTGTGCCCCTATAAAATGTGACCTGGCAATTAAAATCAATTTGGATACCCAGTATTGGCTGTCCCAGGTCAAGCATGGGATGTAGAATAAAGCTGCTTGTGCTGTTATAATGTTCTTTTAGCCCCAACCTCCAAAGAGTGCCCCTAGAGTACCAGTGACTTCAATTTCTATCTCTGACTTGTTATAACATGGGAATCTGAAGGCTGACATTTGGACAGGTTTGAAGATGATGCTTTTGTGTTTACGGGTGTCCATTCAGATAAAATAGTTGCTGCTAGTAACTTGTCGTCTCCTGAAAAATATATTGATGTAAAACCTTATCCAAAACTTTTTCTTTGTGCAAACAATAATCAGCTAGTTCAAACTTCAATAAATGTAATAAGAATTACATATAATGTTGACTAAATCAGATGCTGCAGCATTCCATGGTAGTAATGTCTAGATCTGAACAAGAATGGAGGCTCAATAGCTGGAAAGCTGTATTTTCTGCTAAAAGTGTATGTATGTTTAACGGGAACAAACTTTTATTTGTATTTACTTTTAAAGCTGGTGGAAACTTCACTGAAAGGGGAACTCAGCTTTGATACTAGGAGCTCCTACTATCTCTGGCTTGTAATGGATTTCTGTGATGGTGGGGACATGAATGAATATCTGCTATCAAGAAAACCCAACCGTCGGACCAACACTAGTTTCATGCTGCAGCTCAGTAGTGCTTTGGCTTTTTTACACAAAAACCAAATTGTGCACAGGGACCTGAAGCCAGATAATATATTGATTACTGAGACTGGATCGGAAGCTGGAGGAGGAGGTCCCGTTCTAAAAGTGGCAGACTTTGGTCTGAGTAAAGTCTGCTCGGGACTGGGAGCAGATCAAAAGGAACCGGTTAATGTGAACAGATGCTGGCTTTCTACAGCTTGTGGGTCAGATTTTTATATGGCACCAGAGGTTTGGGAAGGTCATTATACAGCTAAAGCAGACATCTTTGCACTGGGAGTCATCATTTGGGCCATGTTGGAAAGGATTACTTTCATAGATTCGGAGACTAAGAAAGAACTATTGGGAAGCTACGTGCGTCAGGGGACAGTGATTGTACCTCTCGGCGAGGCACTATTGGAAAACCCCAAGATGGAGCTTAACATTCCTGTAAAGAAAAAGTCCATGAATGCAGGAATGAGGCAGCTAATTAAGGAAATGCTAGCAGCAAATCCACAGGACAGGCCTGATGCTTTTGAACTAGAACTGAGGATATGTAAAATCACATGCAGAGAGTGCAGCCGGACTGCGTAAGTCTAAGAGTGCGTGTGAAAATAAGAAATGTTACACAGGGCTGGCTCTGACCAATTTTGAGGCTTGCCAAAAGTTTTAAATTGCAGGCAAGTCTTGTTTTTTTTTGTGCCACCCCTGTCCCCCAAAGTGTAAATTCAAAAGTAGCTATCTCAAAATTTAACCTACAGTTCTAGAGTGCTGCTGCTCATTGGTACCCACATCCTAACTCGAAAACCGACTCCACTGCTGTTACTTTGCCAGATCCCCGGTTGACAAATTTTTGTCCCTTAGCCTTGCAAATCACTTATCGGATATGTGACTGCAGTTAAATATTTTATTCAGTACTGAAGGGTGTAATCTGTTGTATGGTTCTGATGGAATGCCATTTGTTGGGTTTCTGTGGGGTTTTAGCTGATAAATGAACAATGCTTTTTTTTTTGCAGAATACCTGAAATATCTCTGTCATCCATTAATTACTTTTTCACAAGTTCACTTTCTCTTGTTTCTCTTCCCCCCCCCCCCCCCCCCCCTCCTCCCCACCCCGGCAAAACAAAACTCTTGACCAAACATGTCTTAAAATAATTCTCAAGCAGTGTTCTACTCCTAAATGGCTTCTGATGGCCCCTCAAGGTTTTCTTTTCAGTCAAACCTTATTCTTTCCTCTACATTTATGATTTTCCTTTGGAAACTGTTGATGCCACCTGATTCACCACGGCTTCCTTTTGTTGGAAATGCCAGGCAATGTACTTTTCCACAATTGATTGCCATTAATGCAACTTTGTATGTCAACATGAGCCATGCTTTGGCAGCGAGCAGACTGGTGGTAAGTTAATAACTGACCCTGATTAAGAAGTCACCAAATTTGATCTTGTATTGAGCTGTGTTCTGACACTCTAGTTAAAACAAATGTGAATTTGGAATTGGGTGTTTAACAGCAAAACATGTAAGCGTGGCTTCAAGGTGGTGCCTGAACTTTGTATGACAATTTATAGATGAGTGACTGACTTTATTTTTTTAATGATATAATTACTCTTTCTTCCCCCTCCCCCCTTTGAAAAGCTTTAAATGCTGCTTTCCTGTGGTTATTGAAGATGGCATTCTAATTTTGTGGAGTAGAAACCAGTAGTGATACCTGTTCTTTTGGACAAATAACTCAAATGTCTGCCCAGATGTTTCAATTTTTTTTAAAAGGGAATTAGTAACGGAAAATAACTTGGGGAAGTAAGTTTCACCTGTCTGAACACTGAGAAAGTAGCAATCATTTTCTTGGTTCACTAAGAGGCAGTTTGAAAGTGGATTTTTGGTAGATTGGCTTTACTTTGGCTATATTTTAAATTGGAGTCTTTTCTTTGCCTTGACATGTTTGACTAATTGAATTAACTTAAAATGGGGGAGGAAATGAGTATACAGGTGGGTAATCCCCATATGTGTCCTTTTTTAAAAATTAAATTTAGAATGGATTGTGAGGATGAAGGTAATGGTGTTTCGTAGAGCGTCTGACTACACAGTTAATACCTTTTAACTGCTGTCATTGTCATGTTGCTGTGTTAAGAGCTAAAACATCTAGAATCCATCAGGTCAAATGGAAGCTATTTACGAAAGAAGAGATGGAAGTGATGGTGATGTAATACAATATTACATCAGGCTACAACATGTAGGAAAACTAGTTTAAAAAAAATTCAAGGCATTACCTTGTTAAGTGGGTTACCTTTCTACTGAAAACATGAAAATGTATTAAACTATATGTAAAGTTTACTGTGAAATTTGTAAGATTGTAATTTATTCTAAATGTAATATGTATAAATAAAATTATATGAAAACCTAATTCTGTATTTAATGGTGACTTGCTAATCAAAATGTACAGGTTGTTGATTTAAGAGACTTTTTTGGGCTGGGCAGAGTTTTAGTGGGAGTTTTTCTAAAACATTGTGTTTAGTCAGTTTATAGAGCAAATCCACGATTGCTCGTGATTGGAAACAGACACTGAGGAGATTGTTGTCCAATTAATACATGGGTTATCTTATGTATACGAAAAATCAGGAGGCTGGGTGTAAAAATACATAGGGTTAATTTTAAGTACTTTAAATCACAAGGGTTTGCCATTTTCTCCTATTTAGAAATAAGTTGCTGTAATTTCAGGGGTTTTTCCCAATTTATTTCCTAAAATGTAATTGAACTAAATCCAGATGGTAAAGTTCCTTACAATGTTTCATACAATTTTTCACACTATTATTATTCTGACGAGGAGCTGAAAATGGTTAAATTAAAAGATAGCTCTGTGCATTTAGTGGAGCAGATTATAAGTAAATTATTGGGTGCTAGAGCAATTTGCATATAAAATTGCTGTTTGGAGCTTTCTTGATTCCATCTTAGTTGCCAAGACAATAAGTAGCTGGAACATGTAAATCAGAAAGTACTAGGTTTGATCCCTGGTCTGTTCTGAATTAGCTGATCCCTTGTACGGGTGTGCTGGGTGTTGGTGTCCCTCTGGAAAAAAACAGCTAGATTTCTTATGCCTGATCCATGGTTCAGTGACCCCTGTGTGTTTTGCAGTGAGCATAATTGAGTTTAAATATGATGTTTACCCCCTCCCCAAGTCAAAACACCAAAATACCTTCCATGTGCAAATCATAAGGACGCAGTCCCTTTTTTGATTTCCTAGGAAAGCAAGTATAATGGCTGTCCTCTGAAGGATTTTTAACCATGTTATTCCATCTTCATTGAGCAAAGCTGTTTGGTATTTGCAGAATATGTTCTATAGTATGCTGCTGTGGTTGTTTTGTAACTTCTGTTTTTGGCCTTTTTGTCTTGCCTGTGGAGTTATTTTATCTTGCTCTAGCCATGTTTCAAATCCTGTTTGTACCCTTCATGGACTTGACAGCAGCAGCCTTACCTTTGGGTTTTTTCTGACCAGAAGCACAAACAATATTTTCAACCTTTGTAGTCTGCACTATGGACACTAGCTCTTCATCTTGGTTTCTCAATTTAAAAATCCCATGCCTTTTTGAAGATTGCTCAACACTCCTGAATTGTTTTGTTTTTAAAGCCAAGATGGCATTGCTGAACTAGCATCCTCTGTGTACTAGGATGAGTCGTCTCGTGAAACAAGAGCATCACCCTAAGTAAAATACCTTAGTAGGTCTTGGAATTGAGGTTGTCAAGAATGATCAATATACTGAACTCTTCTCTTGACACAGTAGTACTTCACCAGCTCTGAAATTCGCTTCATGCTGTTGACTGCTGGTGAGGTAGTTTTGGCAACTCCATGCCAGGAGAATCTTTTGTAGCCAGTTGATAACCACATAAGAAATTAGGAGTAGGCCATTCGGCCCCTCGAGCCTGCTCCACCATTCAATAAGATCATGGCTGATCTTCCACCTCATCTGCATTATCCCCATATCCCTTGATTCCCTTAACATCCAAAAATCTATCTATCTCTGTCTTGAATATACTCAATGACTGAGCCTCCAAAGCCCTCTGGGGTAGAGAATTCCAAAGATTCACCAACCTCCTGAGTGAAGGAATTTCTCCTCATCTCAGTCCTAAATGGCTGACCCCTTATTCTGATGTGGAGATGCCGGCGTTGGACTGGGGTGGACAAAAATGAGAAGTCGCACAACACCAGGTTATAGTCCAACAGATTTATTTAATTTTACAAGCTTTCGGAACAGTTCGCTCCTTCGTCAGGTAAGTTAGCAGTGAGAGAATCTCCCAGAATTCACAATTTAAACACAGACAAAATACCTTATTCTGAGACTGACCCCTGGTACTAGACTCCCCAGCCAGGGGAAACATTCTCCCTGCATCTGTCAAGGCCTGCCAGAATTGTGTATGTTTCAATGAGATCACCTCTCATTCTTCTAAACTCCAGAGAATATAGGCCTAGTCTACTCAATCTCTCCTGATAAGATAATCCCCCCCCCTAGGAACCAGTCTGGTGAACCTTTGTTGCACTCCCTCTACAGCAATTATATCCTTCCTTAGGTAAGGAGACCAAAACTGTATGCAATACTCCAGGTGTGGTCTCACCAGGGCCCTGTAATTGCAGTAAGACATCTTTACTCTTGTACTCAAATCCTCTTGTAATAAAGGCCAGCATTCCATTTGCTTTCCTAATTGCTTGCTGTACCTACATGTTAACTTTAAATGATTCATGCACAAGGACACCCAGGTCCCTCTGAACACCAACATTTCCCAATCTCTCACCATTTATAAAAAAAAAAAATACTATGCTTTTCTATTTTTCCTACTAAAGTGGATAGTGATATTACCCACTCCAACCCATATTCTGACACTGAGCAAACGTGCATTATATTTGACTGCACAAATCATGTGTGCTTCAAATGTCTGAGATTTTCCATTACATCTGTCCTGATTATGCACATCAAAGATTCAGATAGTTCTCACGCAGATGTACTTGGGGATTAAATATGGTGAAGATTTTGAGATCTGTATTGGTATTTGCATTTCATATATCCATAGTGTCTCTTATACAAGGCACGTTTTAGTTTCTGCAGAAGAGCATCATGAATTGGAGGCTTCTCCTGTGTGACCTTGTGAGCATGTGGTGAATAAGCTTGACCACAATGTTCCTTCTTTGAATGTAGTAGCTTCATATCTTCCCCTGTTTGGATAATTGGCTCATGTCTGTCCCATCAACCAGAAGAAAATTTAAATAAGGCTTGGAAAGGCCTATTTTCCCCATGGATGCTTGGCCCAAACATATCTGCCGTTTTATTTTTGTGCCATTGAACTATTGGGGCAATTGGAGTTGCCCATTCTGATGGATGGCTATAAGATTTCAGTGGAATCGCATTTGTGGGTTATATTAGAAGTGGTAATCTCTGTTCTGCACATTTTTCATGAGGCTTGCAACTGCCCCTCCATGGCCTTGGCATCCCCGGAACAGTATAGAGCGATCAGGTGGGGGCAATTGCTATGAACTATTGATTCCAGGAAAGAAGTTCCCCTCACAGTCTCCCCCCCCCCCCCCCCCCCCCCCCCCTCATTGGGATGATTTATCCCAAATAATCTAACACAGTTTATCACTGTATATTTGGTTTTTTGATGAAAGAGTAGCTAAAGCCATGGTACTTTTAGTGTGGAGGTGGAAAATTGACATGTTGCAAAGTCTTGCATAAACTATGTTCTGTGATTTTTTTTTTTTTTCCTGACCTAATTACTTTGGAACAAGGCAGACTGAACTGGTTAGACAACCTAACCTTCTGGAAAACTTTTAAAATCTTTTTCATTTTAATTGCACTTCTCTTAATCTCCCTCCCTACTGATACAGTTTTAATACTTGGGACGCAATTGTATTGGGCGCCTTCTGAAGTGTTTAAAGATTGTGCACCCATATTTTACATAAGTATGGTGTCATTTGTGATATATAGCAATTCCTGGCAGATCAATGGGTGTGTGGTAACTCTGGACCAATTGTAAATATAAGGATGGTGTCCTGGAGAAATTGAGAATTGTAAAACTCAGTTGGGTAAGTTCATGTAATGGTTTAGATGGAAAAGCTGCTACATTTTTTACTCCATTATCTTCATAATCTTGTGTGCGCGAGAGCACGTTACACCTCCGTGTTGGGTGTTCACCTCAAGTCTTTGTACGGCAAAAGAAGTTCCTGATTGGCTCAAAGTATTAAATACGGGTTAACTAAAATGCTCTGCTGACTAAAAAACGGCAACTACTGCTTCCCATTCCAAAAAAAAAATAACCTGGAGAGGATAGAGGCATGAACAAGGGGTTCAGTGGAACTGGAAAAAAAGTGATATTGATAAGAGTTGATGCAAGGGAGGAAGCTCCGCTTAGGGGTGATCAGTATGCCACAGTTCTGTACCTACTGACTTCCCTTGGTGGCAGCTAAAGAGAATGGGAGTTGAAGCCGAGAGTGCAGTACCTTGTGGGACCCAAAGAACACCGGGAAGACCAAAGCCATTGTCTTTGGCCCCTTCCACAAACTCCACCGTGGGGTGGGGGGGGGCAAGGGGGGGTGGTGCGGGTTGTTGGGAGGAAAGATACCAAAAGACACTTTAGTCCTGTACCCATCAAGAGTCTGTGCCTTCAGGAGAGGAGGGGAGAAAATAATGAAAAAATGTAATACATAGCTGATGGCGGTGAATAGAGTTTCCTGATTTCTTCTGTCTTTGCTCCCACCTTCCCCCCAACTCTGATGTACATCTACAAGGATAATCAACTGTGGTTGAAAAACATGAAAATGCCCCAATCAGTAAGTGTATGTTTAGGCCATTCTTGCTGGCTTGTTGTGTTCCTGTTTCTCATTGTTTGTGTGGTATAATGATGCAGGAGAATTTTCAAGCTTTTGAAGTGGTCATACATAATTGATGCATCTCCTGATCAGGTCATCCTAGTATCTCTTTTTGTTTAGGCACTCTACAGCTCTCTGGACTCAACATAGAGTTCAACAATTTCAGATCATAACCCCGGCCCCTATCATTAATATATATTTGTTTTCATCCACCCTTTTGTTTGGCCTTTTTTTCTTCCCTCCCAGAAGCTGGCAGCTGTCCTTCATTCTGCCAATGCATTTCACACTTCATCTAGCCTCAACCTGTCACATTACCACCACCTCTTGCCTTGAATATCTCTTAATGTCTCTCAATGTCTCTTAATATCTCCTGCTTTCTATCCTACCACTGACCTTCCTTTTTGTTCTTTCATCCCCTCCCCCTTTTCCCAGCATTATACTACGGATCTGTCATGCCCCTGTGGGTAGCGTAGCGGGCCCAGGGGCCGTGTAGCCTGATCCTGCTCCTATTTCGTGTGTCCAATTCTGTTCGGTTCAGGAGATGGTTCTGTGATCGTAGATTGGCGGTTAGGATCAGATCAGCCATGATCTTATTGAATGGCGGAGCAGGCTCGAGGGGCCAATTGGCCTACTCCTGCTCCTATTTCTTATGTTCTTATGTTTAAATCTATTTCATTTCCTGCTTTTTTTTCCAGTTCTGACGAAAGGTCTTCGACCTGAAATGTTAACTCTGTTTCTCTCTCCACGGATGCTGCCTGGCCTGCTGAGTTTTTCCAGCGTTTTCTGTTATCTAGAATACTAGCTGAGTTGTGACCTTTTGGTCTCTGCAGTTCCTGAATTTGTGTTCGTGTCAGCAGAGCTGTTGTGTAGCCTGAGACAAGGTGACATTCATAAATTCTCAATACCATGTTTAAGCTTCTATGTGCAGAAAATACTTGCTGTATTTTGCACAACCCCATTTACCTTATTAAAGTAATGCTTCAGTTTGATTTTAACAAACCTTATCAATAGAATATTTGCTTCTATTCATGAAAATTGATGTATAAAATCTCACCCATCAGTTACGATATTTGGAACTTTAGATATTGCACCTTGTACAGAATATTAACCTTTGATCTAAGGCAGTCTTGTATTTGCAGGTGCCCAAGCTTTTGTCTTTGTGCCATGTTCCTCTGGCCACAAAGTTTAAATGATGATCCCATTAATCCGCTGTTGTCAAAGAGAAATTGCTGACTAGCCATAAGGTATGGTGATGCGACAGTTTTTTGCTACATGCATGGAAAACTCCCTGTGGACAATTCAGGCCACGTAAAGTACACATGAATACACTGCGAATGAGTATTGAGATCACATGCCTAACAGTGCCTATTACTCTTTTATTTAATCAAAAATGCAATTTCACACATCTGGATTCCCAATTAGCCGCATGTGGATAGTGTCGAATGTATTGATCAACACTGCATTAATCTGCATCTATCTCCAGTTGCTGCTACTAACGGAACTTGGTGATTTAAGATTTATCCAACAATGAGGCAATGTTATTAAGAATAGCTCTTTCCAAACCTCAACAACAACTTGCATTTATGTAGCACCTTTTAACGTCATAAAACATCCCAAGGGACTTTATTAAACGCAATTTTACACTGAGCCACATGAGATATTGGGGCAGGTGACCAAAAGCTTGGTTTTAAGGAGCATCTTAAAGGAGGAAAGGGAGGTACAGCGGCAGAGAGGCTATGGGAGGGAATTCCAGAGCGTAGGGCCTAGGCAGCTGAAAGCACGGCTGCCAATGGTGGAGCCATGAAAATCGGGGATGCTCAAAAGGCCCGAATTGGAGGAGTACCGATATCTGAGGGTTGTGGGGCTGGAGGAGATTAGAGAAAGGGAGGGGTGAGGCCATGGAGGAATTTGAAAACAAGGATGAGAATTTTAAAATCGAGGTGTTGCTTAACCGGGAGCCGCTGTAGGTCAGCGAGCACAGGGGTGAACGGGACTTGGTGCGAGTTAGGACACATCGGCAGAGTTTTGGATGACCAAGGTTATGGAGGGTGGAAGATTGGAGGCCAGCCAGGAGTGCATTGGAATAGTCAAGTCTAGAGGTAGCAAAGTCATGGATGAGGGTTTCAGCAGCAGATGAGCTCAGGCAAGGGCAGAGTCTGGCGATGTTCCGGAGGTAGAAATAGGCAGTCTTGGCGATGGCCCAGATATGTGGTCAGAAGCTTATCTCTGGGTCAAATAAGGCACCAAGGTTGAGACCTTGCCAGTGTCAACTGTGGCTCAGTTGGCAGCACACTTGCCTCTGAGTCAGAAGGTTGTGAGTTCAAGTCCCACTCCAGGGACTTGAGCACATAAAGCTAGGCTGACACTCCAGTGCAGTGCTGAGGGAGTGCTACATTGTCGGAGTTGCCATCTTTCGGATGAGACGTTAAACTGTGCTCTCAGGTGGATCCCATGGCACTATTCGAAGAAGAGCAGGGGAGTTATCCCTGGTGTCCTGGCCAATATTTATCCCTCAACCAACATAACAAAAACAGATAATCTGGTCATTATCACATTGCTGTTTGTGGGATCTTGCTGTGTGCAAATTGGCTGCCGTGCTTCCCAAATTACAACAGTCACTCCACTTCAAAAGTACTTCATTGGCTGTAAAGCGCTCTGAGGCATCTGGTGGTCGTGAAAGGCGCTATATAAATGCAAGTTTGTTTTTTACCTGTCTATATTTCAGCCTCAGTAAAAACTTCTATAGGTATGTGAAGAGAAAAAGATTGGTGAAGTCAAGCGTAGGTCCCTTGCAGTCAGAATCAGGGGAATTTATAATGGGGAACAAAGAAATGGCAGACCAATTAAATACATACTTTGGTTCTGTCTTCACAAAGGAGGACACAAATAACCTCCCAGAGATGTCGGGGAACATAGGGTCAAATGAGAGGGAGGAACTGAATGAAATCAGTATTTGTAGGGAAATTGACGGGATCGAAGGCCGATAAATCCCCAGGGCCTGATCATCTACATCCTAGGGTACTTAAGGAAGTGGCCCTAGAAATACTAGATGCATTGCTGGTCATCTTCCAAAATTCTATAGACTCTGGAACAGTTCCCATGGATTGGAGGGTAGCGAATGTAACCCCACTATTTAAAAAAGGTGGTAGAGAGAAAACAGGGAATTATAGACCAGTAAGCCTGACATCGGTAGTGGGGAAAATGCTAGAGTCCATTATAAAAGATGTAATAGCAGAGCACTTGAAAAACAGTGACCGGATCGGACAAAGTCGACATGGATTTACAAAAGGTAAATCATGCTTGACTAATCTACTTGAATTTTTTGAGGATGTAACTAGTAGACTAGATAAGGGAGAACCAGTGGACGTGGTGTATTTGGACTTTCAGAAGGCTTTTGATAAGGTCCCGCATAAGAGATTGGCGTGCAAAGTTAAAGCACATGGGATTGGGGGTAAGGTACTGACTTGGATAGAGAACTGGTTGGCAGACAGGAAGCAAAGAGTTGGAATAAATGGGTCTTTTTCCGAGTGGCAGGGGAACTAGATGCAGACGACACAAAGCTGGGTGGGTGTGTGTGCTGAGGAGGATGCAGAGAAACTCCAGTATGATTTGGACAGGTTGGGTGATTGGGCAGATGCAGTTTAATGTGGATAAATGCGAGGTTATCCACTTTGGTAGCAAAAACAGGAAGACAGATTATTATCTGAACGGCAATAGATTGGGAAAAGGGGAAGTGCAACGAGACCTGGGTGTCCTTGTGCACCAGTTGCTGAAGGTAAGCATGCAACTGCAGCAGGCGGTTAAGAAGGCAAATGGTATGTTGGCCTTCATAGCGAGAGGATTCGAGTACAGGAGCAAGGATGTCTTGCTGCAGTTGTACAGGGCTTTGGTGAGACCACACCTTGAGTATTGTGTGCAGTTTTGGTCGCCTTATCTGAGGAAGGATGTTCTTGCTGTGGAGGGAGTGCAGCGAAGATTCACCAGACTGATACCTGGGATGGCAGGAATGACGTATGAGGAGAGATTGGGTTGATTAGGCTTATACTCGCTGGAGTTTAGAAGAATGAGAGCGGATCTCATTGAAACTTATAAAATTCTAACAGGACTAGACAGACTAGATGCAGGAAGGATGTTCCCGATGGCGGGGGAGTCCAGAACCAGGGGTCACAGTCTAAGGATAAGGGGTAAGCCATTTAGGACTGAGATGAGGAGGAATTTCTTCACCCAGAGAGTGGTGAGCCTGTGGAATTCTCTACCACACAAGGCAGTTGAGGCCAATTCATTAAATATATTCAAGAAGGAGTTAGATATATTTCTTAAGGCTAAAGGGACCAAGGGATATGGGGAGAAAGCAGGGACAGGGTACTGAATTTGGATGATCAGCCATGATCGCATTGAATGGCGGAGCAGGCTCGAGGGGCCAAATGGCCTACTCCTGCTCCTATCTTCTATGTTTCAGGCAGTGGCCAGGGAGAGGGATGGAGTCGGTGGCTAGGGAACGGAGTTTGTGGCGGGGACCGAAGACAATGGCTTCAGTCTTGATTTAGTTGGAGGAAATTTCTGCTCGTGCAATACTGGATGTCGGACAAGCAGTTTGATAATTTAGAGACAGTGGAGAGGTGGTGATGAGCTAGAGCTGAGTGTCTGTGTACGTGTGGAAACTGACGCTGTGTTTTCAGATGATGCTGGATGTCGATGAGAAATAGGAGGGGGGCCAAGGATAGATCCTCGGGGGACACCAGAGGTAATGTGCGGAAGGAGGAAGCGAAGCTATTGCAGGTGATTCTCTGGCTACGATTAGATAAAAATGGAACCAGGCAAGTGCAGTTCCACCCAGTTGGATGACGAAGAGGCATTGGAGGAGGATGATGTGGTCAACTGTGTCAAAGGCTCCAGACAGGTCGCGAAGGACGAGGAGGTATAGTTTACCTTTCTCACAGTCACACAAGATGCCATTTGTGACTTTGAGAGCTGTTTCGGTACTGTGGCAGGGGTGGAAACTTGAGGGAGGGAATTCAAACATGGCGTTCCGGCAAAGATGGGCACAGATTTGGGAGGTGCCAACACATTCAACGACTTGGCGAGGAAAGGGAGGTTGACGATGGCGTGGTAGTATGGAGGGGTCAAGGGTAGGCTTTTTGAGGAGCGGGGTGATGAAGGCAGATTTGAAGAGGGGACATAAGAAATAGGAGCAGGAGTAGGCCATTTGGCCCTTCAAGCCTGCTCCACCATTCAATAAGATCATGGCTGATCTTCTACCTCATCTCCACTTTCCTGCACTATCCCCATATCCCTTGATTCCCTTAATATTCAAAAATCTATCTATCTCTGTCATTGAATATACTCAATGACTGAACCACCACAGCCCTCTGGGGTAGAGAATTCCAAAATGTCTCCTCATCTCAGTCCTAAATGGCCGACCCCTTATTCTCAGACTGTAACCCCTGGTTCTAGCTTCCCCAGCCAGGGGAAACATCCTCCCTGCATCTACCCTGTCAAGGCCTGTAAGAATTTTGTATGTTTCAATGAGATCACCTCTCATTCTTCTAAACTCCAGAGAATCTAGGCCTAGTCTACTCAATCTATCCTCAGGACAATTCCCCCCCATCCCAGGAACCAGTCTGGTGAACCTTCGTTGCACTCCCTCTATGGCAAGTATATCCTTGAGTAAGGAGACCAAAACTGTACACCGTACTCCAGGTGTGGTCTCACCAGGGCCCTATATAATTGCAGTACCTGAGGGGAGAGAACCATTAACAATGTCGGCTAGCATGGGAGCTAGGAAGGGAAGTTGAGTGGGCGGCAGTTTAGTAGGAACTAAACTAGTGCCTCCAGGCATTTTGGGATAATGTGGCTGCTCTCCAAGGAGAGGAGCCAAACAACTACCAATAATGAGAAACTGTCAACAGCAAAAATCATTAGCCTCCATTTGACCTTAGGATGCCCCCATTTTGGCCACTTTCCCAGAAGCAGTGGCCTTGATGGTGCAGACTTCAGGTTAGCTGCTGAACATTATAACCATGCAGCAGACCTAGACCACCCTGTGTCTCTGACATGTTTCTCACTCGTTCTAAAAGCACATCTCTCTAACTCTGCTTTACTATCTTTTCTCTGTGGTATGATTTACCTCTTGGGCACCTCTATCGCCCTATCTCCTTGTCTCTGTATATGTTTTTGTTTCTTTGTGCCTCTTGAGCATTGTCTCCTCGATGTCTTTCTTTTCTTGAATACCTCCCACACTCTAGTTTATTCCTCATCACATGGACTTGAAGGCCGACTTTGGATATCAAAGTCCAAGCCTTTAGAAATCTCATCTCTCCATTGGAACAGAGAAGCAGCATTTCTCATTTTGCTGCATTTGGTGGATGCCTCCCTGCTGGAACTGCTACTATAATTAAGTATCTGAAAAAATGATAGTGGCCATGATGCGGAGATGCCGGTGTTGGACTGGGGTGGACAAAAATGAGAAGTCGCACAACACCAGGTTATAGTCCAACAGTTTTATTTGAAATCACGAACTTTCGGAGCGCTGCTCCTTCGTCGGGTAAAGTGAAGGAATACAGGTATTCCTTCACTTTACCTGACGAAGGAGCAGCGCTCCGAAAGCTCGTGATTTCAAATAAAACTGTTGGACTATAACCTGGTGTTATGCGACTTCTCATTTTTGAAAAAATGATGACCTTCCTTGTAAGGGTTTCTTTGTTCTTCAAATGGAAGCATCCTCCATGTATCATGTACTCTTGTCAACCAGACCAAATCGTCCCTTTTGGAAGATGCCATGAATAATAATGTAGTTATGAATTCAGGTCTAGCATTAGGGTTGCCAAGTCTCCAGGAATTGAAGATTAATCTCCAGGACACTGCTGCAAGCAACCCAGGAGAAATGATATGGGGCATTAAACAAAATTGTGGGCTTTTATATCTTCTTTGAACACTTTCATGTATTAGTTATAAAAATATTGGAGATGGGGGATGGTTGGGAGGGGGTAAAAAAAGACCAACAGTCATGATTAATCCAATTGTGTAACAGTCTGTTCCCTTTCCAATTGGCCATGGGAAGGCGGTGCGCCTAGAGGATGGACCAATGGTGGGAGTGTGGGGGCGGTGTGAGGTAGGAGGTCATGTGATATAGCCTCCAGGAATACACCCAACCAGAGTTGGCAACCCTATCCAGCATAGATACCTTCTCAAGTTTAGTGGCGTCAGTCACTCCCGTAAGCGGTCTGAATGTCTTACTTTTATGGGAGTTGGCTCCCACTGCCCTATATCTACTTGTACGTTAGTGAGACCTGGGGGGTGTAACAATGTGATCTGACCAGAAATGTGTCTTTGCATATGTATCTCTTCAATCTCTTTGGCTGAGGAGTTAACAATAGCTGAAGTGAGGCTTGGTGCAAATTACTAAACTACTTTATTCCACAGTAGTGTGAACGTACAGAGCAATAGTTACATTCAGTTTCACTTAGTTCAATTGATACAGCTTATCTCCACTTAACATAAAAATAATGAACACACTACAGCACCCCACTTAACTGGGTAGTCTTGCTTGACTTAAACGGCTAACTCCTTTGCATTCTGTTTTGCAGCACAGAAGAACCTTCTCTTACTGCAGATTCCTGTCTTTCACAGCCTTTTACTGCCTGATTGCTTGTACGGCATCCTGTTTCTAAAAACCAGTTTGTCTTTTTGGTGTCTGTGTATCTCTTAATCCCTGCTTTACAAAATGAAAGAACTTGCATTGATCTAGCGCATTTCACAACTGTGGACCTCCCATACTGCTTTTCAGCCAATTAAGTACTTTATTGAAGTGCAGTCATTGTTCTAATGTAGGAAGCGCAACAGCCAATTTGCACACACAGTCCCTCGAACAGCAATGTGCTAATGACCAGGTAATCTGTTTTAGTGATGTTGGTTGAAGGATAAATATTGGCCAGGACACTGGGGGGAACTCTCCTGCTCTTCGAAATAGTGCCATGGTATCTTTTACGTACACCTGAGAGGGCAGATGCAGCCTCAGTTTAATGTGCATGATGCGGAGATGCCGGTGTTGGACTGGGGTGGACAAAAGTGAGAAGTCGCACAACACCAGGTTATAGTCCAGCAGTTTTATTTGAAATCACAAGCTTTCGGAGCTGCTGCCCCTTCGTCAGGTGAAGTAAAGGAATACGAATCGACAAAGCATATATAGATAGAGAACAATGCCTGTGTAGCGTACAATGTCAGACGACTACATTTAATCCTCCTGACTGCCTTTCGTCACACCTCGGCAGAGAAACAGTCAGGAGGATTAAATGTAGTCGTCTGACATTGTACGCTACACAGGCATTGTTCTCTATCTATATATGCTTTGTCGATTCGTATTCCTTTACTTCACCTGACGAAGGGGCAGCAGCTCCGAAAGCTTGTGATTTCAAATAAAACTGTTGGACTATAACCTGGTGTTGTGCGACTTCTCACTTCAGTTTAATGTCTCATCCCAAAGATAGCACCTCTAACCGTGCAGCACTTCCTCAGTACTGCACCGAGAAGTGTCAGCCTAGATTATGCACTCAAGTCTCTGGAGTGGGACTTGAACCCACAACCTTCTGATTCAGAGGTGAGAGTGCTACCACCTTTTTTGTGGAAAAAAAATAATCCAAAAAAGTGATAATTATTGTAGTTTGTACAGGTATTCTCTTCTATTTAGCATATAATTCAGGCTGGCTCTCCACGCCAGTACTGAGGGAGTGCTGCACTGTCAGAGGTGCTGCCTTTCAGATGATACGTTAAACTGAGGCCATGTCCTCCCTCGGGTAAACATAAAAGATTCCATATCATGAAGAGCAGTGAGTTCACCCAGTGTCTTCGGGCCAATATTTATCCCTCAACCAACACCACTGAAAACATGATCTGGTCACTTCTCTCATTGCTGTCTGTGGGACCTTACTGTGTGCAAATTGGCTGCTGTATTTCCTTACACTACAATAGTACCTACATTTCAAAAGTACTTCATTGGCTGTGAAGCACTTTGGGATGACCCGAGGATGTGAAAGGTGCTATATAAATGCAAGTGTTTATTTTCCTTTCCTCCCTCGCTGGGTGCAGAGGATGGGCACAATGCCTGTTATACCATGAAATGTCATCAATGACTGTTAACAATGTAACCATCCCTATTGGTGACTTTGACTTCATCTTCCATACACTCATAGGGGAGATGAGGGGAATTTGTTTTGCGCACTGAGTTATGATCTGCCTGAAAGGGTGGTGGAAGCAAAAACAGACTTGCATTTTTGCAGATTTGATGGTAAATTTCAAGAGAGAATTGGATAAATACTTGAAGGGGAAAAATTGCAGGGCTATGGGGAAAGAGCAGGGAGTGAGACTAATTGGACAGCTCTTTCAAAGAGCTGACACAGGCCCGATGGGCTGAATGGCTTCCTTCTGTGCTGTATGATTCTGTTTGAAGACCGAAGATGGCCCTACTAGGTAGTTAACCCATCTTTTATGATCAGTTGAAAATATCCAATGAAGTATGCTTTATTGGAGCTTTTGATGAAGCTTTTTTTTTTAATTCCTACTGTCTCCTGATGCTGTAAGTTCTGATACCTGCCTGCATTGGTCTCTGCACTCCCAAGATAATTTTATTGTGAGAAATACGTTTTGAGCTGATGTGTTTTTAAAAAAAAATACAGGCACCTTTTACTTGTGGTAAAGTGAAGACATGACTGATTTCTGAAACGAAACATCCTGTATTTGTGACTGTTATATGCTGATATGCATAACTTGAACTAGGAGACCTGGTATAGGCAAGATCTAAAATTGATCTCTCATTTTCTTGTATCTATACTATATTAAGTCTTGTATCGAGTACACCCTTCCTGTATCACAATTTTTGTCACGCCTGTGCCACGATTTGATCAGCCTGGGGTAATGTCTAGGTATTAAAGTTACGGTATGTGTACTTACCACTATACTTACCTTTCAGACCTCCCAATGTTAGGTGGCGTTGCTACTTCTCCAAGGTTCATTTCTGAGCTTTAGAACCATAGAAAAATAGGAGCTCTAGGTGGCACTGAAGGTAAGTTTTACTTTTTTGTTTTGCTTCCGAATGTAATTTAAAATTTACTTACCAGTTGTTGCATCCAGCAAATATCTGACCTGGCTCATTTGTGCTGAATTCAACTGAAGAGGTTTTTGAGGAAAGTGGAGTGAAATTGGAAAGCTAAGCTGTGCCAATGGATTAAAGAGTTAAAAAAACAAATGCATATTATGCAAAGTGCTTCTCCATGTTGGGAGAAGAACACTTCCTGTCTAAGAATGTATCTGTAAGTAGTTCAGAAGCCTTGGATGAAATCAGCAAACAATCAGCTTCAGTAGCTAAAGATACTATGACATTGGTAAGAAGGAGAAAGTAGACAAGATCTTAAAATATTCATGAAAGAAACAGGATATGAACATTTAGAGAGACAGGCAGAGAATCGCGAGGGAATTGATGACATTTTGGTCTCCCTACTTTGAGAAGGATATTAAATTATTGGAGGGAGTATAAATTAGGGCGATTGGATTAATGACAAAGCCAAGGGGCAGACCTGTGAGGAAACATAGAATCATAGAAGATAGGAGCAGGAGTAGGCCATTCGGCCCCTCGAGCCTGTTCCGCCATTTAATGAGATCATGGCTGATCCTCCAAATTCAGTACCCTGTCCCTGCTTTCTCCCCATATCCCTTGATCCCTTTAGCCTTAAGAAATATATCTAACTCCTTCTTGAATATATTTAATGAATTGGCCTCAACTGCCTTGTGTGGTAGAGAATTCCACAGGTTCACCACTCTCTGGGTGAAGAAATTCCTCCTCATCTCAGTCCTAAATGGCTTACCCCTTATCCTTAGACTGTGACCCCTGGTTCTGGACTCCCCCACCATCGGGAACATCCTTCCTGCATCTAGTCTGTCTAGTCCTGTTAGAATTTTATAAGTTTCAATGAGATCCCCTCTCATTCTTCTAAACTCTAGCGAATATAAGCCTAATCAACCCAATCTCTCCTCATACGTCATTCCTGCCATCCCAGGTATCAGTCTGGTGAATCTTTGCTGAAGTCCTTCCATGGCAAGGTGACCAAAACTGCGCACAATACTCAAGGTGTGGTCTCACCAAAGCCCTGTGCAACTGCAGCAAGACATCCTTGCTCCTGTACTCTAATCCTCTCGCTATGAAGGCCAACATACCATTTGCCTTCTTAACCGCCTGCTGCACCTGCATGTTTACCTTCAGCGACTGGTGCACAAGGACACCCAGGTCTAGTTGCACTTCCCCTTTTCCCAATCTATTGCTGTTCAGATAATAATCTGTCTTCCTATTTCTGCCACCGAAGTGGATAACCTCGCATTTATCCACATTAAGCAGATGCATGGCAAATGCAG
The DNA here is from genome assembly GCA_030390025.1 of Squalus acanthias. NCBI lineage: Eukaryota > Metazoa > Chordata > Chondrichthyes > Squaliformes > Squalidae > Squalus > Squalus acanthias. Next base: position 62,259,670 of record CM059440.1, on the reverse strand, counting down.
TATAATCACCCAACCTGTCCAAATCATACTGGAGTTTCTCTGCATCCTCCTCACAGCACACACGCCCACCCAGCTTTGTGTCATCTGCAAACTTAGAGATATTACATCTAGTTCCCTCGTCTAGATCATTAATATATATTGTGAATAGCTGGGGTCCTAGCACCGATCCCTGCGGTACCCCACTAGTCACTGCCTGCCACTTGGAAAAAGACCCGTTTATTCCAACTCTTTGCTTCCTGTCTGCCAACCAGTTCTCTATCCAAGACAGTACCTTACCCCCAATCCCGTGTGCTTTAACTTTGCACGCTAATCTCTTATGCGGGATCTTATCGAAAGCCTTCTGAAAGTCCAAATACACCACATCCACTGGTTCTCCCTTATCTATTCTACCAGTTACATCCTCAAAAAATTCCAGTAGATTAGTCAAGCATGATTTACCTTTTGTAAATCCATATTGACTTTGTCCGATCGTGTCACTGTTTTCCAAGTGCTCTGCTATTACATCTTTTATAATGGACTCTAGCATTTTCCCCACTACTGATGTCAAACTTACCGGTCTATAATTTCCCGTTTTCTCTCTACCACCTTTTTTAAATAGTGGGGTTACATTAGCTACCCTCCAATCCATGGGAACTGTTCCAGAGTCTCTAGAATTTTGGAAGATGACCAGCAATGCATCTAGTATTTCTAGGGCCACTTCCTTAAGTACCCTAGGATGTAGATTATCAGGCCCTGGGGATTTATCGGCCTTCGATCCCATCAATTTCCCTAACACCATTTCCCTACAAATACTGATTTCATTCAGTTCCTCCCTCTCATTCGACCCCATGTTCCCTGACATCTCTGGGAGGTTATTTGTGTCCTCCTTTGTGAAGACAGAACCAAAGTATGTATTTAATTGGTCTGCCATTTCTTTGTTCCCCATTATAAATTCCCCTGATTCTGACTGCAAGGGACCTACGCTTGACTTCAATCTTTTTCACTTCACATATCCATAGAAGCTTTTACAGTCAGTTTTTATGTTCCCTGCAAGCTTACACTCATAATCTATTTTCCCCCTCTTAATTAATCCCTTTGTCCTCCTTTGCTGAATGCTAAACTGCTCCCAATCCTCAAGTTTGCTGCTTTTTCTGGCCAAATTATATGTCCTCTCCTTGGATCTTATGCTATCCCTAATTTCCCTTGTTAGCCACGGTTGAGTCACCTTTTTTGTTTTATTTTTATGCCAAACAGGGATGAACAAATTCTGTAGTTCATCCATGCGATCTTTAAATGTTTGCCATTGCCTATCCACCGTCATCCCTTTAAGTAACATTCCCCAATCCATCCTAGCCAACTCGTGCCTCATACCATCGTAGTTTCCTTTATTTAAATTCAGGACCCTAGTCTCTGAGTCAACTACTTCACTCTCCATCTTAATGAAGAATTCTATCATATGATCGCTCCTCCCCAAAGGGCCTCGCACAACAAGATTGCTAATTAATCCTTTCTCATTACATAATACCCAGTCTAAGATGGCCTGATCGCTAGTTGGTTCCTCGACATATTGGTCCAGGAAACCATCCCGTATACACTCTAGGAATTCCTCCACCCCAGTATTGTTACTAATTTGGTTAGCCCAATCTATACGTAGATTAAAGTCACCCATGATAACTGCTGTGCCCTTATTGCACGCGTCTCTAATTTCCCGTTTAATGCCATCCCCAACCTCAGCATTACTGTTTGGGGGTCTGTATACAACTCCCACTAATGTTTTCTGCCCCTTGGTATTTCTCAGCTCTGCCCATACAGATTCCACATCATTAGAGCTAATATCCTTCCTTACTATTGTTAATCTCCTCTTTAACCAGTAATGCTACCCCACCTCCTTTTCCTTTTTGCCTGTCCTTCCTGAATATTGAATACCCCTGGATGTTGAATTCCCAGACTTGGTCATCCTGGAGCCATGTCTCCGTAATCCCAATTATATCTCATCCGTTTACATCTATTTGCGCAGCTAATTCATCCACCTTATTACGAATGCTCCTCACATTGAGACACACAGCCTTCAGGCTTGATTTTTTAACACTTAGTCCTTTTAGAATTATTATTTACTGTGGCCCTGTTTGATTTACACCCTTGATTTCTCTGCCTCCCACTTTTGCTTTTCTCCTTCCTGTCTTTTGTTTCTATCCTTGCTTCCCTTTCCTCTGTCTCCCTGCACAGGTTCCCAACCCATTTTAGTTTAAACCCTCCCCAACAGCACTAGCAAACACTCCCCCTAGGACATCGGTTCCGGTCCCGCCCAGGAGACCTTGGCTCTCCGGTCTTCTCCTCCTTTCAATAAAGGGAAGTCTCAGAAGGGTGATTTAATGGGAGTGTTTAAGATGAGTTTGAAGAACCTAGGGAAGTTTTTACTGATTTAATGGTGTTTTTGATATAAGCAAATTACATAAAATTTACAGCACAGAAACAAGCCAACTGTTTGTTTATGCTCCATACGAACCTTCTCCCACCCTACTTCATCTGCATATCCTTCTATTCCTTTCTCCCTCGTGTGTTTATCTAGCCTCCCCTTAAATGCATCTACGCTATTCACCTCAAGTTCCACATTTTAACCACTCTCTGGGTAAAGAAGGTTCTCCTGAATTCCCTATTGGATTTATTAGAGACTGTCTTTCATATTTATGGACCCTATTTTGAACTTCCCCAAAAGTGGAAACATGTTCTCTACGTCTACCCCATCATAATTTTGAAGACCTCTATTAGGTCACCCCTCAACCTTGTTTAAAAAAAAAAAAATAATAAATAAAGTTGCACCTTCACCAGTGCCTCTATATCCTCCAGAACTGAGAACAGTACTCTTAAGTTGTTGTCAAAATCCTGGAACTCCCTACCTAACAGCACTGCGAGAGTACCTTCACCACACGGACTGCAGCGGTTCAAGAAGGCAGCTCACCACCACCTTCTCGAGGGCAATTGGGGATGGGCAATAAATGCTGGCCTTGCCAGCAACGCCCACATCCCATAAACAAATGGGGAAAAAAATTCAAAAGTATTTTTGCCTGTACAAAAATCGAGAGCAAAGAAGTTACAGTTTCAAATTAAGGACGACATAAGAAAATGGGAAATTCGGACACTTTTTAGCTAAACAGGTGGCTGAACCTGCTACCAGCAAAGGTGGTGGCATATGAAACTGTGACCAGGCTGAAAAAGGGGCTAGACAGATCCTGTCGGCAAATATGATTCAGGGTTATTCGGTTTAGAAATAGGTGTTTTAAAAAATTAATTCTTGTGATGTGGGGGTCACTGGTAAGGCCAGACTTTATTGCCCTGATGTGGTGGTAGTGGCCGGCTTCCTTCAACCGCTGCGTGTCACAGTTTGATACAACTGAATGGGTTACTAGGACGCTTCAGAGGGCAGTTAAGAGTCGACCACATAGGTGTGGGACTGGAGTCACATATGTAAAGAAACAAAGAAAGAACTTGCAGTTATACAGCGCCTTTCACGACCTCCGGACATCCCAAAGTGCTTCACAGCTAATGAAGTACTTTTAATTTTGAAGTGTAGTCACTGTTGCAATATAGGCCAGACCTGGTATGGATGGCAGGTTTCCTTCCTTAAAGGACATTAGTGAACCAGTTGGGTTTTATGACAATCAGACAGCTTCACTTTTTTTTTTTAACCGGCTTTTCATTTACAGATTTTTTTAAAAACTGAATCCAAATTCTTTTTAACTGCCATGGTTGGATTTGAGTTCACATTAATGGATTATTAGTCCAGCCCTCTTAATTACTAGTCTAGTAACATAACCGCTACACTGCTGTACCTTGATGGGGGTGAGATGGACCAATGGTTTACTCTTGCCTGAAAATTGTTACTATGCAATATGATGCACAGCAAGCATACAGTGGATGAAAACCTCCATATATTAAGAGTAAGAGGATAACTAAAGAAAGGGTAGGACCTATTGGAGATCATGAGGGTAATGTGTGTGTGGAGGCGGGAGATGTCGGTAGGGTTCTTAATGAATACTTTGCGTCTGTTTTCACGAAGGAGAGGGGCGAAGCAGACATTGCTATCAGGGAGGAGGAGTGTGAAATATTAGATGAAATAAACATAGTGAGAGAGGAAGTATTAAAGGGTTTAGCAGCTTTGAAAGTGGCTAAATCCCCAGGCCCGGATGAAATGTATCCCAGGCTGTTAAGCGAAGCAAAAGAGGAAATAGCAGAGGCTTTGACCATCATTTTCCAATCCTCTCTGGCTTCAGGTGTGGTGCTGGAGGACTGCTAATGTGGTACCCTTGTTTAAAAAGCGAGAAAAGGATATACTGAGTAATTACAGGCCTGTCAGCCTAACCTCCGTGGTGGGAAAATTATTGGAAAGAATTCTGAAGGATAGGATAAATCTTCATTTAGAAAGACATGGATTAATCAAGGATAGTCAGCACGGATTTGTTAAGGGAAGGTCGTGTCTGACAAACTTGATTGAATTTTTTGAGGCGGTAACAAGGAGGGTAGATGAGGGTAGTGCGTTTGATGTAGTGTATATGGATTTTAGCAAGGCTTTTGATAAGGTCCCACATGGCAGACTGGTCACGAAGTTAAAAGCCCATGGGATCCAGGGCAAAGTGTCAAGTTAGATTCAAAACTGGCTCGGAGACAGGAAGCAGAGGGTAATGGTTGATGGGTGTTTTTGTGACTGGAAGGCTGTTTCCAGTGGGGTTCCGCAGGGCTCAGTTTTAGGTCCCTTGCTGCTTGTGGTATATATCAATGATCTAGACTTGAATATAGGGGGTATGATTAAGAAGTTTGCAGATGATACTAAAATCGGCTGTGTGGTTGATGCTGAAGAAGGAAGCTGTAGACTGCGGGAAGATATCGATAAATTGGTCAGGTGGGCAGAACAGTGGCAAATGGAATTCAATCCGGAGAAGTGTGAGATAATGCATTTGGGGAGGGCTAACAAGGAAAGGGAATACACATTAAATGGTAGGACACTGAGTAGTGTAGAGGAACAAAGGGACCTTGGAGTGCATGTCCACAGATCCCTGAAGGTAGCAGGCCAGGTAGATAAGGTGGTTAAGAAGGCATACGGAATGCTTGCCTTTATTAGCCGTGGCATAGAATACAAGAGCAGGGGGGTTATGCTTCAACTGTATAAAACACTAGTTAGGCCTCCGCTAGAGTACTGCGTGCAGTTCTGGTCACCACATTACAAGAAAGATGTGATTGCACTAGAGAGGGTAGAGAGGAGATTTACGAGGATGTTGCTGTGAGTAGAGAATCTTAGCTATGAGGAAAGACTGGATAGGCTGGGTTTGTTTTCCTTGGAACAGAGGAGGCTGAGGGAAGACCTTATTGAGGTGTATAAAATTGAGGGGCATAGATAAAGTGGATAGAAAGGACCTATTTCCCTTAGCAGAGGGGTCAAAAACCAGGGGGCACAGATTTAAAGTAATTGGTGGAAGGTTTAGAGGGGATTTGAGGGGAAATTTCTTCACCGAGAGTTGTGGGGGTCTGGAACTCACTGCCTGAAAGGGTGGTAGAGGCAGAAACTCTAACCACATTTAAAAAGTACTTGGATGTGCACTTGGGATGCTGTAACCTGCAGGGCTACGGGCCTGGAGCTGGGAAGTGGGATTAGGCTGGATAGCTCTTTGTTGGCCAGTGCGGACACGATGGGCCGAAATGGCCTCCTTCTGTGCTGTAATTTTCTATGATTCTATTTTAAATGGATTTAAGGTACTTGGCAAAAGAACCAGAGGCGAGATGAGAATTTTTTTTATGCAGCGAGTTATGATCTGGAATGCACTGCCTGAAAGGTTGGTGGAAGCTGATTCACTAACCACTTTCAAAAGGGAATTGGATAAATACTTGAAGGGGGAAAACTTGCAGGGCTATGAGGAAAGAGCAGGGGAGTGGGACTAATTGGATAGCTCCTTCAAAGAGCAGGCACGATGGGCCGAATGGCCGCCTGTGCTTCTGTCAATATTTAAAGGTCTCACAGTCCTGTCACCCTCTAGATCTTAATGACCGACATGGGGTGAATGTTCTGCCGTTTCAACAGGCCAAATGTAATGTCTCCCAAGTAGAGGTTGCTCTGGATTGGAGAAATACAATGGTGAAAAATATAATCTGTAGCAATAAGCCAAATTCTCATTCTCTCTTTCTCCTCCCCACATCTAAAAGAGTGAAGCCATTTTTGGTGGTTGATCAGACCACCTCATTAGAGTGTATATCTGTAGACTATCTTAAGTGTTTAATGTAGTTCGCGACAATATTAATCTGATCTAGGAAGAACTGGTAAGCTGTGTCCTTTAATAACGGAATGATCTAGTTAACAATATCTTGAGTTCTTTTGACCCAGGTAAATGATTAAGCACTTCCTTTGTAATCCTGTAGTGTCTGTTAGTGTGCGACTAAAGTAGTGGATAGAGACTAAAGTACGTTTCATTGCAGCAGGGGTAGTTGCTAGTTAATCTTGAGGCTCAAATCACTGACAATTTTACAAGATCTATTTTTCTGTTCAAAGCCCTACAATGCAACCTGGTCTGGACCAGGAGATTTAATGGAAGGAACATTAAATGTAAAGTCTTAATTAGACAGGAAGAAAATGGTTTACTGGCTATACTTTTTTGGGTTACAATCCTATTTAATGTACTCATTGGAAAAAAAAATGCATTTGTTTGCACTGTATGAAAGGTTAACTTGATGTGATAAATGAAGTAGATAGTTGGATTTGAAAGATTCAGTTCGATGGCTATGTTCTAATATGTGTCTACCAATGCCAAGTTAACCGGACGTAACGTGCTCTTTGTTTGTAATACTGGGCTGAAAATCAGCTCTCAAAGAACTGGAAAATTTTATGCAGATTCTATATCAAGTGCAGTTTTATTGATCTATGACAGCTACTGGTAAAGCAGTTATTCCAAAGTCCTGTTTGAATGCAATGCAATGATTTGTTTTTGTTTAAAAATGAACTGCCTAAGGCTGCATTTGAAGTGCACTCAGCACTTATTAAAAATAAGAGTTCACAGAACAGGAATACACATGGCGATGATTGAGCAATACATCCACAAGATGTTTCCACTGGAGGGGGCGGGGTCCAAAACTAGGGGTCATAAATATAAAATAGTCACTAAATCCAATAGGCATTTCAGGAGAAACTTCTTTACCCAGAGTGGTTAGAATGTGGAACTTTCTACCACAGGGAGTAGTTGAGGCAAATAGTGTAGATGCATTTTAGGGTAATCTAGATAAGTACATGAGGGAGAAAGGAATAGAAGGATATGCTGATAAGAGTTAGGTGAAGTAGGGTGGGAGGAGGTTCATGTGGTGGTATAGAACAGTTGTGCCGAATCGCCTGTTTCTGTGCTGTCGACTCTAGGTAGCTCGATAAAGTGTAGAATGCAGTGCTGCTATATATGAAGCCGCCCTGGAAACACCAAGGACCCTGAAGGCAGTGGGTGGAAACATTTGGCTCCACCTCAAATGTAATCTACTCAAACCACATCTCCCTGTTGCTCTGATAATGAAACCTCTGTAAACTGAAGGTTGGAGATAGGTGGAGGTTAATGAACCCGATGCATTTTAAATGTCGCCCTTTCAGCTCCTGCCCAATCACGCGGAGAAAGTCTGTCGCAACTCCTTTTTTAAAAAAAAAATAACAAACTTGAATGGTTGGCTACAGTAGCAAAGTCCCTTCTTCAAAAAATAACATTGCAAATTTTGTGTTCTGTTAAACTAGTGTTATCAAGATTTATTACTGTAGTATTCTCAACGTCAGGCATAATTCCTACTTGTACTGAAACGTTAACTATTTAATGACCAAATTTCCTTTTGTAGATCACACTTCACTAGTAGATTCAACATTAAAACATGAATCCCACTAAGTGTAAACTATTGAGCCAGGTTTTGTATTGGAGCAAGCTTGCTGGCAAAGGTGGAAAAGTATTGGCAAATTAAAGAGGGAACTGGATAGATGGTTAGCTGGCAGAGAAAGGGGTGAGTGGTATGAGAGGTTAGTGTATGGTATCTTTCAAACTTTGGGACAGGCTGCTATGGGCTCTACTGATGTTGGCTATTCCTATGTTCCAAATTTGGGGATTAAAGATGGATCACAAAGGCAAAGATCTAGTGGAGTGAAAAAATTACACTAATTAAAGCAGAAAATACATTGAGGGGGGGGTAGAGAGGGAATTAAGAAATAATCTGAGGGAAATTCTTGGAGAATGTCTCCATCTGTAGAGGAGATATTGTCTGTTTTGTCTTGGGAATGGAGACCCGCCATTTTGGGTCTCCAAGCCACATGCATCCCATTCTAATCCTTCCCGCTGCTGCAACTAATCTCGAGGTTGGAATGGAACTGGAAGACTGAACACCTGTCGGGGCTCTGAGGCTCTCTAACATCGAAAATAGAGAATATTTCCTCTCAAAAGATGCGTCCTTTTGTGTTTTTCCCCCCCTTCACATCAAGTTTTTGAGGGGATTTAAAGTACTTTCCCTCCCTCTGTTTTTGGTGGAAGAGTGAGGGGGGGGTGGAGGAGTCTTGTTGCTTAGGTTATTCAATCGCACAGTTGGCTTGTGCTAATAGTTCCCCAGTTGAAAATGGGTGTGATTGTGCAAGGAAGCACCATGCTGCCTGAGGCAAGATGGATCTTGGGTTGCGTTGCTTAGTCAGTGCAGGCAAGTGTTGCAAGAATAACTTCAACCTTCGCTATTACACTTGTCAAGGCAGGACAGAAGGGAGGTAAAACTGCAAACTGGATGAGTTGAAAACCTGTTTTTGCATAGCAGTTATAAAACCTTGTGTGGGATTTCACAACTGCAGTAGATTAACTTAATATCAGCTTTAGAAATACTTGCACGGTTCTGTATAGTTTTCAAGAGAGAGGTAAGTATAGTGGAATGTATATACTGGCCTTTCACCTTTTGAGATCTGGGATTTGATCCAGCCCAGACTGATGGGATGAATGTCTTCCCTGTCTGCTATCCTTATGTGAAATGAGTTGGGCAGTCTCAAACCAGCTCCTGGTGGACATGGGCTTGATTCTGACAGACAAAAATGGAACAATGTTCTATTTCTATTTGCTAATGTTCCATTCCTATGTGATAATATCCCTCGTATTAATGAGCAGAATATTTACCCAAAAAATGAAGGGGGGTGGAGGGCACTTTGTGATCAGTGTGTATTTCATTTTTGTAAGTGGGTGGGGAGAAGGGGTGGTTACCCTTTTCCCTCTAACACTTATTCTACACCTGGCACCTCCACTACCCAGTATCTGTGGCACATTTCTTGTTGGTGATGGTGACCTCTACTTTAAGGTGTTGATATTGCCTAAATTCTGGGGGGAGGGGGGCAGGCAGGTAAGCAATTATTTAGTTGTAATGCTCTGGACATGGGATGAGGTAGGCTTGATGGACCAGCTGGCCTTTTTCTGCCCGCCAATTTCGTATGTTCGTAAAATGTGGTAGTTTTCCTGGCATTGGGTCAGCAGTGAGGGGAAAGACACGTGTGCTCAGTGTGTGGTGGGGGTTGCAAGGCTACAGCAGGCAGTGGAGGGAAGGTACAGGTGCTCAGGTTGGGTCAAGGCGAAAGGGTACGACCCCGGTGATGGAAGGAATACCTGAGCAGTGACCAAACTTTTTTTTTTCCCCTCCCACCTCTGCTGCACCTCTTTCTTCCCCCCCCCCCCCCCTTTTGGATCTGGAAGGTCTGGGAAGAGGATCTAGGGTCTTAACAGTGTTGGGACAGGGTCACAGCTCTCCCAGTACTTTGAAGGGGGATAAGGTTACACTGGGCTGGGGTTGTGGATCTGGGAATGAGGCCCTGGGTCCTGGAAGTACTGGGAGGAAGGCTCCATCGTCTCAACACTGGGGTGGGGGGTCTGAGGGACAGAGAGTACTGGCAATGTGAGCTATGGGTTTGTCAGCACTGAGGGGTTTTGGAGTGGGGGGCCACTCCTGGCGTCCAGTAGGATTGGGATGGGGGTCTTGGGAGCTGTGTTACCTTTTTGGTCTTTTCTAACCTATTACGCTAAATAACTTCAGCTCTCATAGATTACTCTCGCTGGTGAGTCACCAACCCCCATCCGTGTCTTGAGATCTAGATGTTAACACGCTTGGGGAAATGAACAGAAAAGCCTGTCTGGTAAATTACCTTTAGCTCCTGGACTATCCTATGCCTCTAAAGATTTCACGCTGGTCTTCAAAAGCAGTAGAGCATCACGTCAGGCTGTGTTTGGAATTGTAAATATTGTGAATTTATTTTTGCAAAAGATGGAATAAGCACACAAGTAACAACCATATTATAAAGATACATATTTACAGTAGCCATCCTTCCACCTAACTCCTTGAGTGGACATAATTAAAAGATCATAACTCTTGAACTAACCAATGCTTTGAAAATAATGTTTCTAAAAAAAAATACAGTGCTTCTTTTCATTTAATCTCTTACCACTGTGGGAGCCTAGTTAATCTAAAATGTTTCCTGGATATTCAAACCGATTTTTCCTCTCTTGCAGGATTTCAAAGTGATTGGTTCCTTCTGAGATTTTCAAATGGACTCTAGGATTTGAGCAGAATGGCTTTTTTAATTATATATACTCGGGAAAAGGCTGCCTGGTTCGAATAACCCTACCACTCATATTTAAAAAGGAATAGTCAGTGATACACAAATGGACCTCATTGCATTGTTTAAATTTGAATTATTCCTGTAACTGTTCCACCTTGTAGCATTGTATTGAAATAAGCCTGATACAGGGAAGCTGAACTACAGTCACTTTTAAACTACATCTGTACTGTGACTGGATTTAAAGGAACAGATGTTAAAATGAAAAGTAGACAAAAATCCTTTTTCTTGTCATAGGAGAATGTGTGACAAGAGTTTGGCAGTATTGGATGGGGTGGTGGAGGTTTGAATTTGGCAGGATTGGGGGTGGAGGTTAGGATCTATGGAATGGGAACATGAAATTCTCTTGGTCTCTTTTGGACCATCAGTTGATGGCAGCACCCCAATTGCGTTCTTCCCCGTCAGCTCCCCTACCCTTCCACTGACGGGCACCCCACACTGCTCTCCTCATCAGCCTGTTCCTTTCTTGATGTTCCTGCCTTGAGGTATTTGGAAAACAAAGACTTGCATTTATATAGTGTTTTTCATGACCTCAGGACATCCAAAAACGCTTTACAGCCAATGAAGTACTTTTGGAGTGTTGTCACTGTTGTAATGTAGGAAACGCAGCAACCAATTTGCACACAGCAAGGTCCCACAAACAGCAGTGAAATAAATGATCAGATCATCTGTTTTAGTGATGTTGGTTGAGGGATAAATATTAGCCAGGACACTGGAGAACTCTACTGATCGTTCAAATCGTGCTATAGGATCTTTTACGTCCACCTGATGGCAGATGGGGCCTCAGTTTAACATCTCATCCAAAAGACAGCACCTCTGACAGTGCTGCACTCCCTCAGTACTGCACAGAAAGTCCCAGCCTAGGTTATGTTTTCAAGTCTCTAGAGTGGGGCTTGGCTGCAACAAAGCATTGAGAATTCAATCTCTAGTTTATTTTGAAGTCTTTTGGGGGTTAAAAGCAAAGAAACTTACAAATCCTCACTGGGCTAAGCAGATATTCCCTTTACTTCCCCATAGGGTGTGGGGACATATCCTTTGCTTCAAGTTAGAAAAGTACTAATTAAAGTTCTACATAGGTGTCAGCCATGTCTCTGGGTAGCACTCTTGCCTCTCGAGTCAGAAAATCATGGGTTCGAGCCCCACTCCAAGGACTAGAGCACATAATCTAGGTTGACTCTCCTGGTGCAGTACTGAGTGAGTGCTGCACTATCGAAGTTACCAGCTTTCAGATGAGACGTTGAACCGAGGCCCCATCTGCCCTCTCAGGTAAATGTAAAAGATCCCACAGCACTATTTCGAAGAAGAGCAGGGGAGTTTCCCCAGTGTCCTGGCCAATGTTTACCCCTCAACCAACATCACAAACAGATTATCTGGTCATTCACATTTCTGTTTGTAGGACCTTGCTGTGTGCAAATTGGCAGCAGTATTTCCTACATTTTGAAGTGACCACACTTCAAAAGTATTTAATTGGTTATAAAGTGCTTTGGGGTGTCCTGAGGTCGTGAAAGACACTATAAGTGCAAGTTCTTTCTTTATATGTTCAAAATAGCTGGGAAATTCTGCAAACTGTACATGCTCAATGTACAGATGTGGATGAAAGTTCTCCAAATGTTTTGGAGAAAATATCCAGTCAAAGTCCAGACTTTTGAGATAGACTGAGGTCTTGAAGTAAAAGGAAGACATTAAAAAGACACCAAAGCTGTTCAATGGATAAATATAATGTTATTGTGAAATGTGTAGTTTTTCCTTTTTATTATTTAATTTAAACCCTTATTTTAGAGATTAGAAATTTCAGTTACTGAGGAAAAAATGGTAGACAAAAAGTTTGTCAGAGTTTTGTGTCATTCAATTGGTTCACCATTTTAAAAGAAAACAAACTATTAGTAGATTCTCCTAACTGGCCATTCAGGATTGTTTGTTTTCATAAGTCTTTAGAGGTCTTTTTTTGGCAGTTTTGTGGCTGCTTACCCAGTTTTTGATTCATAAGTTCCTGACAACTCTAGTTTTGATTTGCTGCTGTTTAACTTTGAATCAATTAACAGTGTGATGGTGAAATGTTTACATTGGTTACACTTCACATGCTTGGACTACACAATCCACATTTAGCTAATAGAATCACAGCTCTGACCAAATTGGCTGCCCCGTTTCCTACATTACAACACTCTAAAAGTACTTCAATGGCTTCTTCAGGAGGCTGAAGCCTTCAACTAAAAACATTAATGACTGCATTAAAAGGATAATCTGAATGTAATCATATTGTGAAATATGTTTAAAAAAAAAAAAAAAAAATTGAATTTATTTTGTTTAGAATCTAGTTTTGGACATTAGAAATTTCAGTTACCGAGGGGAAAAAATGGCAAGCAAATTTTTTCAGAAAACATTGAGTTATTTGTGGGGGGAAAATATAATACCGCACTGCGTGGTATTACATGGAGCCATGACAAGTAAGTCTTATGACTAATACTCTAACTCCTGTAAAACGTCACCTACAGGGAAACCTAACGGGGAAGTGTGAACATTTTAATGTTGGAATTTGCATAAGAAATGTTTGCATATCAGTTTCCAATAGATTGTGCAATTAATGTAAGAATTTTAATATTATACAAGGATAATTGAAGTATACTGGGGAAGGCACTAATATCTGCACTATATGGAATTATAACTTTAAAAATATATATATATATATATTGCAGATAGAGACTACGTGGGCTACCCTCTACTTATCCGCCTCTCTTCAATAATACACCGGTTGTGATCTTTCTTTGCCAGCTACATCAGGACTGATAACTCAATCTTTTATAAACCAATACTTCACACCCAAGCAAGAAGCTTTTCTATTGATAACCATGTGGAAAGTCTACTCTTCATAATTTATGTGTGAAATATGTTCACTGCTTGAAGAATGGACCTAACAGCCCACCTGCTGGGGACGAGCTCTCTCTAATTTAATGTCATTGTAATATTGCTTATGAATAAAGCTGTCTTTAACCAAACTGGATAATGGTTTAGTATGCTTTGTTATGGTACCTTCTCAGTGCCTCTGTATATGGGAGTCTCTGGTCCTGTGTAGCAGCTCCTGCACAGTTCACAAGCTGGAACACAGAGGTAGGTAGCCTTTCGAACAGAATGGGCTATTTGCAGCCCACCTCTCTCCTATATGTAGGCCTTGGCAGAATTGCTACTTCATAGAACCATAGAATGATACAGCACAGAAGGAGGTAATTTGCTCCTTCGTGCCTGTGCTGGCTCTTTGAAAAGAGCTATCCAATTAGTCCCACTCCTTCCTGCTCTTTCCCCATTGCCCTGTAAATGTTTCCCCTTCAAGTATTTATCCAATTCCCTTTTGAATGTACAACCTGCTTGTCTATAGGATGTTGACGATGCTGGAATTCCCATGGCATTGCCTCCTTTTCATGCTCTCTGGCTAAAGAAGGCAAGTTAATGTTGTTTAGACTGCATGATTAATCCAGCTTCCTTTTATAGTAAAGGCTGCAATGAAATCAAACTACTGATTCTTTGTGGGGAAGTGTCTGGCCTCCAGTGGTATGATTGAAGTCAGGAGCTTACTGTGGGGAACTGCAGCATAAACCCTATCACTTCATTTCAGAGTGCTCCTTAAACAAGGTTTTAGTTGAGGTGGTGACCCATGGCAAAAGGTTCCTAAGCAAACACTGTTCTAGAATGTGCTACTGAAACAGCAGGAAGATCAGCTGTGTTTATAACAAGTAGTGAAGGTGGAATTTTGGGCAGTGAATTCGCCAGTACAAGCTGGGCTGAATTCGAAGGCATCATCAGACAATTAGTGTATGGTTAAAATAAACCCCCAGAGATGTATAACCAATCTCCTCGCTTTACCCCATGAACTGAAGGGTTTGAGATATCTCTTGGTAGGGTTTGGGAATGGGATGTGACTGGCAGCCATTTTGTAAAGAATGTCATCACTTGTATTGTAGGGTTGGCAACACTGGTTAACATATCCCTGGAGGTGTCATGTAATCTCCTGCCTTCAACCACCCTACCCCCACGCTCCCACCATTGGTCGCCCAACAGCCCATAACTTGCGGTGCCCCGCCTTCTCACACCAATCAGAAAGCGAACAGACTCTTCGTTACCTGATTGAATCATTCTTGACTGAGTCAAACAGCCTTTATTCATTCCCATGTCGGATATTTTTATAACTAATAAAAACAAAACTGTTCAAAGAATTTAAAATAACTTTTTTTTATTGCCAATGATTTTTCTCCTGGGTGTTGATCGCTGCAGTGTCCTGGAGATTAATCTTTAATTCCTGAAGGGTTGGCACCCCTAGTTTCATGTGATGTCTAGAAGGACGGAGGTGGGTGTGGGGAAAAAGCAGATGGGAGGGCCACCCCAGCTGGGTGGTACCTCAGCGGCCGAAGAGTTTACTGGTAGCATCCTGTCCATACTGTTGGCAGAACTAATGGGCTTGGAGAAATACAGGAAAATAACAAAAAATAAAATAAATTATGGAGAGCCTGGGGGTCATCAGTTGATGAAATGTTAGCGAGGGGGCTGGTGCCAGAGAGCTCGGACTGCTCTCTCTCCTTGTGATTGTTTTCAGCAGGTTAAACAGGCAAAAGTCCATTCCCACCTCCTTTTAATATTGAGAGCTTCATAGCTTGAGTACAGCTCTAATCAATCCGCTGAATAAGTAAGACATCTAAAGCAGTCAATAAAGCGCTGTTTTCTACTAATCCTCCCACCGAACCAACTTAATCTCCGCCTTGCCCACAGCTCTGGCCACTGACGTAAGGGAGGGATATGAGCCCTGACTGCAGGGCAGAAGAAACATCCAAGCTGGTGTTGGGAGCAGCAGGCCATTCAGCCCCTCAAGCCTGTTCGGCCATTCAATTAGATCATGACTGATCTGTATCTTGACTTCATCTACCCGCCTTGGTTCCATATCCCTCAATGCCCTTGCTTAATAAAAACTTAGCAAATCTCAGTTTTGAAATATTCAATTGACCCCCCCCCCCCCCGCGTCAACAGCTTATTGGGGCAAGAGTTTTAGATTTCCACTACCATTTGTGTGAAGAAGTGCTTCCTGACATCGCCCCTGAACGGCGTGTAACTAATTCTTAAATCCTGCTGTGTTTTCACTCTCCCCTCTGACCCCAAACGATCAGTCCTCAGTAAAGGCATAAGCTTCATCCCCCTTATGCCCCCACCTCAATGAATTTCAAGCTCGGCACGACGCTGAGCTCTTTTTCAGTCGCCTTCGTCTCCCTGCCCACTTCTTTGGCCACACAGCTGACCCTTTCTCCCGTTTTCAGAATTCTCGTTTTACCTGGACTCCTCCCTCTGGCCTCTTAGCCTCTCTAGATCTTTTCATTGTGAACTGTTGGTGTGACATTGGCTGTCTCAATTTCTCTGCTCCCCTCTCTCACTCCAACCTACCTCACTCCAACCTACCTCCCTCTGAACTTGCAGCACTCCGTTCTCTCAGATCCAACCTCAACATTGTCATTAAAGCTGCTGACAAGGGTGCTGCTGTTGTTGTTTGGCGAACCAGCCTCTACCCTGCGGAGGCTGAACGCCAACTCTCTAACGCCTCCTCCTACCTCCCCCTGGATAATAACCCACTACCGAACATCAAGCCATCATTTCAAGACTGTCACTGACCTCATCTCCTCTGGAGATCTTCCCTCTACGGCCGCAAACCTCAGTTCCCCAACCCCACACAGCCTGCTTCTACCTCCTTCCCAAGATCCTCAAACAGGACTACCCTGGTAGAACCATCGTTTCAGGCTGTTCTCGCCCCACGGAACTGATTTATTACTATCTCTACTCTTTTTTTCTCCCCTTGTCCAGTCTCTTCCCACCTACATCCGCGACTCTTCCGACACCCTCTGCCACTTTAACAGTTTCCAGTTTCCTGGCCCCAACCATCTCCTTTTTACTATGGACGTTCAATCCTTCTACACCTCCACCCACCACCAGGATGGCCTAAGGACACTCTGCTTCTTCCTTGAACAGAGGCCCAACATCCACCACCACCCTCCTCCGCCTGGCTGAACTTATTCTCACATTGAACAACTTCTCGTTTGACTCCACTCACTTCCTCCAAATTAAAGGTGTTGCTATGCCTGCCTTTTCGTGGGATATGTGGGACATTCTTTGTTCCAGTCCTACTCTGGTCCCCTCCCTCGCCTCTTTTTCCGGTACATTGATGACTATCAGTGCCGTTTCTTGCTCTCGCCCTGAACTAGAAAATTTCATTCACTTTGCTTCCAATTTCCACCCTTCCCTCACCTTCACATGGTCCATCTCCGACTCCTCCCTTCCTCGACTTCTCTGTCTCCATTTCTGGGGATACACTATTGACAAACACTCACTATAAGCCCACTGATTCCCACTGCTACCTGGACTATACTTCCTCCCACCCCGCTTCCTGTAAGGACTCTCTTCCAGTCTCCCAGTTTCTCTATCTCCGCCGCAACTGTTCTGACGATGCCACCTTCCATACTAGTGCTTCCGATATGTTTTCCTTTTTCCTCAGCTGAGGATTCCCCTCTACCGTGGTTGACATGGCCCTCGACCGTGTCAATTCTATTTCCCGCACTTCTGCTCTTACCCCTTCCCCCCCCCCCCCCCCCCACCCCCACCCCTCCCAGAACCACGATAGGGTTCCCCTTGTCCACACCTTTCACCCCACCAGTCTCCGCATTCAACGCATCATCCTCCGCCATTTCCACTGCATCCAGCGTGATCCCACCACCAAACACATCTTTCCCTCCCCTTACAGCATTCCGAAGGGACTGCTCCCTCTGCGACACCCTGGTCCACTCCTCAATCGCCTCCCAACACCCCTTCCCCTTCCCACGATACCTTCCCGTGAAAGCACAGGAGATGCAACATCTGTCCTTTTATCTCCTCCCATCCCACTGTCCGGGGCCCCAAACACTCCTTCCAGGTGAAAGAGATTTACTTGCACGTCATGCAATTTAGTGTACTGTATTCGCTGCTCACGATGCGGTCTCCCCTACATTGGGGAGACCAAACACAGATTGGGTGACCGCTTTGCGGTACACCTCTGTTCAGTCCGTAAGCATAACCCCAAGCTTCTGGTCGCCTGTCACTTTAATTCTCCGCTCCACTCCCACTCTGACCTCTCCGTCCTCGGCCACTTGCATGGTTCCAATGAAGCTCAACGTAAGCTTGAGGAACAGCACCTCATCTTTCGATTAGGCACTTTACAGCCTTCTGGACTCAACATCGAGTTCAACAATTTCAGACTATAACCTCGGCTCCTTTTTTTTTCCCCACATAGCAGCTGTTGATTCTGCCATTCCCATTTACACCTCATCTAGACTCATCTTTTGTTTCTTAACTTGTCCCATTACCATCTCCTTTTGCCTCGCACCATCATCCCCTTTGTCTTTTAATCTCTCCTGCCTTCCATCCTATCACAGACCTTCCCTTTTGTTCTTTCCCCCTTTCCCTGCCCCTGCACTTGCTTAAAAATCTGTTATATCTCTAACTTTTTCCAGTTCTGACGAAGGGTCATCGAGCTGAAACGTTAACTCTGTTTCTCTCTCCACAGAAGCTGCCTGACCTGCTGAGTATTTCCAGCATTTTCTGTTTTTATTTCTAATTTTAAGGTTATGCCCTCTTGTTCTGGACTCTCCCACCAGAGAAAATAGTTTCTGTCTATCTACGCTATCGATGATTTAATCACCATAAACACCTCAATTACATCACCTCTTAATCTTCTATACTCAAGGGAATACATTGCAAACTATATCCTTCCTGAGGTGCAGTGCCCAGAACTAAATGCAATTAGAGGGATGAGCAATAAGGAAAGATGAGACAACCTTCAGCCCGAGAGAAATGGCTGAGGGAACTCTAGAGTAATGGTTAGATACTTACAGAATAGAGAAAGGAAACCTAGAACAATACTTCTTGATAAACCTTCCATCTTTCACGCTCCATAAACTTAAACTCATCCAAAACTCTGCTGCTCGTATCCTAACTCGCACCAAGTCCCTTTCACACCTGTACTCGCTGGCCTATATTGTCTCTCAGTCCACCAACGCCTCAATTTTAAAGTTCTCATCCTCATGTATAAATCCCTTCATGGCCTCACTCCTCCTTATTGCTGTAACCACCTCCAGTCCTGCAACACTCAGATGCTGCGTTCCTCCATTTTTGGCCTCTTGTGCAGCGCCCACATACTTCACCCCACCATTGGAGGCTGTGCCTTCAGCTGCCTGGGCCCTAAGTTCTGGAATTCCCTCCCTAAACTTCTCCACCTCTTCATAGAATCATAGAAATTTACAGCATAGAAAGAGGCCATTTGGCCTATCTTTTCCGTGCCGGTCGACAAAGAGCTATCCACCCTAATCCCACTTTCCAGCACTTGGTCTGTAGGTTATGGCACTTCAAGTGCATATCCAAGCACTTTTTAAATGTGATGGGGGCTCTGCCTCTACCACCCTTTCAGGCAGTGAGTTCCAGACCCCCACCACCCTCTGGGTGAAAAAATTTCTCCTCAAATCCCCTCTAAACCTCTGACCAATTACTTTAAATCTATGCCCCCTGGTTATTGACCCTTCTGCTAAAGGAAATAGGTCCTTCCTACCCACTCCATCTCGGCCCCTCATAATTTTATACACCTCAATTAGGTCTCCCCTCAGCCTCCTCTGTTCCAAAGAAAACAACCCCAGCCTATCCAAGCTTTCCTCATAGCTAAAATTCCCCAGCCCAGGCAACATCCTCGTAAATCTCCTCTGTACCCTCTCTAGTGCAATCACATCCTTCCTGTAATGTGGTGACCAGAACTGCATGCAGTATTCTAGCTGCGGTCTAACTAGTGTTTTATACAGTTCAAGCATAACCTCCCTGCTCTTGAATTCTGTGCCTCGGCTAATAAAGGCAAGTATTCCGTATGCCTTCTTAACCACCTTATCTACCTGTCCTGCTACCTTCAGGGATCTGTGGACATGAACTCCAAGGTCCCTCTGATTTTCTGCACTTCTCCGTGTCCCACCATTTATAGTGTATTCCCTTGCCTTGTTAGCCCTCCCCAAATGCATTACTTCATTCTTCTCCTTTAAGACGCTCCTTAAAACCTACCTCTTTCACTAAGCTTTTGGTTACCTGTGCTAATGTCTCCTTCTTCGGCTCGGTGTCAAATTTTTGCCTGCTGGTGCTCCTGTGAAGCGCCTTGGGACGTTTTACTACATTAAAGGCGCTGTATAAATGCAAGTTGTTGTTACTTGAATAACGTGCTGTTTTCTACTCACTGTCTAGGCTTACACTTTAAGTGTGGCTAATTGGGCAAAGTATCTGCGGAATTGGGTCCCAGCATTAGACACGGGGGTAGATATTTGTCTTTCCCGCCTAGACATTAAGCAGCGGTGTGCGTGTGGTCCTGTGCGCCTCTACTGTGACACTGGTCCAGTTCGTGTGAGGCTGCAACACTCTTGGACATACTTTTGGATGATGAACTTCAAGGAAGGAGAAAAACCTTTCTGAAGTAGGTTACTTAACTTTTTGGTCTCGCATACTGTAACATATTTCAAAATATTTTCCCATTTCCCACAAAATTAAATGTGCAATATAAAACTCTGGTGTCGCCTTTAATTAAGGTAGCTTTCATCAGTTATTCTATCGTGCTGACGTCTATTGCCTCCGGATCCTACTGACGGCCATCTTTTCTCCCTGGGTACTGTTACAGATTCCCCAATGACAGCCATCTTGTCTCCCGATGTGGTGTTACACAGCCCCTAATGACTGCTGTTTCTATCACTACCACCTGCTACACAGACTTAATGGAACAAAATTTCCTTTTCCTATCTACTAATTAACAGTGATTTTTAACTGCAAGGCTGCGAGATAGCAATTATCATGGAAAAATGGAGAGAGTTTTGGAATGTAAATCACCAAAACGGGGGCGAATCCCATCTCACTTCTTCAGTCGCCATAAATCCATGGTCTTGATCTGATGTCCCTTAAGGAGAGCAGATGGGCAATACTAGGGATGGCCAATAAATGCCGGCCTTGTTAGCGACGCCCATATCCAGAGAATGAATGAAATGATCATTTTTGAAAATAACGATTATTATTCACTGCTGAACGCTCGCTATTGATTCTCATTCCCCTTCAATACCCAGTGCTGCATATCTTTTTCCTGTACACAGAAACTAGTGATTGCTACAATTTCTACTGCTACACAACTGATGGCTGCACCCTCTCCGAGCCTGCTCCTGCACCGCACCCGATGATCAGTGCTCACTTTTTTTTTTATTCGTTCCTGGGATGTGGGCGTCGCTGGCAAGGCCAGCATTTATTGCCCATCCCTAATTGCCCTTGAGAAGGTGGTGGTGAGCCGCCTTCTTGAACCGCTGCAGTCCGCATGGTGAAGGTGCTCCCACAGTGCTGTTAGGGAGGGAGTTTCTGGATCTTGACCAAGCGACAATGAAGTAACAGTGATTATATTTCCAAATCAGGATGGTGTGTGACTTGGAGGGGAACTTGCAGGTGGTGGTGCTCCCATGCGCCTGCTGCCCTTGTCCTTCTAGCTGGTAGAGGTCGCTTACCCATCGCTAGGAAATCCGTTGATAGCTATGTCTTGTCATGGACTGCTACACAGTCTCTAGTGACTGCTGTTTTCTATCACTACTAACGGCTACATGTCCTAATGCATACTCTCTGCTCTTCCCACCTAGTCAGCTGACAGTTGACACTTAAA
This sequence comes from Squalus acanthias, assembly GCA_030390025.1. NCBI lineage: Eukaryota > Metazoa > Chordata > Chondrichthyes > Squaliformes > Squalidae > Squalus > Squalus acanthias. The sequence goes on along the minus strand of CM059440.1, from coordinate 62,238,344 downwards.
CTCTTACACAGCTCCTAATAGCTGCTGTATACTCTCCCTCAGGAGACTAGTATCACTAAATGAACGTGCCCGGGATGTGAGATTGAAGTTGTGAATTAGATTACTAATTGGCTAGAAAGTAGGAGGGCAAATATGGTATTAGGCATTTGTGATTAAAAAAAACCATAAAGTATTTGTTCTGGAAACTGCCGTTTATAATATTTATTAATCCAGGAAGGTCGCGTAAATAGAAATGTCTACGTTTCCAGATGATGCAAAGTTGTGATGTTCAGAGGAGATAGATATTGTTCTGAGATCTACAAACAATTTACAGGTATTCCTCCATGGGCGATGGAGAGTATACCTCCATGGGTGATGGAGAGAGTATACCTCCATGGGCGATGGAGAGGGTATACCTCCATGGGCGATGGAGAGAGTATACCTCCATGGGTGATGGAGAGAGTATACCTCCATGGGCGATGGAGAGGGTATACCTCCATGGGCGATGGAGAGGGTATACCTCCATGGGCGATGGAGAGGGTATACCTCCATGGGCGATGGAGAGAGTATACCTCCATGGGCGATGGAGAGAGTATACCTCCATGGGCGATGGAGAGAGTATACCCCCATGGGCGATGGAGAGAGTATACCTCCATGGGTGATGGAGAGAGTATACCTCCATGGATGGTGGAGAGGGTGTATCTCCATGGATGGTGGAGAGGGTGTATCTCCATGGATGGTGGAGAGGGTGTATCTCCATGGATGGTGGAGAGGGTGTATCTCCATGGATGGTGGAGAGGGTGTATCTCCATGGATGGTGGAGAGGGTGTATCTCCATGGATGGTGGAGAGGGTGTATCTCCATGGATGGTGGGGAGGGTGTATCTCCATGGATGGTGGGGAGGGTGTATCTCCATGGATGGTGGGGAGGGTGTATCTCCATGGATGGTGGGGAGGGTGTATCTCCATGGATGGTGGAGAGGGTGTATCTCCATGCATGGTGGAGAGGGTGTATCTCCATGGATGGTGGGGAGGGTGTATCTCCATGGATGTTGGAGAGGTGTATCTCCATGGATGGTGGAGAGGGTGTATCTCCATGGATGGTGGAGAGGGTGTATCTCCACGCGTGTTGGAGAGGTGTATCTCCATGGATGGTGGAGAGGGTATACCTCCATAGATGATAGTGTACCCTTTCCTTTACAAGACCACTGAAGACTTGCTACTAAATCATCATCAAAATCAGATACAAACCACTAAGTTCCACCAAAGTAATTGAAAAAATTCCACCTACTTGACACCTGCTGGGATTGAAGCACCTTTTTCATTTCCAAATATATTTTGAAAATTTTGACCAGTTCTGATTATCACTCCAGACCTGGCTCTCAGCCACATCAGTTAAATGAAAAACAAAATCTCACCTACCTTAAACTCAACAGACTCTCCTGGTCAGAACAACCATAACATGGTGGTCCATGCCCCTTAATATCTTGGATTTTGTTTTCTATAGCTCTCTCATTGCCCTCATCTTCATGTGGAACACAGCATGGATCTGAGTGGGAGCAGAAGCGGCGGTGGCATAAAGGGAGCTGAGAGGAGAAGGCCCAGAACACAGCTGTTTTGCTCTCTAGGTTATGAGGCGGAGTATAAATCGAGCGGGAGGCCCAGAAGTGCGCAGACCAGAGCAGCGGCAGCAGCAAGGAGGCGGAGGACCGCCAGCGAAAATAACAACAACAAAAGCAACAGCTGCAACACCGCTAAAGTGATGTCACAACCAGGGAAGGAGCTGCAAGTAAAGGCATTGCACGGCAGCTCAGTCCCATGGAATGCACATCCTGTGCCATGTGGGGACTCCAGGGTGTTTCCCGTGTCCTGGACAACCACATGTGCAGGAAGTGTCATCAGCTGGAGGAGCTCGAGCTCCGGGTTTTGGAGCTTGAGCAGCAGCTGGCGTCACTGCAGTGCATCCGTGAGGCTGAGAGTTTTGTGGAAAGCACGTTTCAGGAGGTGGTCACCCCGCAGATAAAGAGTGTGCAGACAGAAGAGGAGGATCAGGCAGGTAGTGCAGGAGTTCCTTGAGTGCATCTCGCTCTCCAACCAGTATTTGGTTCTGAGTACTGGTGGGGGCGATGGTTCCTCTGGGGAGTATAGGCAGAGCCAAGTCTGCGGCACCACGGGTGGCTCACCTGTACGGGGGGGAGGAAGAAGAGTGGGAAAACAATAGTGGTAGGGGATTCGATAGTTATGGGAGCAGACAGGCTTTTCTGAGGCCGCAGACATGACTCCAGGATGGTATGTTGCCTCCCTGGTGCCAGGGTCAAGGGTGTCACTGAGCGGCTGCAGAACATTCTGAGGCAGGAGGGTGAACAGCCAGAGGTCATGGTCCATATCGGTACCAATGACATAGGTAGAAAGACGGATGAGGTCCTGCAGGCAGATTTCAGGGAGCTAGGAAAGAGATTAAAAAGCAGGACCTCATCTGCAGCTCAATATTCCGGGGTACAGAATCTTCAGGCGAGACAGAGGGGGAGGTATAAGAGGAGGGGGTGTCGCAATATTAATTAGGGAATCAATTACTGCCATAAGGAGGGATGATATCTTAGCAGGTTCCTCCAATGAGGCTATATGGGTGGAGCTTAAAAACAAAAAGGGGGCAAGCACTTTGCTGGGAGCGTACTATAGGCCCCCAAACAGTCAGGGGGAGATAGAGGAACAGATATGTAGGCAAATCTCAGAGAAATGTGCAAATAATAGGGTAATAATAATGGGGGATTTCAACTTCCCCAATATTAACTGGGATAGTCAGAGTGTGAAAGGCTTAGAGGGTTCAAAATTCTTAAAGTGCATCCAGGAGAGCTTTTTGAGCCAGCACGTAGAAAGTCCTACAAGAGAGGGGGCGGTACTGGACCTAATTCTAGGGAATGTGGCCGGCCAAGTGGAAGAAGTGCTAGTAGGTGAGCACTTTGGTGACAGTGACCATAATACGGAGAGATTTAAGGTGGTCATGGAAAAGGACAGGGATGGGCCGGAAATAAAGGTTCTAAATTGGGGGAAGGCCGATTTTAATAGGATAAGGCAGGATCTGGCCAAAAGGGACTGGGATCAGCTGCTTGTAGGAAAATCCGCATCGGAGCAATGGGATTCTTTCAGAAGGGAGATTGAGATCATACAATGGCAGCATGTTCCCGTAAAGGTCAAGGGTGGTTCCAAAAACCGCAGGGAACCTTGGATGTCAGGGGATATACGAGAATGGATCAGGAAAAAAAGGAGGGCTTTTGGCAGATACAAAATGCTAAAGACGGAGGAAGCACTAGAGGAGTACAAAAAGTGCAGGGGGATACTTAAAAAAGAAATTAGGAGATCAAAGAGGGGCCATGAAATAACACTGGCGAGCAAAATAAAGGAAAATCCTAAGATGTTTTATAAGTATATTAAGGGTAAGAGGATAACTAGGGAAAAAATAGGGCCCATTAGGGACAAAAGTGGCAATCTGTGTGTGGAGCCGGAAGATGTAGGTGGGGTTCTAAATGAATTTTTTGCATCTGTTTTCACTATGGAGAAGGACGATGCAGACATAAAATTAGGGCAGGGGGACTGTGATATACTCGAACATTTTAACATCGAGAGGGAGGAGGTATTGGCGGTTTTAGCAGGTCTGAAAATGGATAAATCCCCAGGTCCGGATGAAATGTATCCCAGGCTGCTGTGTGAGGCAAAGGAGGAGATTGTGGGGGCTCTAACACATATATTCAGAACCTCTCTGGCCACAGGGGATGTGCCAGAGGACTGGAGAACCGCTAATGTAGTACCATTATTCAAGAAAGGGAGTAGGGAAAAACCGGGGAACTACAGGCCAGTGAGCCTAACATCAGTGGTAGGAAAATTATTGGAAAAAATTCTGAGGGACAAAATCAGTCTCCACTTGGAGAGGCAAGGATTAATCAGGGTTAGCCAACATGGCTTTGTCAAGGGAAGATCATGTCTGACTAATTTGATTGAATTTTTTGAGGGGGTGACTAGGTGTGTGGATGAGGGTAACACAGTGGATGTGGTATACATGGATTTCAGTAAGGCCTTCGATAAAGTCCCGCACAGGAGACTGGTCAAGAAGGTAAGAGCCCATGGAATCCAGGGTGCCTTGGCACATTGGATACAAAACTGGCTCAGTGGCAGAAGGCAGAGGGTGATGGTCGAAGGTTGTTTTTGTGACTGGAAGCCTGTGGCCAGTGGGGTACCACAGGGATCGGTGCTGGGTCCCTTGCTGTTTGTGGTCTACATTAACGACTTGGATATGAATGTAAAAGGTATGATCAGTAAGTTTGCGGATGATACAAAAATTGGTAGGGTGGTAAATAGCGAGGAGGGTAGCCTCAGTCTGCAGGACGATATAGATGGGTTGGTCAGATGGGCGGAACAGTGGCAAATGGAATTTAATCTGGAAAAGTGCGAGGTGATGCACTTTGGAGGGACTAACAAGGCAAGGGAATATACAAATGAATGGTAAGACCCCAGGCAAGACGGAGGGTCAGAGGGATCTTGGTGTGCAAGTACACAGATCCCTGAAGGCAGCGGAACAGGTGGATAAGGTGGTAAAAAAGGCATATGGGATACTTGCATTCATTAGCCGAGGCATAGAATATAAGAGCAAGGAGGTTATGATGGAGCTGTATAAAACACTGGTTAGGCCACATCTGGAATACTGTGTGCAGTTCTGGTCGCCACACTACAGGAAGGATGTGATCGCTTTGGAGAGGGTGCAGAGGAGATTCACCAGAATGTTACCCGGGCTGGAGTGCTTCAGCTATGAAGAAAGACTGGGCAGATTGGGTTTGTTTTCCTTGGAGCAGAGGAGGCTGAGGGGGGACATGATTGAGGTGTACAAAATTATGAGGGGCATAGATAGGATGGATACTAAGGAGCTTTTTCCCTTAGTAGAGGGGTCTATAACAAGGGGGCATAGATTCAAGGTAAAGGGCGGGAGGTTTAGAAGGGATTTGAGAAAGAACTTTTTCACCCAGAGGGTGGTTGGAGTCTGGAACTCACTGCCTGAAAGGGTTGTGGAGGCAGGAACCCTCACAACATTCAAGAAGCATTTGGATGAGCACTTGAAATGCCATAGCATACAAGGCTACGGACCAAATGCTGGAATATGGGATTAGATTAGACAGGGCTTGATGGCCGGCGCGGACACGATGGGCTGAAGGGCCTCTATCCGTGCTGTATAACTCTATGACTCTCTATGACCTCAAAAGGTAGTAATCTCCGGATTACTCCCGGTGCCATGCGCTAGTGAGTATAGAAATAGGAGGATAGCACAGTTGAATGTGGGCTGGAGAGATGGTGCAGGAGGGAGGGCTTCAGATTCCTGGGGCATTGGGATCGGTTCTGGGGGAGGTGCGACCTGTACAGGTTGCACCTTAACAAGGCCGGAACCAATATCCTTGTGGAGAGGTTTGCTAGTGCTGTTGGGGAGGGTTTAAACTAATTTGGCAGGGGGATGGGCACCAGGATGTAACATTAAAAAGGGGAAATAAAGTGCTCAAAGGATTGGGAGAGGCATAGAGCACTAAAATAAGAAATAGTAAGGTATTTGGGGGGGGGGGCAAACTAAGAGAGAATACAGGATGGTCTAATACAAAAGCAAAATACTGCGGATGCTGGAAATCTGAAATAAAAACAGAAAATGTTGGAAATACTCAGCAGGTCAGGCAGCATCTGTAGAGAGAGAAACAGAGTTAACGTTTCAGGTTGATGACCCTTCGTCAGAACTGGAAAAAATTGGAGATGTAGCAGGTTTTTAAGCAAGTGTAGGGGCAGGGAGAGGGGTGAGGGGAGGAAAGAACAAAAGGGAAGGTCTGTGATAGGATGGAAGGCAGGAGAGATTAAGAGACAAAAGGGATGATGATGCAAGGCAAAAGGAGATGGTAATGGGACAAGTTAAGAAAAAAATGACGACTCTAGATGAAGTGTAAATGGCAATGGCAGAATGATCGACAGCTGCCATGTGAGAGAGAGATATCCTGGAGGGGTCAAGGACAGAATCTATATGGCTAGAGTTAAGAAATAGAGGTGCCATTACATAACTTGGTGTATTCTATAGACCACCAAATATTGGAAAAGATATGGAGGAGTAAATTTGCAGAGAAATTACAGAGGTGTGCAAGAACTATAGAGTAGTAATAATGGGGGACTTCAACTATCCTAAAATAGATTGGGATCGTAATAGTGTAAAGGGCAGGGAGGGGGAAGAATTTCTGAAGTGTGTTCAGGAGAACTTTCTTGATCAGTATGTTTCCGGCCTGACGAGGGAGAAGGCATTGCTGGATTTGGTTCTGGGGAATGAGGTAGGTCAAGTGGAGCAAGTGTCAGTAGGTGAACATTTAAGGAACAGTGATCATAGTACTGTATCATAAGGTTTAGATTAGCTATGGAAAAGGACAGGGAGCAATCTAGAGTAAAAATGTTTAACTGGGGGAAGGCCAATTTCAGTGGGATGAGAACGGATCTGGCCCGGGTAAACTGGAATCAAAGATTGGCAGGCTAAACTGTAATGGAACAATGGGCTGCCTTTAAAGAGGAAATAGTTCAGGTACAGTTGAGGTACATTCCCACTCGGGAGAAAGGCAGGGCAACTAAAGGCAGGGCTCCCTGGATGATGAAAGAGATAGAGAATATGGTGAAGCAGAAAAAGAGCGCATATGACAGATGTCAGGTTGCAAATACATCTGAGAATCAGTCTACATATAGAAAGGTCAGAGGAGAAGTGAAAAAGAAAATAAGAGGGGCAAAGAGAGGGTATGAGAATAGAATGGCAGCCAACATAAAAGGTAATCCAAAAGTCTTCTATAGGCATATAAATAGTAAAAGGATAGTAAGAGGAGGGGTGGGACCAAAAAGGAGACCTATGCATGGAGGCAGAAGGTATGGCTGAGGTACTAAATGAGTACTTTACATCTGTCTTCACCAAGGAAGAGGATGCTGCCATAGACATAGTAAAGGAGGAGGAAGTGGAGATACTTGATAGGATCAAAATTTATAAAGAGGAGGTATTAGAAAGGCTGGCTGTACTTAAAGTAGATAAGTCACCAGGAACGAATGGGTTGCATCCTAGGATGCTGAGGGAATTGAGGGAGGAGATCGCGGAGGTACTGGCCATAATATTCCAATCCTCCTTAGATATGGGGGTGGTGCCAGAGGATTGGAGAATTGCAAATGTTACACCATTGTTCAAAAGAGGGTGTAAAGATAAACTCAACAACTACAGGCCTCGTAAAGATAAACCCAACAGTTTGACCTCGGTCATGGGGAAGCTTTTAGAAACAGTAATCAGGGACAAAATTAACAGTCACTTGGACAAGTGTGGATTAATTAAGGAAAGCCAGCACGTATTTATTAAAGGCAAATTGTGTTTAACTAACTTGATTGAGTTCTTTGATGAGGTAACAGAGAGGGTTGATGATGGCAATGTGGTTGATGTGGTGTACATGGACTTCCAAAAGGTGTTTGACAAAGTGCCACATAATAGGCTTGCCAGCAAAGTTGAAGCCCATGGAATAAAATGGACAGTGGCAGCATGGATATGGAATTGGCTAAGTGATAGGAAACAGAGAGTAGTGGTGAACGGTTGTTTTTCGGACTGGAGGAAGGTATATAGTGGTGTTCCCCAGGGGTCGGTACTAGGACCACTGCTTTTCTTGATATATATTAATGACTTGGACGTGGGTGTACAGGGCACAATTTTAAAATTTGCAGATGACACAAAACTTGGAAGTATAGTGAACAGTGAGGAGGAGAGTGATAGACTTCAGGAAGACATAGACAGGCTGGTGAAATGGGCGGACACATGGCAGATGAAATTTAACGCAGAAAAGTGTGAAGTTATACATTTTGGTAGAAAGAATGAGGAGAGGACATATAAACTAAATGGTACAATCCTGAAGCGGGTGCACGAACAGACAGACCTGGGGGAATGTGTGCACAAATTGTTGAAGGTGGCAGGGCAGGCTGAGAAAGCAGTTAAAAAGGGTTACGGGATCCTGGGCTTCATGAATAGAGGTATAGAGTACAAAAGTGTGGAAATTATGATGAACCTGTATAAAACACTGGTTCGGCCCCAACTGGAGTAATGTGTCCAATTCTGGGCACCACACTTTAGGAAGGATGTTAAGGCCTTAGAGAGGGTGCAGAAAAGATTTACGAGAATGATTCCAGGAATTAGGGATTTCAGTTACGTTGACAGACTGGAGAAGCTGGTGTTGTTCTCCTTGAAGCAGAGAAGATTGAGAGGAGATTTGATAGAGGTGTTCAAAATCATGAGGGGTCTGGACAGAGTAGATAGAGAGAAACTGTTCCCATTGGTAAAAGGGTCGAGAACTAGAGGACACAGATTTAAGGTGATTGGCAAAAGAACCAAAGGCGACATAAGAAAAACTTTTTTACGCAGCAAGTGGTTAAGATCTGGAATGCACTGCCTGAAAGGGTGGTGGAGGCAGACTCAATTGTGGCTTTCAAAAGGGAGTTGGATAAGTATCTGAAGGAAAGAAATTTGCAGGGCTATGGGGAAAGGGTGGGGGAGTGGGACTGGCTGAAGTGCTCTTGCAGAGAGCCGGCACAGGCTCGACGGGCCGAATGGCCTTCTTCCGTGTTGTAACCATTCTATGATGCTATGATAATCCAATAAAGGAATCCTCGGCCAAAAGCCACCTAAACAGATGACAGTTTTGAAAATGTCAGAGATCCTCAGCAAAGGAGCCTTTCACCAGTAGGTCTCAAAATGATAACCAGGCATTAATAACGTTTAGGATTGATCCAAGGTTCCCTCATTACTCTGATAAACTTAACAATGAGGTTCAAGTAGTCTAAGGAGCGTGATGGCTAGTGTACGACTGGGAATACGGACTATCATCTGTGCAATACAGGTTTGAATAATATAGATTGTGATGCTTAATTTGATATCCTGGTGCCCGCCTTAGATGACCTCACAGGGTGGCAGGGAAAAAAATCATAATTTTCTTCTTCTTAAAAGTATTATGCTGTTGTTATTCGTGTTTATTGTGAGATTCGACTAATTATAGAGTTTATGATATCACAAACTGAACATGCTGAGTCGACAGGGCAGCCTCGATGGGTTGAAGGCCTTTCCATTATTCCAAACTTTCTCGTGTTCTGAAGAAGTCTTTGACCAACAGGGATTTTTTTTTAATTATTATTCTCGGGATGTGGGCATCGCTGGCAAGGCCGGCATTTATTGCCCATTCCTAGCTTCCCTTGAGAAGGTGGTGGTGAGCCGCCTTCTTGAACCGCTGCAGTCCGTGTGGTGAAGGTACTCCCACAGTGCTGTTAGGGAGGAAGTTCCAGGATTTTGACCCAGCGACGATGAAGGATCGGCGATATACTTCCAAGTCAGGATGGTGTGTGACTTGGAGGGGAACTTGCAGGTGGTGGTGTTCCCATGCGCCTGCTGCCCTTGACCTTCTAGGTGGTAGAGGTCACAGGTTTGGGAGGTGCTACGTGTTTAGTAATCACAGCTGTCATCACCGTTTTGGGAACGGTTCATAGATCAGGTCTTTCCTTTTATTGTTCTTGCTTATAAGGTCTCACTCGTGTTATGCAAAGGAAAAAGAGATCGCAGGTTGGATGTTGCCTGGAACTGAGACTTTGTGACGAAATTCTCTCCTTGCTAATACCATGAAAGAAGGAAAGACTTTTCCTCGGAGACACATTATTGAAAGCCTCCTGAAAATCCACGTTCAGTGTACACTACATCTTAAAGAAAGACTTGCATTTATATAGCGCCTTTCACGACCACCGGATGTCTCAAAGCGCTTTACAGTCAATGAAGTACTTTTGGAGTGTAGTCATTGTTGTAATGTGGGAAACGTGGCAGCCAATTTGCACACAGCAAGCTCCCACAAACAGCAATGCGATAATGACCAGATAATCTGTTTTTGTTATGTTGGTTGAGGGATAAATATTGGCCAGGACACCAGGGATAACTCCCCTGCTCTTCTTCGAAATAGTGCCATGGGATCTTTTACGTCCACCTGAGAGGGCAGACGGGGCCTCGGTTTAACGTCTCATCCGAAAGACACCACCTCCGACAGTGCAGCGCTCCCTCAGTACTGCACTGGAGTGTCAGCTTAGATTTATGTGCTCAAGTCCCTGGAGTGGGACTTGAACCCACAACCTTCTGACTCAGAGGCGAGTGTGCTACCAACTGAGCCATGGCTGACACAAAGCGCAAGATAAAGCGTAAGGGAAAGAAGAAATAAGGCGATTACTGCACCTAGACTCATTTTGTTTATACTGAAAATTCAAGAGCAGCGATTGTTTACAGAAGATGTACTAATTTTTCTTTGTCCAAAAGTCAAATCATGTCTTGGCCCACACTATAACAGCATTTTTGTTTGCTTTTCCAAATGATTTGAAAAGAAACTGGAAGCTGAAATGAGTAGCTTCTTTGTGGTAACATTTCAGATGAAAGTTATCAACAGCCAGCTCTGAAACACAGATGTTTAGATTTTGTTTCTACTAAGGATTCAGAAACATATCATTTTTGGGTACAGCTGAAGTAGGTGAGGGAAACATTAATATCTGTGGCAAGTAAACGAGGCTTCCCACTACTGGCATCACACGGGCAAATTTCCGTGTCACACTTTAAAAAAAAGTAGGAAGAAAGAGAGCCAGTCTAAGTGGAATATACATGGAAATTCCCCCAGCAATTGCAAATACCTTGTTAAAACCAGAGGCAGAATGTCTGTAACCTCTGGTTGACTTTATCACTTATTTCTTCTTCTTAGGCAGTCCCTCGGAACCGAGGATGACTTGCTTCCACACTAAAAATGAGTTCTCAGGTGACTGATGAGTCCAATGCGGGACCTACAGTCTCTGTCACAGGTGGGGCAGATGGTGGTTGAAGGGGCGGGTGGGTGGGGTGCTTGGGTTGACGTGCGCTCCTTCTGCTGTTTGCGCTTGGCTTCCGCTTGCTCCCGGCGAAGAGACTCGAGGTGTTCGGCGCCTTCCCGGATACTTCTCCTCCACTTTGTGCGGTCTTGGGCCAGGGATTCCCAGGTGTCAGTGGGGATGTTGCACTTTTCAAGGAGGCTTTGAGGTTGTCCTTGAAGCATTTCCTCTGCCCACCTGGGGCTCGCTTGCCGTGTCGGAGCTCCGAGTAGAGCGCTTGTTTTGGGAGTCTTGTGTCGGGCATGCGGACGATGTGGCCCGTCCATCGGAGCTGATCGAGTGTGGTCAGAGCTTCGATGCTGGGGATGTTGGCCTGAGCGAGAACACTGACGTTGGTGCGCCTATCCTGCCAATGGATTTGCAGGATCTTGCGGAGGCAGCGTTGGTGGTACCTCTCCAGTGCTTTGAGGTGCCTGCTGTACATGGTCCATGTCCCTGAAGCATGATCTTCACCACGCGTCAACGAAAGAGAAATGCAGGGAACAGCACCAATCACTGCAGATGGCCTTCTTTGACCTCACAAAGGCCTCCGACACCATCAACCGTGAGGGATTATGGAGTGACCTCCTGAAATTCGGCTGCCCTCAAATGTTTGTCACTATCCTCTGCCTGCTTCATGACGACATGCAAGCCATGATCCTGAACAACAGATCCACCACAGACCCAATTCATGTACGGACCGGGGTCAAGCAAGGCTGTGTCATCGCACCAATGCTCTTGATCTTCCTTGCTGCAATGCTCCATCTCACCCTCTGTAAGCTCCCCGCTGGAGTGGAGCTAATCTACAGAACAAACGGGAAACTGTTCAACCTCTGTTGCCTCCAGTCCAGATCCAAGGTCGTCCCATCCTCTGTCATCGAATTACAGTATGCAGACAACGCTTGCGTCTGCGCACACTCTGAGGCCGAACTCTAAACCATCGTCAACACCTTCACCGAAGCGTACGAGACCATGGGCCTTACACTAAACATTCGTAAGACAAAGGTCCTCTACCAACCTGCCCCCGCCACACAGTACTGCTCCCTGATTATCAAAATCCATGACGAGGCCTTGGACAACGTGGACCACTTTCCATACCTCGGCAGCCTACTGTCAACAAGGGCAGACGTCGATGACGAAGTCCAACACCGCCTTCAGTGTGCCAGTGCAGCCTTCGGTCACCTGAGGAAGAGAGTGTTTGAAGACCAGGACCTCAAACCCGGCACTAAGCTCATGGTCTACAGAGCAGTAGTGATACCTGCCCCTCCTGTATGCTTCAGAGACATGGACCATGTATCACTTATACTTAAAAAAAAGAGAGAAATCCACGCATTTCATCCTGGATTGTGACCTGCTGCCTGAAGGGCAATTCAACTCTGATTGATCTCACCCACTCATAGCGATCAAAACAAGCCACTCGCATACTCTGCTTTCCGTCTCACCACTTTACCAACAAAAGGTGCAAAATAACAACAACTTGTATTTATATAGCACCTTTAACGTAGTAAAACATTGCAAGGCGCTGCAGAGTAGTGTATAAGACAAAAAAATTGACACCGAACCACATAAGGAGAAATTAGGGCAGGTGACCAAAAGCTTGGTCAAAGAGGTAGGTTTTAAGGAGCATCTTAAAGGAGGAGAGAGAGGTAGAGAGGCGTAGAGGTTTAGGCAGGGAATTCCAGAGCTTAGGGCCCAGGCAACAGAAGGCACGGCCACCAATGGTTGAGCGAATATAATCAGGGAGGCTCAAGAGGTCAATTGTTAAAATAGGTTAAAGTTCACAGGCGAATATGAGTATTGAGATCACATGACCAACGATGGTGCTATTACTCATTTCTTATTTACTGAACAGAAATACAATTGCCCACATCTGGATTCTCAATTAGTCATGCGTGGCTAATGGTGGAGATATTGGACGACACAGACATAGGTCCCCTGAGACTATCCCTGATGAACCCCAAGGCACCATAGATTCCAGTTTGAAGAGCACTGTATTATATAGAATCCAGTTGCACTTTGTTCCACAAAGGTGGGTAATTTTGACCTTGTGCAATAGTGTAAAACGGATGATAGCCAATCGGCAGCTCGCTTTACACCACTGAAGACAATGGAAATAAAAATGGGGAGAGGTGTAAAACGGGCTGCTGAACTCGCTATCACCCATTTTACACGATCGCACAAACTCAAGATTACCCCCAAGGAGTGGGAAAATGTCACTTCCACAGAGGTGAAGCTTTTTTATAATTATTCCCTCGTGCATCATTCAGATTACAAAAATAATAAAATTAGTTCAGAAGCTGAAGGAAATTTTCAACTGACATTTAAGGAGAATAAATAATTCTTGCAATTCTTTTCATAGAATGATACAGCACAGAAGGCAGCCATTTGGCCCTTCGTGCCTGTGCCGGCTCTTTGAAAGAGCTATCCAATTAGTCCCATCCCGTTCTCAGTCCCCATAGCCCTGCAAATTTACTCCTTCGAGTATTTATCCAGATCCCTGTTGAAAGTTAGCAATGAATCTGCTTCCAGCACCCTTTCAGGCAGTAAATACCAGACCATAACAACTTGACTTTTAACAAAATAGACACTGCTTTTGTTTGAGATGAGATGAACCTTCTGACTGAATAATTCTAGGGCATTTTAACTGATGATGTAGCTGAAGATGGTAGCTGGTTCGTTTTCACATTGTCAGTAACGCAGCGTGTCAGTGTTGTGAATATTAATGTGGGATTTACTTGCGTTCTATTTTATTTCCTTCAACCTTCAGGCACAATGTTGCTGCTGTCACATTAATCCAGTCATCTGTAAGATCAGAAACAAGGAGCCATCTGCAGAAGCTGCTCCTCTCACCATTTACTTCCTTTGCTGTTCTCGGAAAGCGAGAGCAATAGTAAAACATTCTCCACAGTGCGATCTTCGACGGCAGCACGAAAACAGAAAAATATTAGGGTAGAAATTGGACCTCGCTGCACGGACTTAAAACGGGAGCGATGAGGCCCAATTTCGCGGACCGATGTCCTGCACCCCAAGGACACCTGAAAAATGTCCAACCCGGAACTGGGTGGGGTAATTCCCTGACACCTAAAACAAGCGTTGGGTCCCCTTGTATTTGCATATGCTAACAGCAACAACTTGCATTTGTATAGCACCTTTAACGTAATAAAACATCCCATGGCCTTTCACAGCAGCGTTATCAGAAAAAATGTTGACACTGAACCACATAAGGAGATATTAGGACAGGTGACCAAAAGCCTGGTCAATGAGGTAGGTTTTAAGGAGCGTCTTAAAGGAGGAGGGGAGAGGTAGAGAGACAGAGAGGCTTAGGGAGGGAATTCCAGAGCTTAATAGGAAGAACACAGCTTGAGGCAGCGTAGCACTAAGGATCTTGAGTATTTGGAACATCAAGCATGGAATGGGAAAGGCTGTTCTACCAATCAAATCCATTCCTTGGAGCAATCCTTGTATTATTCTATCATGGACATCCTCCCCTCCCCCTCTCGCCCAAAGCATCTGTTGATCCTCTGCTTTAGGCAACACTCAGTTCATTCTCCTAACTCCTCGCAGTCAATACTGGTAAAATCTCTAGAACTCCTTCTCAAGTCTGATCCAGTATTGTGATGCACAAGGCATCATAATTATATGGGACAGGCCGAATGGATCAGTAGGTGTTTTCCTCTCCGTCATTTCTTGTTCGTTTGTATCTTGGAAACTGTAACAAACTGAGCGGGATTACTGGTGGGACAGAATGAGCTTGTCATTATTAGTTGTAGTCAGCCGTGGCTCAGTGGGTAGCACTCTTGCCTCTGAGTCAGAAGGTTGTTGGTTCTAGACCCACTCCAGAGACGTGAGCACATAATCCAAGCTGACACTCCCAGTGCAGTATTGATGAGGGAGCGCTGCACTGTCAGAGGTGTTAAACCAAGGCCCCGTCTGATCTTTCAGGTAGACATAAAAGATCCCGTGGCACTATTTCCAAGAAGAGCAGGGGAGTTCTCTTCATTCTGGATGAGGTAAGTGAAGAACAGTCTGTTCCTCTCTACCACCAACCAGATCAAATTCTCATGTAAAACGCAGCAATAGTTTTCGGATATTAACTGACAATTTCTAAACTGAGATCGATAGATTTTTGTTGGGAAGGGTATTAAAGGATGTGGAACTAAGGAGGGTAAATGGAGTTGAGGTAGAGATCAGCCATTGAATGAGGGAACAGGCTCGAGGGGCTGAATGGCCTCCTCCTGTTCCGATATTAGTTGAGGCTAGTGACAGGCCAGGTGTCCTTAATGACCTTTGCCAAATCATAGAATGATACAGCACAGAAGGAGGCCATTCGGCCCATCGTACCTGTGGTAGAACTATCCAATTAGTCCCACTCCCTGCTCTTTACCCATAGCCCTGTAATTTTTCCCCTTCAATTATTTATCCAATTCCCTTTTGAAAGTTACGATTGAATCTGCTTCCACCACCCTTTCAGGCAGCGCGTTCCAGATCACAACAACTCGCTGTGTAAAAAAATGTTTCCTCATGTCATCTCTGGTTCTTTTGCCAATCACCTTAAATCTGTGTCCTCTGGTTACTGACCCTTCAGCCACTGGAAACAGTTTCTCCTTATTTACTCTATCGAAACCCTTCATGATTTTGAACACCTCTATCAAATCTCCTCTTAACGTTCATTGCTCTAAGGAGAACAACCCCAGCTTTTCTAGAAATAACAGAAAATGCTAGAAAAACTCAGCAGGCCAGGCAGCATCCGTGGAGAGAGAAACAGAGTTAACGTTTCAGGTCGAAGACCTTTCGTCAGAACTGGAAAAAAGCAGGAAATGAAATAGATTTAAAGCCAGTATAATGCTGGGAAAAGGGGGAGGGGATGAAAGAACAAAAGGGAAGGTCAGTGGTAGGATAGAAAGCAGGAGAGATTAAGAGACATTGAGAGACATTAAGAGATATTCAAGGCAAGAGGAGGTGGTAATGTGACAGGTTGAGGAACACAGGATGGCCCAGCTTTTCTAGTCTCTCCACATAACTGAAGTCCTGCATTCCTGGTACCATTCTAGTAAATCTCTGCTGCACCCTCTCCAAGACCTTGACATCCTTCCTAAAGTGTGGTGTCCAGAATTGAACACAATGCTCCAGCTGAGGCCTAACCAGTGTTTTATAAAAGTTTAGCGTAATGATAGACTCTGTTATTCATAGGGGATGTAGCACCAGCACTGAGCCTTATCATTCCATCGTCACGGTTCAAACATAAAATTTCTGCAGTAAAGGGATCGACAGATTCTTCGATATTTGTGAAGCCTTTAGTTTGCCAGATTCCGATTAAGCCACAGATAAAGACCGGCAGTGACCACTGGGTATCTGCCTTCCCTGGCCTGATAAGGATGTGGTCAGTGACTGTCTGCTCACCACCAATTGTAGGTTCTTTTGTTTTTATAATCATTTGAACCTATTTCTTATGCTGAGAGTCTCCTGCCATTCAAATGACTTCAAACTGTAACTGTTGTTTGCACTCTGACCAACGGAAAGAAACACAAACCAAAGCGTCACTACATCTATCAGCCCTAACCATAGTCACAAATAACATCCTCCGTGACGCATTATTCATCCTGGACCTGCTTGAGCTCTCTGTAGCCTTTGACACGGTCAACTGGAAAATCAGGGTGAACTTTTTTCACACAAAGTGTGGTAGAAATCTGGAACTCTCTCCTCCCAAAAGGCTGTGGATGCTGGGGCAGAATTGGAGTTTAAAGATTGAGATTGATACATTTTTGTTGGATAAGGGTATCAAGGGATATGGAGCTGAGGCAGGTAAATGGTGTTGAGATGCAGATCAGCCATGATCTAATCGAATGATGGAGCAGGCTCATGGTGCTGAATGGCCTCCTCCTGTTCCTGTGTTCCAACCACACCATCCTCCTCCAATGCCTCTCCTCCATTACGATAGCAAAATACTGCGGATGCTGGAAATCCGAAATAACAACAGAAAACGCTGGAAAAACTCAACAGGCCAGGCAGCATCCGTGGAGAGAGAAACAGAGTTAACGTTTCAGGTCAAAGACCTTTCGTCAGAACTGGAAAAAAGCAGGAAATGAAATAGATTTAAAGCAAGTATAATGCTGGGAAAAGGGGGAAGGGATGAAAGAACAAACGGCAAGGTTAGTGGTGGGATAGAAAGCAGGAGAGATTAAGAGACATAAAGAGATAATCAAGGCAAGAGGAGGTGTTAATGTGACAGGTTGAGGCTAGATGAAGTGTGAACTGGGCTGGCAGAATGAAGGACAGCTGCCATCTTTTGGGAGGGGAAAAAAAAGGCCAAACAAAAGGGTGGATGAAAAAATAAAATAAAAAAATATATATATGTGATAGGGGCCAAGGTTATGATCTGAAATTGTTGAACTTGATGTTGAGTCTAGAGGGCTGTAGGGTGCCTAAACGAAAGATGAGGTGCTGTTCCTCTCCTCCATTGTCCAGCTGAGTGGGACAGTACAATGCTTACACTTTTATCTAGCTAATTTGAGCCAGATCATCTCTAGCAATAGCTTCTCTTCCCATAAGAAACATATGAAATAGGAGCTGGAGTCGGCTATTTGGCCCTTCGAGCCTGCTCTGCCATTCAACAAGATCATGGCTGACCTTTTCCCTCAACTCCACCTTCCCACACTATCCCCATATCCCTAATTCCCTTCGTTCCCAAAAATGTATTTACCTCTGTCTTGAATAGACTCAATGACTGAGCCTCCACAGCTCTCTGGGGTAGAGAATTCCAAAGATTCACCACCCTTTGAGAGAAGAAATTTCTCCTCATCTCAGTCCTAAATGGCCGACCCCTTATCCTGTGACTGTGACCCCATGTTCTAGATTCCCCAGCCAGGGGAAACATTTTTCCAGCATTAACCCTGTCAAGCCCCTTAAGAATTTTATATGTTTCAATTAGATCACCTCTCATTCTTCTAAACTCTAAAAAAAAAATATATAGGCCTAGTCTACTCAATCTCTCTTCATAGGGCAATCCCCTCATCCCGAGAACCAGTCTAGTGAACCTTCGCTGCACTCCCTCTAAGGCAGGTATGTCTTTCTTAGGTAAGGAGACCAGAACTGTACACACTACTCCAGGTGTGGCCTCACCAATGCCCAGTATAATTGTAATAAGACTTCTTTACTCTTATACTCTAATCCCTTAGTAACAAAAGCTAACATATCATTTGCTTTCCTAATTGCTTGCTGTACCTGCATGTTAACTTTCTGTGATCCATGTACAAGGACCCCCAGGTCCCTCTGACTGCATACATTTCCCAGTTGCTCACCATTCAAAAAATATTCTGCTTTTTTGTTTTTCCTACCAAAGTGGATAACTTCACACTTCCCCACATTGTATTCCATTTGCCATGTTCTTGCCCACTCAGTCAGCCTGTCTATATCTCTCTGCAGCCTCTTTGCTTCCTCCTCACAGCTTACTTTCCCACCTAACTTTGTATCATCAGCAAACTTGGATACGTTACACTCAGTCCCTTCATCTAAGTCATTAATATAGATTGTAAATAGCTGAGGCCCAAGCACTGATCCTTGTGGTTGCCCGCTAGTTATAGCCTGCCAACCTGAAAAAGTCCCATTTATTCCTACTCCCTGTTTTCTGTCCATTAACCAATCCTCAATCCATGCTAATATATTACCCCCAATCCCATGATTCTAATTTTGTGTAATAACCTCTTGTGTGGCACCTTATTGAATGCTTTTTGAAAATCCAAATACACATCATCCACTGGGTCCCCCTCATCCATCCTACTAGTTACATCTTCAAAAAACGCGAACAGATTTGTCAAACACAATTTCCCTTTCATAAAACGATGTTGACTCTGCCTAATCATATTATGATTTTCTAAGTGCCCTGTTACCACGTCCCTAATAATAGAGTCTAGCATTTTGTCTACTACTGATGTCAGGCTAATAGTTCCCTGTTTTTTCTCTTCCTTCTTAAATAGCGGGGTTATGTTTGCTACCTTCCAATCCTTGGGGACTGTTCTAGAATCTAGGGAATTCTGGAAGATTAATACCAGTGCATCCACCATCTCTGCAGCTACCTCTTTTAAAACCCTAGGATGCAGGTTGTCAGGTCCAGGGGATTTGTCGCCACTTGTTCCCATTAATTTCTCCAGGACTATGTCTTTACTTATACTGATTTCTTTAAGTTCCTCATTCTCTCTAGACCTTTGGTTCCCCATTATTTCCAGAATGTTTTTTGTGCCTTCTACTGTGAAGACAGATACAAAGTATTTGTTTAATGTCTCTACCATTTCCTTATTGCCCATTATAATTTCTCCTGTCTATGCCTCTAATGGGCCTACATTTACTTTCACTAATCTCTTCCTATTTACATACCTATAGAAACGTTTATAATCTGTTTTTATGTCTCTTGCTAATTTACTCTCATATTCTTTTTTCTCTTTCCTTATCAATTTCTTGGTCCTCCTTTGCTGAATTCTAAAATCCTTCCAATCCTCAGGCTTACTACTCTTTTTGGCAAGATTATAAGCCTCTTCCTTTGATCTAATACTATCTTTAACTTCGCTTGTTAGCCACGGTTGGACCACTTTTCCTGTGGGGTTTTTGTGCCTTAAAGGAATGTATATTTGTTGTAAATTATGTATTAATTCTTTAAATGCTAGCCATTGCTTGTCTACTGTCATACCTTTTAATGTAGTTTCCCAATCTACCTTAGCCAACTCGCCCCTCTTATCTATTTAATACCTCATTTAAGACCCTAGTTTCGGATTTAACTAAATCACTTTCAAACTCAATATAAGATTCTATCATATTATGGTCACTCTTCCCTAAAGGCCCCTTTACTACAAGGTTATTAATTAACCCTTTCTCATTGCACAATACTAGATCTAAAATAACCTGTTCCCTAATTGGCTCCTCAACATACTGATCTGGAAAACTATCTTGCATACATTCCATGAATTCCTCCTCCACACTATTACTGCAAATTTGGTTTGTCCAGTCCATATGTAGATTAAAGTCCCCCATGATTACTGTATTATCCTTGTTACATGCACCTCTAATTTCCTGATTTATACTCTGCCCTACATTACAACTACTGTTTGGGGGCCTATAAATAACTCCCACCAATGTTTTCTGCCCCTTGCTGTTTTTTTAGCTCCACCCAAACGGATTCTACTTCTTGATTTTCAGAGCGAAGATCCTTTCTCTCTACTGTCTTTATCCCATCCTTTATTATCAGGGCTACCCCTCTCCTTTTCCATTTTGCCTATCTCTTCTAAAAGTTAAGTATCCTGGAATATTTAGTTCCTAACCTTGGTCACTTTGTAACCACGTCTCCATAATGGCTATTAGATCAAACCTATTAATTTCTATCTGCGCTATTAATTCATCTATTTTGTTGTGAATGATCTGGAATGCACTGCCTGAAAGGGTGGTGGAGGCAGATTCAATCATAGCTTTCAAAAGGGAGTTGGATAAGTATCTGAAGGAAAGAAATTTGCAGGGCTATGGGAAAAGGGTGGGGGAGTGGGACTAGCTGCAGAGCTCTTGCAGAGAGCCGGCACGGGCTCGACGGGCCGAATGGCCTTCTTCCATGCTGTAACCAATCTATGATTCTATGGGGGGGAAATTGGCTCGCACCCTCTTTGGGGCGATAACTTTGCCGGGGCGCTACTCTTAGAAAAAGTTAGTGACCCCGCGCCCGAAGTTCAATGGTAGCGCCCCAAGCAGGAGGCTCCCAGCCACAAAAACGCCACCCTGACCCTGTCGGACATAGCGTCCAGCAGTAGGTGAGAGGGTGCGAGCTAAGTTTGCGGCCGGGGTGCGAGCGGGGCACTGCACACGGTGATGACGTCATTGACGGAGGCGCAGCACCGCGGGGCGCTACCGATAACCGCCACCGCTAACCTCCCGCTGAATTTTGTGGGAGGTGCTAGCGGTGCCACGCCCGGGGCGCTAACGGGAGGCGCAAAGCAACCGAATTTTTCCCCCTATGATTCTAATATTAGCTTCAAACAGCAGGTGGCGCCAAAACAGATGAATTGGGAGCCGAGAGATCCAGCCTGGGTTCTCGAGTCATTGCGTCCTATGGTAAATCCTGTTTGACAATTACTCCTGTGCATGTCAGGGACATTACTCGGCAGTGCTGACTGAGGTGCTTGGCCCAGATTTCAATGTTGCTTGCACCCTCGGTAAACTTCAGCTCATCAAAAACGCTGCTGCTCCTATCCTAACTCGCTCCCTGTCCCGTTCACCCATCACCGCCCTGTGCTCACTGACCTACATTGGCACCTGGCCCGGCAACACCTCGATTTTAAAAGCTGAAGGCACGGCCGCCAACGGTCGGGCGATGAAAATCGGGGATGCGCAAGAGGCCAGAATTAGAGGAGCGCGGAGATCGCGGCGGGTCGTAGGGCTGGAGGAGGTTACAGAGATAGGGAGAGGAGAAGCCATGGAGGGATTTGAAAACAAGGATGAGAATTTTAAAAAGCATTCTATAGAGTGATCGACATCAGTTAGCTCACACTGGGGAGACACGGTATGAACGGGAGACCAGTAGCTGCTGATATTGTGAGGAAAATTATGCAGCACCTTAAACTCCTTGTTCCTGGATCAGCTCCAGCAGATTAAGGTGCAGATATTGTTCCCTTTAATTTGCCACATAAAATGAGCCGTTGCACTAACCTGAAGACACTCACTTCTCACAACTGTCTCCGTGTAATTTCTCTGACACTGACAATTTAGTGATGATTGGTGCCAAATTAGGTACTTATGGCAGTCAAATAGGTGCGAGGCTTAGACTAACCAAACTCATTTCATGAAAGGCACAAACAGCCAGAGACGATCGACTGGGGTTGAATTTGATCCCAGAGTGAAAGGACAGTATCCAGCCCTCCATTTCAAGACTTTAATGGCACCTCATTAGTCAGTGCACACGGGTGAATTTGCAGCTCATTACATCACTAAATAGCGTTGTGTTGCTATAGCTACATACAAGTAAGAGACATATTCTTAAACTTACAGGGGGAAAAGTTGGGTTGCTTTGTGCCTCCCGTTAGCGCCCCAGCCGCAAACTTGGCTCGCGCCCCCTGACCCTGCCGCCGGACGCTACGTCTGACAGGGTCAGGGTGCCGTGTTTGTGGCCAGGGCGGCGCAAATTAAAGGGCAGGTGCCAGGCAGCCATTTTTTTGGGGCCGCGTGCCAGCACCTGCCCCCTCTCGCCTCCTCCTGCGGGGTGCTGGCTGCGATCCGTCAGCCCGGCACTCCTGTTGAGTGCCGGGCTCTTTTCCCGGCACCCTGCTCCCCGGTGGTCCAGCAGGGCCCCGGTGCGCGCTGCACTAGGCCCCTCCCCTTTAATCAGGGGAGGGAGGCCTGTAGTACCGCAGCGCTACGTGCCGACATGCGTGGTGCTGTTGCATGTAGCGCCACAATATTGAATGGTAGCGCCCCAGGAAGGAGGGGGAGTGCTTCTAGTAGTGCCCCGCCTCCTGCTTGGGACGCTTCCACTTAATTTTTGGCGCGGGGGTGCTAAAAGTAGCGCCCCGGCTAAGTTAGCGCCCCAAAGGGGGCACGACCCAATTCTCCCCCCACAATCTTGCCACTTTAATTTACAAAGAAAGAACTTGCATTTATATAGCGCCTTTCACGACCTCAGGACATACCAAAATGCTTCACTGCTAATGAATTACCTTTTGAAGTGTAATCATTCCTGTAATGTAGGAAACATGACAGCCAAATTGCGCACAGCAAGCTCCCACAAACAGCATTGTGATAATGATCAGATAATCTGCTTTAGTGATGTTGGTTGAGGGATAAATATTGGCCAGGCCACCGGGGAGAACTCCCCTGCTCTTCTTTAAAATAGTGCCATGGGATCTTTTACGTCCACCTGAGAGGGCAGACAGGGCCTCGGTTTAATGCCTCACTAGGTCTCATTTTCTCCTAGAAATTCTAAACTGTGGATCTCCTTACCTCCCTCAGTCTGCCCTTCCAAGCTTCTAAAATCCAAGCTTGGCGTCACCTAGTACTCTTCGCTTCTACTCTTTTCAACCTTGCTGAGAGTCTTGAACTGCGTGAGCTGGTCCTTCACCTGGGTTTCTCAATGAAGTAGCCAGCACAGCCCCCGCCTTGCCTCTGACAACATGATTGGGGCAACAGTACAGCTGGATTGTGATGTCACAGACTCTATCTCCACGGAAACACAAATGTGTTACAAAGCGCGTCTAATCAGAAATAGGAAAAGCTTCAGATTAATATCACAGCGTTGCAATCATGATTGATAAGTTGTACAATTCAATTTATTTCAGTGAAAATGTAAAGTATATTTATTCTGATTGGGTTTTGGTGAGAATTAAACCAGCCCCAGATTTCAGAAACTCAACAGGACCAGCCACATAAATGCTGTTTCTCCGTTACTCTCTGTCTCTGTGATACCCGGTTACTCTCGAATTGTTCTTTTTTCTTTCTGTTATCCAGTAATCTGTTGCCTTTTCTCCCAATGAATGAGAATCAGTCAACTCAGCCCAGAGTAGGACTTCCTCCGATTCACCCACCAGCGCAGAATTCACTGAGCTCGTGGGAGAGCTCATTAAACTGTTCCATGGGGAACTTCAGTCTTCAACTGAGGAAGAGGAGGGGTAAATACATGTGCAGAAAATAAAAAAATAATAAGTGGGCCCCGAATTTAATTTGTGGACCACAGGCATTCCAAAACTGTACAAGCCTCTGAAATTCTGCTCCCGCCTATTCTAGCACAAGTGTTAAAACTGTTTAAAATAAACAGGATAACACTTATGCTAATACAGCGGAGAGACTGTTCTGTGTTAGTCCCACAGATGCTGGGACAATGGGAGCTTTCAAGCCTGAGATGGGTAAGGGTATCAAGAGATATGGAGCAAAGGCAGATAAATAGTGTAGAGGGACAGATCAGCCACGATCTAATTGAATGGCAGTGCAGGCTCGAGGGACTGAATGACCTCCTCCTGTTCCTGTGTCACAGCGTCATTCGAGGTTTTGGTGTCTCTTTATGGGGTGAGTGTCAGACAAATGTGTGACCACTAGGTGGAGACAGATGGTTACTTGCGAGTGACTTAGGTTGTGTGTGTGAGGAATCATAGAATCATACAGCACTGAAGGAGGCCATTCGGCCCATCGTGCCTGTGCCGGCTCTTTGAAAGGGCGATCCAACTAGTTCCACTCCCCCTGCTCTTTCCCCATAGCCCTGCAATTTTTCCTTTTCAAGTATTTATCCAATTCCCTTTTGAAAGCTACTATTGAATCTGCTTCCACCGCCCTTTCAGGCAGATCATAACAACTTGCGGTGTAAAAGAAATTTCCTCATGTCGCCTCTGGTTCTTTTGCCAATCACCGTAAATCTGTGCCCTCTGGTTACTGACCCTTCTGCCACTGGAAACAGTTTCTCCTTATTTACTCTTATCAAAACCTTTCATGATTTTGAACACCTCTATTAAATCTCCCCTAAACCTTCTCTGCTCTAAGGTGAACAACCCCATCTTCTCCAGTCTCTCCACATAACTGAAGTCCTGTATCCCTGGAACCATTCTAGTAAATCTCTTCTGCACCCACTCTAAGGCCTTGACATCCTTCCTAAAGTGTGGTGCCCAGAATTGGACACTATACTCCAGCTGAGGCCTAACTAGTGTTTAATAACAACAACTAGTATTTATATGGCGCCTTTAACATAGTAAAATGTCCCAAGGCGCTTCACAGGAGTATCAAAAGACAAAAAATTTGACACCGAGCCACATAAGGGGAAATTAGGGCAGATGGTCAAAAAGGTAGGTTTTAAGGAGCGTCTTAAAGGAGGAAAGAGAGGTAGAGAGGCGGAGAGGTTTAGGGCCTAGGCAACAGAAGGCACAGCCACCAATAAACTACTCACTTGTGAAATGTGGAATAAGAGAAAATCACTAGTGATAACTATTTTAGTTGCGATCTATCAGCAGTACCTTACCCTATAAGCCTGATGGATTACCATGGGCTTTCTCACCCTGTACAGTCCGTGACTGTTCCGGCACCTTCCCGATGTCACATTGGCAGCAGTGCACTGGAAAGGCTGGAATTTAGGCCAGGACCTGGATATGCCGGGCTTTATTTATTTATTCATTCTAGGGAAGCGGGCGTCGCTGGCAATACCCAGATCAAAAACCCCAAGGACAATTAGGGTACAAAACTAAAATTTGGTACATTCCTCTCCGATCCCTCTAGGCGACCAAAACTAGTCTAGGAGACCACATTGACCATGTTGGCTTGCCTATCCTCCAGGATTGTCCTGGAGTCTCCCAGGAAAAAAAATCATAGGGGCAATAAAAAATTGTGTTTTTAACTTTGTTTTGTTGAAAATCGTTGTTGCTTATGAAATATATTGGACATGGGGAGAAAAGGCTGTTTGACTGACCATCAAGAATCATCCAATCGGGTAATGAAGAGTCTGTTCGCTTTCCGATTGGCCGTGGGAAGGCGGGCCGCTGCGAGGATAGGCGTGTCAGGGCACCAATGGCGGGAGTGTGGGGGAGGGGCATTTGGAGGCGGGAGGTCATGTGATGACACCTCCAGGAATACGTCCAACCAGAGTTGGCAACACCTATGACCATGACATATATTAGTTGGTATCTGAAACTATGGTGGGGACAGGCTCCAGGTCCCTGGTGGAGTGCGAGTCACGTTCCGCTGTAATTAAGGTAGTGCAACCGCATCGCCAGTTTACTAACCCAAGATCTTTACCCAGAGGGGGTTTTATGGACTTCTCTGCCACAAACTGCTTTTGAAGCCAAGTCCATACATTCTCCTAAAATTCTTTAGCACTGTTGAAGGTGCCGGCTTTCAAATGAGAAGTTGAACCGAGGCCTCGTCTGCCTGTTTGGGTTGGTGTAAAATATCCCATGGTACTATTCGAGGATGAGCTGGGAATTCTCCCGCTGTCCTGGCCAATATTTATCCCTTGACCAACATCATTAAAAACAGATTATCTGGTCATTATCTCATTGCTGATGGTGGGACCTTGCTGTGCGCAAGGTAGCTGTTGCTGCACTTACCTACACTGCAAAAGTCATTCATAGGCTGTGAAGCGCTTTGGGATGTTCTGAGGATGTTAAGTGATGCTCTATAAATGCAAGATCATTCTTTCTTCATTCTTCACTTGAACATCAGGAAGGGAAGAGATGGAGGAAGGAAGGAATGAATATTCCATTTATATAACGCCTTTCATGAACTCAGGATGTCCCAAAGAGCTTTCAATCCAATTAATTACTTTTGAAGTGTCGTCACGGCTGTAATGTAGGAAATGCGGCAGCCAATTTGCGTACAGCAAGCTCCCACACCAGCAATGAGATAATGATCAGATAATCTGTTTTTAATGATGTTGGTCAAGGGATAAATATTGGCCCAGGACACCGGGGGAAGACTCCCCTTTCTCTTCTTTGAAATAGTGCCGCGGGATCTTTTACATCCACCTGAAAGGGTGGACGGGGGTCTCTGAAGTGTTAGCCGAGATTTTGTGCTTACATCTCAGGAGCGGGGCTTGAACCCATGGCCTTCTGACTCAGAGGCGAAAGTGTTACCATTAAGAGAGAACTTGCATTTATAAAGCGCCTTTCACGACCTTAGGACATCACAGAGCGAAGCACACTTTCCGATCAGGAGCAGAAACCTTGACTGATTTTTACACCCCTCCCTAACCCAAGGGGGTGCTGAGGCAAAATGTAGCTGCACCAAATGAGAACAATGAACAATAAACTCAGCACAGACGGGGAATGAAACTGTGCAACTCATCCTGTAAACATTGTTTGAGGATCAGATAGCAAACCAAACAATTGGAAGGATTCTGCTTAATGTCCAAGATTTTATGTGGTATGAAGGGACCATTAGTCATGGCGGAGCACTCCAGATAAACCTGTGGGACTCTAACACGCAAATCCATCCATCAAGCCACTTCCTCGTCATTCCCATCGGATTGAATTCCAGATCCAGGCAAAACACTTCATCATTTATGAGTTTGCAGTGACACTAATGCAAAAAGTAACAGAGTGGATTGTGGTCATAGCCTCCTATTCTATAAAAAGAGAGTGTACAGGAAGTAAGGAAATGGTCAGTCACTGAGGCTGGTGTTGGCTCTACCACCATTTTAGGTATTTGTTAAATCGATCAAGGATTAAATGGTGTGAGGACAAATGACATATGCTTATTTGTGGAGGTTTATCCTGCGGTTGCAGAATATTGGAGCTCCAACTGATTACACTGGTTACAAACTTTTCTCTGCGAGACATTCGATCCAAGTACTGGCAAACTCCCACAGACCCTTCCAAATGCAGACCCCCTCCAAATAGTGGGACACTCCCGCGTACCCCCTCCAAATAGTGGGACACTCCCGCGTACCCCCTCCAAATAGTGGGACACTCCCGCGTACCCCCTCCAAATAGTGGGACACTCCCACAGACCTCCTCCAAATAGTGGGACACTCCCACAGACCCCCCCCCCCCTTCCAAATAGTGGGACACTCCCACAGACCCCCCCTCCAAATAGTGGGACACTCCCACAGACCCCCCCTCCAAATAGTGGGACACTCCCACAGACCCCCCCCCCCCTTCCAAATAGTGGGACACTCCCACAGACCCCCCCTCCAAATAGTGGGACATTCCCACAGACCCCCTCCAAATACTGATGAATGTAAAAACCATATTGGCTTGTGCCCAAATGGATTGGGGTGAGGTAATCATATGAAATGGATCATCTATCAGTAGCTCACAGGATTTAAGCGTCCCTGTGACAGGAAGGTTTGCTGGTGGAGACTGACCAGGTGCCTCCGGGATACTCCTGCCTCTTCCCAGCTCCTGTTGTTGCTCTTGACCCCTCTTGAAGGAGCCTGACTGTCTCCTCTGTCTGTTCTTGCTTGAGGAGGAAGGGCGTGGAATGTCAAGATAAGCCATCACGGCATCTCTTTGACAGGAATTCTTTGCTTGCAAGCCAAAACTCAGATCGACAGTCCTCACAATGCAACAGTAACTTGTGATGAGCAGTGGCAAATAAAGTAGAAAGAAAGAACTTGCATTTCTATAACACCTTTCACGATCTCAGGATGTCCCAATGCGCTTTACAGCCAATTAAGTACTTTTGAAGTGTAGTCACTGTTGTAATGTAGGAAATGCAACAGCCAATTTGCGCACAGCAAGATCCCACAAACAGCAACGTGATAAATGCGCAGTTAATCTGCTTTTTTTCGTGGTGTTGGTTGAAGGATAAATATTGGTCTGAGGACGCCAGGGAGAAGGCGGTGGATGTAAAAAGAGGTGCCGCGGGATGTTCTATGTCCACCCGGGAGGGCAGACGGGGGCCTCGGTTTTACGTCTCATGTGAAAGACGACATCGCTGACAGAGATGTCTGTCCTCAGTATTGCACTGGGTGTGTCAACCTGGAATTTTGTGCTCGAGTCTCTGGAGTGGGACTTGAAGCAATGACCTTCAGACTCAGAGGTGAGAGCGCTACCCATTGAACCATGGCTGACACCTAGCGGGAAGTATTTTGTCGTATTTACTCCACAATTAAGCTGTCTTTCCCTTGTGTTTTTTTTTAATAAACTTGTGTTAGCTGTTTGGGGAGGGATACACAGAACCTGCCGACGAGCCCTTATTCACTTTAGAATTGGTGCGGCAGATGATGCACGAGGTAAAGGCAAACAGTGTCACGCCAGTAGAATTGCAGTAATTAAGAGTTCCTGATCCTGGGGGAGCTGCCACCTTTAGTTGAATTATATGAGTTAGATTAGGATCAAAATAATTGCTGAGAGAAGAGAATCGGACTCCTATCAGGAAAGGCTGGGGCTGCTTTCTTTAAAAAAAGAGATCACTGAGACGTGACCTGATAGAGGTCTTTAAAATTATGAAAGGGTTTGATAGGGTAGATGTAGAGAATGGGGCCAGAATTTACTGTAGCCGGAGATTAAACGGCACCCGCTGTTTGTTAGACTTGCCCATTTAATTCTGATGAGTTTTTGCGCTGGAAACAGCGCCCTCTACAGGGCATCCTGGACCTGAGCGAACAGGGCACGCAAGTGGATGTCTCCTTAACCAATCATATTGAAGGACTGTGAAATGACCAGCGCAGAGTCTGAGCCAGGAAGTGTTAGTTAGAATAGAGAGTTTAATGTCAAACTAGGTACAGTAAGCAAAATAAAGAAAGATTGGATTAAGAGAGAGAAATAAAGAGACAGAAAGAAAAAGTAAAAAGAAAATTGAATTTACATTTTTATTAGTTAATTTTCAGTGCCAGAGAGGCTGTTTGGCAGTAATTAAGACTTATCACGCCGTTAAAATGTGTTCTTAGACTGGAATGGACAAGACAACTTTCTGTGGCGAGTTTAGTTCGTATCCACTGTGCTAGTACAGGAACTTCACGCCGTTCAACACACTTCAAAGGTGAGGCAGACAGCGAGATGCTGTTTTTGTGAAGCTTTCAGCGGAGCAGCACATCTCGGGCAGCAACTTCCGGATTTTCACGTTTAATCACGCATCTGCGCTCGCCTGAGGTTGCGGTCCAATTTGTGCATAAATAATGGTGACGCTGTTAGCCTCGCCATTACTTTGACAGTAAATTCTGTCCCAATATGTTTCCACTCGTGGGGGAGACTAAAACACGGGGTCATAAATATAAGATAGTCACTAATAAATCCAATAGGGAATTCAGAGAAACTTCTTTACCCAGAGACTGGTGAGAATGTGAACTCACTGCCACAGGGAATGGTTGAGGTGAATAGCGTAGATGCATTTAAGGGGAAGCTAGATAAATACATGAGGGAGAAATGATAGGCAGATTGGGTTAGATGAAGAGGGGTGGGAGGAGGCTCGTGTGGAGCATAAACACCAGCATGGACCAGTTGGGCCGAATGGCCTGTTTCTGTGCTGTACATTCTATGTAATTCTGTGTAATCCCTTCAACAATCGATGACAAAATGGAGAAGTGTTACAGTGTAAACATCCATCCCCATTTAGACTAAACACCCTGTTGCTATGGCTACTAGCCATAATCAGCCAAGGGTTTGAACTCTGGGCAAATGGTCAATTAGCATCAATTAAAGTGGCAGGAGTTTGTGATTGAGCCAGAATAAATGGTTTGCTTTCTCTCTCGAGTGACACAGTCAGAGTATCACCGTGCAGCTCAGTCTGGAAGCGAAGTGCATTGGGTAGATTTCCTCAGCAATAGAATTAAGCCCCAAAATTGCAAAACTCCATCCCTCCCTTCCCCCGTCACAGAGTCTCGATGGGGGTGCAGATCGGGAGATTCGAGCTTGAAGTTCAGAATGGCTACTTTCTGGTGCTCGAGATTTTCCTGATATTCAAATTAATGACCATCCTCTGTAAACTTCAGCTCATCCAAACTGCTGCCCGTGTCCTAACTCACACCGAGTCCCGTTCACCCACCACCCCTCTGCTCGCTGACCTACATTGACTCCCGGTTCGGCATTGCCTCAATTTTAAAATTCTCATCCTTGTTTTTAAATCCCTCCATGGCCTCGCCCCCTCCCTATCTCTGTAACCTCTTCCAGCCCTGCAACCTTCCGAGATCTCTGCGCTCCTCCAATTCTGGCCTCTTGCATATTCTCCGATTTTCATCGCTCCACCATTGGCGGCCGTGCCTTCAGCTGCCTGGGTCCTAAGCTCTGGACTTCCCTCCCTAAACCTCTCCGCATCGCTACCTCTCTCTCCTTTAAGACGCTCCTTAAAACCTACCTCTTTGACCAAGCTTTTGGTCACCTGTCCTAATATCTCCTTATGTGGCTCGGTGTAAAATGTTCCTGTGAAGTGCCTTGGGATGTTTTACAATGTTAAAGGCACTATATAAATACAAGTTGTTGTTATTTTAATTCTTGCAAGCAATAAATAAAAGAGTGAAGGCTTTAAGTGATCACTTATCAGCAAGGCCACTAATTTGTGGTGTTCACAGAAAATTGGACGGAATTAACTTATTGAGTCCCCATCAGTTATCAAAGGACTCACTCAAGTGGAGAAGGCTGCACACTGTAGCTGCCTCACTGACACCACAAGGCAGCGACTGATAAAAGAGTCTCAGGAAAGTCTTGACTGTTTTCCTTCACTGGTTGAACACATCCTGTCCCAGTCAGTACCAGCCCAGTGACCGGGAACTGCTTCCAGCAACATATGGGATTCCTCACGAACTCAGAGATTGCCTGGGGGGGGGCTTTGACAATCAGGAAGGCGACAGGTTAGCATCACGACAAGGCGAACAGGAAATGGGACGGGTCCTGGGGAAACCTGGGATTCCCCGGTGATCGGATTTGGGCAGAACTATTTGGAGAGCCTGTCCGGTGTGAAAGGGGGTGGGTGGGTTGTTATAATGGCAGTGAGGAGGGGTGCGGGGCTCTGCGTCTCATTCCAGAGACGTTCTCCACCACCCCCCCTCAAACCAGGCATGGGACGACTACCACAACGCCGCACGGGGCCAAACCCGACAGACACACCTGGCAGTACTTAGCTGAGTGGCCAGAAGTGGCCAAGGTAAGGCATTTATATAGCACCTTTAACATGGTTAAACATCCCAAGGCGCTTCACAGGAGCGTTATTAAACAAAATTTGACACCAATCCACATAAGGAGATGTTAGGACAGGTGACTAAAAGCTTGGTCAAAGAGCTAGGTTTTAAGGAGCGATTTAAAGGAGGAGAGAGTGGTAGAGAGGCGGAGAGGTTTAGGGAGGGAATCCTAGAGCTTAGTGCCGAGGCAGCTGAAGGCTCGGCTGCCAATGGTGGAGCGATGGAAAGCGGGGATGCTTAACAAGCCAGAATTGGAGGAGCCTCGAGGTCTTGGAGGGTTGTGGGGCTGGAGGAGGTTACAGAGATAGGGAGGGACGAGGTCACCGAGGGATTTGAAAACCTCCTGCCTCCAACTACCCGCCCCCACACTCCCGCCATTGGCTGCCCGATACGTCCACCCTCGCGGTGCCCCGCCTTCACCAATCTTTAATTCCTGGAGACTCCAGGGCAATCCTGGAGGGTTGATTTAAACTCTAGCCCCAGGGAGGTAATGGCACTGTTGTCCCGAAACCATCCCTACAAGTTAACAGCACCTCAAAGCACAGGTCGGATGCTGGTCGAGGAAAGATAGAAGACTCGATGTTGACCCAGCCTTGGTGAGTGAATGACCTGTGACTTGGTCTGTGACTTTGCCTATGTCCAAGCAGTAAGTATGAGCTAGGCCAGAGCCAGGTAAATTAAATTATCAGACAGCACCAAGAGGAAAATGTAGCCCAGTGCCCTTAACTTAACCCCATCCCCACACACCCAACAATAAAGATTGTTCCCAACATCGTTGTGCTCCTGTCTGTCTGTGATGGATGGATCTGGGTAAACAGGAACATGTGTGAGTGTGTTTACCTTATACTGCACCAAACTGCCCCTGGGACAGCCAGTTTCTTGTGACTATTGGTCTCTTCGGGCCCTCTTTGTTTAGTTGTGGTTGTTTGCAGTTCCCAGCTAATAAAATAAAGGGCTGTGTAACAGCAACTTCAGTGAGACTGGCCTCTCAGCAAAAAAAACACAGCCTTCTTATTCCTCATTGTGTTCAACACAATGAACAATAACATGCACCCAGACATACATACCCAGACACACATATACACAGACACACCCAGACACTCTCATACATGCACACACACAAATCTGGAATAAAAAGCTAGTATCATAAAGGTGACCATGAAACTATCGGATTGTCGTAAAAGCCCATCTGGTTCACTAATGCCCTTTAGGGAAGGAAATCTGCCGTCCTTACCTGGTCTGGCCTGTATGTGACTCTAGACCCAGAGCAATATGATTGACTCTTAACTGCCTTCTAAAATGGCCTAGCAAGCCACTCAGTTGTAACAAACCGCTACAAAAAACAAGAAGAATAAAACCGGACGGACCACCCGGCATCGACAACGGCACCGCCTTCGGACACGACAACGGCACAACCAGCCCAGTCAACCCTGCAAAGCCCGCCTCACCAACATCTGGGGACTAGCGTCAAAATTGGGAGAGCTGTCCCACAGACTAGTCAAGCAACAGCCTGACATAGTCACACTCACAGAATCATATCTTTCAGCCAATGTCCCAGACTCCTCCATCACCATCCCTGGGTATGTACTGTCCCACCGGCAGGACAGATCCACCAGGGGTGGCGACAGAGTGGTATACAGTCGGGAGGAGAGTGGCCCTGGGAGTCCTCAACATTGACTCCGGACCCCATGAAGTCTCATGGCTTCAGGTCGAGCATGGGCAAGGAAACCTCCTGCTGATTACCACCTACCGCCCTCCCTCAGCTGATGAATCAGTACTCCTCCATGTTGAACACCACTTGGAAGAAGCACTGAGGGTAGCAAGGGCACAGAATGTACTCTGGGTGGGGGACTTCAATGTCCATCACCAAGAGTGGCTCAGTAGCACCACTACTGACCGAGCTGGCCGAGTCCTGAAGGACATAGCTGCCAAACTGGGCCTGCGGCAGGTGGTGAGAGAACCAACACGAAGGAAAAACCTACTTGACCTCGTCCTCACCAATCTACCTGTCACAGATGCATCTGTCCATGACAGTATTGGTAGCAGTGACCACCGCACAGTCCTTGTGGAGATGAAGACTGAGGACACCCTCCATCGTGTTGTGTGGCACTGTGCTAAATGGGATAGATTCAGAACAGATCTAGCAGCTCAATACTGGGCATCCATGAGGCACTATGGGCCATCAGCAGCAGCAGAATTGTATTCCACCACAATCTGTAACCTCATGGCCCGGTATATCCCTCACTCTACCATTACCATCAAGTCAGGGGACCAACCCTGGTTCAATAAGGAGTGTAGAAGAGCATGCCAGGAGCAGCACCAGGCGTACCTAAAAATGAAGTGCCAACCTGGTGAAGCTGCAACACAGGACTACATACATGCTAAACAGTAGAAGCAGCAT
Source organism: Squalus acanthias (assembly GCA_030390025.1). Classification (NCBI taxonomy): domain Eukaryota; kingdom Metazoa; phylum Chordata; class Chondrichthyes; order Squaliformes; family Squalidae; genus Squalus; species Squalus acanthias. Next base: position 62,204,473 of record CM059440.1, on the reverse strand, counting down.
GCTATAGACAGAGCTAAGCAATCCCACAATCAACGGATCAGATCAAAGCTCTGCAGTCCTGCCACATCCAGTCGTGAATGGTGGTGGACAATTAAACAACTAACGGGAGGAGGAGGCTTCATGAATATCCCCATCCTCAATGATGGTGGAGCCCAGCACGTGAGTGCAAAAGACAAGGCTGAAGCGTTTGCAACCATCTTCAGCCAGAAGTGCCGAGTGGATGATCCATATTGGCCTCCTCCTGACGTCCCCACTATCACAGAAGCCAGTTTTCAGTGAATTCGATTCACTCCACATGATATCAAGAAACAGCTGAGCACATTGGATACAGCAAAGGCTATGGGCCCCGACAACATCCCAGCTGTCGTGCTGAAGACTTGCGCTCCAGAAGTAGCCGTCCCTCTAGTCAAGCTGTTCCAGTACAGCTACAACACTGGAATCTACACAACAATGTGGAAAACTGCCCAGGTATGTCCTGGCCACAAAAAGCAGGACAAATCCAACCCGGCCAATTATTGCCCCATCAATTATCAGCAAAGTGATGGAAGGTGTCATCGACAGTTCTATCAAGCGGCACTTACTCACCAATAACCTGCTCACCGATACTCAGTTTGGGTTCCGCCAGGACCACTTGGCTCCAGACCTCACTACAGCCTAGGTCCAAACATGGACAAAAGAACTGAATTCCAGAGGAGAGGTGAGAGTGATTGCCCTTGACATCAAGGCAGCATTTGACCTGAGTGTGGCATCAAGGAGCCCGAGTAAAATTGAAGTCAATGGGAATCAGGGGGGAAACTCTCTACTGGCTGGAGTCATACCTAGCACAAAGGAAGATGGTTATGATTGTTGGAGGTCAATCCTCTCAGCCCCAGGATATCACTGCAGGAGTACCTCAGGGCAGTGTCCTAGGCCCAGCCATCTTCAGCTGCTTCATCAATGACCTTCCTCCATCATAAGGTCAGAACTGGGGATGTTCGCTGATGACTGCACAGTGTTCAGTTCCATTCGCAACCAACCAGATAATGAAGCAGTCCATGCCCACATGCAGCAAGACCTGGACAACATTCAGGCTTGGGTTGATAAGTAGCAAGTAACATTCACACCACACAAGTGCCAGACAATGACTATCTCCAACAAGAGAGAGTCTAACCACCACCCTTGACATTCAACGGTATTACCATCGTCGAATCCCCCACCATTAACATCCTGGGGTCACCATTGACCAGAAACTTAACTGGACCAGCCACATAAATACTGTGGCTACAAGAGCAGGTCAGAGGCTCGGTATTCTGTGGCGAGTGTCTCACCTCCTGACTCCCCAAAGCCTTTCCACCATCTACAAGGCACAAGTCAGGAGTGTGATAGAATACTCTCCACTTGCCTGGATAAGTGCAGCTCCAACAACACTCAAGAAGCTCAACACCATCCAGGAGAAAGCAGCCCACTTGATCAGCACCCCATCCACCACCTTAAACATTCACTCCCTCCACCACCGGCGTACCGTGGCTGCAGTGTGTACCATCTACAAGATGAACTGCAGCAACTCGTCAAGGCTTCGTCAACAGCACCTCCCAAACCCGCGACCTTTACCACTTAGAAGGACAAGGGCAGCAGGCGCATGGGAACACCACCACCTCCAAGTTCCCCTCCAAGTCACACACCATCCTGACTTGGAAATATATCGCCGTTCCTTCATCGTCGCTGGGTCAAAATCCTGGAACTCCCTCCCTAACAGCACTGTGGGAGTACCTTCATCACACGGACTGCAGTAGTTCAAGAAGGTGGCTCACCACCACCTTCTCAAGGGCAATTAGGGATGGGCAATAAATGCTGGCCTTGCCCACATCCCAGTAACGAATAAAAAAAAACATACACACACACCCAGACGCACAAACCCAGACGCACACACACACAGTCACATACATACACACACCCAGACACACACACACACAGACCATACACACCAGATACACACACACATTAACTCGGGTTGCCAACTCTGGGTGGACATATTCCTGGAGGTTTCATCACATGATCTCCCTCCTCCAGCCATCCCACCCGGTCAAACAGCCTTTTTTTCTCCCACCTCCAATATTTCAATTACTAATAAACAAAAGTGTTCAAAAGAGAATGAGTAAAACACAATTTTTATCTATGATGTTTCTCCCGGGTTTGCTCACAGCAGTACCCTGGAGATTCATGTTCAATTCCTGGAGACTCCAGGAGGGTTGGTAACCCTAACATTAAGACTTCTGAATTGTGGATTCTGGTTCAAACCAGTTGCCTAATTACAAAAGCAAAATACTGCAGATGCTGGAAATCTGAACTAAAAACTGAAAATGTGGAGCAAGACCAGCTGAGTGTTTCCAGCATTATCTGTTTTTATGCCTAATTGCAACATTGTCAAATACTTATTATTCTGCTCTTAGAGTGTTCACCTTTTACTTGGTCCAAAACTAGATGGGGGTGGGGTGGGGTTGGACAGAAGAGGAGGGGGAGGGGAGAGGGGGAGGAGAGGGGCGGGATACGGGCAGAAGAGTGGCGGGAGTGGGGGAGGAGAGGGGCAGACAGGCGAGGGGGAGGGATCACAGCTACACTTTCATTGTTTGCTTTTATCCTTCTGGAAATCCTTCCTTTATCCTTCTCTCACCTCCTTTAAGACGCTCCTTAAAACCTACCTTTTCGACCAAGTTTTGGTCATCTGCCCTAATTTCTCCTTATGTGGCTCGGTGTCAAATTTTTTGTCTTATAATACTCCTGTGAAGCACCTTGGGACATTTTACTACGTTAAAGGCGCTATATAAATACAAGTTGTTGTTGTTGTTGAAATGTCACGGGGGTCTGGGGCAGCTCGGTATCGTAGAACGCCGAGGTGGGGAACTAAATCAACTCCTATTTTTATTAAAAAAAGTAAGAGTTTCGGTGACTACTTTACATTTTAGACATTTCCGGATCACCCACTAAAAATTGGCCAGCAATAACTCTCCGCGAGCTCCCACCTGAGTCTCATTGGCGGGGAGATTGAAAGTGTACGCATCAGCCACTGCGCTAAAAATAGCACCCAACGGAGGCGTGCTATTTCCCTTTGGGAGTGGGCGGGTGGAGACGATCAAGAGAAGTCACCCTGGCTCCTCCGCTCCCCCTGCTGGCTGGCTGGGTGACAAGCAGCAGAGCCCGGGCTCTCCGGAGCTGATCAGCTAACATCCCGTAGCCTTGACGAGTAACATGTGGCGCTGGGAGGGGCCCTTAAAAGAAAAAGGAGAAAATAAATTGGGTATAAAATTTACCTGGATCCATTCAGAGAGTTAACGGAGGCTAACAGGATATGGGCAGAGATCAAAGTAACTATGAACAGATGTTGCCACAAGGCAGCTCCCTTATGAAACAGCTGGGCAGACTCGCACTTTATTCACACAGCAACAAACCCCTAAAGGTGCTTTTTCCTGGCTGAGGGGGTCCTGGTAGAATGGCACTCGGATTGAGACCCTTAATGTACATGGGTCACTCTTCCCTGCTTATTTTCACTTGATGCCTCTATTCCCGTTGGACACCGGAGATGTTTTGATTCCTGGCACTATGAGTTCGGGAATCTGACAACTGCGGACCAAATCCAGGGTTGGTGTCTGCAGTAACTCAAGAAAATGAAGGGAGCATGCTTAACCGAGCAACTTAACGGGGGTTTGTCCTCATCAAAAACTATTTGGAAATCTTCTCTCCCATTCACAAGTGCTGTATCATAGAATCTTACAGCACAGAAGGAGGCCATTTGGCCCATTGTGCCTGTGCCGGCTCTTTGAAAGAGCTCTCCAATTAATCCCACTCTCCTGCTCTTTCCCCATAGCCCTACAATTTTTTTCCATTTCAAGTATTCATCCAATTCCCTTTTGAAAGTTACTATTGAATCTGCTTCCACCATCGTTTCAGGCAGCGCATTCCAGATCATAAGAACTCGCTGTGTAAACAAAAATTCTCCTCATCTCCCCTCTGATTCTTTTGCCAAATATCTTAAATCTGTGACCTTTGGTTATAGACCCTCCTGCCAGTGGAAACAGTTTCTCAATATCGACTATCAAAAACCCTTATAATTTTGAACACCTCTATTAAATCTCCCCTTAACCTTTTCTGCTCTAAGGAGAACAATCCCAGCTTCTCTAGTCTCTCCACATAACTGAAGTCCCTCATGTAAATGAGGATGCATTGGTAAGGAAAATGATCAATGGGCCCTTCTCCATCTGAGCACCGTGCACCTTTAAATCCAGGCCCATTACCCCCTCCTCCCTGAGGTTGGTCAAAGAGGTGGGTTTTAAGGAGTGTCTTAAGTTGGAGAGAGAGATAGAGAGGCAGAGAGGATTTAAAGGTGCACGGTGCTCAGATGGAGAAGGGCCCATTGATCATTTTTCTTACCAATGCATCCTCATTTACATGAGGGACTTCAGTTATGTGGAGAGACTAGAAAAGCTGGGATTGTACTCCTTAGAGCAGAGAAGGTTATGGGGAGATTTAATAGAAGTGTTCAAAATAATAAGGGTTTTTGATGGAGTCGATATGGAGAAACTGTTTCCACTGGCAGGGTGGGATGAGGGAATACAGAGGCTAAATTATGAATGAGGCTTCATCCAAAACTCTGCTCCCTGTATCCTAACTCGCACCAAATCCCATTCACCCATCACCCCCTGTGCACACTGATCTACAGTGCCTCCCGGTCTGGCAACGCCTCGATTTTAAAATTCTCATCCTCGTGTTCATGTCCCTCCATGGCCTCGCCCGCTCCACATCTCTGTAACCTCCTCCAGCCCTACAACCCTCCGAGATCTCTGTGCCCCTCCAATTCTGGCCTCTTGTGGATCCCCGGTTTTCATCGCTCCACCATTGGCGGCCGTGCCTTCAGCCGCCTGGGCTCTAAGCTCTGGAATTCCCTCCCTAAACCTCTCCGCCTCTCTACCTCTCTCTCCTACTTTAAGACACTCCTTAAAACCTACCTCTTTGACCAACCCTCCCAATATCTCTTTCTTTGACTCGGTGTCAATTTTTTCCTCTTATTACGCTTCTGTGAAGCACCTTGGAACATTTTCCTATGTTAAAGGCGCTATATAAAGGCATGTTATTGTTGTAGGGTTAAAAATACTTTCCACCATTACATCATACCCTTTGGCCTTTCCTCCTCCTACTTGACTACCGGGTGACTCTCAGACATCTGCTGCCCAATTCTTATTACTCTGGTAAACCTCAAGAAACTCAGTCACCACCAGATTACAAGGGGAAAGAAAATGCAAGTTTCAATGTTGGAGAAAAGGTACAAATGTCTATTTTGAGCCTTTGCCTAGATTCACTGCCAAGTGACGATAGCAACCCTCACGGTCGCAATTCAACGCTATTTATACAACTATAGATAGACAATTAAAAAGAGAAAATGCTGGAAACACTCAGCAAGTCAGGCAGCATTTATGGAGAGAGAAACAGAGTTAAAGTTTCAGGTCATTGCCCTTTTGTCAAGGGTATGGTAGCATAGTGGTTATGTTACTGGACTAGTAATCCAGAACCTGGACTAATTATCCGGAGATATGAGTTCAAATCCCACCATGGCAGCTGGGGAATTGAAATTCAATTAATTAAATAAAACCAGTAATGGTGACCATGAAACTACCAGATTGTCATCTGGTTTTCACTAATGTTCTTTATGGAAGGAAATCTGCTGTCTTTACCCGGTCTGGCCTACATGTGACTTCAGATCCATAGCTCTTAACTGCCCTCTGAAATGGCCTAGCAAGCCACTCAGTTGTATTCAAGAAGGTGGCTCACCACCACCTTCTCGAGGGCAATTAGGAATGGGCAATAAATGCTGGCCTTAAATAAATAAATAAAAAAAAAGAACTCAGATAGACAAAGCCATCTCAGTCTACTAACCAAGCTTCCAAGTCCATGTCTAATAAAAATCAAAAATGAGAAGTCACACAACACCAGGTTATAGTCCAACAGATTTATTTAAAATTACAAGCTTTCGGAGCTGTTGCCCCTTCGTCAGGTAAAGTTACAATGAGGGAATCTACAATATTACACAGTATATAAACACAAAAAGCAATTTGTCTGCAGAGATACAATCTTTCGGGAGGCATTACATCAAAGACACACCAGAGCACAGCCAAGACAATGAGATGGGTCACAGGGGGTCCAACGTGTCAAATCCTGCTGTCTGCAGTTGAGCTTTTAACCTTTTTTTTTTCCTTTTTGTGTTTTTTTTGTTTGTTTTTTTTGGTTTTTTTTTAAAACTGGAAAGACAGACAACGATGTCGAGTCACGTTCTGTAGCGTGACATGAACCCGATATCCCTATTGAGGCCGTCCTCATGGGTGCGGAACTTGGTTATCAGTTTCTGCTCGATGATTTTGCGTTGTCGTGTGTCTCGAAGGCCGCCTTGGAGAACGCTAACCCGCAGATCCGAGGCTGAATGTCCTTGACTGCTGAAGTGTTCCCACTTCAGCAGTCAAGGACATTCAGCCTCGGATCTGCGGGTTAGCGTTCTCCAAGGCGGCCTTCGAGACACACGACAACGCAAAATCAGCGAGCAGAAACTGATAATCAAGTTCCGCACCCATGAGGACGGCCTCAATAGGGATATCGGGTTCATGTCACGCTACAGAACGTGACTCGACATCGTTGTCTGTCTTTCCAGTTTTAAAAAAAAACACAAAAAAACAACAAAAAAGACAAAAAGGAAAAAAAAAGGTTAAAAGCTCAACTGCAGACAGCAGGATTTGACACGTTGGACCCCCTGTGACCCATCTCATTGTCTTGGCTGTGCTCTGGTGTGTCTTTGATGTAATGCCTCCCGAAAGATTGTATCTCTGCAGACAAATTGCTTTTTGTGTTTATATACTGTGTAATATTGTAGATTCCCTCATTGTAACTTTACCTGACGAAGGGGCAACAGCTCCGAAAGCTTGTAATTTTAAATAAATCTGTTGGACTATAACCTGGTGTTGTGCGACTTCTCATTTTTGTCCACCCCAGTCCAACACCGGCATCTCCGCATCATAATAAAAATCAGATGGTTTCTTGAATTCAAGAATATGTATTTTCAGGGGCGGGTGAAGAAGAGGTCGGTTGAGAACTGAGTATGTCATGGGGCGTTTGAAGATGATAGACCTCATCCCTTTCTCACCTCTCACTTCCAACCTCTTTCTCTGTCACAACCTTTCTGGTCTCATTTCATTGATACTGCTACATAGGGTTGCTAACGCTGGTTAGACGTCACCCTGGTTGGTTTCACATGACCTCCTGCCTCCAACCGCCCCAACCCCTCTGTCATTGGTCATCCGGCACGTCCATCCTCGTGGCACTCGACCTTCCAACCCAATTGGAAGGCGAACATACTCTTCGTTACCCAATTGGTTTATTAATTATAAAAATAGCCAAGAATCATTCAAAGTGTTCAAAGAAAATGAGAAAAAAACATGATTTTTTTAATGCCCCTATGAATATTTTCCCCGGGTTTTGCTCTCAGCAGTGTCCTGGAGATTAGTCTTTCATTCCTGGAGACTCCAGGGCAATCCTGGAGGGTTGGCAACCCTACTGCTACAGTCAGTGCTCTCTGAATTTTCCTCGCTTGTTCCTTCTAAGCTCCAATTACTCTATCCTACACACTGTTCCTAACTCCTCCATCCTCACTGTGTTGAATTCATATTGTCTCCTACTGTTTCTTCTTTTTCTCTGTCTGAGATAATCAGTCAGAAAGAAAGAAAGTGATCTCTTTCCTCTCTCCTCCTCCATGCAACAGCAGCAGTATCTGTTTCAGGGATCCAGGTCAAGCATTTGAATTGGGACTATTCAGAACAGAACCTATAGAGTGACACTCGGGTTTGCCCAAACCCACGACCTCCACCACCTAGAAGGATAAGGGCAGCAGGCGCATGGGAACACCATCACCTCCAAGTTCCCCTACAAGTCACACACACCCTCCCAATCTGGGGATATATCGCCTGTTCCTTTATCGTCGCTGGGTCAAAACCCTGGAACTCCTTACTTTAACAGCACTGTGGGAGCGTGGACTGCAGCAGTTCAAGAAGGCGGCCCACCACGATCTTCTCAAGGGCAACTAGGGATGGGCAATAAACGCCAGCCTTGCCAGCGAAGCCCACCTCCTGAGAATTAATATATAAAAAATATTAAAATGACAACAGACAAAATACACACTACAAGAGGAGGGCAACACTAATATAAATCTAATCAATTCTTTCCCAGGATCTCAAAACTTCTTACCCTTCCCCCCCTCCACCACCCCCATCTTTCTTCCCTCCTGTAAACTCCAGGCTCTTAAATAGCAAGCTCACTATCACCTAATCCCTACTTCCTGATTGACGACATCTTCTGTTTAAGAGGTAACTAATTAAAAAATAGACGGGTTAATGCCTGGTTTAAAATAGCAGAGAGAGGGAGCTTCAGAATGTGTTAAGCACTCCTAGTGGAGCTGCACGATCCCTTTAGGCATTCAAACCCTGGTGCTGTCCCGCACTGTTCGTCTTAGTCCTTCACCTGCCTTTCTCTTATTAAAGCTCAGAACTTCTCCACAACAGAAAAAAGAACCTGCATTTATATGGCGCCTTTCACGACCTCAGGACGTACCAAAACGCTTTACAGCCAATGAAGTTCTGCTACCATCCGTTTTGTGCCCCCTCGCCCAGTAGAATTTCATCCCCGTTGGATCAAAAGCCAAGGGGGAGTTGGCAGAGCGAGGACCCCTGGGAGCTGCTGGCATTCATTGTTAATAAATTGCTGATTTAGCCGGGTTTGTTTTACAGTGATGTGGTTACTCACCTCGCTCTGGTTTCCAGCCCCACATATTGACCAGTGAAGTGGCTGCCTGTTTACTCAGCTGCTGAGGGAGAGCAGTAGGCTACGTTCTTTAATTTCATTACACTCGCTGCATGCTACTTTAGATCATTTTTTTTTTATTGCTTCCTGACGTACTGCAGATCAGTAACCAAATCCTGGCATTCTTGATTTTTGAACACTTTTAATGGTTACAGCCCTGCTTCCCTTCACCAAAAGAAACCCTGAGGGGTTCATTTTATTTCAGTCTTTGCCCCTCCTCCCCTGAAGATGCTCGTTCATGGTTACAGTTATATTAAGCTCTGTTTAGACCCCTTTTGGAGCACTGTGTTCAGTTCTGGGCCCCGCACCCCAGCAAGGATAGATTGGCTTTGGAGGGGGTGCAGCGCAGATTCACCAGAATGATACCAGGGGCTAAAAGGGTTAAATTATGAGGACAAGTTGCACAGACGAATTTTGTATTCCCTTGAATGTAGATGATTTAAGGGCTGCTCTAACTGAGGTGTTTAAGATGATTAAAGGAGTTGATAGGGTAGATAGAGAGAAACTATTTCCTCTGGTGGGGGAGTCCAGAACAAGGGGGCATAACCTTAAAATTAGATCTAGGCCGTTCAGGGGTGATGTCAGGAAGCATTTCTTCACACAAAGGGTAGTGGAAATCTGTAACTCTCTCCCCCAAAAAGCTGTTGATACTGGGAGTCAACTGAAAATTTCAAAACAGAGATTTGATCGGCTTTTGTTCGGCAAGGGTATTAAGGGATATGGAACCAAGGCAGGTGGAGTTAAGATACAGATCAGCCATGATCTAATTGAATGGCACAAATATAGTGTACCTTCATGATGAACACCAACAATTTGCATTTATATAGCGCCTTTAACATAGTAAAACATCCCAAGTCGCTTCACAGGAGAGTTATCAGACAAAATTTGACACCAAGCCACATCAGGAGATATTAGGACAGGGGACCAAAGGCTTGTTCAAAGAGGTAGGTTTTAAGGAGTGACTTGGGCAACACGGTGGCATAGTGGTTAGCACTGGTGCCTCACAGCGCCAGAGACCCGGGTTCGAATCTGACCTCGGGTGACTGTCTGTGTGGAGTTTGCACATTCTCCCCGTGTCTGCGTGGGTTTCCTCCGGGTGCTCCGGTTTCCTCCCACAGTCCAAAAATGTGTGGGTTAGGTTGATTTGGCTATGATAAATTGACCCTTAGTGTTAGGGGGGATTAAATATGTGGGGTTATGGGGATAGGATGGGATATGTTAGGGGGAATTAAATACGGGGGTAGGGTGGGATATGTGTGTACTGTGGGGATTAAAGCAGGGACAGGGTACTGGATTTGGATGATCAGCCATGATCGTATTGAATGGCGGAGCAGGCTCGACGGGCCGAATGGCCTACTCCTGCTCCTAGATTCTATGTTTCTATGTTTCTATGTTTACCACAGCCCAAGGCTGAGGTCAGCTAATTGTGTATTAAGAGTGTCGTGGGTCGCATTCTCGCCTCTGAGCCAGAAGGTCGTAAGTACAAGTCCCGCTCTAGAGACTTGAGCACATAATCCAGGCTGACACTCCAGTGCAGTACTGAAGGGGCGCGACACTGTCAGAGGTGCCATTTTTCGGATGAGACTTTAAACCGAGGCCCCGTCTGCCCTCTCCAGTGGACATAAAAGATCCCACGGCTCTGTTCAAAGAAGCGCAGGGGAGTTCTCCCCAGTGTCCTGGTCTAACCAACGTCTAAAAACAGATTGTCTTGTCATTATCTCATTGCTGTTTGTGGGTGCTTGCTGTGCACAAATTGACTGCTGCGTTTCCTTCATTACAACAGAGATTAAATTTCAAAAGTACTTCATCGGTTGTAAAACACTTTGGCACATCCTGAGGTTGTGATAAGTGCTATCAAAATGCAAGTTCCTTCTTTATGCAAACACAACTGTTTAAACAGTTATATGGTGTAAGCACATGTAACACAGCATAATTAACCAAGTGAATATCTGCAGGACCATCTGTTACTGAAGACTGAGCTACTATTTTACAAAACGAACACCCTGGCATCAACTGTACTGCAATAAACTGATTAATAAAAAGCTAATCATAGAATAACAAACCTAACACAGTGAGTGGTATTTGAGTATGCTCCCCTTGACTGTTGAAGGCAGCCGAGCTAAAGGAAACACCTTATTACATAGGATTACATTGTATTTACAGCACAGAAACAGGCCATTCGGCCCAACTGGTCCATGCCGGTGTTCATAGAATGGTTACAGCACAGAAGGAGGCCATTCGGCCCGTCGAGCCCATGCCGGCTCTCTGCAAGAGCACTTCAGCTAGTCCCACTCCCCCGCCCTTTCCCCATAGCCCTGCAAATTTTTTTCCTTCAGGTACTTATCCAATTCACTTTTGAAAGTCATGATTGAATCTGCCTCCACCACCCTTTCAGGCAGTACATTCCAGATCATAACCACTCGCTGCGTAAAAAAGTTTTTCCTCATGTCGCCTTTGGTTCTTCTGCCAATCACCTTAAATCTGTGTCCTCTGGTTCTCGACCCTTCCGCCAATGGGAACAGTTTCTCTCTATCTACTCTGTCTAGACCCCTCGTGTTTATGCTCCACACAAGCCTCCTCCCACCCTGTATGTACACGCACATACATGCTCATGCACTCACACATACAAACACACACACCAGGGTGGGAACCCAGGCTGATTTTACCTCCCTCTCTAGACCAGAGATCCTGAGGCCACCATGGTTTTTTTTGCCTCTCCCGGTAGATTACATGGCCGCGGGGGTGGGGGGGGTAGGAAGTGCCGAGTCTTGATTCTCCAGGCATGGAGAGTGTGGGGAAGGTTTGATGGACCAGCTGGTCTTTTCCTGCCCGTCATTTCCACACCTTCAAAACTATAGCACATGTACTGGAGTTCCAGCTAAGATAAATGGGAAGCAGATTTCCCTGTTCCTGCAACTGAGGGTATCGGATCGCCCGGGCCAAAGCCAGAGATGTTAATTAGCCGGGAAGCAGTACATACCTGTAAGGGAACCTCACCAGTTTTCCGTCCCTTCATTTAAAAGACACAGCGAGCATTTCTGGAGCTGCAGTGGTTAGACACTGACCTTACTTCTACCACTGTAGCCAGGTCTATCAATCTAAGACCCCACAAACTTCAAAGTATCAGCTGTAGCAGTACCCATCACCCCCTGTGCTCGCTGACCGACATTGGCTCCCGGTCCGGCAGTGCCTCGATTTTAAAATCATCATCCTTGTTTTCAAATCCCTCCATGGCCTCGCCCCTCCCTATCTCTGTAACCTCCTCCAGCCCTACAACCCCCCCCGAGATCTCTACACTCCTCCAGTTCTGGCCTCTTGCGCATCCCCGATTTTCACCGCTCCACCGTGCCTTCAGCTGCCTAGGCCCCAAGCTCTGGAATTCCCTCCCTAAACCTCGCTGCCTCTCTACCTCCTTTAAGAAACTTCCATTTTACTACGTTAAAGGCGCTATATAAATGCAAGTTGTTGTAGTTCCATCAGTGGGACTGGATTTTTTTTTGGAGCGGGCTGGGTGGGAAGATTTGAATTGAACAAAAGCCAGGAAGAAAAATATAAAAGCAGCTGAGGTATTTCTTCTGAGCGAGACTGCACAGTGATCGCACTGGAGTGCGAGGCCAAACCCTGAGGGGATGGTGTGAGAGCGGGGTCAGTGTGGTGCTGTGTTAAGTTTAGTGGTCACCCTCCGACACCTCACTCCACTGGCCATTCTGTGAGCTTGGGCGATTAGTATCACTGAGATATTCAACTATGTAGACTGTCAGTCCAGCCTCATCCACCAACTATACACAACAACAACTTGCATTTATACAGTGCCTTTAACGTAGTAAAACATCCCAAGGTGCTTCACTGAAGCGTTATCAAACAGAATTTGACACCAAGCCCCATAAGGAGATATTAGTACAGGTGACCAAAGGCTTGGTCAAAGAGGTAGGTTTTAAGGAGCGTCTTAAAGGCGGCGGGGAGAGGTTTAGGGAGGGAATTCCAGAGCTTAGGGCCGAGGTAGCTGAAGGCACGGCCGCCAATGGTGGAGGGTTGAAAATCAGGGATGTGCAAGATGCCAGAATTGGAGGAGCGCAGAGATCTCGGCGGGTTGTAGGGCTGGAGGAGGTTACAGAGATGGGGAGGGGGCGAGGCCACGGAGGGATTTGAACACAACAATGAGAATTTTAAAATGGAGGCATACACACACTTTCAACAGGAGTCATTGAAGAAGTAACAGGAAATAGGGACTGTGGCTGTTTCTTCCCCCTCCCCCTCCTCCTTAGTATGTGAGGCAGGACCTTTAGGTGAGAGGAATCTTGTACTCACTGAGTTTACATTCCCAGGAACCAGGGAATCTGATGTTTGCTTCACAAACCTTTATCGACACTCTTCAAACAGTGTCCAAGGAGATAATAATGTTGACACATTACCTACTCTTGATTTTCTTCCACAGTGTTTATTAGTCATGGGATGACGACCCTAGTCCATAAAGATTCAGTTCATTGTAACTTTCTTCTGGGAATTTAACAATTAAGGAGCTTTATTTAAAGAGTCGTCATCCGTTTGGGCCATCTTCTTTTGTGAGGCTCTCTTTTCCCTCTTTTTAAAAGTATTTTCTTTAAGCTGCCCGATCACAGGGAATGAAGCTCTCTGTTTGCCTTTATATTGTCTGGGACCCTGAGGCCAAGTTCCCCAAAACCATCAGGACTTTTTAGGACAAGCTGTCGAGACGACCTGTTTTCAGTCAGTTTCCGGGGCTGACAGTCTTAGTCAGCCCCGACAATCTTACATTGGAAACCCCAACGGTCTCTATCGCGCCATATCAAATCAACGTAATTCTCATCCTCAACACTAACTTGCATTTACATAGCGCTTATAACGTAGTAAAACGTCCCAGGGCACGTCACAGGAGCATTATCAGGCAAACTTTGACACCGAACCCTGTAAGGAGATATTAGGACAGGTGACCAAAAGCTTGGTCAAAAGAGCTAGATTTTAAGGAGAGGCAGAGAAGTTTAAGGAGGGAATTCCAGAGCTTAGGGCCTAGGCAACTGGAGGCACGGCCGGCAATGGCAGAGCGATTAAAATCAGGGATGTGCAAGAGTCCAGAATTGGAGGAGTGCAGAGATCTCGTAGGGTTGTAGGGCTGGAGGAGGTTACAGTGGATAGCACTCTCGCCTCTGAATCAGAAGGTTGTGGGTTCAAGTCCCACTCCAGAGGCTTGAGCGCGTAATCTAAGCTGGCACTCCAGTGCAGTGCTGAGGGAGTGCTGCACTGTTGTAGGTGCTGTCTTTTGGATAAGATGTTAAACCGAGGCCACATCTGCCTTCTCAGGTGGACGTAAAAGATCCCGTGGCACTATTTTGAAGAGCAGGGGAGGGGTGAGGCCATGGAGGGATTTGAAAACGATCAAATTGAGAGCACAGGGGTGATGTGTGAACAGGACTTGGTGCGAGTTAGGATACGGGCAGCAGAGTTTTGGATGAGCTCAAGTTTGTGTAGGGTGTCAGGTGGGAATCAATTCTCAGTCTATGCTGAATTAAAAAAGTGAAAGAAAGAATTTGCATTTATATAGCGCCTTTTATGACCTCAGGATGCCCCAAAGTGCTTTACAGCCAATGAAATACTTTTGAAGTTGTGATGTAGGAAATGCAGCTGCCAATTTTCACACATCAGGATCCCACAACAGTAATGTGATAATGCCCAGATCATCTATTTTTTAGTGATGTCAATTGAGGGATAACTATTGGCCAGGACACCGGGGAGAACGCCCCTGCTCTTCAAAATAGTGCCACAGGATCTTTTATGTCCACCTGAGAAGGCAGACGTGGCCTCGGTTTAAAGTCTCATCCAAAAGACAGCACCTGCAACAGTGCAGCACTCCCTCAGTACTGCACTGGAGTGCCAGCTTAGATTACGCACTCAAGTCTCTGGAGTGGGACTTGAACATTCAGAAGCATGAGTGCTACCCACTGAGCCACGGCTAACACCAAGCCATTAACCAAGGTGCCACTTGTCTGTTCAAGTGAATCTTCAACATCCGTCTCGTCAGAAGTTCAGCAGCTCCAACAATGTAACCTTCTCTCTGCACATCACTAGATTGCCAGTCTAGGTCATGCACTTAAATCCTGGGTGGAGCTTGAACCCACACTTCCTGGCTAGAGTCAGCAGTCGCACCCACTGAGCGACAAAATTGTTTTATCTGCAGCAGTATAAATGCGACCTGTTCAGGTCCGGGGTGTCTGCAAGTGTACAAATACGCCAACAGAAACCTTTGAACTCTCAACACTACATTTCAGAAGTTCAAACAATGGAAGCAAAGTGCGGCTTTTCCAAATTTGGCTGTCAAAATTAGACCCTAGTCAGGAACTGCCTCAGTGCTCACTGCGAGATTTATAGCAAATCCTTTTACATTTCCACACATAACAGGAAGCAGGAATTCTACAGCTGTGCAATGTGTTCAGGTTTCAGGCATCATCCTGAGGGTAATGGATACCCTATGGCAAATCCATTATAGTGACTGCTGAGCTGTAACCAGAGTCAGGCACAGCCCCGTCTGTGCTGGGTTATATGTCCCTGTAATCTGCCCGTGTTAACACTGTTCATCTAGAGTAGAGCTTCAATTGCGTGAAAAAAGCCTCGCAATAAAAAAAATTCGAGGAATGCTGGAAATTAGAAAGAACAAATGCTGGAAGTGTACAGCTGGTCTCTCAGCATCTGTAAAAGGGGGAAGGAGAGGTCAGTGTCCAAGGTTCACATCTTTCATCAGAACTGAAAACATAAAACAAGAAAATCTCTTTATTCCACTCCACAGACTTGAGCCCATAATCTAGGCCGACACTCCCAGCGCAGTACTGAGGGAGCGCTGCACTGTCAGAGATGCTGTTTTTCGGATGAGACGCTAAACGAGGCCCCGTCTGCCCTCCCAGGTGGACGTAAAAGATCCCACGGCACTATTTTGAAGAAAAGAAGGGGAGTTCACCCCGGTGTCCTGCAGCCAATATTTATCCCTCAACCAACTTCACTAAAAACAGATTATCTGGTCATGTTGCTGTTTGTGGGAGCTTGCTGTGCGCAAATTAGCTGCCGTGTTTCCTACATTACAACAGTGACTATACTTCTAAAGTACTTCATTGGCTGTAAAGTGCTTTGGGACTTCCTGCCGTTATGAACGGGGCTACAGAACTGTAATTTTTTGGTGCTCAGGTCTACTGGAGTGGGACTTGAACCCACGACCTTCACGACTCAGAGGCGAGAGTGTTACCCTATGAGCCACAGCTCACACAGCTCTGGGTGGGGTACCAGCGGCAACCAGTACCCTTGGAACTGCACCTTACCAAGAAGCAGTACCTTCAGGGGGGTAGGGAGCACCTAAGAAGCAAAGAGGGAGTTAATAATTTAAAAAAAAATTATTCTCAGCATGTGGTCTGTGGATGAGATGTAAACCCACATTCTGCAAAGAGACCAATCTGACTGTAGCCAAAGGACCAGCACCAACCTTTATTAATAAATGACCTGTCCCGCTCATTGAAAACAGGTCAGTTCCTCTCAGGATATGGCCGTATATAACCCTCATCCTTGATTCAAGTCGTAAATCTTTCCTGTCTGTTGACCCTCAATTGGTCCACCCCATCAATATGACACAGACCCCCTTGACACAGGAAATGTCTCGAGGCTTGGACTGAAGCACAGATCGTATCAATCAACTTAATCTCAGGTCTCTGCAGGGTCTGGATCCTGTTATAGGTGAAGAGGTCCATCAACAGATGGGCCGCAATAGGAAGAGTGGAAAGGTCACTTGCAGAAACAACCCATAATTCTTTTGAGATCTGCAGCAGCAGAAATTCATCAGACAAAATCCAGATCTCTTTTAGGTTTTTTTACAAGAACACAATTGATTTTTGAAACATGCTTGAATTTCACAACAGAATATAGAGATTTACTTTTTTTTTAAATTTTGTTTCCCAATTCCCCCATTGAATTTTGTTCTTATCGAGTTAATGCTGGGGAACGGAATACTTTCCATTTCAGGCAGCCAGTGTTAACATCAAGACAGATGCTCCATCAATGTGCCTCAGCACCAACCCGAGAAGATCACCCACTACCATAATCAGTGAGACATTTTTCCATTTCCCATATACCGACCATCCTGTGGCCTCTCTCAGTGAGATTGATAGGATGACATTGAACGAGGAGGCAGTTTTGTACTGTATGTGGACACACTCACTCGGAACCAGGGTGAAATTGCTTAAAACTTGTCCACTTAGGTCCCTTGCAACCAATGGACAGAGATTGTACTCTGGGCTTCATTCAGACCCAGCTCCCAGGTGTGAACGGTTAGTGCCCCAGCCCTCCCTGTTCTCTCGAGAATATGCACCTTTAAAGATTGATGCATCCTTGTTTGACTTATGATTGGGCCTCACAAGTGGAGAGAGACAAATCATTCACACTCTTGGCTGTGACATGTTTTATTCATAGCACTTGTAACAGGGACTTTGACCAAAAGAGAATCGATTTTGATGAGCATTTTTATGGCTGTGATTTTACTTCATTATTATGTCCCACCCAGTGCTCCTTGTAGCCTCCCAGCTGATTCCCGCTGCCCTGTTTTCTCTGTCTCCCTGTTACAAATTAACATCCAGCACACAAACGGTTTAGCGCTCATGCTCATTAAATGAGGAGGGAGTTGCAGTTCGGTTTGGAACTGATTGTTCTCCTGGTGCACAGTAGGGTGTTTCCAACAAGCGTCAAGTACTACTTGCACCACCAAGCCAATCTTCAAAAACGGATGCAGGATGCTGAGGACAAGGAGGCCACTTAAACAAGGCAGCCTTCGAGACACACGACAACGCAAAATCATCGAGCAGAAACTGATAGCCAAGTTCCGCACCCATGAGGACGGCCTCAATAGGGATCTCGGGTTCATGTCACGCTACAGAACGTGACTCGACATCGTTGTCTGTTTTTCCAGTTTTTAAAAAAAAGTTAAAAGCTTAACTGCAGACGGCAGCATTTGACACGTTGGACCCCCTGTGACCCACCTCATTGTCTTAGCTGTACTCTGATGTGTCTTTGATGTAATGCCTCCCTAACAGATTGTATCTCTGCAGACACATTGTTCTCTGTATATATATATATACACACACACTGTGTAATCGATCTGTATTCCCTCACTGTACCTGTACCTGAAGAAGGAGCAGAGCTCCGAAAGCTCGTAATTTTAAATAAAACTGTTGGACTATAACCTGGTGTTGTGCGACTTCTCATTTTTGTCCACCCCAGTCCAACACCAGCATCTCCGCATCATAAACAATGTGTGATAAAGGATGATTGATCTGCATGTGTCTAGGGTGGCTCTAAGAAGCTGGCTTTAACAATGTAAACACCAAGATCGGGCTCACGCATATCATTGTCCTACCCTCAAAACAAAACAAGTGGCAAATGTTAAAGCTGCTGAAGTCTAATACTTTGTATATGGAGAGCAGAACAACAGACTGCACTGTCGGAGGTGCCATCTTTCGGATAGACGTAAAAGATCCCACGGCACTATTCAAAGAAGAGCAGGGGGTGGGGGGGGGGTTTCTCCCCGGTGTCCTGGCCAATATTTGTCCCTCATCTTCCAGGAATATGTATGTGGACATCGGGTGAGGACAGAATTGGACTTAATTCTGAAGCCCAGTGCAATCGAATAGTCTGCCAACATTGACTGCCCGGGCTCACACTTGAGCAAGGTACTGGAGGGCATTAACTCCCATGGTACTGTACCCCCACTTTCAGGAGGCAAAGTGTATAAATGAGCTGGAGCAGAAAGGGTCAATATTGCTAGTGCCCTGTCTACAGCGCAGGCTTTATCATTTCTAATCGCAGACATTTTTAAGCCACAAAACATAACGATGAAGGAGCACTGTTGTGTGACCTCATCATCACCTTTTCCTAATATTTCCTTGCATGAGTTCCCCCCTCTCACATCTCCTGCAATTCCGGCCTCTTGCGTGTCGCCAATTTTAATCGCTCCACCATTGGCAGCCATGCCTTCAGCTGCCTAGGCCCTAAACTCCGAAATACCCTCCCTAAACCTTTCCGTCTCTCCGCCTCACTACCTCTCTCTCCTCCTTTAATATGCTCCTTAAAATCCACCTCTTTGACCAAGCTTTTGGTCACCTGTCCTAATATCTCCTTACGCGGCTCGGTGTCAATTTTTGTTTGATAATCGCTCCTGTGAAGCGCCTTGGGACGTTTTTACTGCGTTAAAGGCACGATATAAATGCAAGTTGTGGATGCCAACACATATAGGTGATCGAAAATGGATCTGCCGGGGACCAGTTTCTGAACCTCTGGCGAGGCTTGGCTCAAAACCAACTTTGCACCATCACAATTAATGCCCACATTATACCGGGGACCAGGGGGTCACAAAATCAGACCTGCTGAATGGTAGCATTGTGCACGAAGGGTTAAAGTAAGGATTCCCAGGGAGTCCGTCAAACGGATTAACATGAAATTGACCGTTCCGAGCTGAAATGTGAGTTCGATCCTCCAGTGACAAACAACAATTTTCAAGCCTGTTAAGTGTGTAATGTGGAACAGATGTGAGAGTATTTGTGAGCTGGTACGAGTGAGGAGAGAGAAAGTGAGTGAGAGAGAAAGAGAGAGAAGGGAAGTAGAAAAGCACATGTTAACACAAAGATAAATTCAGGCATGAATGGAAGGGATGTTTACAAATGATTTCTTTGCCCCTTCAGTTTTGCACTCAGTGAGTTGAGGAAATGTAGCTTTCGCTGTCTTATTCTGTTGTTGTCTGCCCATCTTTTATTTATAATAAAGATAAAGCTAATTCTGTTTGCCACATCCTTTAGCAATCTGTCTAACCTTGCTCTAGACTCAAGTTTTGTACCGAGTGTATATCCATCATCTTGCAGAGGTCATATTGCAAAGTGTTGAAAGAATAATAAGAATACAACAAAAGAAAAAAGACAGCCAATCATTTCCTGATGGTTTGATTATGACCTTGGTAACCTAGCCTTTCCATCAGGGCTGGAGCCGGGTATTTACAAGCAGCTGCCAATCTACAGCAACTTCCATCAGTAATTAGCCTCTAATTGACCTGAGCGCGCGCCTAGTTAGATGACTTCGCCAAGGGGAGTAAGTGAGTGCTGGCCTTAAAGGGAGAGGCCAAGTTAGCAGCTAAACATCGCAACCTCCAACAACAAACTCCAGACTACCTGTGAGCAATGCCATGGGAGACGTACCAGCACTGATTTAGTTCTCATTGTATAGACCCCGTCTGCCCCCTCAGGTGATCCCATGGCACTATTTCGAAGAGCAGGGGAATTCTCCCTGGTGTCCTGGGCCCATATTTATCCCTCAACCAACATCACTAAAACAAATGATCTGGTCATTTATCACATTGCTGTTTGTGGGTTCTTGCTGTGCATAAATTGGCTGCTGCATTACCTACATTACAACAGTGACTACACTTCAAAAAGTACTTCATTGGCTGTTAACCGTTCTGGGACGTCCTGAGGTCATGAAAGGTGCTATAGAAATGCAAGTTCGTTCTTTCTTTTCTTCCTTCTATTGGTAATCCCCAGCTGCGGAACAAGCAAGCCGCTCTTTGACCTTAACACACCACTGAAGGCTTCCATGCTTGCAGCAGGAAAATACCACACGCCAGGCTTTTATTTCCATCAGATGAGAGAGGTCGAATGAAAAGGGGAACTGTATCACTTTTAGCCATCAATTCATGACATTAGCAAAATCTGAAACAGTAGTAAAAGTTTCTTAAAACAAATCCCCTCTTTTAGAAAGGCATGTACTACATTAACATCAGCGTGTGCTCAAATTGGCTGCTGCGTTTCCTACATTACAACATTGACTGAGCTTCAAAAAGTACTTCATTGGCTGTAAAGCACTTTGGGATGTCCTGAGGTTGTGAAAGGCGCTATATAAATGCAAGTCTGTCTGTCTTCTTTCTTTCTAATTATTACTATTTTTTTATTTTGCCAAAAATGTCCCACCTCACATCTCGCACTGTGCAGTTAGTGCAAGATTACCTTTAGCCTCTTCTGTCAGTCTGCCTCTGGATCATTCCTGATGTGGAGAGAAGGCACTGTGTAAGTGCATTGCTGGCCTGTAGGGGGCAGACTGAGCAGCTAGGGTCCAAAATACCAATAGCCGACACAGTGTTCCTGGCAGCAAACTGGCCGCAATGATCACGGAGTCTGAACTCCTGCCGTCATCCAATTTACCTCATAGAATCATACAGCAAATAAGGAGGTCATTCGGCCCATCGTGCCTGTGCCGGCTCTCTGAAAGGTCATCGACCTGAAACGTTAACTCTTTCTCTCTCCACGGATGTTGTCTGGCCCGCTGAGTTTTTCCAGTGTTTTCTGTTGTTATCTCTGAAAGAGCGATCCAATTAGTCCCACTCCCCTGCTCTTTCCCCATAGCTCTGCAAATTTTTCCTTTTCAAGTATTTATCCAATTCCCTTTTGCAAGTTACTATTAAATCTGCTTCCACCGCCCTTTCAGGCCGTGCTTTCCAGATCACAACAACAACTTGCGTTTATATAGCACCTTTAATGCAGTAAAACGACCCAAGACGCTTCACAGAAGCGATTATCAAACAAAATTTGACACTGAGCCACACAAGGAGATATTAGGACAGGTGACCAAAACCTTGGTCAAAGAGGTAGGTTTTAAGGTGCGTCTTATAGGAGGAGAGAGAGGCAGAGAGGTTTAGGGAGCGAATTCCAAAGCCCAGGCCTCAGCAGCTGAAGACACAGCCACCAATGGTGGAGCGATTAAAATCGAAAAATCGAGGATGCGCAAGAGGCCAGAATTGGAGGAGCGCTGATATCTTGGAGGGTTGTATAAAACAATTTCTCCTCATCTCCCCTCTGGTTCTTTTGCCAATTACATTGAATCTGTGTCCTCTGGTTACCAACCCTCCTGCCATCGGAAAGAGTTTCTACTTATTTACTCTATCAAAACCCCTTCATGATTTTGAACGCCTCTATTAAATCTCCCCCTTAACTTTCTCTGCTTTAAGGAGATTAATCCCAGCTTCTCCAGTCTCTCCATGTAACTGAAGCCCCTCATCCCTGGTACCATTCTAGTTATTCTCCTCTGCACCCAGCTCCATGGACTTGACATCCTTTCTATAATGTGGTGCCCAGACTGGACACAATACTCCAGCTGAGGCCTAACCAGTGATTAAATCACCTCTCACGAACATCTATTCAAACAGTGTGCCCCGCATCCCACGGCAATCTCATGTCAACATCGGACAGCGCTGGAAACATCCGCACATCATTTAAATGGGAATTTATGCTCACTGCCCAAATCTCACTTAACAATAGCAAGTGTGTCACATTCCTTCATCTGCAAAAAATTCACAAAAGGTGTCTTACCAGGTCCGGCCAATAGAAGGAGTGCAACACACACTCTGAAAACAAGCCAGGAGTCTCACAGCTTCCTCTTGCACTGCATCTACATTAGAGCACTGCTCTTAAAAAAGAAAGAAGTTGCATTTCTATAGCGCCTTTCATGACCTCAGGATGTCCCAAAGTGCTTTACAGCCAATGAAGTAGTTTTGAAGTGTAGTCACTGTTCTAATGTAGGAAACGCAGCAGTCAATTTGCGCACAGCAAGGTCCCACAAATAGCAATGTGATAATGACCAGATCATCTGTTTTAGTGATGTTGGTTGAGGGATAAATATTGGTCCCAGGACTCCCCCGCTTTTCTTCAAAATATTCCTGGAGGTGTCATCACATGACCTCCTGCCTCCAACTGCCCCACCCCCACACTCCCGCCATTGGTCGCCCGACATGTCCATCCTCACAGGGTCGCGCCTTCCCACGGCCAATTAGAAACCGACAGACTCTTCGTTACCCGATTGGATAATGCTTGGCTGTCAGTCAAATGGCCTTTTTTCTCTCATGTCCAACAATTTTAGAACTAATGAACAAAAGAGAGTTACCCCTATGATTTTTCTCCCAGGTTTTGCTCGCAGCAGTGCCCTGGAGATTAGTCTTTAATTCCTGGAGACTCCAGGGCAATCCTGGAGGGTTGGCAACCCTGGTACCCTGTGGAGGTGCCCACTGGGGAAGCTTCAAGCCACTCTGGCATCTAATTCCTAGCCACCCCTCTGAGGAAGTAGCAAATGGAGCATTCCTGTTAGGGGGTGGGCCAGGGAAGGGAGGGTGAAGCTGGTGGTTCAGTCCTAATTCTGCAATGACACAGCCAGCAGTTTGTTCATCGCAGTGCTTGTCTCTGGAGTGTATCCTGCAGGAGGACCTTTAACACAATGTTGAGTGGAGAGGGGGCATCAAGAGGACGAATCCTACTGGAAATACACAACGATGGTCACAGTCACAACCTGCCTTGTGGGGGTCAGTGTGTCTTTTCATTACAAATTACCAATAACTTGACCTTAACGTGGGGTTTGAGTGTGAATCAGATTTCCAGCCCTTTATTAAAAGTGCGTTGACTTAACCAGCTCATTCTGTGTAAACTCTGCTTTTCAGGTGACTGTTCTTTTATGATGTCTGACGGGTTGTATAGCTGTTGTGTTAAACAGGCTAAATGCTTGACCATATGTCTGGCTGTACACACAATAAATGAATTGGGTTTCTGCGGGCAGCTACTGTCTAACTATATTCGGCTGGTCCACAGGTTTCTCACGTTAAGATAAAGCTAACTGCAAAAGTTCAATAAATATTTAATTGTGTAATTGTAATTAGACAGGATCCTGCCTTGTTCATTTTACAAGGAAAATTCCTCACTTTAGAACTCGTTCCCTCCTGATTATTTCTGCTGGATGAAAAAGGAAGGCTCTCATTTATTTATAGCAGGATTTCCCAAAGCGCTTTACAGCCAATGAAGTACTTTTTGAAGTGTAATACACTGTTACAATGTAGGAAACGCGGCAGTCAATTTGCGCACAGCAAGCTTCCACAAACAGCAGTTTGATGATGACCAGATAGTGATTAGTGTTTTAGTGATGTTGGTTGAGTGATAAATATTGGCCCAGGACACCGGGGAGAATTCCCCTGCTCTTCTTTGAAATAATGCCATGGGATCTTTTGCGTCCACCTGAGCGGGCAGACGGGGGCCTCGGTTTAACGTCTCATCCGAAAGACAACACCTCTGATATTGCAGCGCTCCCTCAGTACTGCAGCCTGAATTATGGGCTCAAGTCTCTGGAGTGAACATAGAACATAGAAAAATAGGAGCAGGAGTAGGCCATTCGAGCCTGCTCCGCCATTCAATATGATCATGACTGATCCTCTATCTCAATACCATATTTTCCCCCTCTCCCCATACCCCTTGATGCCTTTTGTGTCTAGAAAAGGCATCTAGTGGGGCTTGAACCAACAACCTTCCAACTCAGAGGCGAGAGTGCTACCCACTGAGCCACGGCTGAATATTTGCTGCCTGGCTTTCGTCCCTCTGCTCTCGGAGGAGCCGTCTCCTGCCGGGATTCACAGCTACACTTGCCCTCCGGTGCCTCAACTAACTGACTGTTCAGCACGTGTGGGCCGGCTATTTGAGCGCGTGGTGCCTCACAGCTGAAGCCCACACAGGCGCACTTTCCAGTAGTGTTCACTAGACAGTGATCAAGAGCAGGAACCTTAGCTCGTTGTTTGTATTTTTTTACCCCTCTCTAGCCCATTGGTGCTGAGCCCAGTTGTAGCACTCCTACCAATTGCTGCTCTGACATCCAAGCATGTCTGGCAGGAACAAGTGACTCTGGGCCTATGCTTCCCAAGCTCTCCAGCACTGGGGGTTTTCCTCGCCTCATGTCTGTTGTAGACTCATTGATAGAGATTGATTGCTACGATTAGTCAACAACTCCATTGTCATTGTATCGTGCGACTACCAGGATGTTGGTAGGTGAGCTAGATGGACCTTGGTCTTGTTTGCTCTAGTGATTCCTATGTTCCGTTATCAGCTAACTCTGTACAGACAGGGGATTCAGTCGGGAATTCCAGCTCCCTGTTGTTCTGTAGTGTTTTTTATGCATGCATGTTTTATTTAATCTGGAGAATTTCAAAGAGACTCCAATTTGTGGGGAAAATAATAACAAGAAATGGAGATGGGGGGTTAAAAAAAAATCAAAATAATTAAGCTTTTATTCTTGGTTTCAACCCTTTCCTCTCTCAGTAACCCAGATTTTAATTGGTGATTAATCCTACAACCCTAGGAATAGGCAGCTGAAGGCACAGCCGCCAATGGTGGAGCAATGAAAACTGGGGATGTGCTCGTGGCCAGAATTGGAAGAGCGCAGAGGTCTCGGAGGGTTGTAGGGCTGGAGGAGGTTATAGCGAGGGGCGAGACCATGGAGGGATTTGGGGAAAAAATAGATGAGAATTTTAAAATCGAGGCGTTGCCGGACCGGGAGTCAATGTTAGGTCAGCGAGCACAGGGGTGATGGGTGAACGGGGCTTGGTGCGAGTTAGGATACGAGTCTGGATTTACCCGGTTCACACTGCGGCCGAACATTCAGAGCATTGGCTACAACACTGCCGCAGCCGCATGTGAAGCTCGACCATGCGCTGTTGCTCGAAAGTCACAATTGCGACTTTAGGAAAAGGTGCACTCAGGTCAGAAACGTGTAAAGCTCATAGCCAGCAATCTTTGCCCACTCCCTCTCCGACCCCGCAACAACTAAACCTATTGTAGTGGCAAGGGTGCTTGGTGCTGTTGGCGATTTGCCTCTCCAGGTCCCTTGGAGACCCGTGAGGAAGTCCTCAGTCCCTTGGAGGGCAGGGCTGTCCTAATGACAGGGCCTGAATCGGCAGCATCTCCCAAACCCGTCACCTCCACCACCTGGAACGACAAGGGCAGCAGGTGCATGGGAAACCACCAGCTCCAAGTTCCCCTCCAAGTCGCACATCATCCTGTCGGCCGTTCCTTCATCATCGCTGGGTAAAAATAAAGGAACTCCTGACCTAACAGCACTGTGGGAGTACCTTCACCACATGGACTGCAGCGGTTCAAGGAGAAGGCCCACCACCACCTTCTCAAGGGTAATTAGGGATGGGCAATAAATGCTAGTTTTGTCAGTGACGCCCACATCCTGAGAATGAATAAAAAACAGTTGGCAGCAGAGTATAATAAGCCACCAGTTATTAATCTGCCCCTCCTTTTTCACTGGCTCTGTATTTGCTTAAAAGCTGTTAATCTCCAACATCTTCCAGTTCTGATGAAAGGTCGTCGACCTGAAACGTTAACTCTTGTTTCTCCCTCCACAGCTGTTACGTGACCTTTGTTTTAATTTATTCTCGGGATGTGGGCGTCGCTGGCAAGGCCGGCATTTATTGCCCATCCCCTAGTTGCCCTTGAGACGATGGTGGTGGGCCCTCTTCTTGAATCATGCAGTCCGTGTGGTGAAGGTGCTGTTAGGTAGGGAGTGACCTGCTGTGTGCTTCCAGCGTGTTCTATTTTTATTTCAGATTTCCAGTATTTTGCTGTTGTTTTACAAGTTACGAAGCGGTGTGTATCAGTGAGAGATCTGTAGGGTGTCTCTCCGCGGATTCTACTGCTATTACACCAGCACCTTAAAGTGATATCCAATCAGGAGGATACCGGGAGTGCTGTAAGACCTCTATGAATGGGCCACTGGATTATGCTACGTGGTTTTATTTGAGAACTACATCTTGTTTACATTAATGTTAGCGAGTTTAGTTTTTTTTTAAAACAAAAGAAAGTTAATTCCTCTCCTACTGAGACTTTGGAAAGTTACGTCAAGTCTACAGCACAGAAACAGGCCATTCGGCCCAACTGGTCTATGCCTGTGTTTATGCTCCACACGAGCCTCCTCCCACCCCTCTTCATCTAACCCCACCAACATATCATAGTCATAGAGTTATACAGCACAGAAAGAGGCCCTTCGGCCCATCAAGCCCTAACTATTCTAATCCCATTTTCCAGCACTTGGTCCGTAGCCTTGTATGCTATGGCGTTTCAAGTGCTCATCTAAATGCTTCTTGAATGTTGTGAGGGTTCCTGCCTCTACCAGCCTTTCAGGCAGTGAGTTCCAGATTCCAACCACCCTCTGGGTGAAAAAGTTTTTCCTCAAATCCCCCCTAAACCTCCTGCCCCTTACCTTGAAACTATGCCCCCTGGTTATTGACCCCTCTACTAAGGGGAAAAGTTCCTTTCTATCTACCCTATCTAGGCCCCTCATAATTTTGTACACCTCAATCAGGTTCCCCCCTCAGCCTTCTCTGATCTAAGGAAAACAACCCCAGCCTGTCCAGTCTCTCTTCATAGCTGAAGCACTGCAGCCCAGGTAACATCCTGGTGAATCTCCTCTGCACCCTCTCCAATGCAATCACATCCTTCCTATAGTGTGGCGACCAGAACTGCACACAGTATTCCAGCTGTGGCCTAACTAGCGTTTTGTACAGCTCCATCATAACCTCCCTGCTCTTATATTCTATGCCTCAGCTAATGAAGGCAAGTATATCCTTCTATTCTTTTCTCCCTCACGTGTTTATCTAGCTTCCCCTTTAATGCATCTACACTATTCGCCTCAACTACTCCTTGTAGTAGCGAGTTCCACATTCTAACCACTCTCTGGGTAAAGAAGTTTCTCCTGAAATCCCTATTGGATTTATTAGTGACTATCTTATATTTATGACCTCTAATTTTGTTCTATCCCACAGGTGGAAACATTTTCTCTACATCTACCCTATCAAACCCTTTCAGAATTTTGAAGACCTTTATCAGGTCACCCCTCTTTTCTAGAGGAAAAAGCCCCAGCCTGCTCATCTTCTCCTGATTAAAAAATTGAAGTAGAAAATACAATAGCTACCACACCCAGTACCTCAGTAGGTCAGTGCTCTGATTAGCAGAACCAATTTACACCAGGAAGGTCTCGGGTTCCAGCCCTGGGCTGTGCTGAGTTAGCTGATCTCAGCCTGGATTACAGTGTGGAGGGGGGGTTATGGTGTGAGGGAGGGGAGGGCTACAATTGACATCAGCTGGGGGTGGGGGGAGGTGGGGGAGGCTACATTTGACTTCAGTATCCCTGGGTTGGGAAGGGGAAAATCCGACTCCTGATTGCAATCCCGTGACTCCTGGATAATGCCTATGTTTCTTTTATACAAGCAAAGGATGTGATGCCCTTGCAGTGGAATAGCCAACTGTACAGTTTAGTGTTGCACATGGAGAATGGTTACATAAAGAAAGTGCTGGAAATATACGGCAGATCTGTCGGCATCTGTGGAGTTCTGACAAAGGGTGACCACCTGAGGCAGTAGATATCCCTTTAAGAAGCTAGAAAGATCTTGCATTCCTATAGCGTCTTTCACGACCTCAGGACGTCCCAAAGCGCTTTACAGCCAATGAAGAACTTTTGAAGTGTAGTCACTGTTGTAATGTAGGAAATGTGGCAGCCAATTTGCGCACAGCAAGCTCCCACAAACAGCAATGTGATAATGACCAGATAATCTGTTTTTTTTAGTGGTGTTGTTTATGGGATAAATATTGGCCAGGACATCGGGGAGAACTCCCCTGCTCTTTTTCGAAATAGTGCCATGGGATCTTTTACGTCTACCTGAGAGAGCAGACGGGACCTCGGTTTAACGTCTCATCTGAAAGACGGCACCTCCGACAGCGCTGCACTCCCTCGGTACTGCACTGGAGTGTCAGCCTGGATTTTTGGATTTTCTGGAGTGGGACTTGAACCCACAACCTTCTGACCCAGAGGCAAGAGTGCCACCCACTGAGCCACGGCTGATGTCAGACATTGGTCTGTATTTCTGGCACTCTGGTTTAATTTCAGTTTCTTCGTATCTCCCAACATGTTGAATAGTCAGTGGGCCGGGTACCCGTGGCGCCCTAACCCAGCACATTTATGGAGAAACTGGAGGGGTGAAAAGAAGAGATTTTAGCCTCAAAAACAGTCCGTGTAAGTGTGGGCAATGTTCCTTATAAGCTGCGTAGCTGACTCACCGGCTTTTAAATGCAAAAACTGCGCATGAGTGGATTTTTGAATGGGCCACGCAGCCCATTAACGGGGCCGTGGGCCCCC
Organism: Squalus acanthias; assembly: GCA_030390025.1. NCBI lineage: Eukaryota > Metazoa > Chordata > Chondrichthyes > Squaliformes > Squalidae > Squalus > Squalus acanthias. The sequence goes on along the minus strand of CM059440.1, from coordinate 62,175,580 downwards.
CAATAAATTAGATGGACTATTGAGTGAGAGACTCCCAAATGCCGAAGGGCATGAGGTTTTAATTGTTGGGACTGACACAAGTATTACATCAGTTTGGATATTTTTGAAGGGCATTGGTGCACTGTGTGGGAGCAAGGCTGCGGTTTCTGTCTCGGGATCTACAGAATAAAACCACTGTTTTCCAAAATACACCGTCATCCCCCGAAAAGATTCCAATCAACAAGTAGTGTGTCTGTAACTGGGTCTGGTTGGTGAGCAGAGAGGTAACGCACAGTGCGGGTGTGAAAGGTCACTATGGCCATATGCAGAAGATGAACAGAGAGCGGACAGATCGAAGGGATCGAGTGCTCTCTTTTTTTTTCCTGTGTTTCCAGATGACTCTTTTTTGTTCTGAATTTTTGAAAGGGCAGCCGGGTCCTTGCTTTAACCTCTCCCTCTTCCTGGCCACTGTCTGAGGCTGAAGCAGACTATTCACAACCTTGGTGTCAGATTTGACCCCGAGATGAGCTTCCGACCACATAGCCCGCCTACTTCCACCTCCGTAACATCGCCCGTCTCCGCCCCTGCCTCAACTCATCTGCTGAAACCCTCATCCATGCCTTTGTTATCTCCAGACTCGACTATTCCAGTGCTCTCCTGGCTGGCCTCCCATCTTCCACCCTCCATAAACTTAAGCTCACCCAAAACTCGGCTGCCCGTACCCTAACACACTCCAAGTCCCGTTCGCCCATCACCCCTATGCTCGCTGACCTACATTGGCTCCGGGTTGAGCAACGCCTCGATTTTAAAATTCTCATCCCTGTTTTCAAATCCCTCCATGGCCTCGCCCCTCCCTATCTCTGTAACCTCCTCCAGCCCCACAACCCACCGAGATCTCTGCATTCATCCAATTCTGACCTCTTTCGCATCTCTGATTTTAATCGCTCCACCATTGGCGGCCGTGCCTTCAGCTGCCTGGGCCCTAAGCTCTGGAATTTCCACCCTAAACCTCTCCGCCTCTCTACCTCTCTCTTTAAGACACTCCTTAAAACCTACCTCTTTGACCAAGCTTTTGGTCACCTGCCCTAATATCTCCTTATGTGGCTCGGTGTCAGTTTTTATCTGATTTACGCTCCTGTGAAATGCCTCCGGACGTTTTACTATGTTAAAGGCGCTATATAAATGCAAGTTTTTGTACCAAAGCGAGGGCCTCAGCTCAAGACAGCGTAAATATGGGTTTGTTGTAAACATTTGTTGTTTGGGAATGTTTTCAAAAGTACAAAACCTAAACAAGTCCCAATAAAGAGAGAAACTGCAAATGCTGGAAAACTGAAATAAAGTCCGGGATAGACACAGTCCGAGAGAAAAGAGGCAGGTTTACGTATCAGGAGGCAATACTGATGAAAGGTCTCTCCATTAACCAATCCTTTCTCTTTCAAATGCTGACTGATTTGGTGTGTACTTCATTTCTTGCTTTTAATTACTGTAACATCACTAAAACAGGTTACCTGGTCATTATCATATTGCTGTGTGTGGGAGCTTGCTGTGCGCAAATTGGCTGCCTTGTTTCCTACAACAGTGACTACACTTCAAAAATTGTTCACTGGCTGTGAAGCACTTTGGGGCGTCCTGCGGTCATGAAAGGCTCTCTCTCTCTTTCTTTCTCTCTCACTCTCTCTCTCTTTTTCTCTTTCTCTCTCGCTCTTTTTCCTTTCTCTCTTTTCTTTCTCTTTCTCTCTCTTTTTCATTCTTTTTGGGGTTTTTTCTCTTGGTCTCTTTTCTATTTCTTTCTCTCTTTTCCTCTTTCTGTTCTTTCTTTCTCTCTCCCTGTTTTTCTCACTTCCTTTCTTTCTAAAAAGCTCCTCACACCTGGTGGAATTCTCAAACCTTTTTTTATTCCGTCTTTGCCTGGAATTCAATTCTGTCAATTCTCTAGTCAAGGATTCGCCCCTCCCCCTGGTCTCTGCCCCTCCCCCAACAACAGGGCCCCAGCACAGGATACAATCAGCCATCTTTGCCTCTTATCGTTGCACTTTACTGACCATCTAACGAAACCCAGATGTCTGTGCGAAGCTGACTGACTGAGCTGACATCCATCATCACTGAGAAGCCCAGAGACTTTGCAGTCCCTTCCAGGTTGTGTGTTACTGATATTCCCAGCAGTACTGGCCCCAGGGTTACCAACTCTGGTTGGGTGTATTCCTGGAGGTTTCATTACATGACCTAAGAACATAAGAAATAGGAGCAGGAGTCGGCCATTTGGCCCCTCGAGCCTGCTCCGCCATTCAATAAGATCATGGCTGTTCTTCTACCTCATCTCCACTGTCCTGCACTATCCCCATATCCCTTGATTCCCTTAATATCCAAAAATCTATTGATCTCTGTCTTGAATATACTCAACGACTGAGCCTCCACAGCCCTCTGGGGTAGAGAATTCCAAAGATTCACCACCCTCTGAGTGAAGAAATTTCTCCTCATCTCAGTCCTAAATGGCCGACCCCTTATTCTGAGACTGTGACCCCTGGTTCTAGACTCCCCAGCCAGGGGAAACATCCTCCCTGCATCTACCCTGTCAAGCCCTGTAAGAATTTTGTATGTTTCAATGAGATCACACCTCATTCTTCTAAACTCCAGAGAATATAGGCCTAGTCTACTCAGTCTCTCCTCATAGGACAATCCCCCCATCCCAGGAACCAGTCTGGTGAACCTTCGTTGAACTCCCTCTATGGCAAGTATATCCTTCCTTGGGTAAGGAGACCAAAACTGCACACAATACTCCAGGTGTGATCTCACCAGGGCCCTATATAATTGCAGTAAGATGTCTTTACTCTTTTATACTCAAATCCTCTTGTAATAAAGGCAAACATACCATTTGCTTTCCTAATTGCTTGCTGTACCTGCATGTTAACTTTCAGTGATTCATGTACAAAGACACCCAGGTCCCTCTGAACACCAACATTTCCCAATCTCTCACCATCCTGCCTCCAACCGCCTCACCCAGTCAAACAGTCAATTTTCCATCTCCAATATTTTAAAAACTAATATTCAAAGAAAATGGGGAAAAAAAACTTTTTTTTTAATGCGCCAATGATATTCCTCCCTGGGTGTTGCTCGCAGCGGTGTCCAGGAGATTCACATTAATTCCTGGAGGGTCCAGGACAATCCTGGAGGGTTGGCATCCCTAACTGCCCCAGGAACCTACAGATACTGGATTTCTTTGTTGGGAGTTTATAGCTGCTTACTCCTTCTAAACTACATGGGTTCTCGGACAGAGGCAGCCATCTTAGTAAAATACCGCAGTTATTTAGTTTTTAAAGTTTACTCCAGATCTGTCAGTTATTACTGAGAACTTTGGGTGAGGGCCCAAGACCTGTGCAGGCCAACACCAAGAATGAGGGAGTAGGAGACAAAGTGAATCCAGGGTTGCCAACTCTGGTTGGAGGTATTCCTGGAGGGTTTGATCACATGACAACTGGTCATATGACATATAATCATGTGGCATTTGCAAATGTTGTTGTACGTACCTTCTAAAGGTTGGGTCCACTGTAGTTGAGTGTTAAACTCCATTCCCTAGCCACCGACTCCATCCCTCAATGGCCACTGTCCGCGCGCTGCTGAAACAGACCGTTCGCAACCTTGGTGTCGTATTTGACCCTGAGCTGAGCTTCCGTCCCCATATCCTCTCCATCACCAAGACCGCCTACTTCCGCCTCCATAACATCGCCCGTCTCCGCCCCTGCCTCAGCTCACTTGCTGCTGAAACCCTCAGTCATGCCTTTGTTATCTCTAGTTGCAACTATTCCAATGCTCTCCTCGCTGGACTCCCACCTTTACACCCTCCGTAAACTTGAGCTCATCCAAAACTCTGCTGCCCATAACCTAACTCGCATCAGGTTTTGTTCACCCTCGCCCCTCCCTATCTCTGTAACTTCCTCCAGCTCTATAACCCTTCGAGATCCTATTCTGGCCTCTTGCGCATCCCCGATTTTAATCGCTCCACCATTGGCGGCTGTGCCTTCTGCCGCCTGGACCCTAAGCTCGGGAATTCCCTCCTTAAACTCTCTGCCTCTCTACCACTGTCTCCTCCTTTACGATGCTCCTTAAAACCTACCTTTTTGACCAAACTTTTGGTCATCAGTCCTAATATCTCTTTGCAGAGTGAGTTGATATGATCTGGGATGCACTGTCTGAAAGGCTGGTGGAAGCAGATTCAATAGTAACTTACAAAAGGGAATTGGATATATACTTGAAGTGGGAACATTTGCAGGGCTACGGGGAAAGAGCAGGGGGAGAGAGACTAATTGGAGAGCTTTCTCAAAGAGCCGGCACAGACACGATGGGCCGAATGGCCTCCTACTGTGCTATGACATTCTATGATTCTATGTGGCTCGGTGTCGAATTGTGTTTGATCACGCTCCTGTGAAGCGCCTTGGGATGTTTTACTACGTTAAAGGCGCTATATAAATGCAAGTTGTTGTTTGCAAACGTGCGGATGTGCCACAGTTTCACCCACGCACGTGGGAATGTGAGACATTGCTTGTGTTTGCACCGACACTTGTCTTCGGCCGTTCTTTAAAATACACCAGGAGAAAACTGGCTCGTGGTGCGAAGTTTTTGCTCCTCGGTTTTACGGTTCAAAACCAGACGCTGGTCACCCTATCGGAGACGGATGTTTTCTGAAGTTTATGAGTTATTAGTACATTTCATTTATAAAAAAAATAATAACCCAGCAGCTGCAGATTCCTGAGGGAATTTTCAGTGTGGGGATTTCCTCACTAATGCCCTTTAACTTGCTCTCCACATTCTAGCAGTTTAAAAAAAAAACCCGAGAAAAAGCAACTTCAACAGAAAGTGTCGGAAAGGAACAGCAGGTGGCTCAGTACCTGAAAGTGAAAGATAGACCATCCTCACAACACAAGGGGTCGATTTACATCCACCTGAGAGGGGGGGACGGGGCCTCGGTTTAACGTCTCATCTGAAAGACAGCACCTCCGACAGTGCAGCATAGAATCGTAGAATGATACAGCACAGAAGGAGGCCATTCGGCCCATCATGCTTGTGCCGGCTCTTTGAAAGAGCGATCCAATTAGTCCCACTCTCCTTGCTCTTTCCCCATAGCTCTGCAATTTTTTTCCCCTTCAAGTATTTATCCAATTCTCAAGTTACTATTGAATCTGCCTCCACAGCCCTTTCAGGCAGTGTGTTCCAGATCATAACAACTCGCTGTGGGGAAAAAAGTGTTTCCTCATGTCGCCTCTGGTTCTTTTGCCAATCACCTTAAATCTGTGTCCTCTAGTTACCAACCCTTCTGCCACTAGAAACAGTTTCCCCTTAGTTACTCGATCAAAACCATTTGCTCCCCAGTGCTGCACCGGGAGTGTCGGCCTAGAATATGTCCTCAAGCCTCTGGAGTGGGCCTTAAACCCACGACCTTCTGATGAAGGACTGCCTATTTGCGTGTGGCTGCACTTTTAAAGAACAGAAGCATAACCACTTGATGTAAAAACAAACAAAAAAAAATGCTGGAAACACACAGCAGGTCTCTCGGCATCTATGGAAAGAACAGGCACGTTTCCGAATGGGAAGCTTAACCGGTTCCACGAACTCATCTGTTTCTCTCCACAGATGCTGCCTGATCTGCTGAGTGTTTCCAGCATTTTCTGTCTTTGTTTCAGATTTCCAGCATCTGCAGTGTTTTGCGTTTTACTGACCGGTTGATAATTGACTGTAATTATTGAGCATTCTCCTCCTTTCCTCTTCCCCTCTGTGTTTCCAGCTGTTGTTTGCCTACTTGTCGCTTTGACTGGTTTACAATGGTGTAAAGTGCTTAAAACAGAACCATTACATCATCCACAGGAGCCACTGGCGAGAGAGTCTGTTAGCAGGGATTTAAAATGCGAGACAGAGACCGAGAAATGCTGGCAGTTCAAAGCGGTCAATCTGTCTCTGTGAAGAGAACTTTAATGTTTTGAATATAACCTTTCGTTTGACTTGCTGCGTATTTCCAGCATTTGCAGTTTCTTGTTGCTATTCCAACGCTCTCCTGGCTGGGCTCCCATCTTCCACCCCTCCGTAAACTTGAGCTCATCCAAAACTCTGCTGCCTGTATCCTAACTCGCACCAAGCCCCATTCACCCAACACCCCCTGTGCACGCTGACCTACATTGGCTCCCGGTCCGGTAACTCCTCTTTTTTTAATTCTCATCCTTGCCTTCAAATCCCTCCATGGCCTCGCCCCCTCCATATCTCTCTAACCTCCTCCAGCCCGACAACCGATGTTCCCTGTAAACTGTGCGGCCGCACTGCGCTCCAGGGATTCTGTGCAGCTGGTTTTTCAATACTAAAAATGCGCATGCGCGGTATTTTGAATGGTCTGTGTGGCCCCTTAAAGGGCCTGCACAGCGCCGAAAGAAAGGGGGAAAAATTGAGTGGCGCTAACTTCACCGGGGCGCTACTTTTAGCGCCCCGAAAAAATTAGCACCCCCGCGGCTGAAATTGAGTTGTAGCGCCCCAAGAGGGAAGCAGCACCCCGCCTCCCTCTTGGGGCGCTGCGAGGGAATATCGCAGCGATACGTGGCGCAGCACCACGCGCTGCGGCACGTTGGCCGCGGTACAGCAGGCTTTCCTCCCCTTCTTAAAGGGGAGGGGCCTTGCGCAGCGTGACCCGGGGCCCAGCTGGGCCACCGGGATCGGAGTGCCGGCAAAAGAGCCCGGCACTCGAGAAGTGCCGGGCTCATGGAGCGCAGCCGGCATTCCGCGAGGGTGGGGGGTGCTCAGGAGGCCAGGGACGGCAGCGGAGGCAGGTGCTGGCAGGCAGCCAGCAACAAAAATGGCCGCCCGGCACCTCGCCTTTAAATAGCGCCGCCCCGGCCGCAGGTAGGCCCCCCTGACCCCATCGGACATAGCGTCCGGTGGTAAATCAGGGGGCGCTACCGAAGATCACGGCCAGGGCGCGAGCGGGGCACTGCGCACGGCGATGACGTCATCGCCAGCGGCGCAGCTCCGAGGTGCGCTACCGGTTACCGCCACCGCTAACCTCCCGCTGAATTTCGCGGGAGGTGTTGGCGGCGCCGTGCCCGGGCGCTAGTTTCTTTGCGCCCCGTTAGCGCCCTCTTAGGGTGCAAAGCAACCGAATTTTTCCCCAAAGATTTGCATCTCTATAGCGCCTTTCATGACCACCGACGTCTCAAAGCGCTTTACAACCAATGAAGTACTTTTGGAGTGTAGTCACTGTTGTAATGTGGAAAATGCGGCAGCCAATTTGCGCACAGCAAGCTCCCACAAACAGCAATGTGATAATGACCAGATAATCTGTTTTTGTTATGTTGGTTGAGGGATAAATATTGGCCCAGGACACCGGGGATAACTCCCCCGCTCTTCTTCGAAATAGCACCATGGGATCTTTTACGTCCACATGAGAGAGCAGACGGGGCCTCGGTTTAACGTCTCATCTGAAAGACAGCACCTTCGACAGTGCAGCACTCCTTCAGCAGTGCACTGTGAGTGTCAGCCTAGCTTTATGTGCACAAGTCCCTGGAGTGGGACTTGAACCCACAACCTTCTGACTCCGAGGCGAGTGTGCTACCAACTGAGCCAATGCTGACAAGGGAACATTGCCTACAACCCTCCAAGATCTCTGCACTTCCCCAATTCTGGTCTCTTGAGCATCCCAAATTTGTGTTACTCCACCATTGGCAGCCGTGATTTCACTGCCTAGGCCCCACGCTCTGGAACACCCTCCCTTAACCTCTCCGCCTCTCTCACCTCCTTTAGATCGCTCCTTAAAACCAAGCTTTTGGTCACCTGTCCTGATATCTCCTTATGTGGCTCGGTGTCAAATTTTGTTTGATAACGCTCCTGCAAAGCGCCTTGGGATGTTTTATTACATTAAAGGTGCTGTATAAATGCAAGTTGTTGTTGATAAAATGAGTACAAACCGGTGCCGGAAGGTCATAGAATGGAGGTGTTACAGTCAACTGCTTTCAGTTGCCACGTGTGATCGCACAGCCTCAGGGTTGTAACTCAATTAAAGAGGTGTTGGTGGTTACAGATTCTCAGATACCCTGATTTGAGAAGCTATCAGCCAGTGAAATGCAGCTTCGGATTGTGTGTGCATTTTTAATTTCACCTGCAGTTTGCTCCGTATCCCGCTCCCCACGACGGTACTGCTTCTAGTTGAGGTGCAGTTCCAAGGGCACTGGTTGCCCGCTGGTACCTCACCCAGAGCTGTGAGCCGTGGCTCAGTGGGTGACACTCTTGTTTGTGAGTCTGAAGGCTCTACTCGGAGCTCCGACACGGCAAGAGAGCCCTAGATGGGCAGAGGAAACGCTTCAAGGACACCCTCAAAGCCTCCTTTGAAAAAAGTGCAACATCCCCACCGACACCTGGGAATCCCTGGCCCAAGACCGCACAAAGTGAAGGAGAAGCATCCGGGAAGGCGCCGAACTCCTCGAGTCTCTTCGCCGGGAGCAAGTGGAAGCCAAGCGCAAACTGCGGAAGGAGCGCACGTCAACCCCACCCACCCGCCCCTTCAACCACCGTCTGCCCCACCTGTGACAGAGACTGTAGGTCCCACATTGGACTCATCAGTCACCTGAGAACTCATTTTTAATGTGGAAGCAAGTCATCCTCGGTTCCGAGGGACTGCCTAAGAAGAAAGAGGAGAAGAAATGTGGGATTAAGTCCAGAGACATGAGCACAAAATCTTTCTATAGCGCCTTTCACAACCTCAGGACGTCCCAAAGTGCTTTACAGCCAATGAAGTATTTTTGAAGTTTAAATGTGGCTGCCAATTTGCACACAGCAAGGTCCTGTAAACAGCAATTAAATAAATGACCTGATCATCTATTTTAGTGATGCTGTTTGACAGGACACAGGATCCCTGCTTTTCTTCAAATTAGTGCCATTGGATCTTTTTACGTCCACCTGAGAGAGCAGACGGGGCCTCGGTTTTAAAGTCTCATCTGAAAGACGGCACCTCTGACAGTGCAGCACTCCCTCAGTACTGTGATGGGAGTGTCAGCCTAGGTTTCTCTGGAGTTTACTCAAAGGATTGTTTCTGGCTATCTGAGACCAGCCCATTGGGAGTTGAATAACACTCCCTGTTGAGGGGGGGGGAAAAATTACTTTTTTTGTCTGAATTCTTCAGCTAGATAAAGCGGTCACACCAGAGTAGGATCAGTCATGGCTAGCTCTTATCTGCAAGATCATTTTCATACAGTTTAACATGCAAAAGAAAGGCCACTTCAGAATCACTGCTCCTTTGTGACACCTCGCTGCTTGCTCCTGGTCAATTTGTACACTTCGACACTTTGCTCACAGATAGGCGGAGAGATGTCTCTCCCGAGGATTGTATCTGGATGTTCCCAGGCCACCTTGGCAAAGATCAAAGGATTCAAGCCCAGGCGAGGGTAGTGGGCTTGATTGACAGATTTGAGAAGGGGTCGGGGTGATTGATTGGCTGTAGTCTTCTTTGACAGACAGCCCAGTAGTTATGGAGTTTCCAATTACAGATTATATTGGGTGGCGTGTGTAATTCAAAGTCAGTCCTGACCCTGCATCAGGGAGCTGTGCTTTTTGAAGTTTTATGTGAACCAGCTGAGGAGCCTGCCAGATTGAAGTTACAAGTAAACTTCTCTTTAATGTCTCTGCTGAGAGCGGAAGCTGTTGGAGTCTGTTTTTATTATTTTACATATCAAGGGTAGAGAAGTGACTATTGCACTGTGATGTGCTGCTCTTTCATCGGCCTTGGGTGAGCAAAGCCACTTGTTAAATCAGTCTAGTAAGTGTGTACGTTTACAGAGAGTGCTTGAAACACTCAGCAGGTCAGGCAGCATCTGTGGAGAGGACAAGGAACACCTTCACTCACTGTTTCTCTTTCTCTTTGTCTTTCTCCCACTCTCACTCCCTCACGCACTGCTTCTTTCTCTTTCTCCCTCTCTCCCTCCCACTCTTGCTCCCTTTCTCACTCTATTTCTCTCTCCCTCTCTTACTGTCTCTCTCTCCCACTTGTGCTCCTTCTCTACTTCACTCCCTCTTGTTTTTCTCTCCCTCTCTTCCTGCCTCCTCCACACACTCACTCTGTTTATCTCTCTTTCTCCCTCTCTCTTGCTGTTTCACTCCCTCTCTCCGTCACTCACTCACTGTTTCTCTCTCTTTCTCCCTCTCTTACTGTCTCTCTTTCTCTCTCTCCTACTCTCTCTCGGTCCCTTTATTTCTCCCTTTTTCTGCCCCTCGCTTACTGTCTCTTTCTCCTTCACGCACTCTCACTGTTGCTCTCTGTCTCTCTCTCTCTCTCTCTCTCTCTCTCTCTCATTTCCTCTCCTGTCTTGCTCTTGTTCAGGAGCACCTCCCCTCCTGTGTGAGTAATGCAGCACACTGCCTGAGAGCAGCTTGTGCTGTGGCAGGGAGTGGAGGCCAGCCACTGTTTGATGTGTGGCGGGCTGATCCCAGGAACTTCAGAGGTGCCGGCCCCCTCATTACCTGAAACTAATGACTTTATTCTGGCCGATTGTTTTGCTATGAGCAGCGGGTAAATCCTGGACCTCCCGGCCAAACATTATAGCGAGACAGACTGCAGAGGAAACATGTGTCCACCTGATGTTTAAACTGCGGAGAATTATACAGCCACAGCAGCCATTCCCACCACATTTTAAAGGTAAATTTCCTGTGCATTAGCCTTTGGTGTGGTTTTCAGATGTTGTCATCTTCTCAAGTGAGTGAAACCAAACTTGACACTAAAAACAAGTGAAACTCCCGAGATTTATTTCTATGATTAAGAGCACTTTTACACATGGGATTAAGAGGAGATCTGCTGCCACTCTCCCACTTTTTACGTTCGGTGTTGGGATCCAGTCTTTGTAGGTGTGCTGGGCTCCGTGGCATCATTCAGAAACAACAACTTGCATTTATATAGCGCCTTTAACGTAGAAAAAGACAGCCCAAGGTGCTTCACAGAAATCGGGCCTGGATGTCGGTCAAGCAGTGTGACAACACAGACGGTGGAGGGGTCGAGAGGTGGTGGAGAGGTGGAGCTGGGTGTCGTCAGCATACATGAGGAACCTGACCTTATGTCTTCAAATAATGTCACAAAGCAGGAGCATGTTGATAAAGAAAAGGAGGGGGCCAAGGATAGATCTTCGGGGGACTCCAGAAATAACTGTTTGTGGGAGTTTGCCGTGCACAAATTGGCTGCCACGTTTCCTACATTACAGCAGTGACTACACTTCAAAAGTACTTCATTGGCTGTCGAGCTTTGGGACGTCCTGAAGTCGTGAAAGGCGCTATAGAAATGTAAGTCTTTCTTTCTTGGTGGGTTTTAAGGAGGTTTTTAAAGAAAGAATGGGAGGAGGAGGAGGAGGGGTTTATGAGGAGAATTCTGGAGCTTGGGACCGAGGCAATGCACCTTCCAGCAGGGATCACTGGACTGGTGTCAAGAACGAGAATCTCAGCTAATCATAGAATGATGCACAGAAGGAGGCCATTCGGCCCATCGTACCTGTGCCGGCTCTTTGAAAGAGCGATCCAATTAGTTCTTCCTACCCCGGAGTGCTGAACCTGTACCTTCCTTACCACAACACAACTGAGCCCATCTAACTCCACACACATCCAGGATTTAACCCGGGACCTTTTTGGCCTGTATGTCCATGTGACATTGAGTTGTGCATTCACCCGCTGAATCACGGGTGCTGGGTTTTTTTTCTCCCAAATTCATTCGAGAACCTGCTCTAAAACACGCCACTTGTGCTGGGGAGGAGTTCCCAGCAGTCTGTAGGCTGAACACTGCCAGGTGGCTGTGGGAAGATGTTAGTCAGCCGTGGGTAGCACTCTCGTCTCTGAGTCAGGAGGTTGTGTGATCAAATCCCACACCAGAGACTTGAGCACATAATCTAGGCTGATATTTCAGTGCAGTACTGGGGGAGTGCTGCAGTGGTGACGTCTTTCGGATCAGACATTAAACTGAGGTCCAGTCTGCCCTCTCGGGGACGTAAAACATCCCACTATATCGAAGAAGAGCAGGGGAGTTCTCCCTGGTGTTCTGGCCAATATTTATCACTCAACCAACATCTGTAAAACGGATTATCTGTTCAAATACTTGAAGGAGAAAAAATTGCTGGGATACAGGGAAAGAGCCGGGAAGTGGGATTAACTGGATTGTTCTTCGAAAGAGCCGGCGCAGACCCAATGGGCTGAATGGCCTCCTTCTGTGCTGTATCATTCTATGAATACCACCGCCTCCTGATGGGATGATTGGGAGCACGGATGATCCAGACACAGCAAAGAGAAGGCTGAGAGGTGACCTGATGGGGGTCTTTAAGATTATGAAGTGGTTCCATTGGGTAGACGTAGAGAAGATGTTTCCACTTGTGGGGGAAACCACAACCAGGATAGCCACCAATAAATCCAGTAGGGAATTCAGGAGAAACTTCTTTACCCAGAGAGCGGTGAGAATGTGGAACTCGCTATCACAGGGAGTGGTTGAGGTGAATAGCATAGATGCATTTAAGGGGAAGTTAGATAAACACATGATGGAGAAAGGAATGGAAGGATATGTTGATGAAGTTAGGTGAAATAGGGTAAGAGGAGGCTTGTGTGGAGCATAAATGCTGGCATAGACCTGTTGGGATGTTTTACTACGTTAACGGCACTATATAAATGCAAGTTAAATGTTGTTGTTTTTCTGCTGTTCATCTATGTAAAAATACACTGGTGATGCTTTGTACGTAGCAAAAGGTAGTCATTAAATTCTGTGCCTTCACAAGCTCTACTGATGACTCAGTGTGGTCTAATTGCATCATTGGGAGGGCTTGTGATGGTGCAGAGTTTAATAGCTAACTTTTACTGTGACCACATAAAACAGGAAGGTCCCAGGTTCAATACCCGGTCTGTCGTAAGTTGGCTGGGACATTGGTAGGGGAATTACGATGGGCCCGAGTGCCTCCGGGTTAAGGATGGCCGGCCTCCCACCTTGCACCCTCCGTAAACTTGAGCTCATCCAAAACTCTGCTGTCCGTATCCTAACTCGCACCCAGTCCTGTTCACCCATCACCCCTGTGCTCACTGACCTGCATTGGCTGCCGGTCCGGCACCACCTCGATTTTAAAATTCTCATCCGTGTGTTCAAATCCCTCCATGGCCTCATCCCTCCCTATCTCTGTAACCTCCCAGCCCTACAACACTTCGAGATCTCTGTGTTCCTCCAATTCTGGTCTCTTGCACATCCCCGATTTTCTTCGCCCCACCATTGGTGGCCGTGCCTTCAGCTCCCTGGGCCCTAAGCTCTGGAATTCCCTCCCTAAACCTCTCTGCCTCTCTGTCCTCCTTTAAGACGCTCCTTACTTCTTTGACCAAGCTTTTGGTCACCTGTCCTAATATACCTTCTTTGGCTCGATGTCAATGTTTTTGTCTGATTATGCTTCTGTGAAGCACCTTGGGACAATTTACTTTGTTAAAAGCACTATATAAATGCAAGTTATTGTTGGTGAGTCACCATGGAAGCACAGCGAGGAGTCATGCATGAAAAAAAGAAAGACTTGCATTTATATAGCGCCTTTCACGACCACCGGACGTCTCAATGCGCTTTACCGCCAATGAGTACTTTTGGAGTGTAGTCACTGTTGCAATGTGGGAAAAGGAGCGTGGATCCGATCCATGCTCCCTGTCACCGGCAATGCTGGGTTGTTGACATTACCTTCATGTCCCAGCGTGAACTCTCAATTATAAGAAAGGAGAAAAGAGAATGAATTTTAAAAGTTCGTTGGCTTTATGTAAAGTGCCTCGAGGGAGCAGGAAGAGGTGGAGACTCCCTCTCAGTGTGTGTGTGTGTGCTAGGCGTGGAAAAATAGTAAATGTGTTCTTTAAAAATGTGTCAAATGGAGGAGATGTTCTCCCCGGGAATGGAAAATTTGGGAACTAATCTTTGCTTCTAGTTTTGACACGTTGTTTCCACGGAAACCAGTCCAAATATCTACCGCACAGAACCAGTGCTGATGAAGCAATGAGTAACTTCAGGTAAATAGGAGCAAATTAAAGTCCGTTTCCCACCACTCCGCGAGACCATTAATAGATTGAAGGGTCGCAGACATCTGGTGACGACGACCTTTGGAAATCCACCTGAAGCCCCCAGGTTGGAGGGTGGGAGGGTCTATAAAATGTTGTACCAGTCTCTTTAAGTGGCTAATTAGAGAGGAAGTGTTTTCGCATTTAAATACGTCATCACAACAGATTGTCTCAAGGTCATTGTAAACCATAGCCATCTCCAAAAGGCGTTGGAATTGGAATTCCAGACTTGTTAGGAGAAGCTTCTGGAAGTAACCCAGCCCTTTCTTTCCTTCCCTTAGTCTGATCTTTCTTTCTTTTGATCTCTGGATGGCCCTACTGACTCTTGGGTTGCCAACACTCCAGGATTGCCCTGGAGTCTCCAGGAATTAGAGATTAATCTCCAGGACACTGCTGTGAGCAAACCCAGGAGAAAAATCATACGGTAATTAAACAAGATTGTGGATTTTTTAATTTTCTTTGAACACTTTTGTTTATTAGTTATAAAAAATATTGGAGATGGGGGGGAAAAAAGGCTGTTTGGCTGCCAGTCAAGAATCATCCGGGTAATGCAGAGTCTCTTCGCTTTCCGATTGGCCGTGGGAGGGCGGGGCACCGCAGGGATGGACGTGTCGGGTGACCAATGACGGGAGTGCAGGGGCAGAGCAGTTGGAGGTGAGAGGTCATGTGATGAAACCTCCAGGAATACGTCCCACCAGAGTTGGCGACCCTAATGGACTCCTTCGCATTTGTTGGGAGCCACTTGCAGGAGAGGATCGAGAAGCAAAAGCTGGATTGGAGTCTCGCAGCCGCATGTCCTGTGCTGGTAATTTCTGAGTTTTATTTTGCTTCCCGGCCCCCTCCAGGCAGACAAACACTCGGGAGGCCGCACAGAATAAGGAAAAATCCAGAAAAAGGGAGACGAGAGATTTTTAAAAAAAGAGAGAAGGGCGAGCTAGGGAATAGAGAAAAGAAAGAACTTGCAATTCTACAGCGCCTTTCACGACCCCAGGACATCCCAAAGCACTTCACAACCAATCTGAAATACAGTCATTGTTGTAAATGTAGGAAACATGGCAGCCAATTCTGAACGCAGCAAGGTCCCTCAAACAGCATTGTGACAATAACCAGATAACCGGTTTCAGTGATGTTGGTTGAGGGATAAATATTGGTAAACTTTGCATACACCAGAGATTAAATGGGTGTCATTTCCCAGTACTTGGTCACCCTCCCATCTTCCACCCTTCATAAACCTCAGCTCATCCAAAACTTTGCTTCCCATATCCTATTCTGCACCAAAACCCGCTCGCCCATCGCCCCGTTCTCACTGTCAATATAATGACTCTCAGTGTCTCAACACCTCAAATGTAAAATCCTCATTCTTGTGTTTAAATCCCTTCAACAACAACAACAACTTGCATTAACGCCTTTAACATAGTAAAACGTTCCAAGGTGCTTCACAGGAGTGTTCTCAAACAAAATTTGACACCGAGCCACATAAGGAGATATTAGGATAGAGGTAGTTTTTAAGGAGGAGCGAGAGGCAGAAAGGCGGAGAGGTTTAGGGAGGGAATTCCAGAGCTTAAGGGCCTAGGCAGCTGAAGGCACGGCCTCCCCTTCCCTATCGCTGCAACCTTCACCAAGACTACTGCCCCATCCCCCATCCGAATTCTGGCCTCTTGTGCATCCCTCACGCCCTTTGCCCAGCATTGGCGGCCGTGCCTTCAGCCGCCTGGGCCCCACGCTCTGGAATTCTCTCCCTAAATCGCTCCGTGTCTCCACATTCCCCTCTTCCTTTTAAGACCCTCCTTAAAATCCACCTCTTTGACCAAGCTTTTGGCCGACCCCTCCTGTTTTCTCCTCAGTTAGCTTGGTGCCCATTATTTCCTTGGGCCTCTTTTTTTACATTTATGGCACTTTGTGACTTCAGACAAATTGTCAACTGTTGGGATTTTACTTGTTAAAAGCCCCCACTTCTCTCCCTCCCCTGCCCCTTCAGTTACTACAGAAACCAACCCTCCTTTTGCAAAGGGTTGACATTAAATTATAATCGTTATCCTCATTCAGTGCCACTGAGCTGTGATTTTAATACTTCCTTATCTCCCAGCACTCCAGGCGACTTCATGACCTAGAACAATCGGTAAGACATTGTAAGGCAAGGTTGTGGGTTCAAGTGGCACTCCAGAGACTTGAGCACAAAACTTAAGCTGACACTGCAGTGCAGTACTGAGGGAGTGCTGCACTGTCTGAGGTGCCGTCTTTTAGATGAGACGTTAAACCAAGGCCCTGTCTGCCCTTTCAGGTGGAAGTAAAAGATCCTGTGGTACTATTTCGAAGAAGAGCAGGGGGCGTTCTTCCTGGCCTGGCCAATAATTGTCCTGTAACCAACATCACTTTGTAAAAACAGATGATCTAGTTGTCGTCATATTGTTGTTGTTGGGACCTTGCTGTGTGCAAATTGGCTGCCGCGTTTCCTACATTACAACAGTGACGACACTTCAAAAGCAGTTAATTGGCTGTAAAGCGCTTTGGGATGTCCGGAGGTTGTGAAAGATGCTATATAAATGCAAGTCTTTCTTTGTTCTTTTTAAACCTCCGTGTATATGGCTGTGTGGTAAACCAGTGATTGCGAGCTAGGTTCAACCAAGCCTTTCCCCCTGACCTTAAGCTCTGGTATAATAACATGTCAGTCTGGCCAGGATAGCTGGGTGGACAGTTTGCAAGCGTGACACACCTCTCAGTTTTTCTTTTTTTGGGCTGCTCCCAGATGCATTGAAGAATTTTCTGTTTCAGTCCTTGGAAGGGCAGCCCTGGGTTATAAATTTGGAACAGAAAGTACAGCCTGCATCACTTTTCATTCACTCTGCAGTAACAGTTGATTATAGGCTCCCCCCGTGGCCTTGTGGATAATGGCGCTGCCCAGTGCCGTACTAAACCATGGAAACCGGGCAGGTCCCAGGCTCAATCACTGGTCCGTGCTGTGTCAGCTGATCTCACACTGCTATAGTTGGTCTACAACACTAGCCCTGTGCTAGGGAGGGGAGTGGGGGTGGGAAATTAGCCAGGATTCCTGTTCCTATCCTTATTATGTGTGTGGACAGGATTGGGGCCACTTGTGATGACCCCTATGGTTGAATAGCTTGGCAATCCTCCCTAACTTGACTCAAAGAAGAGGAGAAAACTGGAGAGGAAATTACATGCATTACGGCCTCAATATACAACAGCTTGCATTTATACAGCGCCTTTTAACGTAGTAAAATGTCCCATGCTGCTTCACAGGAGTATTCTCAATCAGAATTTGACACCGAGCCACATATGGAGATATTAGGACAGGTGACCAAAAGCTTGGTCACAGAGGTTGGTTTTAAGGAGTGACTTAAAGGAGGAGAGAGAGGCGGAGAGGTTTAGAGAGGGAATTCCAGAGCTTAGGGCCGAGGCAGCTGAAGGCACCAATATTGGGGCGAATGGAGTGAGGGATGTGAAAGAGCTGGTGGAGCGCAGAGATCTTGGAGGGATGTCGGACTGGAGGAGGCTACAGAGATAGGGAGGGGCGAGGCCATGGAGGGATTTGAACACAAGGATGAACATTTTAAAATGGAGGCTTTGGTGAACCAGGTACCAATATAGGTCAGCGAGTACAGGGGGCGATGAGTGAATGGGACTTGGTCCGAGTTAGGATACGGGCAGCAGTGTTTTGGTTGAGCTGAAGTTTACGGAGGGTGGAAGATGGGAGGCCGGCCAGCAGAGCATTGGAATAGTCGAGTCTGGAGGTAAAGAAAGCATGGTTGAGGGTTTCATCAGCGGATTAGCTGAGGCAGATGGGGAGATGGGCGATGTTATGGAGGTGGAAGTAGGCGGTCTTTGTGATGGAGAGGAGATGGGGGTGGAAGCTCAGCTCAGGTTCAAATAGGGCGCCGAGGTGGTGAACAGTCTGGTTCAGCCTGAGACAGTGGCCAAGGAAATGGATGGAATCATTGGCGAGAGTACAGATTTTGTGGCTGGGGCCACATAAATTCAATAGTGAATCTATTTTTGGTGGTGTTGGTAGCATTCTCACCTCCTGAATCAAAAAGTTATGATTTCAAGTCCCACTCCAGAGTCGTGAGCACAAAATCGAGGCTGACACTCCAGTGCAGTACTGAGGGAGTGCTGCACTGTCGGAGGTGCCGTCTTTCAGATGAGACGTTAAACCGGGGTCCCATCTGCTCTCTCAGGTGGATGTAACAGATCCCATAGCACTATTTCGAAGAAGAGCAGGGGAGTTCTCCCCGGTGTCCTGACCAATATTTATCCCTCAACACCACTAACACATGATCTGGCCATTATCACATTGCTGTTTGTGGGGTCTTGCTGTGCGCAAATTGGCAGCTGCGTTTCCTACATTACAACAGTGACTACACTTCAAAAGTACTTCACTGGCTGTAAAGCACTTTGGGACGTCCTGAAGTCGTGAAAGGTGCTATAGAAACACAGGTCTTTGTTTTTGTTTGAGGGAGGAATGTTGGCCAAACGCTGGGCGAACTCCCTGCTCCTCTTCAAAAAGTCCCGTGGGATCTTTAACATCCACCTGAGCCTCAGGAACAGGCAGACGAGGCCTCAGATTAATGCAAGATCCAAAGGACAGATTTTATTTAATTGTTAAAGGCAGTAAAGCCTCCCAATTCAAGCAGCCCTCCTGACCTCTGCCATTGTCCAGGGATCAATGCCAACCCTCCAGGATTGTCCTGGAGTCTCCAGGAACTACAGATTAATCTCCAGGGCCCTGCTGTGATCAAAATCATTTGGGTCATTTAAAAAAAAATGCTTTTTAATTTTCTTTTGAAGACTTTTGTTTATTAGTTATAAAAATATTTGAGATACGGAAGAAAGGCTGTTTGACTGACAGTCAAGAATCATCCAATTGGCTAACAAAGAGTCTGTTCCGTTTCTAATTGGCCGTGGGAAGGTGAGGATGGACATGTTGGGCAACCAATGGCGGGTGGAGGCAGGAGGTCATGTGATGACACCTCCAGCAATATGTTGAAGAGCAGGGGAGTTCTCTCCGGTGTCCTGGGCCAATATTTATCCCTCAACCAACATCACTAAAACAGATTACCTGGTCATTATCACATTGCTGTTTGTAGGAGCTTGCTGTGTGCAAATTGGCTGCCGCGTTTCCCACATTATAACAGTGACTACACTTCCAAAGTACTACATTGGCTATAATGAAGAGTCGGTTCACTTTCTGATTGGCCGTGGGCACCGCAAGGGTGGGCATGTCAAACGACAAGTGGCGTGGGAGTGGGCAGTTGGAGGCGAGAGGTCCTGTGATGAAGCCTCCTAGAATACCTCCAACCAGAGCTGGTAACACTAGCGCAGTGGCAGATGTGATAATGAGCCTATCCAATGGTTTATTGATTGAACAACTCGGGTGAAGGGCCAAGACCCAGAATGCAGCCCACACACCTTGGCACATTTACTATAACCCTTTTTGTTTTGGCCTCGTGTGCTTTAATTATTTACAGTGTTCCCACCTCTGTTCATACAGACACAACTCATTACCCTAAATCATGTTTGCAAAGTTAACATTCTTTTCTGCCCTTCTTCTTTGAGATTGGCCCTGCTTTTTTGTTCACACATTGGGTTTCAAGGATTAAAGACTGCAGAGTTAAGGGTCTATTGTAAACTGAAACTTGAAACAAACCGAAGGACCTCATTGAGGTGCGATTTCAAACTGTCTTTATTGGGGGCTATAAAAGTCAGGGACCAGCTGGGGTCAATGAATCTCACTCGTCTCTGGTCCTTTGGCCGCATGGGGTCACCAAGTCCGATTATCCTCTGGCCATTTGGCAACATGGATGAAAGGCCAATGAAAAAGTGATTGAAAATCTTTAACACGGGTCTGTGGTCTTCAGCCATTGAAGCTGAGGTCAAAGGGTCATACCCGATGAATACCTGATTACTATTGCCGACACCACCAGCATTTATATATTGAAGGAATCACAACTAATTGTAGAGCAGTTGTACCAGGGAAACTTATTCATTTAAATTCTTTCTGCATGATGTGTAGCTCCTGGTGACCTAGATGTGCAGTTCAACGACTTGTATTTATATAGCGTCGTTAACGTGGTACAAAGATCACAAGGAGCGTTAACAGTCAAAACTTGACACCGAGCTACGTAAAGAAATATTAGGACAGGTGACCAAAAGCTTGGTCAAAGAGGTAGGATTTAAGGAGTGTCTTAAAGGAGGAGAGAGCGGCGGAGAGGTTTAGGGAGAGAATTCCAGGCAGCTGGATGCGCGGCCACTAATGGTGGAGCGATGAAAATCGGGGATGCTCAAGAGGCCAGAATTTGAGGAGCGCAGAAATCTCGGAGGGTTGTAGGGCTGGAGGAGGTTACAGAGATAGGGAGGGGGGCGAGACCATGGAGGGATTTGAAGACAAGGCTGAGAATTTTAAAATTGAGGCATTGCTAGAGCGGGAGGCTGTGTAGGTCAGCGAGCACGGGGTGATGGGTGAACGAGACTTGGTGCGAGTTAGGATAAAGGCAGTAGAGTTCAGAATAGAAAGGACGCCCTGGCAGAATTTTAAACCAGGCTCTTTGAAGGTGTTATCTATCCATAGCGTTCCTTCCCACCCGTGTTTTTTTAAATTGGAGCATCTTGATGCTGGAAAGAGCACTGGCAGTATTTAGCCATGCGGACCAGGGGAACCCAGGTACAATCCCTGGTCTGTGGTGGGCTAACTGATCTTAGCCAAGCTGGCAACAAGGGGACTGCAATTGGTCCCAGGACCCCTGGTCAAGGAAGGGGGAAATCGGTCATTACTGATCGATTTCCAATAACTCCTGCGGGAAGGGACATGCGTGTAGATGGTGGGTGAAGAGAAACTCCGACTGCTGTGATGCCCTCTACAGCCAAATAGTATTGTTATACTCACTGATGAAGAACGACCACCTGGTTCCGGTAACGGAAGGTATCTAGTACCTGTGGGACGGTACTGCAGCTTGATAATACCTTCAGGAGAGGAGGGGAAAATTGAAAGGGAAAATGGCTGCTGTGCAAAGTGTCAAACAAGACACTTTCAAAAGGCTTTCGATAAGGTCCCGCATAAGAGATTAGCGTGTAAAGTTAAGGCACATGGGATTGGGGGCAAGGTATTGACTTGGATAGAGAACTGGTTGGCGGACAGAAAGCAGAGAGTAGCAATTAATGGGTCTTTTTCCGAGTGGCAAGCAGTGACTAGTGGGGTACTGCAGGGATCGGACCTTGGACCCCAGCTATTCACAATATACATTAATGATCTAGATAAGGGAACTAAATGTAATATTTCCAAGTTTGCAGTTGACACAAAGCTGGGTGGGAGTGTGTGCTGCGAGGAGGATACCGAGAAACTCCAGGATGATTTGGACAGGTTGGGTGAGTGGGCAGAAGCGTGGCAGATGCAATATAATGTGGATAAATGCGAGGTTATCCACTTTGGTGTCAAAAACAGAAAGGCAGACTATTATCTGAATGGCAATAGATTGGGAGAAGGGGAAGTGCAACAAGACCTGGGTGTCCTTGTGCACCAGTCGCTGAAAGTAAGCATGCAGGTGCAGCAGGCGGTGAAGAAGGCAAATGGTATGTTGGCCTTCATAGCGAAAGGGTTTGAGTATAGGAACAGGGATGTCCTGCTGCAGTTGTACAGGGCCTTGGTGAGACTACACCTTGAGTACTGTGTGCAGTTTTGGTCGCCTTATCTGAGGAAGGATGTTCTTGCCATGGAAGGAGTTCAGCGAAGATTCACAAGGCTGATACCTGGGATAGCAGGAATGACATATGAGGAGAGATTGGGTCGATTGGGCTTATACTCACTGGAGTATAGAAGAATGAGAGGGGATCTCATCGAAACATATAAAATTCTGACAGGTCTGGACAAACTAGATGCAGGAAGAATATTCCCGATGGTCGGAGAGTCCAGAACCAGGGGTCATAATCTAAGGATAACGGGTAAGCCATTTAGGACAGAAATGAGGAAGAATTTCTTCACCCAGAGAGTGGTGAACCTGTGGAATTCTCTACCACAGAAGGTAGTTGAGGCCAAGTCATTAAATATATTCAAGAATGAGTTAGATATATTTCTTAAAGCTAAAGGCATCAAGGGATATGGGGAGAAGGCAGGTACAGGGTACTGAGTTTAGATGATCAGCCATGATCGCATCGAATGGCGGAGCAGGCTTGAAGGGCCGAATGGCCTACTCCTGCTCCTATCTTCTATGTTTCTATGAAGGTAACTCCAGGGGTGTCTACCTAGAAAGGGCTAAGTGTGGGCTGGGCTCGGAATCCTGGAGTGGGCTGGAGTAGAATGGATATACTTACAGTTCCTCCATATCTATAAAGAGGAAAAAATAGATTTTATCTGATTGCTGTTGGGGCTAGAATTGGTTTCAGCTTTTCTGGCAGAAGTGAATCTGCATAAATGTTCATCGATCAAAGGGGCTTTTAGGATAGTGGGACAACCACATTCTTGCCATTTCCCCTTGTGATTTCTTAGATGCAAAAAGCCTTTCAGTTAGTATTGACTTATTGAAACAGAATTCCGGTTGCCAGGGCACTGTTCTCTGTATTATCACATTTCAGTCTTTTCACTACAGTTAGTGCTCGAGAGTGCGGGAAAGCACCCAACTTGTGTGCTACAAGTCAGTGATGCATCAAGAGGCTGAGGTGACGTCAAACCTCCCAAGCTTGGTTTATCAAAGTCATCTTGACCCTGAGATCTTATTCCATGGAACACCCTGTAATGTGTATTGTGAATAGTAAAACAGAGACGGACTTATTTATTTTTTTGCCAATTTGTCTCAAAGGCGCTGACTCTGGGGTTTGGGCACCGGACACCCTCTGGCACTTGTCCCAAGTTGCCATTTCTTGTGTATGAGCCTAGACAGTGAGGATCTGATGGTGGGGGCAGCACAGCTGAGCTTGTTTCTGTCCTTTTCCCCCCCACCCAGCCCCCGATAGCCACACGAGTACTGTCCAGTGGTTTTCACTGGTTAGTGATCAGCGGCTCGGAGCCCCGGCTGGTTTTCTTTCTCCTTCCTAGCCCAGCGTTGCTGATGTTTGTTGCAACATCTCACCTCCGGCTATCGGGGCAAGATCAGCTACCTCAGAACAGAACTAGGGACTTTCTAGTTTGCAATGTACCCCCAGAGGTACTTCAGAAACGAGACCTGTCTATATTGCATCTAGTGTGTGTCTGTGTCCTTCACACTTCAGGTGTCAAACTGTCATATTACATAGGATATACGGCACAGAAACAGGCCATTCGGCCCAACCAGTCCATGCTGACGTTTATGCTCCATTCAAGCCTCCTCCAGTCTTTCCTCATCTAAATCTATCAGCAGAACCCTCTATTCCCTTCTTCCCTCATATGCTTGTCTAGCCTCCCCTTAAATGCATCTATACTATTTGCTTCAACCACTCCCTGTGGTAGCGAGTTCCACATTCTCACCACTCTTTAGGCTAAAGAAGTTTCTTCTGAATTCCCTATTGGATTTCTTGGTGGCTATCTTATATTGATGGCCTCTAGTTATGCTCTTCCCCACAAGTGGAAACATCCTCTCTGTATCCACTCCATCAAAACCTTTCATAATTTTAAAGACCTTAATTAGGTCACCCCTCAGCCTTCTCTTTTCAAGAGAAAAGAGACCCAGCCTGTTCATCTGGTGCAAATCCCTGTCACACTTAAGCACTTAAAAAAAGATCGTGTGGCCTAACTACTAGGAACAATTAGACTCTGAGTAACCTGCAGATGGCATGGCATGTATAGCTGTGACCTTAATGGGATTTTATTTGTTCTTGGGATGTGGGCATCGCTGGCAAAGCCGACATTAATTGCCCATTTCTAGTTGCCCTGAGAAGGTGGTGGGCCTTCTCCTTGAACTTATAGTGAGTCATGTGAACTTTGTTGGTTATATAAAGCACACGATGATGTTGATGATGTACATGCCTTTCAAAAAGAGGGAAATAACAACAGAAAATGCTGGAAAAACTCAGCAGGCTAGGCAGCATCCGTGGAGAGAGAAACAGAGTTAACGTTTCAGGTCGAAGACCTTTCGTCAGAACTGGAAAAAGCAGGACATGAAATAGATTTAAAGCAAGGATAAAGCTGGGAAAAGGGGAGGGGATGAAAGAACAAAAGGAGAGATTAAGAGACATTAAGAGATGATCAAGGCAAGAGGAGGTGTTAATGTGACAGGTTGAGGCTAAAAGAAGTGTGAAATGCACTGGCTGAATGAAGGACAGCTGCCAGCTTCTGGGGGGAAAAAAGGGGGGGGGCCAAGCAAAAGGGTGGATAAAAAAATAAAATAAAATATAAATGTGATGGGGGCTGAGGTTATGATCTAAAATTGTTGAACTCGATATTGAGTCCAGAGGGCTGTAGGGTGCCTAAACGAAAGATGAGGTGCTGTTCCTTGAGCTTACGCTGAGCTTCCGTGGAACAGTGTAATAGGCCGAGGACGGTGAGGTCAGAGTGGGAGTGGAGCGGAGAATTAAAGTGACAGGCCACCGGGAGCTCGGGGTCCCCCTTACGGACTGAACGGAGGTGTTCCGCAAAGCAGTCACCCAATCTGCGTTTGGTCTCCCCCATGTAGAGGAGACCACATCGTGAGCAGCGAATACAGTATACTAAATTGCAGGAAGTACAAGTAAATCGCTGTTTCACCTGGAAGGGGTGTTTGGGGCCCTGGACAGTGGGAAGAGGGGAGGTATAAGGGCATGTGTTGCATCTCCTGCGCTTGCACGGCACCTTCCCTGTTGTACTGTTGTAATGTAGGTAATGCAGCAGCCAATTTATGCACAGCAAGATCCCACAAACAGAAATGTGATAATGACCAGATAATCTGTTTGTGATGTTGGTTGAGGGACGAATATTGGCCAGGACACCGGGGAGAACTCCTCCTGCTCTTCTTCGAAATAGTGCCATGGGATCTTTTACGTCCACCTGAGAGGACAGACGGAGCCTCGGTTTAATGCCTCATCTGAAAGACGGCACCTCCGACAGTGCAGCGCTCCCTCAATATTGGCACTGGGGGTGTCAGCTTAGATTGTGGGCTCAAGTCTGTCGAGTGGGACTTGAACTCATGACCTTCTGACTCAGAGGCAAGAGAGCTACTCACTGAGCCACAGCTGACCCCAAAGGACAAGGTGGTACTGGTGTCCCAGCAGTAATTGGGCCAGGTCAGCCAGTCAAGGCAATCAAGCGCAGGCAGTGCTCGACGGGCTGGAGCCTGAGGACTGGTGAGCTGCTGATGCACAGTCTCATCATAGAAACAGGGCAAAGACCAGCTTTATTACAGACCTGTAGGAGGAACAATGAAAGCAACATGCATTGCTGTGAACATTAGGCACGCCCGAAAGTGTCAGGCTTTTAGTTGCGAGCTACATATTGCAAACATGGCTAAAAGTGGCATCAAGCAGTGTTAATGTATTCTTCCATCCTCTTTTGCATCCTCTATTCCTTTTTCTTTCTTTCTTTCTTTCTTTCTTTCTTTCTTTCTTTCTCTTCCTTACAAAAGCAAGGAAGTTATGGCAATCCTTTATAAATCACTGGTTAGGCCTCCGCTGGAGTATTGTGTCCAATTCTAGGCACCGCACTTTAGAAAGGATGTCAAGGCCTTGGAGAGGGTGCAGAGGAGATTTACCAGAATGGTACCAGGGATGGGGGACTTCAGTTATGTGGAGAGACTGGAGAAGCTGGGATTGTTCTCCTTAGAGCAGAGAAGGTTAAAAGTGAGTTTTAATAGAGGTGTTCAAATTAAGAAGGATTTTGATAGAGAGAAACTGTTTCCAGTGGCAGGAGGGTCGGTAACCAGAGGACATAGATTTAATTGGCAAAAGAACCAGAGGGGAGATGAGAAGAAATTGTGTTACGCAGCGAGTTGTTATGTTCTGGAATGTACTGCTTGAAAGGGTGGTGGAAGCATATTCACTAGTAACCTCCTCAGAAGGCAAACACGGGACACAACCAACAGGGTACCCTACGTCGTCCAGTACTTCCCCGGAGCGGAGAAACTACGCCATGTTCTTCGCAGCCTTCAACATGTCATTGATGACGACGAACACCTCGCTAAGGCCATCCCCACACCTCTACTACTTGCCTTCAAACAGCCGCCTAACCTCAGAAGTACCATCGTTCGCAGCAAATTACCCAGCTTTCAGGATAACAGCGACCACGACACCACACAACCCTGCCACGGCAACCTCTGCAAGACATGCCAGATCATCAACACAGATACCATCATCACACGTGAGGACACTACCCACCAGGTACATGGTACATACTCATGTGACTCGGCCAACGTTGTCTACCTCATACGTTGCAGGAAAGAATGCACCGCGGCATGGTACATCGGCGAGACCATGCAGACACTGAGACAACGTATGAATGGACACCGCGCAACAATCACCAGGCAGGAGTGTTCCCTCCCAGTCGGGGAACACTTCAGCAGTCAAGGACATTCAGCCTCGGATCTGCGGGTAAGCGTTCTCCAAGGCGGCCTTAGGAACACACGACAACGCAAAATCATCGAGCAGAAACTGATAGCCAAGTTCTGCACTCATGAGGACGGTCTCAACCGGGATCTTGGGTTTATGTCACGATACATGACGTGATCCGGACTCGAGTCGTCGTTGGCTTGTTCACAGATGTGATTCCCAGTAAAAAAGTAAAAATTTTAAAGTTTATCGTTTTACATACAGACTGCAGCTTTTGACACGTTAGACCCCCTGTGACTCCACCTCATTGTCTCAGTTGTATCTTGCTATGTCTTTGATGTGGTAAGTTCCTGGCTGACCTGATTGCCTTTTGTCACACCTCGGCAGATAAACAGTCAGGATGATTAAATTTAGTTGTCTGCCATTGTAAGTTACACATGCATTGTTCTCTCTCTATATATGCTTTGGCGATTCTGTATCTCTTTACTTCACCCGACGAAGGAGCAGTAACTCCGAAAGCTTGTGATTTCAAATAAAACTGTTGGACTATAACCTGGTGTTGTGCGACTTCTCAATTTTGTCCACCCCAGTCCATCTCCGCATCATAACTTTCAAAGAAGAATTGGATATATACTTGAATTGGAAAAATTTGCCAGGCTATGGGGAAAGAGCAGGGAGAGTGGGATTAATTGGAAAGCTCTTCGAGAGCCGTCACAGGCACGGTGGGCCGAAAGGCCTCCTTCTGATTTCATGATTCTCTATCTTTGCCGGCCTTTCCTTTTCTTTATTTCTCTTACTCTTTGCACAGCTCTGCCTGACTGTGCAGCAATTGTTTTAGAATCATACAGCACAGAAGGAGTTCATTCGGCCCATTGTTGCTGTGCCAGCTCTTTGAACGAGCTATCCAATTAGTCACACTCCCCTGCTCTTTTCCCATAGCCCGGCAAATTTTTCCTTTTCAAGTAGATATCCAATTCCCTTTGGAAAGTTACTATTGAATCTGCTTTCAGGCAGCGCATTCCAGATCACAACAACTCGCTGTGTAAACATTTTTTGCTCATGTCGCCTCTGGTTCTTTTGCCAATCACCTTAAACCTGTGTCCTCTGGTTACCGAACCTTAACCTGCTCTGCTCTAGATGAAGAGGAGTGGGAGGAAGCTCATGTGGAGCATAGATCGTTGGGCCGAATTGCCTGTTTCTGTGCTGTGCATACTGTGTAATTCTATGTAATTCTATGTAAAGTAACAAGCCTCTAATTAAAGTCACCCTCTGCTTTGATCTTTGTTCTCATTTTCTAACTGTTTTTCCCACATGAAGGGTGGGGTAAGAAAATTAGGCTGCGAATGTAGTGTGTCAGTCACTATAAAAAGCAAAAAGAAAATACAAAGATAGCACTAGTGAAGGGGTTCGGGATAGATTCGAAAGTGATTGTGGTCTAAAAGCCTGTGGTTTCATACTCTCCAAACTGTTTCATTGTGGTGTGTTTTTTAAACAGATTCCTATGACAGTCTTCACTTGAAGAGAAACGTGTCTCAGCCATTTAACAAGACGAAAAGGGAAGATTCTGAGCAGGGAACATATAAAATAAATTTAAATGACAGGCTGAAGGCACGGCCACAAAGAAAGCATTTTTAGGAAGCTGGTGAAAGCAAATTGGAGGTGGCACAACAAAGGGAATTTGGTACAGAACTCAGTGACCCCCCCCCCCCCCCCCAGTGCAGTACAGTGGAGGGTTGTAGGGCTGGAGGAGGTTACAGAGATGGGGAGGGGCGAGGTTATGAAAGGGATTTGAAAACAAGGAGGAGAATTTAAAAATCAGGCGTTGCCGTACCGGGACCCGATATAGGTCAGCCAGCGCAGGGGGTGGTGAGTGAACGGGACTTGGTGCAAGTTAGGATAAGGGCAGCAGAGTTTTGGATGAGCTCAAGTTTACGCGTTTACTCCTCTTCATTGAGTGACAGTGTCACAGGGGGCATTGCATTTACTGCCCGAGGATTGCAGTCTCTCTCAGCAATGCACAGTGCTGGTAATTCCCAGCATTTCTCTCAATACAGAAAGAGATCATTGCCATGGTGGCGATAGTGAAAGTTGTCTGTTAAAACTGCAAGGGGCAAAAATTGGGTCGCGGCCCCCTTTGGGGCGCTAACTTTGCGGAAAAGTTAGCGCCCCCGCGCCCGAAATTCGATGGTAGCGCCCCAAGCAGGAGGCGGGGCACTACTGGAAGCGCTCCCCCTCCCTCTTAGGGTGCTCCAGCCCAATATCCCGCTAGAGGGGGCAGGTGCTGGCAGGCGGCCAGCAAAAAAAATGGCCGCCTGGCACCTTCCCTTTAAATATCGCCGCACGTTCGCCCCCTAGACCCTGTCAGACATGGCGTCCGGCGGTATGTCAGGGGGCGCAACCGAAATTTGTGGCCGGGGCGTGAGCAGGACGCTGCACACGGTGATGCGTCATCGCCGGAGGCGCACGCCACGGGGCGCTGCCGGCTACCGCCGCCGCTAACCTCCAGTTGAATTTCGCGGGAGGAGTTAGCGGTGCTGCACCCGGGCGAATTTTGCCCCCCAATAGTCTAATAGTAAAATTTCATCATTCATAAGAACATAAGAAATAGGAGCAGGAGTAGGCCCTATGGCCCCTCAAGCCTGCTCCACATTCAATAAGATCATGGCTGATCTCATTGGCTGTTGTTGAGCTATCCAATGAGAGAAAGCAAGAGATTAATTTTGGTAAGAAGAATGAGGAGAGGCAATATAAACTAAATGGTACAATTTTAAAGGAGGTTCAGGAAAAGAGAGACCTGGGGGTGTATGTACACAAATCTTGCAATGTGGCAGGATAAGTTGAGGAGGCTGTTAAAAATGCATACGGGACCCTTGGCTTTATATAGAGAGACATAGAGTACAAAAGCAAGGAAGTTATGCTAAACCTTTATAAAACATTGGTTAGGCCCCAGCTGGAGTATTGTGTTCAATTATGGACAAGATACTTTAGGAAGGATGTCAAGGCCTTGGAGAGGGTGCAGAAGAGATTTACTAGAGTGATACCAGGGCTGAGGGAATTCAGTTATGTGCAGAGACTGGAGAAACTGGGGTTGTTCTCCTTGGAGCAATGAAGGTTAAGAGGAGTTTTGATAGAGGTGTTCAAAATCATGAAGGGTTTTGATAGAGTAAATAAGGAGAAACTGTTTCTAGTGGCAGAAGGATCGGTAACCAGAGGACACAGATTTAAGGTGATTGGCAAAAGAACCAGAGGAGACATGAAACATTTTTTTTCCACAGCGAGTTGTTGTGATCTGGAATGCACTGCCTGAAAGGGCGGTGGAAGCAGATTCAAGAGTAACTTTCAAAAGGGAACTGGATAAATACTTGCAGGGGAAACATTTACAGGGCTATGGTGAAAGAGCAGAGAAGTGCGAATAATTGGATCGCTCTGCCAAAGAGCTGGCACAGGCATGATGGGCCGAATGGCCTCCTTCAGTGCTGTATTATTCTATGATTCTATCTACCCTATCAAACCCTTTCATAATCTTCAAGACCTCTATCAGGTCACCCCTCAGTCTTCTATTTTCTGGAGAAAAGAGCCTCAGCCTGTTCATTCTTTCCTGATAGTTATAACCTCCCAGTTCTGCTATCATCCTTGTAAATCTTTTTTGCATCTTCTCCAGTGCCTCTATATCCTTTTTAGAAAAGTGCACTTTTGTTGCCTGAAGGTGTGTGCACGTTTCTGGAAAAAAAAAAGTATTTCTATTCAAACTAGTCCTTCTGCAATGCTGCAAAGAGAGTCTTCAGGTGAAGCCGAGTTAGAGGGTTGGGGGATAATTGGGTAAGGCTGTGCAGGTGTGACAATTTTAATAAGTTATCGATATTAATGTCTTTGAACTGTTCAGAAATCTTTTTCCTTTCACTAACCAGTCATCTAGCAGCCTCGCTCCAGTCCAGCTGCTCCGCTCCTCCTCCTCCACCCAACCTCCCCTCCATGCACCTTCTCCTCCTCCGACACTGGATTGCAATGGATTGCTCCTCAGTCTCGCTCCCTCTACTCTGCCAGCAGTGGCTGCTCTTCTAGTCATTACACTGCTTCCCTTCAGAACTTCCATCTGTTTCCCTGCCTGCCTTTTAAAAGTGGATTAGAATTGTGCAGTGCGATTTTACATTTTATACACCATCTGCCTGATCCGGTAGATGTTAAAGATGTCACGGCACTGTTCGAAGAAGAGCAGGGGAGTTCTCCCCGGTGTCCTGGGCCAACATCGATCAGTATATTAACATTACCAGAAGTAGTTTAACCCATCATTCGTTTCATTTGCTCTTTGTGAGATTTGCTGTGTACAAAATGGCTGCCATATTACAACAACAACAACTTGTATTACTATATCGCCTTTAACGTAGTAAAACGTCCCAAGGCGCTGCACAGGGGTATTTTAAGACACAAAATTTGACACCGATCCACATAAGAATAAATTAGGGCAGGTGACCAAAAGCTTAGTCAAAGAAGTAGGTTTTAAGGAGCGTCTTAAAGGAGGAAAGAGAGGTAGCGAGGCGGACAGGTTTAGGCAGGGAATTCCAGAGCTTGGGGCCCAGGCAACAGAAGGCACTGCTACCAAAGGTTGAGCAATTATCTTCTTCTCCTTCTTAGGCAGTCCCTCGGAACCGAGGATGACTTGCTTCCACATTAAAAATGAGTTCTCAGGTGACTGAGTCCAAAGCGGGACCTACAGTCTCTGTCACAGGCGGGGCAGACGGTGGTTGAAGGGGCGGGTGGGTGGGGTGCTTGGGTTGACGTGCGCTCCTTCCGTTGTTTGCGCTTGGCTTCCGCTTGCTCCCGGCGAAGAGACTCGAGGTGTTCGCCGCCTTCCCGGATGCTTCTCCTCCACTTTGTGCGGTCTTGGATTCCCAGGTGTCCGTGGGGATGTTGCACTTTTTCAAGGAGGCTTTGAGGGTGTCCTTGAAGCATTTCCTCTGCCCGCCTGGGGCTCTCTTGCCATGTCGGAGTTCCGAGTAGAGCGCTTGTTTTGGGAGTCTCGTATCGGGCATGCGGACGATGTGACCTGTCCATCGGAGCTGATCGAGCGTGGTCAAAGCTTCGATGCTGGGGATGTTGGCCTGAGCGAGAACACTGACATTGGTGTGCCTATCCTGCCAATGGATTTCCAGGATCTGGAGGCAGCGTTGGTGTACCTCTCCAGTGCTTTGAGATGCCTGCTGTACATGGTCCATGTCTCTGAAGCATACAGGAGGGTGGGTATCACTGCTGCTCTGTAGACCATGAGCTTGGTGCCGGGTTTGAGGTCCTGGTCTTCAAACACTCTCTTCCTCAGGCGACCGAAGGCTGCACTGGCACACTGAAGGCGGTGTTGGACTTCGTCATCGATGTCTGCCCTTGTTGACAGTAGGCTCCCGAGGTATGGAAAGTGGTCCACGTTGTTCAAGGCCTTGTCGTGGATTTTGATAATCGGGGGCAGTACTGTGTGGCGGGGGAAGGTTGGTAGAGGACCTTTGTCTTACGGATGTTTAGTGTAAGGCCCGTGCTCTCATACGCTTCGGGGAAGGTGTTGACGATGGTTTGGAGTTCGACCTCCGAGTGAGCACAGACGCAAGCGTTTTCTGCATACTGTAATTCGACGACCGAGGAT
Source organism: Squalus acanthias (assembly GCA_030390025.1). Taxonomy (NCBI): domain Eukaryota; kingdom Metazoa; phylum Chordata; class Chondrichthyes; order Squaliformes; family Squalidae; genus Squalus; species Squalus acanthias. The sequence goes on along the minus strand of CM059440.1, from coordinate 62,143,479 downwards.
GGGACGACCTTGGATCTGGACTGGAGGTGACGGAGGTTGAACAGTTTCCCGTTTGTTCTGTAAATTAGCTCCACTCCAGCGGGGAGCTTACTGAGGGTGAGATGGAGCATTGCAGCAAGGAAGATCGAGAAGAGCGTTGGTGCGATGACACTTGACCCCGGTCCGTACGTGAGCGATTATAATCAGGGAATATTAACCCACTTAACCATCGACTGCACTTTATAAAAAAAAAAATTCATTGGATGTGAAGCACTTTGGAACATCCTAAAGATGTGATCAGACTTCACATCAATGCAAGTTTTCTCTTTATTATGTTGATCACTGATCTCACTGCTGTTTTGGTATCTTGCTGTACACAAAACAGCTGTTACAGTCGCCTACATATCACAACGACCATTTGGATTAACACCTTTGTCATAGGCATTTGATAACAAACTCATTAACACTGTTGTTATCAATATCGCACTGTGCCATTTCACACCTAGGTTACTCTAACAACGACAAGCAATGAATTACTAAACAGTCTGAGGTGGCATCATAAAAATAATCTCAAGCGATGTGCCAAATCTTTTGCCTTGGGAGAAAGAAATCACATAACCTAACCACGTAAACACATTCGAACAAAGCATAGTGTCATGCAGAGCCCCAGTGCTGATTCCAATTAAAGAAAGCCCCCCATGCACCAAATCCCTTGCCATTGACTTTCATGATGTAGGTTTCCAATAGACCAAATCAATTCACATTATGTCCATCTCCCACTTCCAATGATTAATTTTTGCTGTACTGAGGATTGGTCACTGTGCCGTGACATCCCTTGAACAACAACAACTTGCATTTATATAATGCCTTTAACGTAGTAAAACTTCACAGGAGCATTATCAGACAAAATTTGACACTGAGCCAAAGAGGTGACATTAGGACAGGTGGCCAAAAGCTTGGTCAAAGAGCTAGGTTTTAAGCAGTGTCTTAAAAGAGGAGAGAGAGGTGGAGAGGTTTAGGGACTGAATTCCAGAGCTTAGGTTCCAGGCAGCTGAAGGCACGGCCATCAGTGGTGGAGCGAAGGAAGTGGGGGATTCACGAGGCCAGAATTGGAGTACTGCAGAGATCTCGGAGGGTTTTAGGGCCGGGGGAGGTTACAGAGATAGCGAGGGGCGACACCATAGAGGGATTTGAGAACAACACAGTAAAATAGGTGCAGTCTCTAGCATATTTCTGCAGAAGGAAATTAATATTTGGTTAATCAATACTGAGCAGTAGAATGAACAATACTTTAATTGAAATGTGATTGTAATGACAGTTGGTTCCTCTCTTGCCTTTGGGGTATGTCAAGGTTGTGGGTTCAAGCCCCACTCCAGGACTTGAGTCTATAATCTTAAAAAAAAGAAAGGAAAGATTTGCATTTATATAGCACCTTTCACGACCTCAGGATGTCCCAAAGTGCTCTACAGCCAATGAAGTACTTTTGAAATCATTGGGCCTGAATTTGCTGCCAACATAACTGAGAGTTTAATGGCGCGCTCTGTTATTAATGTGTCAATCATCCAGCAACTTGTTGCAAGGCGGAGATACCCCATGAGTTCCAAATCACCACAGGTTGCTGGATGATATGCTCCACTCCAGCGTTAGCCTCACAAAAAAGGCAGCTCGCCCTCAACCTCTCCGTGAGTTTCAAGAAATTGCTGCGTTTGCGCATTGATTACCAATTAAGGTCACCACAAAGTTATGGCTTGTACTTAATGGCGTAAGGACCCTTTTAATGAAGAGATTTATGTTTCTGTAATGCCACTCAACCTCTCCGGCCCAGAAAGAGAACAATTGGATCTGTGGAGTCTACAGGTAGTAAATTGTTCCTAAATATATTTTTAAATTTTACAATTTAATTTTTTTTCTTACTTTTCCTTTTCTGACTTTTTTCTCTCCCTTAATCCAATCTTTCTTTCCCTCTTTATTTCTCTTTCTGTACCTGATTTGACTCTAATTCACCCTATTGCCTTCTCCGTCGTTTCTCCGTTTCTTTCTCAATCCTTAAATCTCGTTGGTTAAGGAGATAGTCGGTTGGTCCCGCTGCCTTCCCCGCATCGTTATCAGCTCGCACTTCCAGCAAGTCATGGAGTAAAAATGTTTTGAGGGTGAGGAAAAAAATCCAACTCATTGGACACGTTGTGGGATGCCCCACTCCAGCAAAATCTGGGCCGTGGAATCATACAGCACAGGAGGAGGCCATTCGGCCTATCATACCTGTGCCGTCTCTTTGAGGAATGTAATTTAGGAAATGCAGCAGCCAATTTGTGCACAGCAAGCTCCCACAAACCACAATGAGATAATGACCAGATAATCTGTTTTCCTGAATAGGCCGACACATCAGTGCAGTGCTGAGGGACTGCTGCATTGTCGGAGGTACCGTCCTTGTGATAAGACCTTACCAAGGCCCCATCTTCCTATTCAACAGTCAATCCACCTCAAAATAATTAATTGTAGTTCAAACACTGAGGCGTTTCTGAACGATGTGAAAAATGTTGTCAGACACATGCAAAACTCTCTGGTGTTTTCACTACAAATATAGCCAATTGTTTAAATGTGCCAGTATTGAGGGAGCGCTGCACTGTAGGAGGTGCCATCTTTCGGATAAGATGTTAAACCCGTCTGCCCTCTAGGGTGGACGTAAAAAATCCCATGGCACTAAGCGGGGAAGTTCGTCCCGGTGTCCTGACCAAACTTTCTCCCTCAACCGACAGCTAAAAACAGATTATCTGGTCATTATCACATTGTGGGATCTTGCTGTGCGCTGATTGGCTGCTGCGCTTCCCTACATTACAACAGTGACTACATTTATAAAAAAAAATAAAAAATACTTCATTGGCTGTGAAGCACTCTGACGTCCTGAGGTCGTGAAGGGCGCTACATAAATGCACATGTTGGCCGCACAGGGTTTATTTCACTGGGTTTTGCTAGTGTGCCCCCTGCTTAAAGGCCGCCCCTCCCTGGTGCATTGTGTGTCTCGGTTGCTTTTAAGCCAAGCCAGCTGACCCTCTGTGTAGCTCTGTCCTGATGGAGCCGGTGCAGTGGATCTGTCAGCGCTGAGAGACAAAATAGCTTTAAGGATTGAGTCCAGAGGCTTTGAACTGATGCACGGCGTGCTTTGATTTATTTTTCAGGAGGACGTGTGGAGCTGGGAGGAAAGTTTGGTGAAGCGTTCCAGTTGAGAGTGGAGTGTCTTAACAGACGCAGTCTGAAAGCTCTTCATCTCGTCTCTTGCTGTTTTCCGCAATAAAGGAATCATTGAGGAGTCTGCGTTCTTAAATCCCCCGCCCCGCTCAAAAAATAAGACTTCAGGTGACCTGATTTCAGTGGCTTGGATATGGGCGAGTTGGTCTGAATGCCGCTGCTACTGCTGCTGGGTTCAGCTCTGGGCTTGTTTTATTGTCCCGAACCGATGTTGAAGTGAGGAGAATGAAGCCGGTCACTCCAGTCAGTTCCCCCTCGCCTCTCAGGCTACTGAACAAAGGCCCAGAGTATCTACGCAGGCAAATGGAAAGTGACAACAGGGGTCGGGCGCTGAGCGCTGTCGAGAGGCTCGAAGCGGACAAGCCCAAGTACGTTAAAAGCCAGCAAGCGATGAACGGCAAGCAAGAGCCCACCGTTGGGCCTTGCGCGACGCCGCCATCTTCCGCTCGGAACCGGGTCTGGCCGTGCGAGGCGAGAGGTCACTGTCAGGACTTTGATGCCAGAAAAGAGAATACCAATTTGGAACAGCTCAACAACGTCAGGAACGGCTTGCTGGACAAGCCATCCCACGACGCGGTGGTCACCAGGAGGACCATCTCCAAGAGAGTCATGAGGCCCGACTCCTTGATCATCTACCGGCAGAAACGTGACTGCAAGGCGGGGAGCAACGAGAACTCCAGGGGCTACAACTTCATCCGACGACTCTTTCAGGGGTCTATGAGGGACAAACAAGTGGCCTCCCTGGAATTGCCAAAGATCATCCTGAAAGAGGACGGTAGGTCCTTCTCTGAAGGTAGCTCCCCCCTGTTGCACATGTGTCGTCTCAATGACGGCGGAGCAACAAAGGCCGAGAAGCATTGCGTCAATCTCTTCACCCACAAAGAAATCGTAGACTCCGCTTCTCCAACCCTTCACGTGACCAGAACTCAAAACCCACCAAGCGATCCCTCTGAAGCTAATGCACGAGTAGTTTTGAGAAGCAGGACTTTACAGCGCTCAAACTCTGACCTCCCCCTGCGTAACTCAGTAGCTTTGTCGGAGAAAGAGAGGTTTTTTAATTACTGTGGCCTTGACCTGGATGTGGCGGAACATCTCGGGCTGGCAAACTTCTCTCCTGCCGCCTCAGACTCTACCTTGCCCAGGGTTCGGAACGTCAGCATGACTGAGAGCGAAGGCAGCGAATTCTCCCGCTGGAGCAGAGATGGTGAAGGCCTTTATGAAGAAGAAATTCATGAGCAAATCTCTTTGGGGATATCTGTCATTGAACGGAATGCACGGGTTATCAAGTGGCTGTACGGTTGCAAAAAGGCCAAAGAAGGACCAAGGGAGTCAACAGTGTAGAGAGGAAAAGAGACCTTTTGAATTTACCCCAACATGCAAAGAGGATATTGTCCCCACAGTACATTACTGTCTCATTAAAAACGTGGGGAAATGGAACAGATTCTGTCTTCAGCTCAAACATTTAGTACATATTTAAAAAGTTTTATTTTCATAATTTAACTCGTAAGACTGATCTTCAGCTTTGGTCTGAAAGTTTTAGTTGAAGTAATTAATGCTGAGTGCTACGTTTAATGCAGTATTAGCCCTGACTGGATGGGGGCTAGTGAGCTTTTCCTTTTGCAGAGTTCTGTACTCATTGAGGTCAGGGACGTTACTCCTGGGGAGCAGACCGCTTTCCAGTTAACACTCCCGTGTTGGCAGCAAGCATGCCTAGGTCCAGTACAACATGGATTAGGAAGAAAGACTTGCATTTATATAGCGCCTTTCACGACCTCAGGACGTCCCGAAGCGCTTTACACCCAATGAAGTATTTTTGAAGTGTAGTTAGTCACAGTTGTAATGTAGGAAACGTGGAAAGTAATTTGCACACAGCAAGCTCCCAGAAGCAGCTGATGACCATCTGTTTTTTAGTGATAGAGGGTTAAATGTTGTGCAGGACACCCAGGGGAGAACTCCCCTGCTCCTCTTCAAAATAATGCCATGGGATCTTTTACGTTCATCTAGAGGGCAGACAGGGCCTTGGTTTAATGTCTCATCCGAAAGACGGCACCACCGACAGTGCAGTACTCCCTCAGTACTACACTGGAGTGTCAGCCTAGATTTTATGCTAATCTCTGGAGTGGAACCCACTGAGCCACAGCTGACACCCAACGTAAAGTAAAATTTAGAGGCCAAGTAAAGCTTCCTCTACACTTTCCCCAACATGCCCCAGACACAACCTCACAAGAACATCCTTCACCGTACCAAGGTGACAATTCTCTGGCTCTCCGAGTGAGATTGCCAAATTAGGGATAGCTCTGTGGCCATTAAACACTGGAATGAGACTGCCCAAAGTGATCTCTCGTAGACCGGTGGGCAGAGGTGTCTTTCATCACATTCTGGGATGGATATGAACCCAGGTCCCAGAACCTTTGATCAACTTTAAGCAAAACCCCAGTATTTGCACCAACACCTTTTTTATATATTCTAGAAAATGTGCAGCAAAAGTTAAAGGAAGTGAAGAACTGATCCTGGAACCAAAGCAAAGTGACCTTCCCAAACACAGCCCTGACGATAGCATTAAACGTAAACTATTTCCCAATGATCCCATATTAAAGGGGCAGTATTCTTTTTCTGGAGGATTTTGAAGTTTTTTTTTAAATGCTAAATTTTATTAAGGAAATTAAAACAAACATATGAAACAAGTATTCGATTTTGATCTGTTTCTTGTAAAAAGTTGTCTAATTTGTTCTGTTTCTGTTGTGGTGACTGGGCCAAAATGACTGGTTGGTTTGTCCCATGAAAGAGAGACTGAAGGTTTCTCTCTAATTCCAATTTTCCCGTCTCTCCTCTCCTCTCGGCTCTGACGATTCCATGGGTGCTGGTCACCTTCCAGTGCCTCACTCAATTGGCTTAGACTGTGAGTATCAGCAGGCTATTTTACCTTGAGGGGGTGGGGGGGCATTACAATGCAACCTGACCCAGTTTACACTCGATGTCGACAGACATGAGCTTTCCAACGGGGGACACTGGAACGCTGCAGATTCCCGCTCCCCCCACCCCCCACCCCCGCCCCCTACCAACCTCTCTTTCCCAGCCCAGGTTTTCTGGGTCAGTTATGGTGCTCCAGTTTCTATCCTGAGTGTGATTCCATATACTCGACAACACAGAAACAGTCCACTCGGCCCAACTGGTTTATGCCGGTGTTTTTACTCCACACGAGCCTCCTCCCACTCTCATTATCTCTTCCCGCCCTGCACTGTATCCCTCTATTCCCTTCGCCCTCGTGTATGCATCAATCCTCCCCTTAAATACATCAATGCTCTCTACTTCAACCATTCCATGTGGTAACGAGTTCCACATTCTCACCACTGTGCAAATAAATTCCTCTATTCTTTATTTCATCTGTTAATGACTATCTTATATTTATGCCCCCTTGTTCTGGACTTCCCCACAAGTGGAAACAGTTTCTCCACATCCACCCTATCGAACCCCTTCATAATTTTAAAGACCTCTATTGGGTCTCCTCTCAGCCATCTAAGAATGGGTGGGTGTGGGTCAGGTGAGAAGTTAACATTTAAAAAAATTTCAAACCCAACCCCAAAACCGCCTCAAACCGCCCACCTCCGGTTTTAATGGAGGCAGGACGGGGGGGCGGGGCGGGCGACCAATCTGCACTTAGGAGGTGGGTTGGTCGGTTGAACCATTTAAGGAGGCTGCGTGCCTCCATTTTAACAAGATTTCTATTTTTAACTAAGGTTGGCCGTGTTTCCCAGGCCTCTGGAAACCTGGCAGGTAAAAGGAGGCGAGAAGGGCCGGATACATCAGATAATTGCCTTTTACAGCACTGCTTGTGGGCCAGGAGGAGCAGGCGTGTTTCCCCCAGGCCCAACAAGCTACCCAGTAAACCCCCCCCCTCACAATCTCACCCTTTCCCCTGACCCCCCCCCCCCACCCCCGCCACCACTGTCCGCCATCTCTCCCTGCCTCCCTACCTGATCCTCCGCAGCGTCCTCCTGCTATAGGCTTTCCCGCCCGACAGGCAGCCAGTCTGTCAATCAGGCTGGCTGTCGGGTGGGATAACGGGAGAAAAAATTTCAAAGGCACTGCAGGTGTTTGGGGAAACCCGTACTTCCAAGTTTCCCGTCCATAACTCCTCCCCCTCCGCTCCGAACGCACGACCCCATAAGTATCCGGGCCATAGAATCTTACAGCACAGAAGGAGGCCATTCAGCCCATTGTGCCTGTGCCGGCTGTTTGAAGAGCGATCCACTTAGGTCCTGTGGTTCCCCCATAGCCCTGCAATTTTGAAAGTTACTAATGAATCTGCTTCCACCACCCTTTCAGGCAGCGCGTTCCAGATCATAACTCGCTGCGTTAAAAACATCTCCTCATCTCCGCCTATTTTGCCAATTATTTTAAATCTGTGTCATCTGGTAACCAACCCTCCTGCCCATGGAAACTGTTTCTAACGTCAGTAATTATAAACATCAATGGGAAGAGCCTGTCATTTAGCAGTGGACCGAGGTTCACCATATCAAGAGGGAGAAGTCATGAGTTCAAAATAAAGAAATGAAAGTTCTCATTTCAGATACCCACTGTCACATCGAGTTACATTGGTCCCGATATTGCGGTAGGAGTAACAGTGAGGCTATCAGCGCTCACCGTTATTAAGGAGTAAATTGGACAGCAAATTCTAGCATCTGCACGTGCAATTAAACGCAGAAATCAGGAAATTGCTGTCCGAGTTGCCCTGCTCCTCCACAAGTTTCGCTACACCCGTACCTTGCAGAGAGACTCTGCATTAAAATACATGAAGTGCGTGAGGTTACATGATAGATACCCAGTAAACTCGCCAGAAGAAGTTAGGGCTGGTGCATGCAAGTCTACGTGACCTTTTAACAGCATAATAAGTCTTACTTCTGCCAAACAACCTCTCTGGCACTGAAAATTAACTTTTACAAGTCTCATTCCTTCAGATTTTAATTATTGTTGGAGATTTAAAAAAATTAAAAACTTTAAATGATTTTTTTTACTTTTTAATTTCTGTCTCGCATCTCTCTCTTGCGCTCTCTCTCTCTCTCTTAATCACATCTTTCTTTCCCACTCTTTGGGGGGAATTTTAACCCCAAAAAAACGGGTGGGTTGGGGTTGGGGGGGAGGTTAAAGTGTTAAAAATGTGAATCCCAACCCCCAACCCATTCCCAGGAGGCAGGTCGTCTATTTAAATATTATAATGAGGCTGGCATGTATCGGATTTAACCAGCATTTCAAATTTAACTGTGGCTGGTCGGGTTTCTCAGGCCAGCTAAAGTAAGGCGAGGACTGCTGGATCCAGGAGATATCTGCCTTTACACTTACCTCCTGGATCCAGCGTCCCTGCCTAACTTACACCCCCTCCCCCCCCCCCCCCCCCCCCCCACGATCGGAGACCCCCCCACGAGGCCTCCGATTTCCCCCCCCCCACCCCCCCAACGAGGTCTCTGAGTCCCCCCCACAAGGCCTTTGACTTTTTTCCCCACACCCCCAATGAGGCCTCCGATCGCCTTCCTGGACTCTCTTTTTTTCCGCACCCAGCCCCCAATGCTCCTCCGGCCCCAATCCATCTTCCCCTCCCCCGATGCTGCTGTGGCCCCGGCCCCAACCCGATCCCTCCCTCCCACCTCTCTGCAGCCTGGTGCCGCAGGCCTACCCACCCACAGCCAGCCAGCCTCTCCATCTGGCTGGCTGCGGGTGGGAAACAGGTTTGAAATGTATATCAAGCCCTGCTGTTAAATTTGGCAGGGCCTTTGGGGGAACCCGTTCTGCCTGGTTTCCCGACCGCTTTCTAACCCCTCCCCCCGCCCCCCCCCCCCCCCCCCCACTCTCAACCCGCCTCCCTATTAAAATTCTGCCCTTCATTTCACTTTCTGTACATGATTTGACATTGCGTTAAATATTCTAACTGACACTCCCTGGTTTAGATTCTGTGGGTTGAAGTTTCACTTTAGGACCCGCCGGGAGCGGGAAGGCCTGATAGTGAGCGGGAAACCCATGAATCCTGGCCTCCCCACACACTGTGGAGTTTTAATGTCCCGTTCTCCCAGGTTCCCCGCACAGAAGTCAGCCTGATTGACGGGCTTGGCTTCCAATTGGGCAGGGAATGCTGGAGAAGAGGCCGCAGCCTTAGCTAGGTCCAAACCCCAACCTTGGGGGGCGGGGGGGGGTGGGTGGTCCGATCTGACCCCGGGGAGGGTCCGATCCCGGGGGCGATCCGATCCGATCCCAAGGGGGGTTTGTTTGGGGAGGCAGGCTGATGTTTGGGAAGGTTGGGTGGCTGGGGGTGGGGAAGCACTCCTGCTCCTCCCGGCCCACAGGGAGTGCCCCCTGAGGCTGTCCTAGCCTCACTGCAGCTACTCGGAATCCCGGAAACCCCGGCTGGCCACAGTTAAACCTGCAAAATAGGTTAAATCCGAAGCTCCCAGCCTCATTATCATATTTAAAGTGCCAACCCGCCTCCTGGGAGTGGGTTGGCTGCCCACCTCCCCATCACACCTCCGTTAAAACCGATGTGGGTGGGTTGGGGTTGGGGTTCAGATTTTTAACACTTTAACCTCTCGCCCAACCCGAACCCGCCTGTGTTTTGGGGTTAAAACTCCCCCCTGCGTGCCTCTAAAGATTTTTCAATCTGATTGGATGAAGCGACATGCTGTTGCTTGTCCTGTTCACACAGGTCCCAGATCCCCTGTAGAGGGCGCCGCACCGAAGTGGATTTCTAATCACAGCAAGTTCCAGTGCAAAGGCCCATTCCCACACAGCAGCCAATTCCCACACAGCAGAGTGCCAGTAACAGCAATGTGATAGTGACTTGATAATCTGTTGGTGTTGGTTGAGGGATAAATATTGGCCAGGACACCAGGGTGAAGTCCCCTACTCTTTGAAATAGTGCCATGGGATCTTTTACATCAACCTGAGAGAGTAGACGGGGCCTCAGTTTAATGTCTCATATGAATGATGGCACCTCCGACAGTGCAGCACTCCCGCAGTACTGCAGTGGAGTCTCAGTCCGGATCATGTGCTCAAGTCTCGGGAGTGGGACTTGAACCCACGACCTCCTGACTCAGAGGTGAGAGAGCTACCCACTGAGCCATGGCCGACACCGGGTATGAAGTCATTTGTGTATTTTAAAACTTGTGTAAGGCAGCAAGATCTCCACAGTCCATCACAAATCCTGTATACCCAGTACCAAGGTCCAGGAAGCTGAGTGCAGGAGAATGACCAAACCACAGTGACGGGGCGATACAGTGGGTTAACTTGCATCTCGTGAAACCCGGGTTCAAATCCAGCTTCAACCAGACTGGATGAAAGTTGTCGCGCTGTCTTTGCCGTATTGAGGTCGATTTTCACCCTGCCTGGACGGGCGGTTAGGATGGCCACCCAACATCCCACTCCCACCGCTGGGTTCAGGAGGGTGACTGATGGGGACCCAGCCAGACAAGGCCCAGGAGTTTAAAATCTCCCAGGCCTCACGCTGCCAATGTCCACAGATGGTTTGTCGTCTGCCTCTACCCCTTCCCAGCACAGGTCAACACCCACCCAGAGTTATTTATCTTTCTGTATCCGTCTCTGCCTCTCTTTCTCATTCTCTCTCCTATTGCACGCAGTGGGGTAGATCTTGACATTTGTGTGATAGTGTAAAATGGGTGATAGCGAGTCAGAAGCCCATTTTACATCTCTCCCCATTTTTATTTCTATTCAAGTCAATGGAAATAAAAAATCGGGAGAGAGCTATCCGGGCTGCTGACTCACTATCGCCCGTTTTATGCTATCACACAAATGTCAAGATTACCCGTCTCTCTATCTCTCAGTCGCTCTCGCTATTCACTCTGGCTCACTCTGTCCCATTCTCTGTGTCTCTGACGATCGAAATTCAACCAAAAACTTTTAAAAGGAGAAACTGACTCGGAAGAATGTGGTGGACTTTTGAACGTGAACTGCACCTGATATCTGTCATTAAGTAGTATTTTGATCGTGTTGCAGGGGAGCAGTGGGGGGGGCGGGGTAACACTAAAGCCCTCGAGATGTGTTTAGTGCAAAATGTCAAGCATTAAATCCAGATTGTGATTAGGACGTGACCTCAGTCTGGTCACTGGACTACTTTTGTTTATGCTCAGCTCTCTTACTTGGCCAGATGTTGTTTAAACTCAGGAGTCGTACCAGTCTGTGAGGTGCTATTTTCCACTCTTGTTAACAGCAGTATGGGAGACAGTTTATCTTAGAACTGCCTCTTGACAATTGTTATAGAGCAGCCTGAGAGATTAGGAATTCTTCTAAATTCATCATTAATTCCTCCGTCAGTTGAAGAAGCGAGTTTGCGACAGTTTAAGGGATTAGAGGTCTCCTGCAAGGCTGTGCCACTTTAACGATTTAGATTTCTCACTTGCTCACCCTCTAGTTCTCCAGCTCCATATCCCAGCATGCACTCTTCTGGCCATGGTCTACTATTTACCCCATGATCCCCCACCTACCCCCCATTCTCCCCTTCCTCTGCTCCACCATTAGTGTTCGAGCCATCATCTGCCTTGCCCCCTGCACAATGGATTTCCCTTCCTAATCCAATCTGCTTCGTTACCCCTCTCATCACCTTCAAAACCCTCCTCCCAACTTCCCTCTGTGACAGTGCATTCTCTAATGCCTCTCTTCCTTCCAGTATGCCCTCCCTTGTATCCCATCGTGGGACATTACATCAAAGCTGTTGTATAGGAACAGGAGGAGGTCATTCAGTCCCTCGAGCCCATTCCGCCATTCAATTAATTCATGGCTGGTCTGTATCGTAACTCCATCTACCCGCCTTGGTTCTGTAACCCTTCATACCCTTGCTTAACAAAAATCTATCAATCTCAGTTTTAAAATTTTCAATTGACCCCCAGCCTCAACAGCTTTTTGGGGGAGAGACTTCCAGATTTCCACTACCCTTTGTGTGAAGTGCTTCTCGACATCAATCCTAAACAGCCTAACTCTAATTTTAAGTTTATGCCCCCTTGTTCTGGACTCCCCCACCAGAGGAAATAGTTTCTCTCTATCTACCTTATCAACTCCTTTAATCATCTTAAACACCTCAATTAGATCACCTCTTAATCTTCTATTCTCTGGGGAATACGAATGAGTTGGACAAGGTAGATGTGGAGAGAATGTTTCCACTAGGGACCATAAATACAAGGTAGTTACTGATAAATCCAATAGGGAAATAAGGAGAAATTTCTTTAGTCAGAGAGTGGTTCGAATGTGGAACTTGCTGCCACAGGAAGTGGTTGAGGCAAATAGTTTAGATACTTTCAAAAGGAAACTAGACGAGTACATGAGAGAAAAGGGAATAGAAAGATATGCTGAAAGGCTGAGATGAGGTAGATCGGATGGGAGGAGACTCATGTGGAGTATAAACACCAGCACAGACTAGTTGGGTCGAATGGCTTGTTTCTGTGCTGTGTATTCTATGTAACTATTCATTCTTGGGATGTGAGCGTCGCTGACAGCATTTATTTCCCATTCCTAGTTGCCCTTGAGAAGGTGGTGATGGGCCGCCTTCTTGAACTCGACAAGGCACAGTGCACAAGTAACCGAGTGGAGGGCTGGGGTACGACAAACCATCTCTCAGTCAAAGTCACTCATACCAGAACGCTGGCTCCTGCTTGGAGTCATTGCTGAGCGAGCACTCGGGAATGAACGTGTGGGATGAATTGATGTTGTTCATTTAGGTTCTACAGAGTGACTCTTGTGCGTTCTCTGCCTCCGTAGGCTGATGGCATAGTTTGACACTTTGACCATGCCAAACCCTCTCCCCACTCCCCCCCCACCCACACACACTTTGCCCTTTATAGTGTTGAGAAATCTCGCACTTTTTTTTAAGGCAGCGCCAAGATTAAAAAGAGTAGGAAAGAAGTCAAGGAGCAGTGATTGCGGATCGCCAAGCTTTGGTTTAACAGGCTGTGGGTTGGAAAATGAAGGGAAGACTGAGGGAGGTAAGGAGTTCCATAGTTTGGAGGATCAAGGAAAGAATCTTGCTTTCACCAGTGAAGATATAAAAAGGCTGACATCCATGATAAACACAACTGAAAGAAATGAAAGTGTGGGTAGATCTTGCTTATTCAGTGCTTAAAGGGCATCTATTCCTTTCCCCCTCATGTACTTATCGAGCTTCCCCTTAAATGCCTCTGTGCCTACCTTATCAAATCCTTTCATAATCTTGAAGACCTCAACCAGGTCACCCTACACCCTTCTCTTTTCTTCAAGTCTTCTGCAATACTCAGAAGTCCAATTCAGGGATCAGTCCCAGTTCGCTCCCATCTCCCATTACAACGTATGGTAAAATTTGGGCATTTGTTTCAGCTGGCCATTGTTTTTGTTCCCAATGGACTTGTAGCCGCAACGCATATTGGGCATCAATGGCACTGATGGAGCGATCATCATCAAGAGCATCATTGCAAGGGGACATGCTCTTAAAATTAGAGCTAGGTCATTAATGAGCAAAATAAGGAAGGACATTTTCACCCAAAGGGTAGTGGAAATCTGGAACTCTCTCCCGCAAAAGGCTGTGGATGCTGGGGGCCAATTGAAACTATGGTGGATAGATTTTTGTTGGGTAAGGGTATCGAGGGATATGGAACAAAGACAGGTAAATGGAGTTGAGGTGCAGAGCGGCCATGATCTAATTGAATGGCGGAGCAGACCCGAGGGGCTGAATGGACAACTCCTGTTCCTATGAGACTGGCATCTGTGCAATCAGCACGTAGACAAGACAGAAAGCACATCTATGGTTGGCATGAAGTTATATCCTGTCCCTCTTTCCCCCACAGAAACACCATGAGGCAGGACAGCCTCAGATGGGAAAGTACAGGGTCTTCTGTCGCAAGTGCTTAAAGCTGCTGGGTCTTTTTAAAAGAAAAAGTAAAGGAGTTAGTAGCGGTCTGGTCTAAAAGGGTTTGACCACTGACAGGAGAGAGTGGGGGAGGACTGGGTGAAGGGGTCACTGCCTCTCTGTTCCCCACACCTAAAATGGTGCAATCCTCTTGTGACCACACATCTGATTTAAAATACCGCGTTGAAAGAAATAAAGAACCATCTTAAAGTACTGATGTGCATTCACTTAAATTGATTTTACAACAAACTTCCACATACAGCTTTTCAGTTGGAAGATAAGTTATTTCACACACACACATAAAGTGAGAGGGACAGTAAGAGAAACAGTGAGAGAAAAAGACTGAGAAAGGCAGCGAGAGAGAGAAAGTACAGAAAGTGAGCCTAGCACACACAGACCAAGAGAAAAAGAAACCACAACTGAGTGAGCAAGAGAGAGATAGAGAGAAAGACAGTGCAAGAGCAAGAAAGAGAAAGGCAGAGAGAAAGACAGAGAAACTGAGCAACTGGATGAACACGAGTGAGAAAGACAAAGAATGACAGGATGGGAGTGAGAAATAGAGGGGCAGAAAGACAGAGAGGAAGACAGACAGATATAAACAGCAAGTGAGTGAGGCAGATAAAAATAGAAAACCAGAGCAAATGAGACACAGACGAGAGAGAGAAAGGGAGTCTCTCACTCACATACTGAGATATTCATGGTCAGGAAGGACTACCTTTTCCATATCATTGTGCTCCATCTACACCAAAAATAAACAGACCGTTACCTCTCTCAGACTAAAGTGCAGCAGCATGTACAAACATCCGCCTGAATTAATGCAACCAGGTTGGTCTGTGCTAGGTTTATCAAAGGTGTTGTGATCTACATCCTCTCAGCTGAAGGGAGGAGGGAATCAGCTCCACTATCCAGAGCTAGGGCGGAGGGGAATCAGCTCCAGTCCCTAGGGCGAGGGAGGGGGGTTAATCAGCTAGATTTCCTGCTGCTGATCGCAGTCTAATGACACTAGCCAGAAAGTGCACGTGTTTGAACGTTCAGCATTCGGGTTTTGTTTCTTTATCATTCTTCAGGATGTGGGCGTCGCTGGCAAGGCCGTCATTTATTGCCCATCCCTTGCTGCCCCTTGAGAAGGTGGTGGTGAGCATTTTACTTGAACCACTGCAGTCCGTGTGGTGAAGGTGCTTCCACAGTGTCGTTAGGTAGGGAGTTCCAGGATTTTTACCCTGAAGGATGAAGGAACAGCGATATACGTTATGCCGAGATATGCCCTTACGATTTTTCTCCAGGGTTGCTCACAGCAGTGTCCAGGAGATTAATCTTTGATTCTTGGAGACCCCAGGGAAATCCTGGAGGGTTGGCAACCTGAAGCATGCATCTAGCTGACCCCAGGAGGTTTCTCAGTTTAAAATTAAAAATCCAGAATCTTCTGAAACTGCTCGCAGACTTTTCTCCTACTCACTGTTTATTCAATTCAGAAAGTACTGGCCTGATTTTGCCCTCTCGGCCGGTGCATCGATAGTGTCACTACACCCCGGTAATTCCCCTCGGAATAAGAAAGGCTGCAGTGGTTAACTCATCAGGAGCCCTATCCCTGCATTATGGGCAGATCATTCCACTGGTTAAAGCACCATCTGTTGTATTCACCCATGAGTCAGTACCTTCTAGTTTAACGTAGGGGCATAGTTTAATATATAGATAATGCTCTCGTCTAGACGTACATTCATATTCAGTGCTAGGAGACTGAATCGGGCCTGTTAACGGGGTCTGGAGACCAGAGGTCTATGCAAACGTGCCTAAACTTTCCTGAATCTTTCCTCCTTAACCCTCTCTGTCTCTCCACTTTTTAAGAACCTCCTCAAAATCCATCTCTTCGGACCAAGCCACTCCTAATCCCATCTGTTTTCCACGCGCTTAACTGTGAAGCATTTTGGGGCATGTTGATATGTTAAAGGTGCTGTATAAATGCAGGATGTTGTTGGATTATCAACAACTCCAAGATCCAGAAAGAATCTGCTGTTTTTGTTACTTTCGCTTTCAAAACACTAATCTTTCAGTTCATTCAGATTTTTTTCTTTCTGCTTTTACCGTTCTGTCTCTCTCTATCTCGCTCTCTCTTGCCCCACTTTTTTTTAAATTTTCTGCCCTACTATTACATAGGAACAGGAGAAGGCCATTCAGCCTTTCGAGCCTGTTCCGCCATTCAATTAAATCATGGCTGATCTGTTTCTTAACTCCATTTACCCGTCTTGGCTCCATATCCCTTGATACCTTCATCTGACAAGAAACAATCGATCTCAGCCTTGGAAATTTCAGTCGGCCCCCAGCATTCGCAGCCTATCGGGGGAGATACCGTCTACTTCCACCTCTGTAACATCGCCCATCTCCGCCCTGCCTCAGCCCATCTGCTGCTGAAACCCTCATTCATGCCTTTGTTACCTCCAGACTCGACTGTCTCCATGGAAGTGTGTTGGGAATAGATGCCCCTTTTAAGAGGACGCTAACCATGGGGAACAGCCCATGGCTTTGAGGGTTAAACTGTACTAAGTGCTGACTGAAAATTTACTTTTTCTATAACTTGCTAATTATTATTCAGTCCTATGATATATCTCCTATTCGCACAGCTATCTCAGTGATGCCATAGAATCTTACAGCACAGAAGGAGGTCATTCAGCCCATCGTGAAAGAGCGATCCAATTAGTCCCACTCCCCCTGCTCTTTCCCCATAGCCCCTGTAATTTTTCCTTTCCAAGTATTTATCCAATTCTTTTTTGAAAGTTACTATTGAATTTGCTTCCACCGCCCTTTCAGATCGTAACAACTCGCTGCATTAAAAGAATTCTCCTTATCTCCCCGCTTTTTTTTTGCTCATTACTGTACCTGGTTTCTAACATGGGAAGCCTTTGGAGTATGTGGGGACTGAGGTTTGATACAAAGCTTTCAATAATTCTTTTTCAAGGAAAGGTTTGCATTTTATAAAAGTGGAAGCTTTAATACATATTATATAGAATGACATCGAACTTAGGGCACAGAAACAGGCCATTCGGACAAACCGGTCCATGCTGGTGTTTATATTCCACACGAGCCACCTCCCATCCCTCTTCATTAACCCCATCAACGTATCCTTCTGTCCCTTTCGCCCTCATGTGTTTATCCAACTTCCCGTTAAATGGATTTACGCTATTCGCCTCAACTACTCCATATGGTAGTGAGTTCCACATTCTAACCACTCTCTGGCTAAAGACATTTGTCCTTATTGGATTTATTAGTGACTATCTTATATTTATATAATAAATAAAGTCTTGTTTTGTCAAGGTCCTGGGTGTGTGGAGATGTTGCTTATTTTTGTGGTTCTTCCAGAGGGGCAGCTGAGCATTTTGCAATGATGGAACAGGCAGGCTGACGTCCGTGTGATTTAATAGACAAGTGACCTGACCGCCAGGCACGTCATGGGTCATGAGGAGAATAAATCTCTTACTGTAAGATGTTGTGTAGACATTGAAAAACACTGTTAGACTGACAACTTGATGTAACAATATAACCACAGATGTAGGCTCTTGATTTTATTAAATAAGAAGGAACTGGCGTTTCTTTAGGGATGCTATTACATTGGAGAAGGATCCCAAAGGCCTTCACCTGAAATGAATTCAACTGTGCTGTAGTTACGTGCTGCTGAAACCCTCATCCATGCCTTTGTTACCTCCAGACTCGACTATTCCAATGCTCTCCTGGTCGGCCTCCCACCTTGCACCCTCTGTAAACTTGAGCTCATCCAAAACTCTGCTGCCCCGTGTCCTAACTCGCACCAAGTCCTGTTCACCCATCACCCCTGTGCTCGCTGACCTACATTGGCTCCCAGTCCGGCAACACCTCGATTTATAAATTCTAATCCTGTTTTCAAATCGTTCCATGGCTTTGCCCCTCCCTATCTCTGTAACCTCCTCCAGCCCTACAACCCTCCAAGATCTCTGCGCTCCTCCAATTCTGGTCTCTTGCGCATCCCTGATTTTCATTGTTCCACCATTGACGGCCGTGCCTTCAGCCACCTTGGCCCTAATCTCTAGGATTCCCGCCCTAAAGCTCTCCACCTCTCGCTCCTCCTTTAAGACACTGCTTAAAACCTACCTCTTTGACCAAGCTTTTGGTCATCTGTCCCAATATCTCTTTTTGTGGCTCAGTGTCGGTTTTTGTCTGATAACGCTCCTGCGAAGCACCTTGGGACATTTTACTATATTGATGGCGCTATATAAATGCAAGTTGTTGTTATTGGGTCAGAAGGTGAAAGGGTTTAAGCCCAACTCCAGACAGTCCTGGTGAGTGGAGACTAGAATATGATCTCTAGCTATGGATTGACATCCAGCTGGGATACCCATGTCCAGACAGAGTGACCACTGGCTCAGGGGTAGTATTTCTGCCTGAATCAGAAGAGTTGGGTTCGAGCCCCACTGCAGACAGCCCCAGTGAGCGGAGACCAACTCTGACTACTGAATTGATGTCCAGCGGGGGTACTTGCCTCCGATGGGTGGGGGTGGCCCCTCCATTGTAAAGGGTAGGTGGGGCTCTTTAGCCTTGGTTCCAGCCCACCCTAGGAGAAGATACAAACTGTGAGGTACGCAACAGGAAACCACTTCAGCTATTCTTTATAGTAAGTGGCTCAAGAATCTCACGCGTGTAAGACTGGAGTTGGGGCTCTCCATAGGGAAGAACACAACAAATAAATGGATTGGGTCCTCTCTAAGAGTATTTCTTTTCCAGACCTCCGGTGGCTATCCTGTCCAATGGGCTGATTGAAACCTGGAGCACATTGTGTTGGCAATCACCGTCCCAGACCCACACCCCATCACTCTGTGGTGCGGCATTCTTAAGATGGGCTGCCGATTGTGACCTCTTCACCAAATCGCCGTGGGTAACACCTGCCTGCTTTGTGCTTCATCTCAGAGTCCCCAACGACCCAAAACTGCAGATGCTGGAAATCATAGAATCACACTTACAGCACAGAAGGAGGCCATTCGGCCCAACAAGCCTGTGCCGTCTCTTTAAAAGAGCTATGCAATTAGTCCCACTCACCCCCTGCTCTTTCCCCATAGCTTTGAAAATGTTTCCTTTTCAAGTATATGTCTAATTCCCTTTTGAAAGTTACTATTGAATCTGCTTCCATCACCCTTTTAGGCAGTGCATTCCAGATCATAACAACTCGCTGCATAATAACTATTTCTCCTCATCTTCCCCCTTCGACACAAAAACAGAAAATGCTGGAGACACTCAGCAGGTCTAGCAGCATCTGGGGAGAGAAAGGATGAGTTAACATTTCGGTGGTGGAGCCTAGTCCTGTATGTGGGCAGCGGTGGTACCATACGCCTTCAATCAGCAAACTGGGAGAAGGAAGGCAGGCAGCAATCATCCAAACAGCCTAAAGCTGCTCTTTTATGTTGAGAACAAGTGTCAAGTTCTAATCTACATTGTTGATGGACAAGAATGGCTGAGTGGAGAGATCATCGAGCAGGATATCAGGTTTCTGGGACTGAATGTGGGAACTCTTTGCAATCCCACCTGAGTGAATCCGCCAGCAATCAAGGGAGCAGGCGACGATCGCAGGGAATCCTCACGGAGTCAGTGATATAATGTTTGGACAAACAGCAATTACAGCGGTTCGTTTGTACCAAGGAGAAAGATGGTCTTTGCAAGGGTACAATGTTATTGACAAGAGGAGGAGCAACAAATGATCACAGGGTTGCCAACCATCCAACAGCAACTTGCATTTATATAGCCCCTTTAACGTAGTAAAACATAGGATTACATTGGATATACGGCACAGAAACAGGCCATTCGGCCCAACCAGTCCATGCCGGCATTTATGCTCCACATGAGCCTCCTCCCGTCTTTTCTCATCTAAATCTATCAGCAGAACCCTCTATTCCCTTCTCCCTCATATGCTTATCCAGCCTCCCCTTAAATGCATATATACTATTCGCTTCAACCACTCCCTGTGGTAGCGAGTTCCACATTCTCACCACTCTTTGGGTAAATAAATTTCTTCTGAATTCCCTATTGGAAGTCCCAAGGTGCTTCACAGGAGCGTTATCAAACAAAATTCGACACTGAGCCAGATAAGGAGATATTAGGACAGGTGACCAAAAGTTTGCTCAAAGAGGTAGGTTTTAAGGAGCATCTTAAAGGAGGAGAGAGAGGTGGAGAGGTTTAGGGAGGGAATTCCAGAGCTTAAGCCCTAGGCAGCTAAAGGCATGGCCGCCAGTGGTGGAGCGATGGAGATCAGGGATAGGCAAGAGGCCAGACAGAATTGGAGGAGTGCAGAGATCTTGGAGGGTTGTAGCGCTGGAGGAGGTTACAGAGATAGGAAGGTGCGAGGCCATGAGGGGATTTGAAAACAAGGATGAGAATCTTAAAATTGAGGTGTTGCTGGACCGGGAGCCAATGTAGGTCAGCGAGCACAGGTTATCCTAGACACTCCAGGAATGAAAGATTAATCTCCTGGATACTGTTGTGAGTGACCCAGGAGAAAAATCATAAGGGCATTACAAAAATGGTGCGTTCTTTTCAGTTTCTTTGAACACTTTTCTTTATTAGTTATAAAAATATTGGAAATGGGAAGAAAGGCTGTTTGACTGAGAGTCAAGAATCATCCAATCGGGGTAATGAAGAGTCTACGGCTTTCCAATTGACCATGAGAAGGCGGGGCACCGCGAGGGTGAGCGTGTCAGGCGACCAATGGCAGGAGTGTGGGGGCGGGGCGGATGGAGGCAGGAGGTCATGTGATGAAACCTCCAGGAATACGTCCAACCAGATTTGGCAACCCTAAATGATTCTGATCTCATCAGACACAGAGGCAGATTCTCTCACATCCAGGTATAGAATCTCAGAATAATGCAGCACAGAAGGAGGCCATTCGGCCCATCGTGTCTGTGCCGGCTCTTTGGTAGAGCAATCCAATTACCTCACTCCCCTGCTCTTTTCCCATAGCCCTGCAAATTTTTTCCTTCAAGTATTTATCCAATTCCCTTTTGAAGGTTACTATTGAATCTGCTTCCACCGCCCTTTCAGGCAGTGCATTCAGATCATAGCAACTCGCAGCGCAAAAAATTGTTTCCTCATGTCGCCTCTGGTTCTTTTGCCAATCACCATAAATCTGTGTCCTCTGGTTACCGATCCTTCTGCCACTAGAAACAGTTTCTCCTTATCTACTCTATCAAAACCCCTCATAATTTTGAACACCTCTATCAAATCTCCCTTTAACCTTCTCTGCTCTAAGGAGAACAACCCCAGCTTCTCCAGTCTATCCACGTAACTGAAGTCCCTCATCCTTGGTATCGTTCTAGTAAATCTCCTCTGCACCCTCGCCAGTCCTCGATAGATCCTGCTGTTACTACTTGGTAAGCCAGGGTATAATCAGTCTGCCCATGGACTGACCTGTGCAGCCAGCAGCCATCATCTAATAATTCTGTCACACCATGTTGGTTTCATGTTTTACTAATTTTTTCCCCTCCCCTTCCAAAAAAGGGCTGTCCCTTGCTGGGTAGGGTTCGACGAGTGCCAGTAGCCATCTGGTACCCCACCCAAGTGATCATTCTTCATGTGTGACCCCAGACATTGAGTGTTGGCTGGCATTTCGACTGCAGGGGCATCACACACACTCACAGACACACAAACACATACATTGAGCGAGACACACACTCACTCACTGACACACTCACAGATACACAAATTCATACATCGAGCGAGACACACACTCACTCGCGAGACACACACTCACTCACAGACACACTCACAGACACACACTCAGACACTCAGACACAGTCACTCACAGACATACATGCACACACACTCACAGATACACACAGATACACACAAAGATACACACACAGACACACACTCACAGATACACAGACACACACACACAGATACAGACACAAACTCACAGACATACAAACACACACACACACAGATACAC
The DNA here is from genome assembly GCA_030390025.1 of Squalus acanthias. Taxonomy (NCBI): domain Eukaryota; kingdom Metazoa; phylum Chordata; class Chondrichthyes; order Squaliformes; family Squalidae; genus Squalus; species Squalus acanthias. The sequence continues at coordinate 62,121,421 of CM059440.1, read as the reverse complement.
ACACACACAAATACACACACACACTCAGATACACAAACACATACATTGAGCGAGACACACACTCACTCACAGATACACACAGATTCACATGCACACTCAGACACACAGTCACTCAGACATACATACACACACACTCACAGATGCACACAGATACACATACAGACACACACAGATACATAGACACACACAGACACACACACACAGATACAGACACACACAGACACAGACACACCCAAATACACACACACTCACAGACACACACACACACAGATACACACACACCCAAATACACACACACACACAGACACACACACACCCAAATACACACACACTCACAGACACACACACACAGATACACACACATTCACAGACAAACATACAGATACACACGCACACTCACAGATACACACAGATACACACACACACACACAGATACACACGCACACTCACAGATACACACGCACACTCACAGATACACACACAGATACATACACATACACACACACAGATACACACGCACACTCACAGATACACACACGCACGCACACTCTCACAGACAGCCCGTAAAGAAGGGGTCATTAGTTAGTGATGGAGAGCAGGAAGACCGGCTGATTTTTTTCACCTCCATAGCCCAAAGGAGCTGAAGACAACTATAGAACGGCCATACCCACCCAGGCTGAGGTTGGTTAACTGAGGCACAGACCAGCGACCGACGTTGGGACTTTCCTGATCTGTATCACTCAGTTCTACAAGGTATGTTCGACAAGCCCAGTACTTCAGTCGAACCTGTTTCAAATGAGGCGCTTGTTTGATTTACCTCCCCCATTAACCATAAGTGGGAAGAACATCTGAGCTGTGTTGGACCCTTCGCAGCACTGCAGGAATGCACTCAGCACCTGGCCCAGCGGCACTGCTTCGCCACGGCTCTTTGTGAAGCTGGTGATCTCATTTCCTCTCAGACGTTACTGCCAGGCCCTGTGGGAACAGCCTGCAGGTGTTGACGGGTTGACTCTGTGCATGTTTTACTGCCTCAGTTACAGAAAGGAACAAAGCAGACTGCGGCTAACTGCAAATAAAGTGGCAGGTAAAAAAGAAAAAAGAAAACCTTTCACGACCTCAGAACATCCCAAAGCGCTTTACAGCCAATGAAGTACTTTCGAAGTGTAGTCACTGTTGTAATGTAGGAAATGCAGCAGCCAATTTGCATACAGCAAGCTCCCACAGACAGCAATGGGATAATGACCAGATAATCTGCTTTAGTGATGTTGGTTAAGGGATAAATATTGGCCAGAACACCGGGCAGAACTCACCTACTCCTCTCCGAAATAGTGCCATGGGATTTTTGACATCTACCTGAGAGGGCAGACGGGACCTCACTTTAATGTCTCATCCGAAGGTGGCACCTCCGACAGTGCAGCACTCCCTTAGTACAGCTTGGATTTTGTGCTCAAGTCTCTGGAGTGGGGCTTGAACCCACAACCTTCTGACTCAGAAGCGAGAGTGCTACCATGGCAACAGACGGGAAATACAGGATAAAGTATAGCTAGTACAACAGTGACTAGACTTCAAAAAAAGTACTTCATTGTCTGTGAAACGCTTTGGGGCGTCCTGAGGTTGTGAAAGGCACTATATAAATGCAAGTTCTTTCTTCTATCTTTTAATATCTCAATTACTAGGCCGACCCTTTTGTTAATTGGACGAGCGAATTAGAAAAGCTTATCGCAATTCAGTTTGAAGCTGTCTGGAGCTGAAGCCTATCCCACCTCAGTGAAGGCAAGATCCCATCTCGACATTTAATATGATATGTGCAGGGGCACTTTAATGGACAAATAGGTCCATAGAAACCCAACCATCGGTAGCCTTGTCTCCACTTCAGACTCTCCTCAATTACTAGCATGTCCTGGGGTTAAATGACCAGTTCCAATCGCAGCCAAGCCGACTGTGCCACTGAATAAGAGTCCCCTGGAGAGCTGAAATGAAATCCTTCACGGAGCCAGATTTATGGCCCTGTAACAGGAACCAGCTTGAAAATGTCCCCCATCAGAAAGAAACCCTATCCATAAATCCCGGGCTGCTGATTTTTCCAGGCTCACCTTTGCCCTTTCACCCCGAGGGCATCGTCCCACATAATCATCCTTGGCCTGTTATCTCTGATTAGTTGCAGCATTTAGCTGCAAAGAGTCGCACTGAGTTAATGGGAGCTAAGAGGCAGGAGACACTTCACTACGAATAGCCTGTGAACTTTCACCATCCCCCCTGGATTTAATTGGTTTCTACATGTTCTTATTCCCTTGACAGTTTGGGGATATACAATGAACACATCTCCTGTTTTCAGTCGGGTAAACTAACACTCCATTTATATTAACCCTGAGCCATCTTTCCTCCGACTGACCCACTCCATAGCTTTGGCATTTTTCTGTCTTCGTTTCAGCCCCATTTAAGTTGCGGGATTGGAGTCACATATAGGCCAGACTGGGTAAGGACGGCAGGTTTCCATCGCTAAAGGACATCAGTGAACCAGTTACATTACATATTACATTACATAGAATGTACAGTACAGAAACAGGCCATTCAGCACAACTGCTCAATGCCAGTGTTTATGCTCCACACGAGCCTCCTCCCACCCCTCTTCATCTAACCATATCAGCATATCCTTCTATTCCTTTCTCCCTCATGTGCTTATCTAGCTTCCCCTTAAATGTATCTCTGCTATTCGCCTCAACCACTCCCTGTGGTAGCGAGTTCCACATTCTCACCACTCTCTGGGTAAAGAAGTTTCACCTGAATTCCCGATTGGATTTATTACTGACTACCTTAGATTTAAGCCCCCCTAGTACTGGTCTCGCCCACAAGTGGAAACATCTCTACATCTACCCTATCAAACCCTTTCATAATTTTAAATAGTTTATTGTCAGGATTGTCATTTTATTCAGACCACCGGTGGGTTTGATGGCCAGCTTGGGGGCACGGTAGTGTAGTGGTTATATTACTGGACTCATAATCCAGAGAGCGTGAGTTCAAACTGCATCATGCCAGAGAGAAGGTGTTTTCACTTGTGGGGGGAGTCCAAAACTAGGGGTCATAAATATAAGATAGTCACCAACAATGTACCCTGTAATTTTTTTTGGCCGTGTGTGGCCCCTTTAAGGGGTGGCGTGGGCCATTCAAAACACCGCGCATATGCGGTTTTTACATTGAAAAGCCAGCAAGCCGGCTGCGCGGGTTCTCTGGTTCGCTGTGTGGCCGCATGGCAGCGCAGTTTACAGGGAACATTGGACACCAATAAATCCAATCGGGAATTCAGGAGAGACTTCTTTACCCAGAGAGTGGTGAGAATGTGGAACTCGCTACCACAGGGAGTAGTTGATGTGAAAAGTATAGATGCATTTATGAGGATGTTAGATAGGTACATGAGGGAGAAAGTAATAGAAGGATATGCTGATACGGTTAGATGAAGAGGGGTGGGACGAGGCTCATGTGGAGCATAAACACCAACACAGACCAGTTGGGCCAAATGGCCTGTTTCTATGCTGTTACTTATATGTAATTCCATGTAACGGCTCCCAGTGGGTAGGTCTCAGAAACCCAAGAGCAAACCCAATGTAAACTTGCCAGATTTGGGGTTGTGTGAAACCTGTACACAGGAACCGGCAGCGTAAGCACCCCTGTAAACAGTGTAGTCACTGTTGTAATGTAGGAAACGCAGCAGCCAATTTGCGCACAGCAGTGACCCACAAACAGCAATGGGATAAGGATCAGAGAATCTATTTTAATGATGTTGGTTGAGGGATAAATATTGGCCAGAACTCCCCACTCTTCTTCAAAATAGTGCCATGGGATGTTTTACGTCCACCTGAGAGGGCAGACGGGGCCTCGGTTTAACATCTTATCAGAAAGATGGCACCTCCAACAGTGCCACGCTCCTTCAATACTGCAGTGGTGTGTCAGCCTGGATCATATGCTTAAGTCTCTGGAGTGGGACTTGAACCCACAACTTTCTGACGTGGAGGCTAGAGTGCCCTGAGCCACGGCTGACATCGGAAACGGATCCAAGAGTCGATTTTTCACCCAAAGTGTTGTGAGATTGCATTGGCCCAGAAAACCATAGATACAGAATCAATTGAGATTTTTAAAAGGTAGATGAAGACTTACTTAGCAAGTAAGGGCTTTAAGGGATATGGAGAAAGGGCAACAAATTGGTATTACAAAGGTTAAGAGTTGCCATGGCTAGCAAAATGGGGAGTGGGAGGGGTGGAGTTAATGTTCGGTGGGGTGGGCTGAACGAATGACTCCTGTTCCTGGACCTCTATGAAATCCTCTCTTACAATGAACTATTTTCCCCACAGAATAATGGAGACTAGAAAGCAGTGAACATTGCGTCAATCAAACCTTTAAAACAAAAGAATTGGATATAGGTTGTGGTCAAGAATGGACAGAAATAATCAGACACTCCAAGAACTGACATGCTGCTGGGACCATAGGAATGTCATTGTTGGAATGCAATCAGTCAGGGCTGATTAATGTTAGATTGCAAATGTTAGATTGATAATCCTGGAGTTTCACTGGGTTGCCTCAGGGAGTAAGAACACAGAGCTCCCTCTCTTTAGTACAGGAGTCTCCAAACTATGACCTGTGACCCCCTGGTAATCCAGACCATGAAAGCCTGAGCTGTTCAGCCCTACTTGCCCTGTATTTCTTATTTACTGCTTTGTCCTGTTTATGGGCCCCGGTGTTTTTTGGAAAGGGCTCTCCCAAGTGTTGTTGTCTGATTGGTGGATTAATCCTAAATCAGAGCACCAGCATGAGATCATAGAATCATACACCGGGAATTTCCCTGGGCTTCTCTGGCTCCGTCGTTAAAACTTCGGCAGAAACCCCAGTTACACCGGAGCGGGAGAAAGCCTGAGGAAATTGCTGGTGGTAGAAATTACAGCACACAACACGGTCATTGTTGTGGGCTCAAGTCTCACTCCAGACACTTGAGCACAAAAATCGAGGCTGACACTCCAGTGCAGTGCTGAGGGAGTGCTGCACTGTCGGAGGTGCCGTCTTTTGGATGAGACGTTAAACCGGGGTCCCGTCTGCCCTCTCAGGTGGATGTAAAAGATTCCACCGCACTATTTCAAAGAAGAGCACGGGGAGTTCTCCCTGGTGTCCTGGGGCCGATATTTATCCCTCAACCAACATCTTGAAAAACAGATTATCTGGTCATTGTCTCATTGCTGTTTGTGGGAGCTTGCTGTGCGCAGATTGTGTGCCGCATTTCCTACATTACAACAGTGACTACACCTCGAAAGGGACTTAATTGGCTGTAAAGCGCTTTGGAACCTCCTGAGGTCATGAAAGGCGCTGTATAAATGCAAGTCTTTCTGTCTTTCATTGGTCTCATCCCACATGCACCAGTTCTGCCTTAGTTTTTTTATCATGACAAAGAAACAAGAAAGAACTTGCATTTGTATAGCGCCTTTCACGACCTCAGGATGACCCAAAACGCTTTACAGCCAATTAAGTACTTTTGAACTGTAGGCACTGTTGTAATGTAAGGAATATAATCCAATTTGCGCACAGCAAGTTCCCACAAACAGCAATGGGATAAATGGCCAGATAATCTGTTTGATGATTTTGGTTGAGTAATAAATATTGTCCAGGACACTGGAATAACTATCCTGTTCGTCTTACCAATAGTGCTGTGGGAATTTTTATGCCAATTTGAGAGGGCAGACATCTTGGTTTAATATCTCATCTAAAAGACGACACTTTTGACAGTGCAGCACTCTCTCAGTACTGCACTGGAGTGTCAGCCTAGATTATGAGTTCAAGTCATAGCAGTGGGACTCGAACCGATGACCAACTGCCCCAAAGGCTAGAGTGCTACCCACTGAGCCATGGCTGACACAAGGTAGATAAGGCCCTTCCGTCAGCAGAGCTGTACTCACACTTACATACAAATCTGCGAGCAATGACAGACAGGAAAAGACCCTCTGGTCCATCCAGCCTGTCCCACATAATTTGTGATACCTTGTGTGCCACAATATGGACACTCCCTACCCCACCGAAACCACGTGATCTCCTGGGAGAGGTGAAAAACCAGATAAACCCAGACCAATTTGGTGGGAAAAAAATCAGGGAAATTCCACTCCGACTCCCTTAGGAGATCAAAATGAGTCCAGGAGATCAATCTGGCCCTATCAGAGGACCGGACCAGGCTGAGCTCTGATGTCCATCTGTCCACTGTCCACTGTCTAGATTCACACATAAAGAATTGCTATCCATATATGGTTCAGTGGGGGGATGGGTTGAAAGGTACCTTTGGGGGTGCCCACAGAACTGTACCCATGTGTCAGCACTTTCGGAGGGAGGGGAGAACAACTGGAATTTAAAAAAATATATAGATTTTCTTCACCTTCCTTAACATTGCCTCTCCAGCGGCCTGGTCCATGAGGCTATCCTACCCTCCGGGAGAAACAGGAGAGAGAGAACCAGAGAGCACAGATAAGTAAAACGGGGGGAGATAGAACCATTTCAGTTAAAATCCTTCATAACAAAATAAAATATGTTACTCCTTTTTCAAGCAAAGTATTCCCATGGGGATTAGGGTGTAGGTTTCATTCACTTTTACAAGTGATTAAGTTGAAATGTTGCCCTTTAGTGAGAGCAGAGATGTGTCATCGAAACACACTCCACATTCCTACTAGTTCATAATACATTCTCCTAACAGCTGTAACATTCTGTAAATAGATAAACAAAGAAAGACTTGCATTTATATAGCGCCTTTAATAACCTCAGGATGTCCCAAAGCACTTTACAGCCAATTAAGTACTTTTGAAGTGTAGTCACTGTTATAATGTAAGAAATGCGGCAGCCAATTTGCGCACAGCAAGCTCCCACAAACAGCATTGAGATAAATGACCAGATCATCTGTTTTAATGTTGTTGGTTCAGGGATAAATATTGGCCCTAGGACACCAGAGGAGAACTCCCCTGCTCTTCTTCGAAATAATGCCATGGGAGTTTATACGTTCATCTGAGAGGGCAGACGGGGCCTCGGTTTAACGTCTCATCCGAAAGACGGATAACACGTTGCAACGTTTCATCGCTTTTTGTAAAGGCTGACAAAACACAGCGCAGAGTAGAAAGATGCACAATGCACACAGAAAGTAACTCCGACCACACACGAGCAGTGGTGCTGAAGTACACGGCTTGGTTTGGGTCAGATCAGAAGGTTGCAGGTTCACTCCCCTAGTCAGCTCTCAGCCGAGGCACCAGTTAGGATGGTACGATTGACCTCAGTACCCGGGCCCATACAGGGGGAAATCAGTTAGAACTCTGGCTACAGATTGCTTTCCAGTGACCCCTTGGGTGAAGGCTGGATCATGTCCGGCAGTTTATTATTCACTGCCAACTTTCCCATAAGTGACCTACGAGCCATTCAAACTCAATTACCTTCTCCAGATGTATTCCCAGTAGCTATGGTAGTTGGAGGACCCACCTTATAGTGGCAGAACATCCCAAAACAGATATCACCTTGGAGACCAGTCCCATCCTGCAATGTGAATCTCCCACTGCTCACTATGGGGTGCCTTTGACTGCAGGGTGGGGGCGGGGGGGGGAGCGGGAGGTGGAGGTGGCGGGGGGGTGGGGGGGGTGGCGAGTGCTGTGGAAGCAGCATAATCAGACAAAAAACTGACACCGAGCCAAAGAAGGAGACATTAGGACAGATGACCAATAGCTTGGTCCAGGAGATAGGTTTTAAGCAACATCTTAAAGGAGGAGAGAGAACTAGAGTGGCGAAGAGGTTTGGGAAGGGAATTCCAGAGCTTAGGGCCTAGACAGCTGAACGCACGTCCGCCAATGGTGGAGCCAGAGGCACACAAGAGGCCAGAGTTCAAGGAACGCAGAGATCTCGGAGGTGTGTAGGGCTGGAGGAGGCTGCAGAGATCGGGAGGAGGCGAGGCCCTGGGAGGGATTTGAACACAAGGATAAGAATTTTTAAATTGAGGCATTGGTGGACCGGGAGCCAATGTAGTTCAGCGAGCACAGCAGATGATGGGTGAACGGGAATTGGTGCGAGTTAGGATACGGGGCAGCAGAGTGGATGAGCTCAAGCTTATCACTGAAACCTTCCAACTCTGAAGCAGAAGATCTCCCAACTGAACCAAGCAAAACCAGGCGATATCAAGGGCAATCCGCGGCTTCCGACATGACATCGAGAGATTCAGGTTACTGAGCTCCGAGGTGCATTTCTGTAAATGCCGTTGAGTTTGAAGCTTGAAATGCTTTCTTGGCAGAGTCGGCGCTTACAAAGTGGAAGATTAATCGCTGCTGTTACCTATTAGTCCAAGTTTGACGAAAAGTTGTAACTTTCAAAGGTCTGGAATGAAAATAAAGGTGAATTGGTCTGTTAATTATCAAACCCTGGAGAATAACCCCGAGTGTTATTAAAACAGGAGCAGGTGGAAACCTGTGGTGTTTCAGAAAAATGTCAAACTTTGGGCAGAGTTAATGTGACACTATCCGGCAGGCAAGTTAGTTCCTGAAACGTTATTATGGGAAACTGCAGCTCAGAGGAACAGTCTAGGCTGAACAGACGCAATCTGTGTACAGCAGTGACGCCCATCCATCACTGGGTTAGTGGTTGGAAGTGCTTTAAAGATGAAATCATCAAGACCCATTTTAATGAGGAAATCCTGTCAGTGAGACCACTTTACCTTTGTTCCATTTTTTGTGCTGATGAAGGTGATGGATGTCAGTATTGGAGAATGCGAACATGCTCCATTTCAGTCACCCAACAATTATCATCAAACACTCCCAGGGCAGGTACAGACCGGGTTAGATACAGGGTAAAGCTCCTTCTACACTGTCCCATCAAACACTCCCAGGGCAGGTACAGCACGGGTTAGATACAGAATAAAGCTCCCTCTACACTGTCCCATCAAACACTCCCAGGGCAGGTACAGCACGGGTTAGATACAGAGTAAAGCTTCCTCTACACTGTCCCATCAAACACTCCCAGGGCAGGTACAGCACGGGTTAGATACAAAGTAAAGCTCCCTCTACACTGTCCCGTCAAACACTCCCAGGATAGGTACAGCACGGGTTAGATACAGAGTAAAGCTCCCTCTACACTGTCCCATCAAACACTCCCAGGCCAGGTACAGCACGGGTTAGATACAGAGTAAAGCTCCCTCTACACTGTCCCATCAAACACTCCCAGGACAGGTACAGCATGGGTTAGATACAAAGTAAAGCTCCCTCTACACTATCCCATCAAACACTCCCAGGGCAGGTACTGCACGGGTAAGATACAGAGTAAAGCTTCCTCTATACTATCCCATCAAACACTCCCAGGGAAGGTACAGCACAGGTTAGATACAGAGTAAAGCTCCCTCGATACTGCCCCATCAATCACTCCCAGGGCAGGTACAGTACGGGTTATATACAGAGTAAATCTCCCTTGATACTACCCCATCAATCACTCCCAGGGCAGGTACAGCACGGGTTAGATACAGAGTTAAGCTCCCTCGATACTGCCTCATCAATCACTCCCAGGGCAGGTACAGCACGGGTTATATACAGAGTAAAGCTCCCTCTACACTATCCCATCAAACACTGATTCACTGTGGCCCACCCCTGCCCAGTCACCAGGTATCTCTCATTAATCCCAACTTCACAATCTCTGTTATCGGGTCAACATGAGACACAAGAAACTTTAGAACTGACAAGGCCAACACATGGAATTACATATAGAGATTTACATAGAAATTAAAGAAAGAAAGACTTGCAGTTATATAACGGTTTTCACAACCTCAGGATGTTCCAAAGTGCTTTACAGCCAATGAAGTACTTTTGAAGTGTGGTCATTGTTGTAATGTAGGGAAACGCGGCAGCCAATTTGCGCACAGCAAGCTCCCACGTGATAATGACCAGATAATCTGTTTTAGTGATGTTGGTTGAGGAATAAATATTGGCCAGGACACTGGGGAGAACTCCCCTGCTCTTCTTCGAAATAGTGGTCGTGCGATATTTTACATCCATCTGAGTGGGCAGAAACAACATGGAATGTTTGGCCCAGCCAGTCTGTGACCAAATGAGCAGTGGTCCTAATAAAAACATAAGAACATAAGAAATAGGAGCAGGAGTAGGCCATTTGTCCCCTCGAGCCTGCTCCGCCATTCGATAAGATCATGGTTGATCTGGTCTTGGCCTCAATTCCACTTTTCTGCCTGTTCCCCATAACCCTTGACTCCCCTGTAGTTCAAAAATCTGTCTCTCTCCACCTTGAATATCTTCAATGACCCAGCCTCCACAGCTCTCTGGGGTAAAGAATTCCAAAGATTCATGACCTTCTGAGAGAAGAAATTCCTCCTCATCTCCGTCTTAAATGGGCAACCCCTTATTCTGAACTATGCCCCCTAGTTCTAGATTCTCCCACTAGGGGAAACATCCTCTCAGCATCTACCCTGTCGAGCCCCCTCAAATCTTATATGTTTCAATAAGATCACACCTCATTCTTCTAAACTCCAATGAGTATAGGCCTAACCTGCTCAACCTTTCCTCATAAAACAACCCCTTCATCCCAGGAATCAACCTAGTGAACCTTCTCTGAACTGCCTCCAATGCAAGTATATCCTTCCTTAAATATGGAGACCAAAACTGTACGCAGTACTCCAGGTGTGGTCTCACCAATGCCCTGTATAGTTGTAGCAAGACTTCCCTACTTTTATACTCCATCCCTCTTGCAATAAAGGCCAACATTCCATTTGCCTTCCTAATTATTTGCTGTACCTGCATGCTAACTTTTTGTGTTTCATGTACGAGGACACCCAGATCCCCCTGTACCGCAGAATTCTGTAGTCTCTCTCCATTTAAATAATATTTTGCTTTTCTATTCTTCCTACCAAAGTGGATAACCTCACATTTTCCCACATTATACTCCATCTGCCAAATTTTTGCCCACTCACTTAACCTATCTATATCCCTTTGCAGACTTGTTGTGTCCTCCTCACAATTTAGCTACAGTACACTTCATCCAAGTCATTAATATAGATTGAAAATAGTTGAGGCCCCAGCATTGATCCCTGTGGCACCCCACTAGTTACAGTTTGCCAAACTGAAAATGACCCATTTATCCCGATTCTGTTTTCTGTTAGTTAGCCAATCCTCTACCCATGCTAATATATTACCCTCAACACCTTAAGCTCTTATCTTGTGCAGCGACCTTTTATGTGGCACCTTGTCGAATGCCTTTTGGAAATCCAAATACAACACTGGTTCCCCTTGATCCATCCTGCTCGTTACATCCTCAAAGAACTCTAATAAATTTGTTAAACACGATTTCCCTTTCGTAAAACCATGTTGACTCTGCTTGATTGTATTATGATTTTTTAAATGTCCTGCTACTACTTCCTTAATAATGGATTCCAGCATTTTCCCAATGACAGATGTTAGGCTAACTGGCCTATAGTTTCCTGCTTTCTGTCTCCCTCCTTTCTTGAATATGGACGTTACATTTGCGGTTTTCCAATCCGCTGGGACCTCTCCAGAATCTAAGGAATTTTGGAAGATTACAACCAATGCATCCATTATCTCTGCAGCCACTTCTTTTAAGACCCTAGGATGCAAGGCATCAGGTCCAGGGGACTTGTTAGCCTTTAGTCCCATTAGTTTGCCTAGTACTTTTTCTCTAGTGAAAGTGATTGTTTTAAGTTCCTCCCTCCCTTTTGCCCCTTGATTTTCCACTATTATTGGGATGCTTTTAGTGTCTTCTACCCTGAAGGCAGATATAAAATATTTTCCCCTCACCTTAACCCTCCCCCCCATGATTTAGTTTAAAGCCCTATCTACAGCCCTAGTTATTCGATTCGCCAGGACACTGGTCCCAGCACGGTTCAAGTGAAGCCCGTCCCAACGGAACAGCTCCCTCTTTCCCCAGTACTGGTGCCAGTGCCCCATGAATCGAAACCCATTTCTCCCACACCAATCCTTGAGCCACGCATCTAACTCTCTGATCTTATTGACCCTATGCCAATTTGCTCGTGGCTCAGGTAGTAATCTAGAGATTATTACCTTTGTGGCTCTGCTTTTTAATTTAGCCCTTAGCTGCTCATACTCCCTCAGCAGAACCTCTTTCTTAGTCCACAGCAGAGCCTCTTTCTTAATCTCATGTGGCCCCTCTATTCCCATACCACTTTATTCCTCTTTCCTTCAGCTACCTATCCATCCTATTATTAAAAGTTGACGTGGTCTCTGTTCCAATCACTAACTCCAGTTGTACATTCCACAGCCTCATAACCCTCTGGGTGTTTCTCCTGCACTCTGTCCTAAACCTGATGCCTTTAATCTTATACCTACGACCCTTCACTCTAGACTGCTCAATCACTGAAAACAGTTAGGCCTAAAAATTCAATAAAGCTCGAAAACGGGCGGTGCCACCGCGGGCCGAGGTTAACTCCCTCCCATAAAAAGAGCGTCGGCAGCACCGTTATTTCGATGCTGCCTGCTGATTTAAATGAGTGCAGCGCAGAACCTACAGTACAACGCGCTGTTTGAGGCAGAAGCCAAAGGTCGGGTCTAAAGTATCTGTGTGGCATTATCAGGAAATCACAATTTCTGAAACTGAAGTGCAATGTTTCTGGTTATGTTTCTCATGTTTTGTAGGTTGACAGAGAGGGTATGCAAGATAAATCAAAGCCGAAAAATACACTAAGCTGTCAGATTTTAAAGAATGCATCCTGCAGTTTAGCTGATATCTATGTTTAATTCAACTGCTGGCACTCTCAAATATTTAGCCAGCTAATTTGTCAAGTACAATTATTAATCAAAAAAAGTCATCATTAATTGATTAAATGACTGCAATTTGGGTGGAATCATTCTCGCAGTTTGAGGTTCCAAATACTTGAAGTTATGAAAACTCATGCTATATGTGTCATCAAATTCCTGACTACACCATCTAGTGCAAACAATGTTAAAATTATTTGAAACAGTGATCAGTTAAGAATGCAAACCTGTCACAGAGCCTGGGTTCGGCACATCTTCTGCATAGTTATTGAAGACTGAGATCTATGGATCTCTTCGCTTTCTCCCGTGACTACATGCTGGCAACGGCTGCACGCACGGGCGTGCTTTGGAGAGGGTGGTAAAAGGAGCGGCGACGCCCAAAATCACTCAGCGTGCGTCAATTCGGTATCGCACGCCGATTGACGTCATGGTCTTGATCATTAAAATATTTGAGGTGAGCGCAGGCAACGGCAGCGCTGCCGACCTACCCAATATGGCGGCCGCCGCGTTCTGCGCCGGAAGTGGGCAGAATCCAGGCGGCCGCCATTTTTTTCTTCAAAACCGGCCTTAACGGTCGACGCTAAAGGTTCCAATTACTAGGCCTATGTTTCTATCTGGAATTCTCTCCCCCGAAAGGCTGTGGATGCTGGGGGGACAATTGGAGCTTTCAAGACTGAGAGCGATAGATTTTTGTTGGGTAAGGGTTTCAAGGGATGTGGAGCAAAGGCAGGAAAATGGAGTTAAGATACAGATCAGCCATGATATATTTGAATGGCCAAGCTGGATCGAGGGGCTGAATGGCCTACTCCTGTTCCTATGTTCCTATTTACGCAGTCCCATTTCTTAATAATTTTAAACACCTCAATCAAGGCACCCTGTAATCTCCTCCATTCTAACATAAACATTCTCACTCATGCAGTAGGGGTGTTCTTGAATCTTAATTGAAGAGTAAGGAATAAGCATGACTCATTAAATACATCATTGTGATCATTGCCTCTTTCAGACACTGATTGACCTGCAGTGTGCTCATAGAATCATAGAATAGTACAGCACAGGAGGCCATTCGGCCCATTGAGTGTGCCAGCTCTTTCGAAGAGCAATCCAGTTAGTCCCACTCCCCTGCTCTTTCCCCATATCCCTCCAATTTTTTCTCTCTCAAACATTTATCCAATTCCCTTTTGAAAGTGTCTGAAGGCTGCTATTGAATCTGTTTTCACCATCCCATCAGGCAGAGCATTCCAAATCCTAACCACTTGTTACGTAAAAAAGCTTTTCATCATTCCCAGCCTTTCCTGTCTTTATTTCAGATTCCCAGCTTTCCAAGTTTTCCTTTTAATCTCCTGGTGGAAGCATGCTTGGTGAAATCATTTTTTTTTTGTTCATCAAACACTTGACGCAATTCGTGTCAAAGCACGTCACTGAATGGAGATAACGGCGTGGGGGGGTGAGGGGGGATGTCAGGATATGACCTGTCCTAAGATCTCCTTATGTGGCTCGGTGTCAAAATGTTGTTTCATGACACTCCCTTGAAGCACCATGGGATGTTTTATAACGTTAAAGGCGCTATATAAATGCAAGTTGTTGTTGTTCTCCCACTCCAGGCTTCAAGCCAATTCCTCTTTCAAACAGAAAAGAGATCACAGTTTACAAAGTTGCTAAAAGGTGAGGAATTCTCCTGCAGCATAGAAGGAGTCAACATTCCAGCAATTCCTTGTCTTACAAAGACGTTAGTTAGGCTGCATATTCAGCATACAACTCCTTCGAAAGTTATTCCTTTGAGCCTCCACATCGCTCGTCCCAAGGAAGCCGCAAATAGGATCTCTCTGTGGATATAAACCAAGCACTCTATTCCCCCTTTGCTTTCATCTTTATTCTGTCAAAGCCTTTGGTATGTCTGCGATTTAAACTGTGCCTCATGCCTTTTATGCCTGTGGTCCCTCGTCCTTTGTGTCACGCTCCCTAACAACATCCGCGAGGGAATTAAGTTACTTACTGAAAGAGTCCAAGTATCTCTGGCCCTTGCAGACACAGTGCGACTGACTGTCACATAAGCAGGCGTTCCAATCTTTCAGCTGTTTTGAGAGGGTAAAGCTGAGATCAGACTAGCACAAAGTTAAGATGTTCAGATAATTAAGGGCCATCTACAACATACTGCAATGTGTAAAATAGTAATCATTAATAAACAAAACCAATTTGCAACATCCCAAGGATGATACTATCTGCAATCGGCTATTCAAATTCAAGTTAAAATAACTCAACAATGGGGTGTCCCTTCATGGGATTATGATGAATACATCATTGTGATCCTAAACTCTATAGATCAAGACTTGCATTTCTACAGCTCCTTACATGGCGTCAGGACGTCCCGAAGAGCTTTACAGCCAATGATTTGATTTAGAAGTGTAGTCACTGTTGTAATGTAGGAAATGTGGCAGCCAAATTGCACACAGCAAGATCCCACAAACAGCAATGTGATAATGACCAGATAATCAGTTTTAGTGATTTTGGTTGAGGGATAAATATTGACCAGGACACCGGGGAGAACTCCCCTGCTCTTCAAAATAGTGCTGTGAAATCTTTTATGTTCACCTGAGTGGGCAAACGGGGCCTCAGTTTAACACCTCATTCAAAAGATGGCACCTTTGACAATGCAGCACTCCCTCAGTCCTGCACTGGGAATGTCAGCCTGGATTATGCGATCAAGTCTCTGGAGTGGGACTTGAACCCACTTGCTACTTGATTCAATCACTGGTTCAATCCTTGCCCTGTGCTGAGTTAGGTGATCTCAGCCAGAGCATTATAATTTTTAAAAATTCATTCCTGGGATGTGGGCGTCGCTGGCAAGGCCAGCATTTATTTCCCATTCCTAATTGCCCTTGAGAAGGTAGTGGTGAGCTGCCTTCTTGAACCGCTGCAGTCCGTGAGCTGAAGGTACTCCCACAGTGCTGTTAGGGAGGGAGTTCCAGGATTTTGACCCAGCGATGATGAAGGAACGGTAATATATTTCCAAGTCAGGATGTTGTGTAACTTGGTGGGGAACTTGGAGGTGGTGGTGTTCCCATGTGCCTGCTGTCCTTGTCCTTCTAGGTGGAAGAGGTCACGGGTTTGAAAGGTGCTGTCGAAGAAGCCTTGGTGAATTGCTGCAGTGCATCTTGTAGATGGTACACACTGCAACCATGGTGCGCCGGTGGAGGAGGGAGTGAATGTTTAAGGTGGTGGATGGGGTGCCAATCAAGCGGGTTGCTTTGTCCAGGATGGTATCGAGCTTCTTGAGTGTTGTTGGAGCTGCACTCATCCAGGCAAGTGGAGAGTATTCCATCACACTCCTTACTTGTGCCTTGTAGATGGTGGAAAGGCTGGATAGTGGGTCCTGGTGACTCTAGATTAAGGAGGTTAAGAATCAATAGGGTATACTATGGTAGTATAATGGTTATGTTACTGGACTAGTAATCCAAAGAATAGAAAATCCAATGCCACTATGGCAGTTTGAGAGAATTTGAATTCAGTTTAAAAAATCTGGAAATAAAAAGTTCTTATCAGTAAAAGAGACCGTGGACACTTTTAGATTGTCATTAAAACCCTACTGCTTTATTAACGTCTATCAGGGAAGGAAACCTGCCGTCCTTACCCAGTCTGGCCTATACGTGACTCCCGTCCCACACCAACGTGGTTGACTCTTAACTGCCCTCTGAAGTGACCTTGCAAAACCACTCAGTTGTATCACCACCGTCTCAGGGTAACTAGGGTAATAACAACAACAACAACTTGCATTTATATAGCGCCTCTAATATCGTAAAACGTCAAAAGGGGCTTCACAGCAAGCCAGATAAAGAGATATTAGGACAGGTGAACAAAAGCTTGGTCAAAGAGGTAGGTTTTAAGGAGTGACTTAAAGGAGGAGAGAGAGGTAGAGAGGCGGAGAGGTTTAGGGAGGGAATTCCAGAGTTTAGGGCCTAAGCAGCTGAAGGCACAGCCACCAATGGTAAAAGAAAGAAAGACTTGCATTTATATAGCGCCTTTCACAACCACCGGACATCTCAAAGCGCTTTACAGCCAATTAAGTACTTTTTGAAGTGGAATCACTGTTGTAATGTAGGAAACGTGGCAGCCAATCTGCACACAGCAAGCTCCCACAAACAGCAATGTCATAATGACCAGATAATCTGTTTTTTTGTTATGCTGGTTGAGGGATAAATATTGGCCCAGGACACCGGGGAGAACTCCTCTAATCTTCTTCGAAATAGTGACATGGGATCTTTTACGTCTACCTGAGAGAGCAGACGGGGCCTTCTGACTCAGAGGTGAGTGTGCTACCAACTGAGCCACAGCTGACACAATGGTGGAGCATTGAAAATCGGGGATGCGCAAGAGGCCAGAATTGGAGGAGCGCAGAGATCTCGGAGGGTTGTAGCGCTGGAGGAGGTTTACAGAGGTAGGGCGGGGCGAGGCCGTGGAGGTATCTGAACATGCGAATGAGAATTTTAAAATCGAAGCATTGCCGGACCGGGAGCCAATGGCTGAGAGGGTGTCTCCCAAGCCTCTGCTAATGCCAGTCCTGATCTGGTCGCTAACATTTGAGTGGCATGGGGTAGTTCACCCTCTGTGGTAAGAATTCATCTGGTCATGCTGGGTAGTGACATTGGTACTATAGTTCCACCGTGCCCACTCCCAGATGGAAAATCTCAAGGGAGAGGGTACGCGATATGGCAACTCTTTGGTAGCACTCTCGCCTCTGAGTCAGAAGGTCGTCGGTTCAGCAATCTATCAACAGCAGAACAGGAGCTTCCAGTAGACACCCTCTGCAGCCAAAGAATTTCAAACTGAAGTCAATGATAGGCCAAATAAAAAGACAAAATGCTGGAAACACTCAGCAGGTCAGGCAGCATCTGTGGAGAGAGGAAAGAAAGAAAGGAAAGAAAGAAGGAAGGAAGGAAGGAAGGAAGGAAGGGAGGGAGGGAGGGAGGAAGGAAGTAGGGAGGGAGGGAGAAAGGAAAGAAGGAAGGGAGGGAAGGAGGAAGGAAGGGAGGGAGGGAGGGAGGAAGGAAGGATCTGTTTTAGTGATGTTGATTGAGGGATAAATATTAGCCAGGACACTGGGGAGAACTCCCCTGCTCTTCTTTGAAATAGTGCCATTGGATCTTTTACGTCCACCTGAGAGAGCAGATGAAACAGAGTTAGTGTTTCAGCTCAATGAACTTTTGTCAGAATTGGAAGTTGTTAGAGATTTAACAGTTTTTAAGCAAATGCAGAGCCAGGGAATATGGTGGGGGTGGGGGCAGGGGAGGAAAGATCAAAGGGGAAGGTCTGTGATAGGATGAAAGGTCATCGACCTGAAACGCTAACTCTGTTTCTCTTTCCAGATGCTGTCTGACCTGCTGAGTGTTTCCAGCATTTTCTGATTTTATTTCATATTTCCAGCATCCGCAGTATTTTGCTTTAGGTTAAGTGATAAGCTGAGTTAGCAACATCTGTCTTAGACCTTCGCACCAACTCAGCAAGTTGGTCAGGTCTCTGAGCTAAAAGGTAAAGTAAAGGTCACATGAAAAGGTTGGTGTAAATATGCAGCGGTAATAATCCCCCTTTCAATGATTATGATTGCCAACAACTGTAAGGTGCTTATTAGTGGCTGGAGTGAAGTGAAGAGGACTGATAAACCCCAGGGCTTGTATTGGTGTTAATGGTTGTACAAAGTACCCAGCATCACTGTTATTATCTGAACTCTTCAGTGATGCACCAGCACTTTTTGAGAGGAGGTTATTGATGATGTCTTTTGTAGTTTTTAACTGCACCATTTACTTGCGTCTTAAAGGAGGAGAGAGAAGTATCGAGGCGGAGAGATTTAGGGAGGGAATTCCAGAGCGTAGGGCCTAGGCAGCTGAAGGCACGGCTGCCAATGGTGGGGCGAAGGAAATCGGGGATGCACAAGAAGCCAGAGTTGGAGAAGCGCAGAGATCTCGGAGGGTAGTGGGGCTGGAGGAAGTTACAGTGATAGCACAGAGCAGAAATCAAACTTGGGACTTTATGGGAGTGAGCCTAATTGGAAAGCACTTTTCAAAGAGCTGACGCAGGCACGATGGGCCGAATGGCCTCCTTCTGTGCTGTAAGATTCCATGATTCAATGGTTTCGCATAACGTCACCTGCTGCATTTACTCACTGGGGCGCTACATCTTGCAGTCAGCCACTTTAGCTCTGCAAGTTTTCGTTGGGGCTATCATGGCAGACGGCAGCGTACAGCAAGTGATCTGTGTACGCATCAGATGGTTGGACCAGAAGCTGCTGTCGATTTGACAGGCTGCGATATTTTTTTTTTCTTCCGCATGTTATGATTGAAAGCACGATTTGGAATGCACTACTTGATAGGGCGGTGGAGACGATGTTCAATCGTAGCTTTCAAAAGGGAATTGGATAAGAACTTGAAGGAGAAAAAATTGCAAGGATGAGGGGAAAGAGCAGGGGAGTGGGACTAACTGGATTACTCTTCAAAACAGCTGACGCAGACTCGATGGGCCAAATGGCCTCCTTCTGTGCTGTACTATTCTATGATTCTATGATGCCCATGGGCCTGCACATTACAGTATTTATTTTATTGTAACCTATCTCTCAGATTAATTGTCCTCAACAGCGGTTACTAAGTCCTGGCCTGGACTGTTACAAATAGCTGTGAAGCTGAGAAACACCTGGTGAAGACCAGCTGGCATGGTGACAACATGTCGAAATGCCTTGGCAAATCCACACCACATACTGTGTGCCCTTACAGTGCCCCCCACAGCAACAGATTCCCAGCTATTTGGTTTCAAGCTAATGCAGGAAGTTCTCGGTGGTCAAACATCTCCAGTTGCAGGCTTAAAATTCCGCCTGTCATTTATTTCTTCAAATGAATGTATCACGGAATACATGATACAGAGAAAACCTTTGCTTCTGGGCCACGTCCCCTGATCCTAACAATTAACGGAATAAATGAAGATCTTTTTTCTTTACTTTTGAAAGGGATTTAGCGGCATAAGATGAGAAAGCTACATGAAGATATAAGGTTCAGTGACAGCAAGTGGAGGGTTTGGCTGGGGTAATTTTGGATCCCTTCTCCTGGCGTTAACAAGGCAGTAATGGCCTCATGATGGGGTTGGAAGGCTTCCCGCTTCGTTAACATCAGCGATGTTCCACTGTCTCTAAATTGACACACTGCTTGTCCGACATCCAGCACTGGATGAGCAGAAATTTCCTCCAATTAAATATTAGGAAGACCAACGCCATTATCTTCGGTCTCTGCCACAAATTCCGTTCCCTAGCCACCGACTCCATCCCTCTCCCTGGCCACTGTCTGAGGCTGAACCAGACTGTTTGCAACCTCAGCGTCTTATTTGACCCTAAGCTGAGCTTCTAATCCCATGTCCACTCCATCACCAAGACCGCCTATTTCCACCTCCGTAACATCGCCCGTCTCCGTCCCTGCCTCAGCCCATCTGCTGCTGAAACCCTCGTCCATGCCTTTGTTACCTCCAGACTCGACTATTCCAATGCTCTCCTGGCCGGTCTCCCACCTTGCACCCTTCGTAAACTTTAGCTCTGTAGGTGGTTTGTTTGGTGGTTGGAATCACCCCTCCTACTTAGTTCTAGACGACAGGAATTACGGTGAACAGGATTGGAAACACAGACAAGCTTTTCGGACTCTACCGTACGGTGTTTAATAAAGTTAACACACACACCCGTCTCCAGTATGTAAAATGCCTGGTGGCGTAAAACAAACAGTACAACAATACAACTTGGCCCATCGAACAGGCCCCTGTCTCGTATTAAGACGCCTAAAATCACACTGTGTTGCTATACAGAGTATAACATGGACTTGTCCCACAAACCCCGGAACATACACTATATAATACACACAGAACTTCCCCACTAAACCCCTCTGGATTGGTTGGGACACACAACACCCCCTCACACAGTACCAGTGGTCTTAAGGATGCGTGGGCTTGGACAATGCTCACCCCGATTGTCCGTTTTCTTGCTCGCTGCTCCCCTGTGTAGAACGTGTCTTCTGGTTCCGTATCGCCGATGCAGTATCCAAGTCCCAGTTTCGAGGTTCGTTCCTACAGTCGAAGAGCAAGACGAGGCTCTTGTCGCCCGAGGTGGTTTCTTCTCTCCGTCTCGGACAGAGTGCTCGGTTCTTGGTTCAGAGATGAGGGCACGCGAAGGCGAGAGCAAGCGAGAGAGAGCAAGAATGGCCAAAGCTGCCTTCTCTTATACCCTAAAAGTTCATTAAGGTCTGTGTAGTGCAGTGATGTCTTTTTAATCACCCTTCTTTGTCTAGTTTCCCGCCTTTCGGGGCTCTCCCATCTAGGTGGTAGTGTTAATGGCAGATGATGGGCCGCACTTCTCACCCGATCCTGGGTTAAGTGGTTTCCCATTAATTTACAATGGCCCTCCATCTTCTGCCCATCACCGTATGAGTCACCTACCTGGGCCCATTGTTTCTCAGAGAAGTCTGTCTGCTCAGACATTCTCCGGTAATCAGTTTATAGGCCTGGCTGGAATCTCCTGTCCATCATAAACACCTGGGCCCCTCCATCTTCTCCAAACAGGCTGCTGGTCAATCAGCAGTAACAATCATACAAAATATCCGATACAAAAAAAATCCTTGGGGCCTGCGCTGATGCTTACAGCTCATCCAGAACTCTGCTGCCTGTGTCCTAACTTGTACCAAGTCCCGCTCACCCTGTGTGCGCTCACCTGCAATGGCTCTTGGTCCGGCAACTCCTCGATTTAAAAATTCTCATCCTTGTTTTCAAATCCCTCCATGGCCTCGCCCCTCCCTATCGCTGTAATCTCCTCCAGCCTTTGATTGTGGGCCCCAGAGGATCAGAAATGCTCATCCAGGGACCACAAAAATAATCTGGGCTGCTGCTGCCCTGGGACCTCCACCCTCCGGGATCGAGATCCCCCCCCCGCCGCCACCCGATACTTAACTTGCTGGCGGGCGCCTCGGCTCAGTCTTGAGGCCTCGATCTGGCAAGTTGTACGGGAGGCCTGTTTGGCTCCTCGCATCTCGCAGGAAATGAGGCCGGGTCTTAAATTGGCGGGGGGGGGGGCTCAAAATGGCGGGTGGGGGGCCTCAAAATGGCGGGGGCGGGGGCGGGTGCTCTTTGCTGCTGAAATTGGCGGCTGACAAGAACATTCCCTCAGTCGATCGTCCAAAAGTCAAAGTAGACCCCAGGATGTGCATTTATCATGCTACCCATCACATCCTCTTCCTCGATAAGGTACTTAAGGAAGTGGCCCTAGAAATAGTAGATGCATTGCTGGTCATCTTCCAAAATTCGATAGACTCTGGAACAGTTCCCATGGATTGGAGGGTAGCTAATGTAACCCCACTATTTAAAAAAGGTGGGAGAGAGAAAACGGGGAATTATAGACCAGTAAGCCTGACATCGGTAGTGGGGAAAATGCTAGAGTCCATTATAAAAGATGTAATAGCAGAGCACTTGGAAAAGAGTGACAAGATCGGACAAAGTCAACATGGATTTACAAAAGGTAAATCATGTTTGACTAATCTACTGGAATTTTTTGAGGATGTAACTGGTAGAATAGATAAGGGAGAACCAGTGGATGTGGTGTATTTGGACTTTCAGAAGGCTTTCAATAAGGTCCCGCATAAGAGATTAGCGTGCAAAGTTAAAGCACATGAGATTGGGGGTAAGGTACTGACTTGGATAGAGAACTGGTTGGCAGACAGAAATCAAAGAGTTGGAATAAACGGGTCTTTTTCCGAGTGGCAGGCAGTGACTAGTGGGGTACCGCAGGGATCGGTGCTAGGACCCCAGTTATTCACAATATATATTAATGATCTAGACGAGGGAACTAGATGTAATATCTCCAAGTTTGCAGATGACACAAAGCTGGGTGGGCGTGTGTGTTGTGAGGAGGATGCAGAGAAACTCCAGTATGATTTGGACAAGTTGGGTGATTGGGCAGATGCATGGCAGATGCAGTATAATGTGGATAAATGCGAGGTTATCCACTGTGGTGGCAAAAACAGGAAGACAGATTATTATCTGAACGGCAATAGATTGGGAAAAGGAGAAGTGCAACGAGACCTGGGAGTCCTTGTGCACCAGTCGCTGAAGGTAAGCATGTAGGTGCAGCAGGCGGTTAAGAAGGCAAATGGTATGTTGGCCTTCATAGCGAGAGGATTCGAGTACAGGAGCAAGGCTGTCTTGCTGCAGTTGTACAGGGCCTTGGTGAGACCACACCTTGAGTATTGTGTGCAGTTTTGGTCGCCTTATCTGAGGAAGGATGTTCTTGCCATGGAGGGAGTGCAGCGAAGATTCACCAGACTGATACCTGGGATGGCAGAAATGACGTATGAAGAGAGATTGGGACGATTGGGCTTATATTCACTAGAGTTTAGAAGAATGAGAGGGGATCTCATTGAAACTTATAAAATTCTAACAGGACTAGACAGACTAGATGCAGGAAGGATGTTCCCGATGGCGGGGGAGTCCAGAACCAGGGGTCACAGTCTAAGGATAAGGGGTAAGCCATTTAGGACTGAGATGAGGAGGAATTTCTTCACCCAGAGAGTGGTGAACCTGTAGAATTCTCTACCACAGAAGGCAGTAGAGGCCAATTCATTAAATAGATTCAAGAAGGAGTTGGATATATTTCTTAAGGCTAAAGGGATCAAGGGATATGGGGAGAAAGCAGGGACAGGGTCCTGAATTTGGATGATCAGCCATGATCTCATTAAATGGCGGAGCAGGCTCGAGGGGCCGAATGGCCTACTCCTGCTCCTATCTTCGATGTTTCTATGATTCTGTCATGTGTATCCGGCTCACACACCCATTCTGGACGCCTGTCTCAACCACATAGTTCAACTGTTTCTGTCACAAAACTATCGGTATGGAATAAATGAAAGCTAATGGAAAGGGTGTGTATCATTGAACAGCACAACACAGTAACATAAAACAAAATGGTTCAGATGTAAGCAAATAGAGAAAGAGGAGAGAGAGAGAAAAAAAGGGAGGGAGAGAGAAAGAAAGGAAGAGAGAGAAAAAAGAGAGAAAGGCGTGAGAGAGAGAAAGAGAGAGGGAAAATAGCCTGGACAGTTTATGTACATTATTATCTGATCGGCCAATTTAGTGTTAATCCTTCAATAATCCTGATTGTTAAAGCTGCCATTACTTTACTTCCATATTTAATAATATTCAATAAATACTTTTGTGCCTAATATTTACATCAGCCTCTATTTTATCTCCGTAATTTTGCTAGTCCCAGATTGCCTTCCCGCCAGAGGAAGATCGGAATTTCCTCCGGACTGTGCAGCTTCTCCTATATTTTCTCTGCAGTTCTTTGCTGATTTTCTTTTTGATGCGGAGATGCCGGTGTTGGACTGGGGTGGACAAAAATGAGAAGTCGCACAACACCAGGTTATAGTCCAACAGATTTATTTAAAATTACAAGCTTTCGGAGCTATCGCCCCTTCCTCAGGTAAAGTAACCTGAGGAAGGGGCGACAGCTCCGAAAGCTTGTAATTTTAAATAAATCTGTTGGACTATAACCTGGTGTTGTGCGACTTCTGATTTTCTTTTTGCCTTTCGCTGTCTAGTCACTTAGGTGAAAGCACAGTAAGAAAAGTCTGAGAACGCATGAAGGGGGCCCTTATCAGAACATGGTCATTATCTGAGGAGGTCTCCCTACTTCTTTAAGACTGTTATTTGGCTCCCCCTATTGGTTGAGCAGATAATTTCAGTGCCTGACGTGGTACTGAGCCCAACTGGCCCGGAAGGCCCCAGGCTCAATCACTGGTCTGTGCTGAACTAGCTGTGCTGAACTAGCCTCAGCACTTTTGAGGAAAAGGGAATTATCAGTCAGGGCTCCTGCTCCCGTTGGCCACCTAGTGAACCCTGCTGGAATTGCACGCAGTTGTCAACGTCGGGTGAGGAGAGGACTGGCTTTCAATCATGATGCCCTCTATAGTCGAACAGCCCACCTGCGCTCACTATTAAAACTAGAGGATGGATAATGGCCACTTGGGTAAGGTACGGCAAGGCAACCACCGCCCGAGGAACTGTACCGCAGCAAGGGAGCTGATAGTCGCAGGAGAGGAGGGGGGGAAAAAAACTGGTGGGGATAATTGACAAGAAGAAAAAAATATAATTAGCTCCGATTTTAACCAAACTCGTCCGTCGAGACCGGGGCTGAGTTTGGGTCGGATGTCAATGGAGCATAAAATCAGGCAGCATGTAAGTTAGGTGCTCTCTAATCCTAAAGGGGGTGCATGAACAGAGAGACCTGGGGGTATGTGTGCACAAGTCGTTGAAGGTGGCAGGGCAGGTTGAGAAAGCGGTTAAAAAAGCATATGGGATCCTGGGCTTTATAAATAGAGGCATAGAATACAAAAGCAAGTTGTGATGAACCTTTATAAAACACTGGTTCGGCCTCAACTGGAGTATTGTGTCCAATTCTGGGCACCGCACTTTAGGAAGGATGTGAAGGCCTTAGAGAGGGTGCAGAAAAGATTTACAAGAATAGTTCCAGGGATGAGGGACTTCAGTTACATGGATAGACTGGAGAAGCTGGGGTTGTTCTCCTTGGAGCAGAGAAGGTTGAGAGGAGATTTGATAGAGGTGTTCAAAATCATGAGGGGTCTAGACAGAGTAGATAGAGAGAAACTGTTCCCATTGGCGGAAGGGTCGAGAACCAGAGGACACAGATTTAAGGTGATTGGCAGAAGAACCAGAGGCGACATGAGGAAAAACTTTTTTACACAGCGATTGGTTAGGATCTGGAATGTACTGCCTGTAAGGGTGGTGGAGGCAGACTCAATCATGGCTTTCAAAAGGGAATTGGATAAGTACCTGAAGGAAAAAAAATTGCAGGGCTACGGGGAAAGGGGGGGGGAGTGGGATTAGCTGAAGTGCTGTTGTAGAGAGCCGGCATGGGCTTGACGGGCCGAATGGCCTCCTTCTGTGCTGTGACCATTCTATGATTCTATGATTCTATTCTCGCCAGGCCGGTTTGGATAAAATCAGGCCATATATAATTTTAAATGGCTGCTGTCTAATCCATTAAACAGTGCGTTCGTTTTCCGAAACTGGCCGTGGCTTGGAGCCTGGGCTGCCTGGTTTACCTCCCGCTCCTCACCTAACACAGTCTGGAATGTATTGTGAAGTTTGTGCCTCTGTGAACTCCTACTGGCTTCTAAGATGCCTGTACAATCAACCCAAGGAGCCTGGAAGGAGTCAGTGGTGTCGGCTCTCAGGGCCTCTGTGACCTTTGCACCTACGGGCACTCAGAGAGATCCAGGATCACACACAACGCAGCCGCTGAGACAAAAACCAGGCAGGGCTACTTTGTAAATGCCAAATGGTTGGCTCTTGGCCAATGAATTGTCCTGAATGGATAATGGCTCATTTCCCAGAGTCTCCATCCTCTATCGGTCTCCACTGCTCTATACCGTGTGCTGCCAAAACAAACATTCAGTTCACCTGAGACATTCTACTCAGAACTGTGGATGGGGGGAGTCTGAGTCTGTGTAATTAACTACAACAACTTGCATTTATCTAGCGCCTTTCGTGACCTCAGGAGGTCCCCGAGTGCTTTACAGCCAATGAAGTCCTTTTTCGATGTGGAGTCACTGTTTTAATGTGGGAAACACGGCAGCCAATTTGCGCATGGCAAGCTCCCACAAACAGCAATGAGATAATGACCAGCTACAGGAAACTCTCTTTTAACCGGCACCCAAATAACCGGAAATCTCTCTTAACCGGCAAAATTCTTGAGTAGTTAACCGGGGTTTTCCTTCATCTCTCCTTTAAAAATAACTTTAAAAAAAACCCCGAGGCGTTTGCCTTGTATCGGAGCATGTAGATTGGGAGGGGAATGTGCAGCCCGGGTAGGCAGCGGACACGACAGATGGTCAGCTGGCGGTCCCCGGGGAGACGGAGCTCCGAATGCAGGTGCATGTCAGTGTGTACGGGGCTCTCGTACGTTGGGAGATATAACTCTCCATTACCCGGACTTTTTGATTAACCGGCACCACGCCGGTCCCGTCGGTGCCGGTTAATAAAGAGTTTCCTGTAATTTGTTTTAGTGCTGTTGATTGAGGGATAAATATTGGCCAGGACACCGGGGAGAACTCTCCTGCTCTTCTTAAATAGTGCCGTGGGATGTTTTACATCCACCCGAGAGCAGACGGGGCCTCAGTTTAATGTCTCATCCAAAAGACGGCACCTTTAACATCGTAAAACGTCCCAAGGTGCTTCACAGGCAGCGTTATCAAACAAAACTTGATATCGAGCCACATAAGGAGATATTAGGGCAGGTGACCAAAAGCTTAGTCAAAGAGGTAGGTTTTAAGGAGCGTTTTAAAGGAGGAGAGAGAGGTGGAGAGGTTTAGGGGGGAAATCACAGAGCTTAGAGCCTAGATAGCTGAAGGCATGACCGCCAATGGTGGAGCGATGAAAATTGGGGATGCGCAAGAGGTCAGAATTGGAGGTGTGTAGAGATCTCGGAGGGTAGTGGGGCTGGAGAAAGTTACAGAGATAGGGAGGGGCGAGGCCCTGGAGGGATTTGAAAACAAGGATGAGAATTTTAAAATTGAGGTGTTGCGGACCGTGAGCCAATGTGGGTCAGCGAGCACAGGAGTGATGGGCGAACGGGATTGGTGCGAATATTTACCCCTGTTTTTAATTATCACTTGCCTATGTAACAACAGTAATGACATTTAATTGGCTGTGAATGCTTTGGGACGTCTTGAGGACATGAAAGGCACTGTATAAATTCTTCATTTGAACTGCGTGTGGATTATGTTGGGATTTGATGAGCCGAATGGCCAGTTGATTTCTTTTAATCAGGATGATCCCGTAGTAATTGGTTTAATTGGCACTTTGGCCATTCTGTGGTTCTGAATCATGGCCGTGTTTAACCACAAATTTGCCATAATTATGCCAAATGAAGGGTTAATAGCGAAAGTGACATCTGGGCGGTGCAAAAAACAGAGTGAACAATTCTACCAACAGAGAATCTACAGCACAGAAACTGGCCATTTGGCCCAACTGGTCTATGCTGGTGTTTATACTCCACACGAGCCTCCTCCCACTCTAATTACCTCTTCCCGCCCTTCCCCTCTATTCCCTTCTCCCTCGTGTATACATCAAGCCTCCCCTTCAATGAGTCAGTGCTCTCTGCTTCACCCACTCCATATGGCAGTGAGATCCACATTCTCATCACTCTCTGCGTAAAGAAATTCCAACTAAATTGTTCATTTGACATGTAAGTGACTATCTTATATTTATGCCTTTCGTTCTATTTAACGGAGGAACCAAACAAATTGATTATTTTCTTTTGTTCTCCTTCCCTCCATCAATCCTTTATTCTTTCTTTCATTTCTTTTCCTTCATTCTCAGATCTTTACACCATTCCCAAAGCTAAAGGAGGAAGGTATGTTGGGATGATTTTTCTCCCAAGTCTTTTGATGAATCGAGTAGTGTAGGGTCATTGGGCCATGAATAGTGCCTGTCCTGGCGAAATCATCACTTTCAGCTTAACTTAAAGCTGAGTATTTAAACCAGAACATTGGAAAAGCAGCTGCCTGCTGAATCACAAAGTCAGCACAGCATCCAGAAAAGGGGAATTTGCGACACATAGAATGAACTGGCTTTGCCCAAGAGTTCCCTCTTGAGGTGAAAACGATCCTTTATCAGAGAAAAAGAAAGAAGAATGACATGCATTTATATAGCAACCTCTGGACGCCCTAAGCACTTCACAACCAATAAAAGACATTTTGAAGTGTAGTCACTGTTGTAATGTAGGAAATGCAGCAGCCAATTTGCGCAGAGCAAGCTCCCACAAACAGCAATGCGATAATGACCAGATAATCTGTTTTTGGTGATGTTAGTTGAGGGATAAATATTGGCCAGGACCTCATTTTAATGTTTCATCTGAAAGACAGCACCTCTGACAGTGCAACACTCCCTCAGTACTGCACTGGGAGCGTCGGCCTGGATCAGGTGTTCAAATCCCTGGAGCGGCGCCTGAACTCACAACCCTCTGAGGCAAGACTGCTACCCACTGAGCCAAGGCTGAAATACCTAGAGCTCAGTGAAGGTTAGGCACCACACAGGGAGGGAGGAGAAATAGACAAGAATCCCAGGGGCTGCATTGACACCAGTGGCTTGTTTGAGGACACACATCTTGAGATGTGGGAGTAGGTCACTTGACTTCTGTCTCATTTGGGGGTATCTTGTGAAGGGTATGTGATGAGATCTGAGATACCAGAGTACAACCAGACCAGCTAGCCATGGTTTGAGCAGAATAAACTCCCGGAGGAAGCGAAAGAGAAGGTTCCAGCTCATTACTGTTGCTCAATGTCAGGCAGCTGATTGGCTGATGGTCATTTTGAGGTTTGATCTTCTCTGCAAACTCCACATTGAAATAACAAGGTCAATGACATCATCAGACACGCCTCAGATTTGAGCCCATAATCTCGGCGTACACACCCAGGGCAGTGCTGAGGGAGTGCGGCACTGTCAGAGGTGCCGTCTTTCGGCTGAGACTTTAAACCGGGGCCCTGTCTGCCCTCTCAGGTGGATGTAAAAGATCCCACGGCACTATTTTTGAAGAAGAGCAGGGGAGTTCTCCCTGGTGTCCTGGGCCAATATTTGTCCCTCAACCAATATCACTAAAACAGATATAACAACAGAAAACGCTGGAAAAACTCAGCAGGCCAGGCAGCATCCGTGGAGAGAGAAAGAGAGTTGACGTTTCAGGTCGATGACCTTTCATCAGAACTGGGAAGAGCTGGAAATCAAATAGATTTAAGGCCAGGGTAAAGCTGGGAAAAGGGGGAGGGGATAAAGGAACAAAGGAGGAGATGAAGAGACATTAAGAGACATTAAGAGATATGCAAGGCTAGAGGTGGTGTTAATGTGACAGATTAAGGCTGAATGAAGTGTGAAATCCACTGGCAGAATGAAGGACAGCTGCCAGCTTCTAGGAGGAAAAAAAAGGTGGGGGGGACAAATAAAAGGGTGGATAAAATAAAATATAAATGTGATTGGAGCTGAGGTTATGATCTAAAATTGTTGAACTCGATATTGAGTCCAGAGGGCTGTAGCGTGCCTAAACGAAAGATGAGGTGCTGTTCCTCGAGCTTACGCTGAGCTTCCGTGGAACAGTGTAATAGGCCGAGGACGGTGAGGTCAGAGTGGGAGTGAAGCGGTGAATTAAAGTGACAGGCCACCGGGAGCTCGGGGTCCCCCTTACGGACTGAACGGAGGTGTTCCGCAAAGCGGTCACCCAATCTGCGTTTGGTCTCCCCAATGTAGAGGAGTCCACATCGTGAGCAGCGAATACAGTATACTAAATTGCAGGAAGTACAAGTAAATCGCTGTTTCACCTGGAAGGGGTGTTTGGGGCCCTGGACAGTGGGAAGAGGGGAGGTATAAGGGCATGTGTTGCATCTCCTGCGCGTGCACGGGAAGGTGCCGGGCGAAGGGGAAGGGGTGCTGGGGGTGGTAGAGGAGTGGACTAGGGTGTCGCGGAGGGAGCGGTCCCTGCGGAATGCTGAAAGGGGAGGTGAGGGGAAGATGTGTTTGGTGGTGGGATCACGCTGGAGGTGGCGGAAATGGCGGAGGATGATCCGTTGAATGTGGAGGCTGGTGGGGTGAAAGGTGAGGACAAGGGGAACCCTATCGTGGTTCCGGGAGGGAGGGGCAGGGGTGAGGGCAGATGTGCGGGAGATAGAACGGACACGGTCGAGGGCCGTGTCGACCACGGTAGAGGGGAATCCTCGGTTGAGGAAAAAGGAAGACATGTCGGAAGCACTGGTATGGAAGGTGGCATCATCAGAGCAGATGCGGCGGAGACGGAGAAACTGGGAGAATGGAATAGAGTCCTTACAGGAGGCGGGGTGGGAGGAAGTGTAGTCCAGGTAGCTGTGGGAGTCGGTGGGCTTGTAGTGAATGTTAGTCAATAACCTATCCCCAGAGATGGAGATGGAGAAGTCGAGGAAGGGAAGGGAAGAGTCGGAGATGGACCATGTGAAGGTGAGGGAAGGGTGGAAATTGGAAGCATAGTGAATGAAATGTTCTAGTTCAGGGCGAGAGCAGGAGACGGCACCGATACAGTCATCAATGTACCGGAAAAAGAGGTGAGGGAGGGGACCCGAGTAGGACTGGAACAAAGAGTGTTCCACATATCCCACGAAAAGGCAGGCATAGCTAGGACCCATGCGGGTACCCATAGCAACACCTTTAATTTGGAGGAAATGGGTAGAGTCAAAGGAGAAGTTGTTCAATGTGAGAACAAGTTCAGCCAGGCGGAGGAGGGTGGTGGTGGATGGGGACTGGTTGGGCCTCTGTTCAAGGAAGAAGCGGAGCGCCCTCAGGCCATCCTGGTGGGGAATGGAGGTGTAGAGGGATTGTACGTCCATAGTGAAGAGGAGACGGTTGGGGCCGGGAAACTGGAAACTGTTAAAATGGCGGAGGGCATCGGAAGAGTCGCGGATGTAGGTGGGAAGAGACTGGACAAGGGGAGAAAAAATAGAGTCGAGATAGGAAGAGATAAGTTCTGTGGGGCAAGAACAGGCTGAAACGATGGGTCTACCGGGGCAGTCCTGTTTGTGGATCTTGGGAAGGAGGTAGAAGCGGGCTGTGCGGGGTTGGGGAACTATGAGGTTGGCGGCCGTGGGGGGAAGATCTCCAGAGGAGATGAGGTCAGTGACAGTCTTGGACACGGTGGCTTGATGTTCGGTAGTGGGGTCATGGTCCAGGTGGAGGTAGGAGGAGGTGTCAGAGAGTTGGCGTTCAACTTCCGCTAGGTAGAGGTCGGTACGCCAAACAACAACAGCGCCACCCTTGTCAGCAGGTTTAATGACAATGTCAGGGTTGGATCGGAGAGAATGGAGTGCTGCAAGTTCAGAGGGAGGTAGGTTGGAGTGAGTGAGGGGAGCAGAGAAATTGAGCTGGCCGATGTCACGGCGGCAGTTAGCAATGAAAAGATCAAGAGAGGGTAAGAGGCCAGAGGGAGGGGTTTTCACTAAAACAGATGATCTGGTCATGTTGAGCTGCATTGTTTCTTGTGGGATCTTGCTGTGCACAAATTAGCTGCTGCGTTTCCTACATTACAGCAGTGACTACACTTCAAAAGTACATAATTGGCTGTAAAGCGCTTTGGGACATCCAGAGGTCATGAAAGGTGCTATATAAATGCAAGTTTTTTCTTTTCCTTTACTCTAGGACAGTATGGCTGAGATAGCCAACTTATGGTCTGAAGGATTGAAGGCAAAAATCCTTCTACTCTTGGCTGTAACCCCACCAAAGATATTTCTCTTCCTTATTTCATCGTCTTCAAGAGGGGTGTGGGCTATTATGTGGCACTGTACTTCATGAGCATGTGCAGCTTTGTGGGCGGTTCTGGAAAGTGAAGTGATGTGTAAAATGTCAAGGGTGAGTTCCACCATTTTATTTGGTTCATGCGGTTCCTGTGTATGTTGAAGTTACAAAATAAAGTGTTTGTTCCTTTTATAAGCAGTACCAATACAATACAAGGGGATTATGGGATTGATGCAGATCTCATCAGGGGTCCACTGATAGAAACAGCAAGGGCTTCCATTGGGCATTGTATGGAATAGGGCATCTCCTCGCCCTACTACACCATGAGGGGGCATTAAAGTATCAGCCGTGGCTCAGTGGGTAGCACTCTCTCACCTCTGAGTCAGAAGGTTGTGGATTCAGGGCGCATTCCAGAGACTTGAGCACAAAATCCATGCTGACTCTCCAGTACTGAGGGAGTGGTGCACTGTTGGGGGTGCTGTCTTTTGAATGAGATGTTAAATAGAGGTGCCCCCTCAGGTGGATGCAAAACATCCCATGACACTATTTTGAAGAAGAGCAGAGGTGTTTTCCCCGGTGTCCTGGCTAATATTTATCCTGATGCGGAGATGCCGGTGTTGGACTGGGGTGGACAAAATTGAGAGGTCGCACAACACCAGGTTATAGTCCAACAGCTTGTGATTTCAAATAAAACTGTTGGACTATAACCTGGTGTTGTGCGACCTCTTAATATTTATCCCCCAACCAACACTTAAAACACATTATCTCATTGCTGTTTGAGCTTGCTGTGCGCAATTTTGTGAAAGAGCAAAGGTTGAACAAGGTAGAAGAGAGGAGGTAAATGAAGCAGTAGAGGTTAGGTGATACCACACTCGGGTTTTTAAAAGTCTTCAGATTGTAGCAGAACTGGAAGCCTGAGGGAAGGAGGGAGGAGTTCCTGGGGGAAAAAAATGAGTTAAGAGTAGGAGAGTGAGCAACAAGGCTTTAATGGGAAGAGTGTTGTCCTTTTACACACAGCCCTGAGGCAGTCTGCAATTGTGCATCTTTAGTACTACAAGTTGCCATGGTGATATCACCTTAAGTTGGGGCAAAAGTGTCTGCTCGCTGCCACCTATTGGTGATTATTGGAAATGGTTCTGTTTTTAAGCAAAGATGAGATTAAGTATGGAATTCTGTTCAATGGCTCTGTTTACACAGTCAAGAATGGGTCTTCTTTCACCAGATTACATACGTCACCAATCAGTAGGATAAACCACTGCTAGAGCCCATCACCTTTATGATTGGCATTTATCTGCTAGATTTGTGCCAAAAAGAGGTTAGTCAATAAATTTTGGTGCGGAGATGCCGGCGTTGGACTGGGGTGGACAAAAATGAGAAGTCGCACAACACCAGGTTATAGTCCAACAGATTTATTTAAAATTACAAGCTTTCGGAGCTGTCGCCCCTTCGTCAGGCAAAGTTACTGTGAGAGAATCTATCAGAATTCACAGAATATAAAAACACAGAGAAAATGCATAGATTAAATCTTTCCCTACATCAAAGACACACTAAGAGCACAGCCAAGACAATGAGATGTGTCCCAGGGGGTCCAACGCGTCAGTACACCTGCTGGCTGCATATCCTCTCCATTTTTTGTGTTTGTTTCTTGTGTTTTTTTTTAAAAACTGGAAAGACCGGCAAAGATGTCAAGTCACGTTCTATAGCGTGACATGAACCCGATATCGCGATTGAGGCCATCCTCATGAGTGTGGAACTTGGCTATCAGTTTCTGCTCGATGATTTTGCGTTGTCGTGTATCACGAAGGCCGCCTTGGAGAACGCTAACCCGCAGATCCGAGGCTGAATGCCCTTGACTGCTGAAGTGTTCCCCGACTGGGAGGCAACCATCCTGCTTGGTGATTGTTGCGCGGTGTCCGTTCATACGTTGTCTCAGTGTCTGCATGGTCTCGCCGATGTACCATGCTCTGGGGCATCCTTTACTGCAACGTATCAGGTAGACAACGTTGGCCGAGTCACATGAGTATGTACCATGTACCTGGTGGGTAGTGTCCTCACGTGTGATGACGGTATCTGTATTCATGATCTGGCATGTCTTGCAGAGGTTGCCGTGGCAGGGTTGTGTGGTGTCGTGGTCGCTGTTCTCCTGACAGCTGGGTAATTTGCTGCGAACGATGGTACTTTTGAGGTTAGGCGGCTGCTTGAAGGCGAGTAGTGGAGGCGTGGGGATGGCCTTAGCAAGGTGTTCGTCGTCATCGATGACATGTTGAAGGCTGCGAAGAACATGGCGTAGTTTCTCCGCTCCGGGGAAGTACTGGACGACGTAGGGTACTCTGTTGGTTGTGTCCCGTGTTCGTCTTCTGAGGAGGTCTGTGCGGTTTTTCGCTGTGGCCCGTCGGAACTGTCGATCGACGAGTCGAGCGTCATATCCCGTTCTTACGAGGGCGTCTTTCAGTGTCCGTAGGTGTCCATCGCGTTCCTCCTCGTCTGAGCAGATCCTGTGTATTCGCAGGGCTTGTCCATAGGGGATGGCTTCTTTAACGTGGTTAGGGTGGAAGCTGGAGAAGTGGAGCATCGTGAGGTTGTCCGTGGGCTTGCGGTAGAGTGAAGTGCTGAGGCGTCCATCTTTGATGGAGATTCGTGTGTCCAAGAATGAAACCGATTCTGAGGAGTAGTCCATGGTGAGTTTGATGGTGGGATGGAACCTGTTGATGCTATCGTGTAGTCCTTTCAGTGATCCTTCGCCGTGGGTCCAAAGGAAGAAGATGTCATCGATGTATCTGGTGTACAGCGTTGGTTGGAGGTCCTGTGCAGCGAAGAAGTCTTGCTCGAACTTGTGCATGAAGATGTTGGCGTATTGGGGTGCGAATTTGGTCCCCATGGCTGTTCCGTGTGTTTGGGTAAAAAACTGGTTGTCGAAGGTGAAGACATTGTGGTCAAGGATGAAGCGGATGAGTTGTAGGATGGCGTCTGGAGATTGGCTGTTGTTGGTGTTGAGTACTGAGGCTGTCGCAGCGATGCCGTCATCGTGGGGGATAATGGTGTAGAGTGCCGATACGTCCATCGTGGCGAGGAGTGTTCCTGGTTCAACTAGTCCATGGGTGCTGAGTTTCTGCAAGAAGTCTGTAGTGTCGCGACAGAAGCTGGGGGTTCCCTGTACGATGGGTTTCAGGATGCCCTCGATGTACCCAGAGAGGTTCTCACATAGGGTTCCGTTGCCTGATACGATAGGACGTCCGGGTGTGTTGGTTTTGTGTATCTTTGGGAGGCAGTAAAAGTCTCCTACGCGGGGAGTACGTGGGATGAGAGCGCGTAGGGTGTTTTGAAGGTCTGGATCGAAGGTCTTGATCAGTCTATTGAGTTGGCGGGTGTGTTCTTTGGTCGGATCTGCGGGTAGCTGTCTGTAGTGTTCCAGGTTGTCCAGTTGTCGGTATGCTTCTTTGCAATAGTCCATTCTGTTCTGTATGACGATGGCTCCTCCTTTGTCCGCTGGTTTGATGACGATGTTGCGGTTGGTCTTGAGAGCGTGGATGGCGTTGCGTTGTGCTCGGGTGACATTCTGGACTGTCTTGTGAGTGCGGCTGATGAATCTGGCGTTGATGCATTTCCTGACATTTTCCTGCATTTCCTGACATTTTCCAATCTCCAGACGCCATCCTACAACTCATCCGCTTCATCCTTGACCACAATGTCTTCACCTTCGACAACCAGTTTTTTACCCAAACACACGGAACAGCCATGGGGACCAAATTCGCACCCCAATACGCCAACATCTTCATGCACAAGTTCGAGCAAGACTTCTTCGCTGCACAGGACCTCCAACCAACGCTGTACACCAGATACATCGATGACATCTTCTTCCTTTGGACCCACGGCGAAGGATCACTGAAAGGACTACACGATAGCATCAACAGGTTCCATCCCACCATCAAACTCACCATGGACTACTCCTCAGAATCGGTTTCATTCTTAGACACACGAATCTCCATCAAAGATGGACGCCTCAGCACTTCACTCTACCGCAAGCCCACGGACAACCTCACGATGCTCCACTTCTCCAGCTTCCACCCTAACCACGTTAAAGAAGCCATCCCCTATGGACAAGCCCTGCGAATACACAGGATCTGCTCAGACGAGGAGGAACGCGATGGACACCTACGGACACTGAAAGACGCCCTCGTAAGAACGGGATATGACGCTCGACTCGTCGATCGACAGTTCCGACGGGCCACAGCGAAAAACCGCACAGACCTCCTCAGAAGACGAACACGGGACACAACCAACAGAGTACCCTACGTCGTCCAGTACTTCCCCGGAGCGGAGAAACTACGCCATGTTCTTCGCAGCCTTCAACATGTCATCGATGACGACGAACACCTTGCTAAGGCCATCCCCACGCCTCCACTACTCGCCTTCAAGCAGCCGCCTAACCTCAAAAGTACCATCGTTCGCAGCAAATTACCCAGCTGTCAGGAGAACAGCGACCACGACACCACACAACCCTGCCACGGCAACCTCTGCAAGACATGCCAGATCATGAACACAGGTACCGTCATCACACGTGAGGACACTACCCACCAGGTACATGGTACATACTCATGTGACTCGGCCAACGTTGTCTACCTGATACGTTGCAGTAAAGGATGCCCCAGAGCATGGTACATCGGCGAGACCATGCAGACACTGAGACAACGTATGAACGGACACCGCGCAACAATCGCCAAGCAGGATGGTTGCCTCCCAGTCGGGGAACACTTCAGCAGTCAAGGGCATTCAGCCTCGGATCTGCGGGTTAGCGTTCTCCAAGGCGGCCTTCGTGATACACGACAACACAAAATCATCGAGCAGAAACTGATAGCCAAGTTCCGCACTCATGAGGATGGCCTCAATCGCGATATCGGGTTCATGTCACGCTATAGAACGTGACTTGACATCTTTGCCGGTCTTTCCAGTTTTAAAAAAAACACAAGAAACAAACACAAAAAATGGAGAGGATATGCAGCCAGCAGGTGTTCTGACGCATTGGACCCCCTGGGACACATCTCATTGTCTTGGCTGTGCTCTTAGTGTGTCTTTGATGTAGGGAAAGATTTAATCTATGCATTTTCTCTGTGTTTTTATATTCTGTGAATTCTGATAGATTCTCTCACAGTAACTTTGCCTGACGAAGGGGCGACAGCTCCGAAAGCTTGTAATTTTAAATAAATCTGTTGGACTATAACCTGGTGTTGTGCGACTTCTAATAAATTTTGGGATATGGCTCGTTCCAATTTCCATGGGTGGGGGAGGGGGAATCGCTCTAGTTGCTGTACGTAGCGAGATTGTATTATGTTTAGGAAGAGTTTCTCTGGTCAGTATTGCCAGAGAAATTGTAAACACGATTAAAAGGAAATACCAACTAGAGGAAATCGAGGAGAGTACATATATGATTTCGCTGTGGATAGTGCCCAGTGCTATTCTCCCCCTCACCATGGTATGAATGTGAAGCAATTAAAGATTATCCCTTCCCTAGCTCTGTCACCTCCTCCAGCCCTATGACCCTCCGAGATCTCTGCGCTCCTCCAATGCTAGCCCCTTGTGCATCCATGATGTCCATTGGCGGCTGTGCCTTCAGCGGCCTAGGCCCTAAGTTCTAGAATTCCCTCCCTAAACCTCTCTGCCTCTCTCTCCTCCTTTAAGTCACTTCATAAAACCTACCTCTTTGACCAAGCTTTTGGTCACCTGTCCTAATATCTCCTTATGTGGCTCGGTGTCAAATTTTGTTTGATAACGCTCCTGTGAAGCGACTTGGGATGTTTTACTACATTAAAGGCGTTATATAAATGCAGGTTGTTACTGTTGTTGTGTCTCACAAGCAACATCTGAGAATTGACTTAATGACTGGTTTCCAGCATTTGCTATCAGTTTAAAAATGCAAATGACTAGTTTTTCCAATTTTGTTGGCAAATTCTTCATATTGATGAATGATCAAATGATTAAACCAATATTAGATTCCCAGTTGTAGAAACGTTAAAGCAAGTTGACAGAAAGTTTATGGACAAGCCAATTTGTATGAAGTGAATCATTAATACTGACCAGAAAAGGTCATGGTTCAATCCCCAGCTGTGCTCAGTAGACTGACCTCAGCCAGATTGGCAGTGGGGGAACAACAGTTGGCCCCATTATTCCAGAGTTAGGGGTTGAGACAATCTGTTAGGGTTCTGCCTCTGATTGCTATGCAGGGATCCCTGCAGGAACGGTGCGCATGTGGACTTTGGGTTAGAACATGATGGGGCTCAATTGTGATGACCCTCTCTGGTCGAATAGCCGGTCTGCAGTCACTATCAAGACTTACGCATGAGGAATGGCTATTTTTACGAAGTACAAGGAGACACCCATTGGACCGTGCCCAAGCAAGGGTCACAGGAGCAGAATTTCCACAGGGGTCCTCCGATCACCCGGCCCAACTTTACCAGAATGGTACCAATGATGAGGAACTTCAGTTACATGGAGAGACTAGAGAGGCTGGGGTTGTTCTCCTTAGAGCAGAGAAGGTTAAGGGAGATTTAATAGAGGTGTTCAAATTTATGAGGGGTTTTGATAGCGTAGATAGGGAGAAACTGGCAGGAGGGTTGGGAACCAGAAGACACAGATTTAAGGCAGCAAGTTGTTATGATCTGGAATGCACTGCCTGAAAGGGTGGCGCAAGCAGATTTAATAACAATTTTCAAATGAGAATTCGATAAATACTTGAAGGGGAAAAATTGCAGGGGTATGGGAGAAAGAGAGGAGTGGGACTAATTGGACAGCTCTTTCAAAGAGCCGGCACAGGCTCAATGATCAAACAACCTCCTACTGTGCTGTATCATTCTATGATTCTATGAGGAAAATGTTACAGAAAGTAAGTGTGACACCTACAGGAAGCGTATGCCATATTTAAGACTTTGTATATATCAGCCATGGCTCAGTGGATAGCACACTCGCCTCCGCATCAGAAGATTGTGTGTTCAAATCCCTCTCCAAAGACTTGAGCACAAAATCTAGGCTGACACTGCAGTGCAGTACTGAGGGAGTGCTGCACTGTCAGAGGTGACATCTTATGGATGAGATGTTAAACCAAGGCTCCGTCTGCTATCTCAGGTGGACGTAATAGATCCCATGGCACTATTTTGAAGAAGAGCAGTGGAGTTCTCCCTGGTGTCCTGGAGCCAATATTTATCCCTCAACCAACATCACTAAAAAAACAGATTATCTGGTCATTATCACATTGCTGTTTGTGGGTCCTTGCTGTGCACAAATTGGCTGCTGTGTTTCCTACATTACAACAGTGACTACACTTCAAAAGTACTTCACTGGCTGTAAAGTGCTTTGGGACATCCTGAGATCATGAAAGGGGC
Source organism: Squalus acanthias (assembly GCA_030390025.1). Lineage (NCBI taxonomy): Eukaryota > Metazoa > Chordata > Chondrichthyes > Squaliformes > Squalidae > Squalus > Squalus acanthias. The sequence continues at coordinate 62,081,943 of CM059440.1, read as the reverse complement.
TATATAAGTGCAAGTCTTTCTTTCTTTTATTATATTATTATAAATGCAATACCTTAACAAAACAATGGTTATAAAACAGAATAAGGTGCTGTGGGATGCCTAATAAGTTTGCCTGTCACTTTTGAAAGGCAGAAAAATTAACATGCAATCAGACCAAGGCAAACAGGCTAAAACTACTTAGTCAAATTTATTTGCAGAAGAAACAATATACAGAAGCAGAAAGATACCAAAGGTACAATAACCAGACTTCAACAACAACTTACATTTCTAAAGCTCTCATTACATACCGAGAGACATCTCTGAGTGTTTTACTAGGTGCTGGATATCTAGGAGGAGGGAGAGGAGGGAAGGTTCAGGAAGGATGAAAAGGTTAGTCAAAGAGAAGGGTCATAAGGAAGTTTTTTGAAAGCAGGGAGGAAAGTGACAAGGCAGATATACAACAACAACTTGCATTTATATAGCGCCTGTAATGTAGAAAAACATTCCAGGCATTTCACAGAAACTTAACCAGACAAAAGTCATCACCAATCCAAAGAAGGAGCTGTTTGGGAGGGGTGACTAAAAGATGCTGAGGCACGGGAGTTCCAGAAGACAGGGGGAAAGCTGTTGAAGGTGCAATCACAATGATAGTGCAGAGGGAGCCAGAAGAAATCCTTGTACTTCTTTTCAGTGACTCCTGAGTAATAATCTCTGATGCGAGGGATGGCTCACAAAGCCCTGCTTAGCCCTTCACATGGTGGAGACGAGCAAAGGCAGGGAACCTAGCACCCTGAGTCTGTCCCAAGATTATATGTGGCCTTTCCCTTTGATGATCAAATGATTTCTTCTCAATGGGTTAGTGTCTTTCAACACTTAGGTAGACCAGGCATCAACTAAGGTGTCCTGAAAATGTAATAGTCAATTAATAGCCATATCCTAACTCGCACCAAGTCCCGTTCATCCATCACCCCTGTGCTCGCCGACTTACATTGGCACCCGATCCAGCAACTCCTCAACTTTAAAATTCTCATCCTTGTTTTCAAATCCCTCCATGGCCTCGCCCCATCCGATCTCTGTAACCACTTCCAGCCCTACAACCAGCCTCCCCGTTAAGCTGCGCAGCCGTGCAGCTGTCTGGAGGTTCTGCGCAGGCCGTTCACCGGCTTTTGCACGGGAGAAACCGCAAATTCGAGAAGATTTGAATGGGCCGCACAGCCAAAAAAAATGACAGGGAACATTGCCTACAGCCTTCCGAGATCTCTGCGCTCCTCCAATTCTGACCTCTTGTGCATCATCCCCGATTTCCATCACTACACCATAGGTGGCCGTGACTTCAGCTGCCTGGGCCCCACGCTCTGAAATTCCCTTCCTAAACCTCTCCACCTCTCCAGCTCTCTCTCCTCCTTTAAGACACTCCTAAAAACCTACCTCTGTTACCAAGCTTTTGGTCACCTGTCCTTATAGCTCCTAATGTGGCTCGGTGTCAAATTTTGTTTGATTGCGCTCCTGTGAAGTTCCTTGGGGTGTTTTACTGCGTTAAAGGCACTGTATAAATGCAAGTTGTTGTTGTTGTTGTTTGTTAACAATCCCAGCATGAACCAGAGCCTTCAGGAGAAAACTGGCATGAAAAGAAAGATGATGTGAAGAGCACCACAGTTTTGGCCTGTGTTAATAAATGCTATGGTTGCTGAGCATCTCTGTTCCTGGTGTATTCCTGGATACACGTTTGGAAAAATGCGGTGGTGTTCCGCTGTGGTTTAAAGAGAATGATGTAGCATTTTGGAAAGAAATATCCCACAGTGATGGAGTATGAATTTACAAGGATGACAGCTGCTTCGACAGCAGGTATGTAACTGTTAGAACTGGACAGCACTACCAAGATCAGGAAGATCCAAGAAATCAAGACCAACGCCATGCTGAAGGCTATATATTTAGCCTCGTTGTAGTTTTTGGGCAGATCTTTACCCAGGTAGGCAAACACAAAGCAAAGCAAGCTGAGAGAAATAAGTCCAATGACAGACAGGATAGAGAAAAGGAGATTTCCAGAATAACACATCAGAATTACTTCAGTTTTGGAAATATCATAGTTCCTTTCGAAAACTGGATCCTCAGAGAATATCCATATGCAGGATACAGAGAGCTCAATCACAGAGTTTATAAACACAAAAACATACTGCCCATTGTATTTAACCCAATAATCGTAAGCTTTAGGCAGCTTGGTGGCCATTTTGAATATGACCACTAGCTGAAAGGATCTCACCAACACACATGTCAGGCAGGTCGTGTAGCTGATCATGAATATTAGCTTCCTGGCGATACAGATCCCAGTATTTGGCTCCCCAATGAAGGAGTACACGCTACTGCAGCTACTGGCTAATGCCAACAAAAGGACAAAACACAGCTTCCCTCCTGCAGCCTTGACGACAGGAGTGTCGAGATAAATGGCAAAGATGGTGCTGATCAACACTTTCAGTAGGAGTCCAATTCCCGTTATCAAGGCTAACACTATCGAAACGCTCTCATCCCACCTCAGATACACTACGGATCTGTTACGGCAAACAGTGCTCTTTGAGGGTGACCACTGGTTTAGGTCGCACGGTACGCACTCTGTAAGAGAAAACAAAAATACCCGTGGGAATAAGGGGTTGGCTTGATCTTTTCCATTGCCTTGATTACAAGAGCTCACACTTATATAGGACCTTTAACATAGCGAAACATACCCAAGTTGCTTTACATCAAGCAGGGATGGAGAGAAGAGTTAGGGGAGGTGATCATAAGTTAGATTAAAGAGGGATTTTTCTTTGAGGGGTATTTAGAAGATGGAGACCGAAGAAACTGGGTGGAGGATTTCGGAAGAGAATTCCAGAGTGCAAGACCATGTAGGCTCTGCCACCAACGTGGAATGGAACGAATGATGGGATGCACCAGGCTCCAGACCCAGAAGAGCAGGAGGGTTGTGAGCTGCGATGGAGGGCTGGATCAGGTCACAAAGAATGAGTGAGAAAGGTCGTGGAGCGATTTTAAAACCAATGCATTGGAGATGAGGAATCAGTCAGGTCTGGGGCAACTGGATGTGGCAGGCAGAGTTGTGAATGAGTTGGAATCTGTACAGAGGGGAGATCGGGAAGCCTGCGAGAAGAGAGTTGGAGAAATAGAGCCTGGAGGTGACAAAGGTGGGTTAGACAATATTAAATAATGTGTTTCCACTCAACTTCCATTATTAGGGAATTTCCCTGATGATTTTAGCAGGTAGATACTTTGCAAGTGTGGAACAGAGGCTAGATGTATCTGAAGAAAATTGGAGAAGTATTTGAAAAGGATACAGAAGAGGGCAGGGAAATGGGATTGCAGCAGATAGCTCCAGTTGACGAACTAGTATTAGCACAGGCATGATGGACTGAACGGCCTCGTTCTGTGCTGTAATTTCTATGATTCTGTAATCTTTTGAATTGGTGCCAGACACTTCACTGGGAATTTGCTGACAAATTGTGTAAACTAGTCAATGATAAGTGTGTAAATGGGTCTCCCATTCTTCCTTCCTTCTACTCACTGCATTCCCCAGAGGGACTGGCCGAGATTGGGAATTTGTCCTTGAGGCAAATTGGAAAGAAAAATGTGTGTCACTGACACAGAGCAGCACAAAATGATCCTCATATTGCTTGCCCCCTACCATGACCCCTTTATGACAGAAGCTACCTCGGCAGAGACTGCTTTATACAAACCACTTTCATTCTGGACAGTTCCTTCAACGCAGTCCTTGCATATAAAGCAACACGGTTGGAAACCAACAGTAATTTTTATCTGACCGGGTTCACATTCACTGGAACAGTTTGAAGTAGGAATCTGTTTGGAACAAGAAAATAATAATTATAAACTTTAAAAAGAAAATGGTCCTTTCTTTATGTAGGAGAATATTTACTCTTGAAGGGGATATCAGCTTTCCCAAAGGGTCGGTTGGTAGGGACAGCACCATATGGGACAAGCAGGTCCCTGGTCTCATCCCTGCTCTATGTTGAGTTAGATGACCCCAACTGAGGTAGCTGTTGGGTTGCAACAATAGGTCTCAGTATCTGTGGGCTTGGGAGGGGGAAAATAATCAACCAAGGCTTCTTCCTCCTGAAGGCTCATTGCGGAAAAGTGCATGGGTGAGGACAGTATCAGGCTTGGCTCTAATCTCTTCATGATCAAATAATCTCATTGTCTAGGCTGACTCGTGAAGAATGGTGACTTGAGAAGATCCTTGAGGGTCGGAGATGTCTCTGAAATCATTCCCCAGCAAAAGTCTTCAGGGGAAGGGAAAGGAAATGGGAGAGGAAATATTATTTAAAACAAAGACAAGTCTCAATATTGAATGAGAATTCAGGTAAGTTACCTTGCCTTCTTGTGAATTCCATTTGATCAAGGAGTCATCAATTTGAAGCTGTCCTGGGTTAGGCTTGTATGACCCAACCACTTTGAAGGAAATAGTTTCATTCTGCCAATCCCAATGAATGATGTCATATCCAGTCGGAGGGTTGCCATTTTCATCAAAGTAAACTGGCATGTCGTTAAGAGAAAAATTGACTCTTTTCAAAGTCTTAAGAAGCTGAAAGAAAAGACAAAGATAGGATCACCGAAAGGTCTTTAGGCAACTTGCCCTGAAAGGCATTCATGTCTCTGGAACTCACCTAAGTACACCGTTAGCTTAAGTACACCCTAACGGTCATGTAGTTCATGGGCTGCTACATAGACCAGGAGGGTGCCATGCTGAATCCATGGTCTGTGCTGGGTTAGCTGTTCTCGAGAGGGTGTTCAAATTGATCTCAGCACCCCTGGGCTAGGGAGGTGGGAAAAAGAATTCAGCGTTCCCGTTCCCGATTGCTAGCCAGTGGGCCCTGTTGGAAAGTGCATGAATTTGGACATCAGGAGAGGGTTAGATATCAACCATGGCTCAGTGGGTAGCACTCTTTGAGTCAGAAGGTTGTGGGTTCAAGTCCCACTCCAGAAATCTAAGCACAAAATCTCGGCTGACACTCCAGTGCAATACTGAGAGAGCACTGAACTGTCGGAGGTATAATCTTTTGGATGAGACGTTAAACTGAGGTCCTATCTTCCCTCTCAGGTGGACATAAAAGATCCCCTGCCACTATTTTGAAGGACAGGGGAGTTTTTCCCAGTGTCCTGGCTAATATTTGTCCCTCAACTAACATCACTAAACAGATTATCTAATCATTGCTGTTTGTGGGATCTTGCTGTGTGCTAATTGCTGTGTTTTCTACATTACTACAGTTCAAAAAAGTATTTAATTGGTTGTAAAGCGCTTTGGGATGTCCTGAGGTCATGAAAGGTGCTATAAAGTCTATGGGCTAGAAATTCATTATAGCCCAGGAATGGCCGGTATCATTAGAAAAGTCTGAGAATTAGCACTAGGACTGCACGCAAAATTCATTCTCACTGCTCAAAGAAATGATTGGAGCGCTATTTCAAGTCTTAAAGGCCTAGCTCAGTGGCGTTACACTTAAAGGGTGGACCAATGTCGGGTGCAGTCTAATCACAACTCATCATCGCCACAGGCTTTTCCCAGTACTTAAAGGGGAGGTTCATTGATACTGCAGCACCTCATTCTCAGCAATGCTGGCTGTGCAGCTGCCTCAGCAAGGAGAAGCACAACAAGGAGAAGGAGCCAGAGGACTGAAGCAGGTGTGCTCATGGCAGATCCACCTCAGTTGGGTGGTCAGGGCAAGTGAATGCTTCAACAAATGTTACATACCACCATCTGTACCACAAGCTTCACACACTGCCCAAAACACCATACCCCCCAGCATTCACCCACCAACAATCTCTACCTACCGACACTCACACCCACATCTCACAGCTTGCATACAATGACAGCTATTCAACTATGGCAGGCACAAGGGTCATTAATTATTAGAATGAATGATATGTTTATGCATAAATTTATTAAGAGTTTGCAATATTTTGTGGTCTTTCTCATTTTACCTTTGCACCCTGGAGGACGCTGTGATATGGCATGACACAGGGAAGGTATGATGTGGATGTGATGAGCAAAAGGGATCTGGGGTTTAAGTCATCCTGGTGTGATGCTGGAGGTCTGTTTGGAGGAGGTGGCAGAGTTCTGTGACCACCACCTTGGTGATGTGGAGCCATCTAATACACTGCTCCTCACTTCATTGAAGGTAGGGGAAGTGCTGTCGGAATACCCTCGGAGGGTAAGGCCTCCTGGTGAGAGCCCTGATGTCCCTCCTCATTCCTCTGCGCACATGTTCCCGGATTTCTTGCTGCCTCCGCTCCCTCCGCCGTAGATCCTGGAGGGCGAGGTGACGCCAGTACAACCCCCATTAATGTTGCCAAGTGTAGCAGTTTGAATCTTTGACCAATAAATGTAACTACTTTGTAGTTGCCAGAAGACTGCTGATACAAAGGAAGCTTGAAATTACTCATAGAAACTGTTCTACTGGGTGAAACTGACAACAATCCACTGAAGCTAACCTGCCCTGACAGCTGGGAGTAATTAATGCTGATGTCTTTAAATAACGTCGCTGGAGCCAGCTTCCTGGAGCTGCACACCAGCTCTCCCTGTCGCTGTCTGGTCGTGGCGCTAAGGTAATTGGCGACAATGAATTTTCCAGATCGGGTGGCCAGTGAGCATTGCACACTCACTGACGTCACAATCTGCCTGGTGTTGAAGTCATCGGCAGTACCTCGTACCGGCGGCGCGACGGGGGAGGGGGGGCTAGATTTGCTGTGCGTCGCTGGATTCGCCTCACCCCAGCACTACTGCATCAGCGCCCCATTAGTACCATCTGCTGGCGCTAATGGGAGGCGCTAACATACTGAATTTTCCCCCTTTTTAGTTGAGCTTGCCTGTGCCTTTCCTCCATGGAGGGACTGCCTACTGACACTGATTGTCTGGGCCAGACGCTCCTAAACTGGGGTGGTGGGGGAGGGGTATCACCCCCTCAGGGGTGCGAGGAGGTTACCAGGGAGGATACTGGACATAGCTGTCGGGAAATTCCTTGGAACTGCTCTTGCTTCGGTGTGTAAATGGGACAGCTGCCACACTTCCTGTGAATTAAGTCAGCCAAGCAAGAGCAGAACCAAGGAATTTCCTGGCTAGTGAGTTCTAATGACACGATTGGACATCACCTTAAAACCCCAAAGTGTAAGGGAGCAGAACTAAAACAGCTAAAGGGACAAAAGTGCTGAAGTACTCTGGGTTACTAACATAGGAACAGGGCATTCAGCCCCACGAGCCTGTTCCGCCATTCAATCAGATCACAGTTGATCTGTATCTCAGCTCCATTTACCTACCTTGGTTCCATATCCCTTGATGTCCTTACCCGACAAAAATCTATCAATCACTGTTTTGAAAATTTCAATTGACCCCCCACCCACCCCCACCCCCCAGTCTCAACAGTTTTTTGGGGGAGAGAGTTCCAGATTTCCACTACCCTTCGTGTGAAGAAGTGCTTCATGACATCACCCCGGAACGGCCTAGCTCTAATTTTAAGGTTATGGTTTGAAGGTTGTTCTGGACTCCTCTACCAGAGGAAATAGTGTTGAATGACATCTACACGAACATTAATTATGCAAAATTACTGATTCTTGGAAAGAAGAGGTGGGCATGCATGGGACCTGAATCTCCGAGGGGGGTGGGGGGGGGGGGGGGGGGCGCGGGGGTTGGTTCTGGTCTAACACACAAAGAATGCCCACTTGGGTAAGGTACCAGAGGGCAGATGTTGGAACTGTACCCCAGCATAGATGTTTCAGGGACAAGCCTTTCAGAAGACAAGGAGCAAATTGTTTGGGGGGAAATTGAAAAGTAAGATTCAAGAAAAGCTCATCATGTTCCACATAGAATCAGCATTAATTCGCCGTTGCCAATGTTTAATTGGAATGGAAGTATTGAAATCAATGGAAATAAAAATGGGAAGAGATGTAAAACGGGCTACCGACTCGCTATCAACCGTTTTACACTATCGCATAAAGTCCAGATCTACCCCAATGCTTTAGAAGAATATTGTCCAGATCAAAGGTTGCATTTGGAACTTTCCTAACCTGCCACGGATAGACGCCTTCCTTCTTGCACTCTCCGGAATCACACTGAAGTAGCTGATGTAGACCCTGGGCTACAGCGTACACAGCAGAGTACACGTTAAACTCGACACGCCATTCCGAATGTTGCAATAGTGACCTAACACCATCAGAAGTGCACGGGACGTACTCATTGTCGGTAGCCGTGCAGCTATCATCTGGGCTGTATCGCCTTTCCTCCTGAAGATCAGAGTATTTTACCCTTTGATGGACATCCGGGTTCCAAGCAGTGATATCCCTTAATACAAACTCCTCGAATCCTGGCATTTTGCCCTGCTTTGTTGCAATCCCTAAGACAGTGCCAATTCTCTTAATGTTGGGGATTTCTGAGAGTATTCTCTTGACAGACACGGCTTCACTTAAAATCCACACTTTCCCAGTGATGTTCATGGCCACCACCACCCGGAAGAGATGTTCTGCGTTCCTGCCATCAGCAAACACAACGATAACATTGACCCTTCTGGCGATGATGTTGTCAATGATGTTGATGATTTCCTGCTTTGACTCCGACACTTGCGCTGGGACTGTGCCCTGAGAGGCCACACAGATGCCCGCCGCAGTGGCGCTTGAAATCACGTGGACTTTTCCGTTCTCTCCGTAGTCATTGTCGCTCCCGACGACTGTGATCCAATTCCACCAAAACTTCTGGATCAATAGAACGATCGCTTCAATCTGGCTTTCATCATTTGGGATGGTTCGCATAAAGGTTGGAAATTGGGTCTTGTCGCTCAGTTCCTTGCTGGAGGCTGAGAAGCTGATCTGTAATGGAAGGACGTAGACACTCATTCTGTATCAAATTCACCATCCAGTACTTTTAACACAAGTAACTTTGCTGCCCATATCCTGACTAGAACCAAGTCCCGTTCACCCATCACCCCTGTGCTCGCTGACTTACATTGGCTCCCGGTCCAGCAACGCCTCGATTTAAAAATTCTCATCCTTGTTTTCAAATCCCTCCATGGCCTCACCCCTCCCTGTTTCTGTAACCTCCTCCTTCCCTACAACCCCCCCCGAGATCTCTGCGCTCCTCCAATTCTGGCCTCTTGTGCATCCCCGATTTCCTTCGCTCCACCATTGCCGTGCCTTCAGCTGCCTAGGCCCTAAGCTCTGGAATTCCCTCCCTAAACCTCGCCGCCTCTCTACCTCTCTCTCCTCGTCCCTTACCACGCTCCATAAAACCTACCTCTTTGACCAAGCTTTTGGTCACCTGTCCTAATGACTCAGTGGCTCAGTGTCAAATCCTGTGAAGCACCTTGGGACGTTTTACTACATTAAAAGCGCTATATAAATACAAGTTGTTGTTGAAAGGAGAGGAAGAAACAAAACAAGAAAATAATTGGTGAAACATTACCTGAGGAACATCGAACAAACTGAGAATGTTCGCTGTGATGATAGCAGCATCTGATTTCCCTGGACCGATCACAGCTTTAACTACAGGCTGGTATCTGTGCTCACACTGGGCTAGTTCAACAACTTTCTCTGGAGGTCTTGACACAAAATCAAATGCTCCTTGGATATCAATGGAGGGTTCACAGTCATCAAATATCTCATACCCCAGGGTGACATTCGGCAGAAGGGAGCTTGAGTTGTTTATCTCCTCAACTGCGAACCTCATGGTTTGAAAATGTATATATCCGTTGTCTGAAAACCTAATGAGATATTTAAAAGAAAGGTGTTTATTTTCAAATATTGTCATGAATGTTTTAAGCTGGAGATGAAAATAAAAAAGACAAATTCTTTAAACATTGCCCAACTTCTAGTGAGAAGTTCATTGTAAAGGTGAATGTAGGAATGATGGATACCTAACCTGACATCAGTCTTTTAGTAGAATCATAGAACCATAGAAATTTACGGCACAGAAGGAGGCCATTCGGCCCATCGTGTCTGTGCCGGCCGAAAAAGAGCTATCCAGCCTAATCCCACTTTCCAGTTCTTGATCCATAGCCTTGTAGGTTACGGCACTTCAAGTACATATCCAAATACCTTTTAAATGTGATGAGGGTTTCTGCCTCTACCACCCTTTCAGGCAGTGAGTTCCAGACCCCCACAACCCTCTGGGTGAAAAAAGTTCTTCTCAACTCACCTCTAATCCATCTACCAATTACTTTAAATCTATGCCCGCTGGTTATTGACCTCTCTGCTTAGGGAAATAGGTCCTTCCTATCCATTCTATCTAGGTCCCTCATAATTTTGTACACTTCAATTAAGTCTCCCCTCAACCTCCTCTGTTCCAAAGAAAACAACCCCAGCCTATCCAATCTTTCCTCATAGCTACAATTCTCCAGTCCTGGCAACATCCTTGTAAATCTCCTCTGTACCCTCCCTATTGCAATCACATCTTTCCTGTAATGTGGTGACCAGAACTGTACGCAGTACTCTAACTGTGGCCTAACTAGTGTTTTATACAGTTCAAGCATAACCTCCCTGCTGTTATATTCTATGCCTCAGCTAATAAAGGAAAGTATCCTGTATGCCTTCTTAACCACCTTATCTACCTGTCCTGCTACCATCAGGGATCTGTGGACATGCACTCAAGGTCTCTCTATTCCTCTACACTTCTCAGTATCCTACCATTTATTGTGTATTCCCTTGCCTTGTTAGCCCTCCCCAAATGCATTACCTCACACTTTTTTGGATTGAATTTCATTTGCCACTTTTCTGCCCACCTGACCAGTCCATTGAGATTTTCCTGCTGTCTATAGCTTTCTTCCTCACTATCAACCATACGGCCAATTTTTGTGTCATCTGCAAACTTCTTAATCATGCCCCCTACATTGAAGCCTAAATCATTGTTATATACCACAAAAAGCAAGGGACCCAGTACTGAGCCCTGCAGAACCCCACTGGAAACAGCCTTCCAGTCACAAAAACACCCGTCGACCATTACCCTTTGCTTCTTTCCACTGAGCCAATTCTGGATCCAACTTTCCACTTTGCCTTGGATCCCATGAGCTTTTACTTTTCTGACCAGTCTGCCATGTGGGACCTTGTCAAAAGCCTTGCTAAAATCCATGTAGCCTACATCAAACGCGCTACCCTCATCGACCCTTCTTGTTACCTGCTCAAAAAATTCAATCAAGTTAGTCAGACACGACCTTCCCTTAACAAATTGACTGTCCTTGATTAATCCGTGCCTTTCTAAATGACGATTAATACTGTCCCTCAGAATTTTTTCCAATAATTTGCCCACCAGGTTAGACTGACTGGCTTCAGTCTATCCCTTTCTCCCTTTTTAAACAATGGTACAACGTTAGCAGTCCTCCGGTCCTCCGGCACCACACCTGTAGCCAGAGAGTGCTGGGGATTTTTTTTAAATTGAGGTAGTGAAGGGTCAAGGCAACAATGAGGGATGGCAGCAAGGCTAAAATGAGTAAAAGAAATGAGGTAAACCAAGAGAGTAGAGAAAAGATGGTGCCAAGTTTGGACTCTATGCAGATCATACGAGGATTGGAAGATTGAGGGAGGTAAGAAGTTCCATCGTTTTGAATCTCTAGCAAAAGATTGAGTTGGAGTCTGTGAAATGAGTCTGAATTTCAACACATTAAAGATGCAAGGAGGAGGAGGAATGTAAGGGATGGAACTAGAGATGCAAGTTCAAAGGTGCAATGACCATAGCAGTAGGAATAAAATAGAGAGACTTAAAGGGAAGATTGCAATGGGGAGAGACAGACACACAGGCACATGGGAAAAACTGTGACATAAAAAGAAAGAATTTGCATTTATATAACACCTTTCACGTCCTCAGTACATCCCAAAGCGCTTTACAGTCAATGATGTACTTTTGAAGTGTAGTCACTATTGTAACATGGCAGCCAATTTGCACACAGAAAGGTCCCACAAACAGCAATGGGATAATGACCAAATAATTTGTTGTAATGATGTTTAATTGAGAGTTAAATATTGGCCAGGACACCAGAGAGAACTTCCATGCTCTTCTTCAGGGAAAAATAGTGCCATGGGATCTTTTATATCCACCTGAGAGGTCAGATGGGGCCTAGGTTTAACATCTCAACTGAAGGACAGTGCCTCCGACAGTGCAGCACTGAGTGTCAGCCAAGCTTTTGTGCTCAAGTCTATGGAGTGGGGCTATGAACCCACAACCTTCATGATTTAGTGGAAAAAGTGCTACCACTGAGCCACAACTGAGCCTGACAAAAATAGGAGGCTAGAGGTGACAACCTTTTTCTTCTATCCTGTCAAGGTGTGTGAGAGAGGTAAGTGAAGAGACCTCCTTAACATGTGAAAATGATGCACAATTACTCAGAAATCATTCCTTTAGTGCTGGGATCAATACAAGAAATAAGAACATAAGAAATAGGAGCAGGAGTCGGCCATTTGGCCCTTCGAGCCTGCTCCGCCATTCAATAAGATCATGGCTGATCTTCTACCTCATCTCCACTTTCCTGCACTATCCCCATATCTCTTGATTACCTTAATATTCAAAAATATATCGATCTCTGTCTTGAATATACTCACGACTGAGCCTCCACAGCCCTCTGGGGTAGAGAATTCCAAAGATTCACCACCCTCTAAGCGAAGAAATTTCTCCTCATCTCAGTCCTAAATGGTCGACCCCTTATTCTGAGACTGTGACCCCTGGTTCTGGACTCCCCAGCCAGGGGAAACATCCTCCCTGCATCTACCCTGTCAATCCCTGTAAGAATTTTGTATGTTTCAGTGAGATCACCTCTCATTCTTCTAAACTCCAGAAAATATAAGTCTAGTCTACTCAATCTCTCCTCATAGGACAATCCCCCCATCCCAGGAACCAGTCTGGTGAACCTTCGTTGCTCTCCCTCTATGGCAAGTATATCCTTCCTTAGGTAAGGAGACCAAAACTGTACACAATACTCCAGGTGTGGTCTCACCAGGGCCCTATATAATTGCAGTAAGACATCTTTACTCTTATACTCAAATCCTCTTGTAATAAAGGCCAACATACCATTTGCTTTCCTACTTGCTTGCTGTACCTGCATGTTAACTTTCAGTGATTCGTGTGCAAGAACACCCAGGTCCCTCTGAACACCAACATTTCCCAATCTTTCACCATTTAAAAAATACTCTGCTTTTCTATTTTTCCTACCAAAGTGGATAACTTCACATTTCTCCACATTATATTCCACTTGCCATGTTCTTGCCCACTCACTTAGCCTGTCTATATCCCCTTGAAGCCTCCTTTCATCCTCCTCACAACTTACATTCCCACCCAGCTTTGTATCATCAGCAAACTTGGATATATTACATTTGGTCCCCTCATCCAAATCATTGATGTAGATTGTGAATAGCTGAGGCCCAACCACTGATCCTTGCGGTACCCCACTAGTTACAGCCTGCCAATCCGAAAATGACCCGTTTATTCCTACTCTCTGTTTTCTGTCCATTAACCAATCCTCAATCCATGCTAGTATATTACCCCCAATACCATGAGCTCTAATTTTGTTTAATAACCTCTTGTGTGGCACCTTATTGAATGCCTTCTGAAAATCCAAATACACTACACCCACTGGTTCCCCCTTATCAATTCTGCTAGTTACAACCTCAAAAAACTCTTAACAGATTTGTCAAACACGATTTCCCTTTCATAAATCCGTGTTGACTCTGCCCAATCCTATTATTATTTTCTAAGTGCCCTGTTACTACATCCTTAATAATAGATTCTAGCATTTTTCCTACTACTGATGTCAGGCTTACTGGTCTGTAGTCCCCGTTTTCTCTCTCCCTCCTTTCTTAAACAGTGGGGTTACATTTGCTACCTTCCAATCCGCGGGAACCGTTCTAGAATCTATGGAATTTTGGAAAATGACAACCAATGCATCCACTATCTTTATAGTCACCTCTTTCAAAACCCTAGGATGTAGACCATCAGGTCCAGTGGATTTATTGGCTTTCAGTCCCATTAATTTCTCCAGTACTATTTTTTTTACCAATACTAATTTCTTTCAGTTCCTCATTCTCGTTAGACCCTTGGTTCTCCACTATTTCCGGGAAGTTTTTTGCATCTTCTTCCGTGAAGACAGACACAAAGTATTTGTTTAATTTCTCTACCATTTCCTTATTCCCCATTATAATTTCTCCTGTCTCAGCCTGTAAGGGACCCACATTTACTTTCGCTAATCTTTTCCTTTTTACATACCTATGGAAGCTTTTACGATCTGTTTTTATGTCTCTCGCTAGTTTACTCTCACATTCTATTTTCCCTTTCTTTATCAATTTCTTGGTCCTCCTTTTCTGAATTCTAAAATCCTCCCAATCCTCAGAATACTACTCTTTTTGGCAAGATTATAAGCCTCTTCCTTTGATCGAATACTATCTTTAACTTCTCTTGTTAGCCACGGTTGGACCACTTTTCCTGTGGGGTTTTTGTGCCTTAAATGAATGTATATTTGTTGTAAATTATGTATTAATTCTTTAAATGCTAGCCATTTCTTGTCTACCGTCATACCATTTAATGTAGTTTCTCAATCTACCGTAGCCAACTTGCCCCTCATACCTACGTAATTTGCTTTGTTTAGATTTAAGACCCTAGTTTTGGATTTAACTAAATCACTTTCAAAGTCAATATAACATTCTATCATATTATAGTCACTCTTCCCTAAAGGCCCCTTTACTATTACTATTAACTAACCCTTTCTCATTGCACAATACTCAACATACTGATCTAGAAAACTATCTTGCATACATTCCATGAATTCCTCCTCCACACTATTACTGCAAATTTGGTTTGCCCAGTCTATATGTAGATTAAAGTCCACCATGATTGTAGAATTCGCAAGATCATCACGATTTTATAAATAAGGAGGAGACACATAGTTTCGTACAAACAGCTTTATTTCAGCAGAATGCTGTCAGGTTTTCAAAGTGGACACAAGCAGCCTGTAAAATGGCCGCCACGCCTCGTGGCAGAATGTTCTAGACTTTTCAATAAGCAGACAAGATGGCGTTCCAATAAACATTTGTGCGAGATCGGACAAGACTCAGCACATTTGAGATAATTCACAAGACATAATGGGTTTGCATTTTACACATAAATACTGGAATCGGTCTCCCAGGTGCGAATAAGGGCTATTGTACCGAGCGATCAAGAACCCATCCAAAGACATTAATATGCAAAATCCCCACGACTCTACGATGAGAGAGCCGTTTGCGGGTAGTTACAGAAACATTTGGAAGCCCCAAAACCCCTCCAGGGAGAATACTGGCCGGTTACACAATGGGAGAAGTATTAACGGGTACTCAGGCAGTTACAAGTATCACCGAAACCCATTAAACGGAGATCACTCTATACAAGAAGTTTGGGCGCCAAAACCCTGACAAAAGAAAAGACATTAAGATTGGGCGGGAAAAGAGGAATTACAGCACTATAACTGTAAGGTACAACCGTCCATCTGTCTCTTGTTTCTCTTGCCTCTCTTGACTCTTCGCCTGCGACTCTTGACTCTTGGATCCTGACTCTTGCTGCTCGACTTGCTAGAAGACTATTGAACTTTCTGATCCGCCAGGATCAACCTCGTGGCTTGCCGCGAAGATCTGTGTGGAACTGGGCTGTGAAGCCTTGAAACGGGCACACCATCCCGAGAAGTCGGTAAACGGTGTTGGAACCGAAGGCCCGAGATGAGATGAGATGAGATGAGATGAGATGAGAAGAGAAGAAGACGACCATACGTATCGCCACGGTCAGTAAGCCCCGACCGCGCCTGTAGGTCGAATAAACACTTTCCTTGCCCAGGAAGACTATTCTTTGAGTTTTACAAACTGGCGTGAGGGCACAGGAAGACCATTCTTCGAATTTTATCGCATCGGGGCGAGGGCACAGGAAGACTATTTTTGAGTCGTGTCGGAACTCCGAGGACAACACAGATCTTCATGACAGCAGACGGTCCAGCCTGCTAGCCGGAGCAGAAACGAGTAAACAAGTGGGGTACAGAGACCCCTGATCAACACGTGGGTGGTCAGGTGCTGCGGTAAAAACATCCGAGCAGAGTTTTCGGAATTCTCCGAGTTATCACGAGTGGTGAGCATGAGTCTCGATCCTACAAATCTAGTTTAGGTCAGGTATTGATAGGGGAGGGTTTAAGTTTTAAGGATAATTGTAATGTGTGCCCCCTTTTACGATGTGTCGTGTGCTCCTCGTTTCCCTAAAATTAGTTACATAACTGCGTGTAAGATTGTACTGTCATTAATCTGTGCTTATGACATGTATTTCGTAATCTTGAATAATATGCAATAAAGATTTTCCATTTCGCACTATTCAACCGGGTCTACCTGAGTTTTCTCTACATTATTGCTCTCGCATCTAAGTCCAGTGTCAGAACCGTAAGGGCGAGTGGGTCGAACCACTCACAGGTGTCTAGTGCTACCAGGCTGGCTGGAGACCAGAACAGGCAACAAGGCCTAACCTCGCACTAGCACCCAGGCTATGCACAGAGCCTCAGGCGTGTCACCCCTTACAATGATTATTGTATTATCCTTGTTACATGCACCTCTAATTTCCTGATTTATACTCCGCCCTACATTACAACTACTGTTTGGGGGCCTATAAACAACTCCCACCAATGTTTTCTGCCCCTTGCTGTTTCTTAGCTCCATCCAAACGGATTTTACTTCTTGAATTTCAGAGCTAAGATCCTTTCTTTCTACTGTCTTTATCCCATCCTTTATTATCAGGGCTCCTCCTTTTCCATTTTACGTATCTCTTCTAAAATGTTGAATTCTTGCCCTGACTGGGGTAACGACCTCCACGTTTTTCTGCTGATAACCTACAAGCTTTGTATTTATGTTATAATTCTTATTTTTTTGTGTGTCCGCTAACTCTGAACATCTTATTACTCCTTACCTTTTACACGTGGGAACCTCTAGCTTTGAGCGATTGTGGTACCATTCAACATGAATCTGGAAAAATCCTCCAATGATGTAGTCCCCAGGCAGCTTAAGTTGCACCCGGCAACTTTCTGCCTCCCGTCCATTAGCGAAGACGTAGCCTTGTGCAGAAAGGCACATGGCAAGTAACACAAGGTGGAACATCATTAATGTTCAGAAACATACTGTCAGTGCGAGCCGCCCAGATACACTGAATAATGACACCAGGAGTTTGGTACCTATCCCAACGTCAGCTTAGTATGAAAATACGAGCACACAAGAGTATTTACCTAAGAGAACTCAATTTGCATAGATTTAATGTGAGGATGTTTGTGTATCGTAATGCACAACTTTGAATGAAAATGATATGGCCAAATCTCCATGTTTTAGTGGTTGGATAAAATCAATACTTGAGGTGAGTGAAGCCTTCTTCACTTGAAAGAACTAATTTATCCTGAGTTGTGATGAGAAGAACTGAATTTAAATTTCCTGGTATCTGTGTTCTGGCAAAGGGCAAACTGCTCCATTCTGGATGGTGTTGAGCTTTTTCAGCGTTGTTGTGGCTGCTCCCATCCAGGGGAGTGGTGAGTGTTCCATTACATTCCTGATTTGAGCCATGTAGATGGTAGAAAGGATTTTGAGAGGTCAGGAGGTAAGCCACCGAGTGCCAGGCCTCTGCCCAATTATTGTAGCAATTCTGCTGATGTGGCTAATCCAGTTAAACTTCTGATCAATAGTGATGCCCAAGTTGTTGATAGTAGGGGACTCAGTGATGCTGGTGTAATTGATGATCAAGCGATGAATGAGCTGTCCCGTGTTCATGATGTTCATTCGCCGGCACTTATGGGATGTTAATGTTACCTGCCACTTGTCATCCTGGCTCCTGCTGTAGGCTAGAATGGGCTTCTTCATGATCAGAGGAGTTGTGAATGGAGCTGAACACTGGAATCATTAGGGGACTTCCCCACTCGTGATCTTATGATGGAAGGAAGGTCATTGATAAAGCAGCTGAAGATGGTTGTGTTGAGGATGACTAAGCTCTGATAACCACTGGAAGAATATTGGGGATAGGGACAAATTGACATATTTTTCTCAACCCTTTTAACTATCATGCTTTGCAGGCTCGTTTCGCTGAAGTGGCAAAATACTAACCTTTGACTAATTACTGAACCGTGAACAATGGTGAGACGGCTAGATAATTAATGTTAAATCTGGAGACAAACTGATCACCTAGGAGTTCTGTGAAACTAACTTCCTCAGGCGCATGGGAACACCACCACCTCCAAGTTCCCCTCCAAGTCACACACCATCCTGACTTAGAACTATATCACCGATCCTTCATCGTCGCTGGGTCAAAATCCTGGAACTCCCTATCTAACAGCACTGTGGGAGTACCATCACCACACGAACTGCAGCGGTTCAAGAAGGCGGCTCACCACCACCTTCTCAAGGGCAACTAGGGATGGGCAATAAATGCTGGCATTGCCAGCGACGCCTTGATCCCATAAACGAATATAAAAATTCATCTCTGGTTAGGGGGCTTTAATAACAAACGACCCCTGAGCTCAATGCAGAGGAAGTAGCAAAGACCACCGAGCAGATAGAAAACTATCAAGCAGACAGAGAACTCGCGATGACCACACCGCTAACCTAACTATGAACTCTGTCCAGAGATCAACGGGCTAATATTAGGAACATAGGAACAGTAGCAGGCCATTTAGCCCCTCAAGCCTGTTCCGCCATTCAATGAGATCATGGCTGATCTGCGACCTAACTCCATATACCTGCCTTTGGCCCATATCCCTTAATACCTTTGGTTCACAAAAACTTATCAATTTCAGATTTAAAATTAACAATTGACCTACCATCAACTGCCATTTGCAGAAGAGAGTTCCAAACTTCTACCACCCTTTGTGTGTAGAAGTATTTCCTAACTTCAGTCCTGAAAGGTCTGGCTCTAATTTTTAGACACTGCCCCCTTGTCCTAGACTCCCCAACCAGCAGAAATAGTTTCTCTCTATCTACCCTATCAGTTCCCCTTAATATCTTGAAAACTTTGATTAAATCACCCCTTAACGTTCTAAATTCCAGGGAATACAACCCTAGTTTATGTAATCTCTCCTCGTAATTCAACCCTTGGAGTCCGGGTATCATTCTGGTAAATTTACGCTGCACTCCCTCCTAAGGCATGGTACCCAGAACCGAACACAGTTTAGATCTCTATTATTATTACTATTAATATTGTACGTCAGCATATGTTTGATGTGATTTTCAATAAATGAATCATTGATTACCATTTTTTGGCATCACGTCTGAATCGATTACACCACAGCCACCTTCCAGTCATTGGAAGATTTTCCCTTTAACCCTGAGTTTTGCTGGAGCTCCCTGGTGCCACACTCGGTTGAATGCTGCCTGTCGAGGACAGCTACTCTCACCTCTCCTCTGGCATTAGCTCTGCCGTCCATGTCTAGATCAAGGCTGTGACGAGGTCTGGAGCCGTGTGGTTCTGGTGGAACCCAAACGGAGCCGATCAGTGGCGAGTAGGTGTTGCTTGATGGCACTATTGATGGCTCCTTGTCAGGTCCCTACCCTTTTCTGTCTTCAGTGCACTTATCTGTTTTTTAATGTCACGTGGAGTGAACCAAATTGGCTGGACACTAATATTTTTCACTACAATTGGTCTTAGTGGCTATAGTCTAGGGTGGGAGCGAATCAGCTCGTGCTGATTGATATTGAGCAATGCCTACTGGAAAATGCTTGTGAACATATCAAGTAAGGACAGCATCAGGCTATATTCAATTCAGAGGCTGACTCGCAGACCTGAAACGTTAACACTGCTTCTCTCTCCACAGATGCTGCCTGACCTGCTGAACATTTCCAGCATATTTTCTGTTTTTATTTCAGATTTCCAGCCTCCGCAGTGTTTCACATTTGATATTTTATATACTTTAAGCAAGGTTCCCTCTTAGCCATCAATCCATCCATGCTTTAGTGATTTAATCTTTCTTCAGAACTCATGTCCGGTACACTTGGGAATCACTGCAGTTGCCCTTTGAACCCTCTCTTCCACTCTGTAACAGTGACAACCAGGGAATAAGTAAAACAGATAATTTTGAACAAAGCTGGCTTAAACTTCTCATACCCTGATGAGTGACTTGTCGAAAATGAAGCAATTCATGCTTTCTATGTATGCATACACCTATAGCTGAATACTTTCAGCCCTGTATTGTTTAATTCTACTTTCCTCCAATATAAATTTACAAATAACACAATTTTAATTATATTGATACAAAATGTATACTCTTCAAACATTTAGCTGAACAATTGTTAAATATATATATTATTTAACAAGTTGCACATATTTTTTTTTTAAATACAAATTGTACGCAATTAGTGATAATGGTACAACATAGAATCTTACTCCTAAAATTGAGGCATTTCAATAGACAATTTATGAAAGATTTAATGCAACAAATTTACAACAAATTCCTGTACAAAGTTGGAAATGCATTTTAGCAAATTTACAACCTACATATATATAACTGGGATGGTCGGATGATTCACACAACCTAACTGGAGGGGTAGGGAGAGTTTGCAGTGGGATATTTGAAGCATTTAGGGAGGAGGGTGGAGTGTCAGTGTGTGAAGGAATAAGCCATATAACCTATTCAGAAAAATACACCATTCTATGAAAGAATTCTGGCCTTATTAAAACATGACAAACTGGGTTTGGAAATCTAGAAACCTAACTATGAAAAAGCTGTGAAAGCATTCTGGCTATAGCGATAAGATAGTTGTTGACACTGAATCAATAACCTTATTGAAACAGAAGGTTAAAGGCTCCGGTAGGCTGAACCTTTTGGAATGAGACAATGGTTCACCCTGGATAAGGTGTTCTAATTTACACTTCGTAAAGAAGCACATAAAAGTAAGAAACACCTGCCTTCGTAAAAATTACATCAAGTAAAAAACACACCTGCTGTAACACCATTTTTTATGGTAAATTAGAACACCTAGAGAAGAGACATAATTCTGTAATGCTACCAGCTGAGGTGACTGTAAGAGATAATTAGCTTACATCAGCAGAAAACCTTAAAGGAAATACCACTGGAAAAGGGTATACATATTGAACTCTCAAATGGGATAGTAGACTCGCTTTAAAGGGGCAAAGTGATTCTCGGCTTCAGAGGTGGCTCTGTAAGTCTCCAACTCTTTGTACCTCGGTTTCAAAGGTATTTGATTTTGGTGGATATCCTGAATAGAACTTTAAGAACTGTAAAACTGTAGCGAAGTTAAGATTTGAGAGTAAGGTTCTCTGATAAGAGGATTGTAAGCTTTCTCTTTTTGGAACTGTTAATGTTGCGATTGACTCACCAACTGTAAATTACATGTCGGTTCTTTAATAAATCGATATATTTTTAGAATTGTCTCACATAAGACTTCTGTATCAAAAACTCGCAAACTCAATCTCTGTACACTCTTTGGTGAGGAGTTGCAGAATTCTGGGGGAGTTTTCCGGACCCTCATAATATCCGGAACGTTACAGTCTAGCTAAACTTATTAAAAGTGCTATCTGGTTGTTCCTTTCCTTTAGGGAGAGATAGTCCAGACCTTTAGACCCAATTAAGCGTCTTTAGGATACGGCTACCTCAAACTTTAGTTGAAAGTGAACGTCTGAGAAATACGCCTGGTCTGGGGTAGCCCTAAAGGGGCTAGGACTAGTAATTATCCTTTCAAGTGCAGCATCTCGAGTATTCAGCACATTGCTGTAAGGATGGGGAATTCATCAGAACAAAAGCCTGGAATCAGATTTGAATTTGAGTTTGTATAACGCTTCCCACCTGACCTGGGTTTACCTATGCAAAGCTGCACACCTGCAGACCATTCCGTTTGGTTGATTAATGATTTCCTTACCCAAGGAACCAGTGAAGGAGGGCGGTTGTGGGCAGAGGTGGGGAATGTCTGTCACTCAGTGCAAGCTTACAACAGGGAGCAATAATTCCAATCTATTAGCACTATGTTTGTGAAGTACATTAAGTACCTGTACAGTGTGGCACCTGACTCACATTGCCATTTCCTGCAAGGATCTATGCCTTCAGTTGCCCTAAGCTCTGGAATTCCCTCCCCAAACCTCTCTGCCTCTCTACCTCTCTTTCCTCTTTTAAGACGCTCCTTAAAACCTACCTCTTTGACCAAGCTTTTGGTCATCTGTCCTAATATCTCTTTATGTGGCTCGGGGTCAAATTTTGTCTGCTGGTCACCCCTGTGTAGTGCCTTGGGACTTTTTACTATGTTAAAGGTGCTGTATAAATGCAAGTTGTTGGTATTGTAGGGTCAAGAGAGCTCTTAGTGTAGAGCTCCATCCATGAGCATCCAAATGCCAGCTAGATTTTAATGTTAGCAGAGAGTAACAGGATATGGGAATCGTCCAAACCATAGCAGCTGGAAACAAGTAGCCCTTTCACTGTTTTGGGTGAGTGAGTTTTGGGTGGCTAGCAAAAGAAATTAAAGCTAGTATTAAGTCAAAGGAGGAAGCTTATAAAGTTGCCAGAAAAAGCGGTCAGTCTGAGGATTGGGATCTTTTCAGAAATCAGCAAAGGGGGACCAAGAAATTGATAAAGAAAGGGAAAATTGAATATGAGCACAAACTAGCGAAAAATATAAAAACGGATTGTAAAAGCTTCTATAGGTATGTGAAAAGGAAAAGACTGGCGAAGGTAAATGTAGGTCCTTTACGGTCAGAGACGGGAGAATTTTTTAATGGGGAATGAGGAAATGGCAGAGAAATTAAATAAATACGTTGTTTCTGTCTTCACGGAGGAAGACACAAAAAGCCTCCCAGAAATACGAGAAAACCAAGGGTGTGGTGAGAATGAGGAACTTAAAGAAATTATTATTAGTAAAAAAACAGTACTAGCAAAATTAATGGGACTAAAAGTCGACAAATCCCAAGGACCGGATGACCTACATCCTAGGGTTTTGAAAGAGGTGGCCATTGGGATGGTGGACGCATTGGTTGTCATCTTCCTAAATTCTATAGATTCTGGAACGGTTCCTGCAGATTGGAGGATAGCAAATGTAACCCCGCTATTTAAGAAAGGAGGGAGAGAGAAAACGGGGAACTACAGACCTGTTAGCCTCACATCAGTAGTTGGGAAAATGCTGGAATCTATTATAAAGGATGCAATAACTGGGTACTTAGAAACTAATAGTAAGATTGGGCAGAGTCAACATGGATTTATGAAAGAGAAATCCTGTTTAACAAACCTATTGAGTTCTTTGAGGATGTAACTAGTGGAGTAGACAAAGATGAACCGGTAGATGTGGTGTATTTGGATTTTCAGAAGGCCTTCTATAAGGTCGCACACAAGAGGTTGGTGAACAAAATTAGGGCACATGGAATTGGGGGTAATATACTAGCATGGAATGAGAATTGGTTAACAGACAGAAAACAAAGAGTAGGGATAAACGGGTCTTTTTCAGGATGGCAGACTGTGACTAGTGGGGTACCGCAAGGATTGGTTCTTGGGCACCAGCTATTCACAATCTATACCAATGATTTGGATGAGGGGACTAAATGTAACATTTCCAAATTTGCTGATGATACAAAGCTAGGTGGCAGTGTTAGTTGTGAAGAGGATGTGAAGAGGCTTCAAGGGGATCTCGACAGGCTCAGTGAGTGGGCCGAGAACATGGCAGATGGAATATAATGTGGATAAATGTGAAGTTATCCACTTTGGTAGAAAAAACAGAAAGGCAGAGTATTTCCTAAATGGTGAAAGGTTGGGGAATGCAAATGCTCAAAGGGACCTGGGTGTCCTTGTACATGAGTCACTGAAAGTGAACGTGCAGGTGCAGCAAGCCATTAGGAAGGCAAATGGTATGCTGGCCTTCATTACAAGAGGATTTGAGTACAGGAGTAAAGAAGTCTTACTCCAATTATATAGGGCCTTAGTGAGGCCACACCTGGAGTACTGTGTACAATTTTGGTCTCTTTACCTAAGGAAGGATATACTTGCCATAGAGGGAGTGCAACAAAGGTTCACGAGATTGATTCCTGGGATGGCGGGACTGTCGTATGAGAAGAGATTAAGTAAACTAGGCCTGTATTCTCTTGAATTCAGAAGAATGAGAGGGGATCTCATTGAAGCATACAAAATTATTGCAGGGCTTGATAGGGTGGATGCTGGGAGAATGTTTCCCTTGGCTGGGGAGTCTAGAACCAAGGGCCACAGCCTCAGGATAAAGGGTAGGCCATTGAGGACTGAGATGAGAAGAAATTTCTTCACACAGAGGGTGGTGAATCTTTGGAATTCTCTACCCCAGAGGGCTGTGGAGGCTCAGTCATTGGGTATATTCAAAACAGAAGTCGATAGATTTCTGACTAGTAAGGGCATCAAGGGATATGGCGATAGGGCCGGTGAATGGAGTTGAGGCAGAAGATCAGCCATGATCTCATTGAATGGCGGAGCAGGCTCGAAGGGCCGAATGGCCTACTCCTGCTCCTATTTCTTATGGTCTTATGTTCTTATGAGTTGTGCCTTTCAAATATCAGTCAATGCACTCCTTTCAAAATCCCTCCATTCCCTGTCCATAAAAGTCAACGTAACAATAGAGAAGCCACATAACACCAGCAACATACTATGTTGCTCAACACAGTGTTACACAACTTGTCATAAACAAGGTTTTTAAAAAAAATAAAGTGAGGAATTTTCCAGCCATTTTAAAGAAAACTTCCATAGGTTTTCCTTATTAGGCAAATTAAATTTGTTATATTGTGGGGTTTTTTCTAGTCTTCTCTCTGAAGGAGCTGCCTCCGACAAAGGTACAGTTCCACGGACATCCTTCATGCCGTTCTTCTTGCACGGGTCTAGACATTGAGCCTCATTGACCATGAGGGGCATCACCGCTGAACCCCGTCCCCCAAATCATGTTCTGAAATTAAGGATTGAATAAAGGGAAAATGTGACCTTGCTGAAACAGGAGCACATTTCATTACTATCCTCTAGCCCTTGTAATGAGACAAGCAACTATGGAGTGATCGAATCCATCTGTGACCGCTGCATTTTTTTCACCATCCTGGTCGTGACCCCTTTGCATAATTTCTGCTCGTTGTGGGATGGAGTACTAGCAACAACAACCACAGGTGGGACTCATTAGTCAAAGTACCTGACTGCAGCCCAGTACTTTGGAGGAAATATTCCATCTGGAACCTTAATTTTTGTTATTAGAATCGTGTCAAGGGTTCAGCCCAACTCTAAAAAAAAGACTTGCATATATATAATGCCTTTCACGACCACCGGACTTCTCAAAGTGCTTTACAGCCAATGAAGTACTTTTGGAGTGTAGTCACTGTTGCAATGTGGGAAACGCGGCAGCCAATTTGTACACAGCAAGCTCCCACAAACAGCAATGTGATAATGACCAGATAATCTGTTTTTGTTATGTTGATTAAGGGATAAATATTGGCCAGGACACTGGGATACCTCGATAGCAAAATACTGCGGATGCTGGAAATCCGAAATAACAACAGAAAACGCTGGAAAAACTCAGCAGGCCAGGCAGCATCCGTGGAGAGAGAAACAGAGTTAACATTTCAGGTCGAAGACCTTTCGTCAGAACTGGAAAAAAGCAGGAAATGAAATAGATTTAAAGCAAGGATAAAGCTGGGAAAAGGGGGAGGGGATGAAAGAACAAAAGGAGAGATTAAGAGACATGCCTTGATTATCTCTTAATGTCTCCTTTTGTTCTTTCATCCCCTCCCCCTTTTCCCAGCTTTATCCTTGCTTTAAATCTATTTCATTTCCTGCATTTTTCCAGTTCTGACGAAAGGTCTTCGACCTGAAACGTTAACTCTGTTTCTCTCTCCACGGATGCTGCCTGGCCTGCTGAGTTTTTCCAGCGTTTTCTGTTGTTATACTGGGATACTTCCCCTGCTCTTCTTCGAAATAGTGCCATGAGATCTTTTACATCCACCTGAGAGAGCAGATGGGACCTCGGTTTAACGTCTCATCTGAAAGACGCCACCTCCGACAGTGCAGCACTCCCTCAGCACTGCACTGGAGTGTCAGCCTAGCTTTATATGGTCAAGTCACTGGAGTGGGACTTGAACCCACAACCTTCTGACTCAGAGGCGAGTGTGCTACCCACTGAACCACAGTTGACACAAAGGTGGGTGTCTAAAACTAGGCATCAGCCGTGGCTCAGTGGGTAGCACTCTCGCCTCTGAGTCAGAAGGTTGTGGGTTCATAGTTCCACTCCAGAGACTTGAGCACAAAACCTAGGCTGACACTCCAGTGCCGTACTGAGGGAGTGCTGCACTGTTGGAGGTGCCGTCTTTCGGATGAGCTGTTAAACCGAGGCCCTGTCTGCCCTCTCAGGTGGATATAAAAGATCCCACGGCACTATTCGAAGAAGAGCAGAGGAGTTCTCCCTGGTAACCTGGCCATTTTTTATCCTTCAACCAACATCACTAAATAAACTGGTTATCTGGTCATTATCACATTGCAGTTTGTGGGACCTTGCTGTGCGCAAATTGACTGCTGTGTTTCCCTACATTACAACAGTGACTACACTTCAAAAGTACTTCAGTGGCTGTAAAGCGCTTTGGGACGTCCTGAGGTCGTGAAAGGCGCTATATAAATGCAAGTTCTTTCTTTATTCTTCTAACATGAACATCGCTCTGAATCAGCCTCTGAATCGCAGACTGAGTGTGAACTGGGAGTGTAAACTGGTTCCCCTCACCTGCAGCTGGGATTTCAATCCTAAAATAGAAGCTTTCCTTTCTTACTAAGATTTGAAATGGAGGGCAGCAGATGCCTATGGGAAAGAGTGTCCAGAAACCAACTAACTTAAAATTACTTTGAACAGCTGTTTGTGAAATGTTAATATATGCATATTGAGAGACAGCATTGTGGTTTTGAGTCTTGATCTGGTTAGAAAGTCAGTCTGGGAGTTGTGGGCAGTGGGGGGGGGGGGGTAATTTCAGGCTTTCGACCCATTGCAGTGGTTCAAGGAGAAGGCCCATCACCATCTTCTTAGGGCAACTAAGGATGGGCAATAAATGCTGGACTTGCCATCATGGTTCACATCCTGAGAACAATTACAAACTCCAATGTGAGGAGTTCAGAAAGTTTTAATCATTGAGCTAGTAAACATATCACTAGCTTGCTAGCTGATTGAAAAAGCTATTAGAAAAACGTTAAATCATTTTTATTGATAAACAGAAAGGGTTATAAACAGAACACACAGCAAGCAATGGGCTACATTAATTACTATAATGTTTTATCAGATACACGGTCCGTTAAATCGTACAACTGGCTTTGGATGTGCGGAGATACTTTTAGATGTTTTCTACATTGGTAAACTTCTGACCTTAAAACCGGGAATGAAATTATAGGATTCATTTTTACCATTTAGAGCTTGGAGATTCTGGTTGAGTCGCTGTGCTGCCGGTGGGCGGCACCTGGTGTTCTCTCCATCCGAAATCCCGGGGACGGGGTCATTTGCATAACAGTGGCAGGCACCCATGCCAATAATGATCCTCGTTGGGTGTCCACTCCACTGGGAGGTCTGGAGTTTCACATCAGCACCTCCGGCTGAAGAAGCGGAAGAAAATAATTCTGTATTGTATTGTGTCCAATTCTGGGCACCACACTTTAGGAAGGATGTCAAGGCCTTAGAGAGGATGCAAAGGAGATTTACCAGAATGGCACCAGGGATGAAGGACTTCAGTTGTGCGCAGAGACTAGAGAAGCTGGGATTGTTCTTCTTAGAACTGGGAAGGTTAATGAGAGATTTAATAGAAGTGTTCAAAATCATGAGGGGTTTTGATAGAGTAGATAATGGGAAACTGATTCCACTGGCAGGAGGGCCAGGAACCAGAGGTCAAAGATTTAAAATAGTTGGCAACAGAACCAGAGGGGAGATGAGGAGAATTTTTTTTATGCAGCGAGTTGTTGTGATCTGGAATCAATGCCTGAAAGGGCGGTGGAAGCAGATTCAAGAGTAACTTTCAAAAGGGGAGTTGGATTAATACATGAAAAGGGAAAAATTTGCAGGGCTATGGGTAAGAGCAGGGGAAGTGGGGCTAATTGGATCGCTCTTTCAAAGAGCCAGCACAGGCATGATGGGCTGAATGGCCTCCTTCTGTGCTGTAAGATTCTATGATTTATTGCCCGTGTTGTTATTTCTTGCCCAACAGTAATCAATCTGTCTGATCACACAGGTGGACTTTACGTTGGCTGTACTTTCAGTGGAACGAGCAGGACCCCAGGCGGGGGACCATCACCTTCAGACCCCACCCCTCGTTGCGATGTCACAATGGGCAGGGGGTCAGGCTGAAGACGTGCCCCCCTACTCCGCCCCCCCCCCCCCACCACCACCACCCCCACCCAATCGAAGTTTTTGAACCTGGTCTTAAAGGGACGGATACCCAACAGTACAGATTCCAACCCAAACTACTGGCCCTGCCTAGACTTCATAAACATTGCATCAAAAATGGGCCCAAAATTTCCAGGCTAGGAATCCATTGTATGAAATGGGAGGGCATATCGGGGATTTGGGTCTGGAGCCCCAATTTGCATCCCTACATGATTTTCCTACTGCATTCTCTAATTTGTAACATTCACCTCTATAATAGGTCATGTAACCTGTGCCCAACAGTGCAGCATAATGAGTATCTCTGTGACAGTCACTCCGATTGACTCGTGATCTTCCCAACGTAGAATTACTTAGAAATTACAACACAGAAACAGGCCATTCGGCCCAACAGGTCTGTACTGGTGTTTATGCTCCACAGGAGCCTCCTCCCACCCATCTTCACCTAATCCTAGTTTACACTGCTTTAAAACCCAGCAGAATCCCAAGTACTAATAACATGCAATTTCCATGCCTAACCTTAACTTGCATAATGATTGTGGGCCCCATCCAAAAAAATATCGCATTTGAAAGGGAAGTAGAAGTGTGGAACTCTCAATTAATACGTTTAAATCTGAGATTGATAGATTTTTGCTAGCCAAAGGTATTAAGGGAGGCGGAGCCAAGGCATGTAAATAGAGTTAGGATACAGGTCAACTTTGAGGGGCTGAATGGTAGCCAATTTGTGCACAGCAAGCTCCCACTTGCTCTCCTGCTCTTCTTTGAAATAGTACCATGGGATCTTTTATGTCCACCTGAGAGGGAAGGCGGGTCCTCGATTTAATGTCTCTTTCGAAAGACGGCATCTCCAACAGTGCAGCACTCCCTCAGCACTGCACCGGAGTGTCAGCCTGGATTATGTGCTCAAGACTCTGGAGTGGGGCTTGAACCCCACAACCTTCCCACTCAGAGGCGAAAGTGCTACCCACTGAGCCATGGCAGAAAGGAGCGACGGCGGGGGAGAAAATTGGGTAGAAGAAGAAATTCTTGACAAGCTCATCAACTGCCATGACCAATCAGATGGCTCCAAATAACCGACACACACTATTGGTGGAAAACGTCATTTGCATAAATAGATTCGTCACATTGTTCATTAATGGGAAACGGCTCATTTACATAAAAGGGCTCCACACATGCCTCCATCCGGCATAGCTCAGTCGCGTCAATCGTAGAAGGCTCAGTGGTAACCATGGTGATGGTGGCTGACGAGGGAGCTGCAGTAATGTTCTGAAAAGACCAAACATATAACTATTGTTACTCAGATATACACGTGGGGATTTTGTACATTTCTAGATCTCAATTAATTTCTATAAAATGTCCAACAGTGACTACCATCCTTAACAATGGATCAGCTCTCCAATTAATACTTAATATTAACGATATTTATCCCTGAACCAACATCACTAAAAAACAGATGATCTGGTCAGTATCACATTGCTGTTTATGGGACCTTGCTGTGAGTAAATGGCTGCCACGTTTCCTACATTACAACTTCAAAAGTACTTCATTGGCTGTAAAGAGCTTTGGGACATCCTGACATTGTGAAAGGTGCTGTATGAACATAAGTTCTTTATTTCTTTCAATGGAAATCTAGCCGCATGTCAGGAACGTTGGCTGGTGTTTCCTCACCCTATCCCAGGATGCTGGGGCCAATCACATCGCCAGCCTATAAATAGCCCGTGGCTGACGCAGCACGGACTGATCATCAAACCCAGGTCCTTCTGGATCTCTATGGCTCAGTGTTACAACGAGGAGTCCACTAATCCATGGAGCCATCATTGACTTAGATGTGGAGAGTCTAGAACCAGGGGTCATAGTCTCAGGATAAGGGGTTGGCCATGTATGACTGAGATGAGGAGAAATTTCTTCACTCAAAGGGTTGTGAATCTTTGGAATTCTCTACCCCAGAGGGCTGTGGATGCTCAGTCGTTGAGTATATTCAAGACTGAGATCGATAGATTTTTGGACACTAAGTGAATCAAGGGATAGGGTGGGAAGGTGAAGTTGAGGCCGAAGATCAGCCATGATCTTATTGAATGGCGAAGCAGGCTCGAGGGGCCATGTGGCCTACTCCTGCTCTTATTTCTTAGGTTCGTATGTTCTTAGGAGCACTCTACCTTTGAATGATGCCCCTCATGTCGCCTCATTTACCTTTTCTTGGGCTCTTTGTCTCTTCTGTGCCGACCGTCGTTTCTCTTGAAAAGAAAATCAACAAGTAGCATCATCACACATGGCAACAAATGAGATATTTGTTTCTGGTAATGTTGATGAATAAGAGAGTTTCCTCTCCTTCTGTGCCGATGCTTACCTCGGCAGTATAGTATGACACAGACTATCACCACCAACAGGGGCAGCAAAACCAAAAGGGACCATTTATAAGTGTTGTCAGCACGTTCTACTGGAGTATCTGAAGTATCTGAAGCCACTGCAAAACACACACACACGCAATGCATGAGCAGCGATACGTGCAGCACATGAACAACATACGACTTGCTGCCCTCAGTTTGTTCTACATGTCTTCCAATAACATGAGGGAGGCTATTTCACTTAAATTATGAGCACAGAATTAAAGGACACTGATTTAAAAAGCATCAAGCAGGATGACAGATTAGATGAAACATTTCTCTCCCACAGAGCAAAAGATGTGAGCCAGTCTCCCAGTAAAAACTAACAGAGGCTGAGTCAATGAATGTCAAATAGGAACTGAGCATCTAATAGGAACTGAGTTCTGACGAAAGGTCATCGACCTGAAACGTTAACTCTGTTTCTTTCTCCACAGATGCTGCCTGACCTGCTGACTATTTCCAGCATTTTCTGTTTTTATTTTATATTATAACTGAGTATCTATCTGGCTGGGATAGCCCTGGGACAGACATAGACTGAGATGAACAATTTTTGCAACACCTGCCCTTTCACCTCCTCCCTTCCCACCGTCCAAGGCCCCAAACACTCCTTCCAGGTGAAACAGCGATTTTACTCGTATTTCTTTCAGATTAGTATATTGTATTCGCTGCTCATGATGCGGTCGCCTCTATACTGGGGAGACCAAACGCAGATTGGGTGATCGCTTTGCTGAACATCTCCATTCAGTCTGCAAGTGTGACCCTGAGCTTCCGGTCGCTTGCCATTTTAATTCTCCGCCCCACTCCCACTCTGACCTCGGCCTCCTACACTGTTCTAATGCAGCTCAATGGAAGCTCGAGGACCAGTACTTCATCTTTCGATTAGGCTGATTACGGACTCAACATTGAGTTCAACAATTTCAGATCAAAACCACTGCTCCCATTTTCACGGACAGCGGGTGTTGGTAATGATTCTGCTGTTCACATTTACACCTCCTCTAGACCCATCATTTGTTTCTTTACTTGTCCCATTACCACCTTCCTTTGCCTTGCACCATCCCTTCAGTTATTTAATCACTCCTGCCTTCCAGCTGATCACAGACCTTCCTTTTTGTTCTTTCCTTCCCTCCCCCCTCTTCCTGCCTCTGTACTTGCTTAAAACCTGTTACATCTCTAACTTTTGTTAGTTCTAACGAAAGGTCACCGACATGAAACGTTAACTCTGTTTCTCTCTCCACAGATGCTGGCTGACCTGCTGAGTATTTCCAGCACTTTCTGTTTTTATTTCAGATTTTCAGTATCTGCAGTATTTTAGCTTTTGTTGAACAATTTTTAAATTTGTTTTCAGGATGCAGAAGATGCAACGATAACAAGGCTGCATTCTTGCCCATTCCTAGTTGTCCCAGCTGTGTAGCGAGTTTTTATTTCACAACTGAGGGGTCGAGAACAAGTGGACAGAGAGGAGAAAGTTTTGCACACAGAGGGTTGTGAGGCTTTGGAATGCACTGCCGGGGTTATTGATTGAAACAGAGAACATGGGGATGAATTTCCACGGAGTCTGAAGTTTAACACAGTTATTTAAATTTGGTTGGTGCCACTCGCTTTTGGATACCTCTACAATCACATTTAAATGTCATGGACGCATCCGGACATAATACTCGAGTGATTTTGTCAGCTGGGTGTTATGTGGTCAATTTCCACTCTTTAAGAGTAGTATTGCATGTGGTATCCTCTGTGTGTCTCTCTGATGAGGACTCAATGATATGGGAGATGAATGTTTTGTCATAAGAATGGGCACTATCCAAACTGTCCTGTTGATCTCATCAAGGTCCTGGGGAATGGGACAGTTTCCAGTTCAGGCATCCAGTGTCAACATTAAGCACTCCCAAGTCAAGTATAGCATAGTTACATGCAGGGTAAAGTTCCTTATACTCATCCCCAACAATGTGCTTAAGCCCGCTTCAGAACTTCTTTGCATTCTGTTTTTCCATTCTGTTCACCCCATCACCTTTCTGCATTCGAATGCCAATTAGTACTGAATCAGACTAATTTTGTAGTATGGGTCAATGGCCACTTGGAAGTTGATTTGCCCCTGTTCATACTCATTTCTGGCCCCACATAAGGGAATCAGATGGCTTCAATGAACTGGAATTAACCACTAGAACTAGGGATATAACAAACAAGTAAGGCTTCTGCCTTATATCTGAAACTCTCCAGCCTTGACTCTTGAATGGGCTGCTCTGCCCAAATAGTCTTCCTGTGCACTGGGATGTCCTATCAGGCATACCAAAGCATTCATGAAACCAGGTTTAAGACAAAGTTAAAAATTATTAAGTATGCTCAGACAAGAAAAATAGAGAAAATGTATCGTGGGGAAAATGGGGAAACCTCAACATTAAAAAGTGAAGGGTAACATCGAGAAAGGAACCAAATTGAAATAAAATTGGATAATCAATAAAGAGGAATGGAAGATTACATGGGCATGGGGAGAAAGAGGAAAAACAAACATTGCAATTGAAGATAATGCAAAAAAGTAAGGTGAGTGAAAAAGAGCTACTGGAAAATCTGAGGTTGGAGAGAAAGCTATAGGTTTCGAAAGGAGAGAGACAAAAATCTAATGAGGAAGTCCACAATGACTAAAATGATTCCTATGGGGTGCCAGTATTAAAACCATAACTTCAGTTGGGTGCCCTCACCTTCCCGAAGACAGTCATGTTGCTTTTGGCACAATGGGTTAGACTAACAGAGTTGTATCTAATTCACACGCTATCCTAACACAGAACACTGTCTGGGCCTGACACACTCCTCAGGTGAAATGCACCTGAGCCTATTCACTCTTCTGATCAACGTGCAGTCAGAGTGTCCCGAGGAACTTGTGCTCACAGCCGAACCCAGGGCACGGCCCTCCTACTTCTTCTGTCAAGAGCAATCAGCCTGAAGGAGGAAGAGGAAGACCTATGTTGTGTGTTCTTGCAAGTTTATAGATGAGGAGGATTCAATAATTACCAGTCACATTTACAACAACGGAGTGGCCCATTGCCTTCACAGCTCCTTGCGAAGCTTCGCACCGGAATATGCCACTGTCACTGAAGTTGAGAAAGGCAATCGTGTGACTGACAAGTATCCTTCTTTCCTTGCCATTATCGGTATGTGTCCAGTTTGAAGCCACGGGCTGACAACTGCTTGCCTCCAATATGCACCAGTGCGCCTCACGCTCTTGTGTTTGATCAGCACAGAATTTAACTGTACAGTTCAGTGTTAGACTGTCTCCCACAGTACGTATCAACTCAGATCGGGGGTATATTACAGACAGCGGGCAGGCACGATTTCCATTTCCTGAAATAGAGAACCTGTAGGTCAGTCTACATACTATATCTACAGTGCCCCCTTCACCACCTCCCACACATTTTCTTACTGCTTGGACAACAGCCCTCCAGTAGCAGATCCATATGGCTACTCTTCAAGTGTATGGCCAGAAAAGGAACCCAAGAGTTCCTGATATGAGTAAAAGTTACATCCAAATGGTTGAAAAAGATCTGCCCACAGTAACTGTCAGGTAGGTGTACCATACTTCCAGATATACTTGGTGGCATCAAGGTATGTGGGCTACTGGTCACCTTGACATGCCTTCTTTCCCGCATTGCTTCTGGAAGCATGATTGTGAATGAGGTACTTCCAAGGCTTCACAGGAGTATTATCAGACCAACTGGTTGATTAATGTCCTGCACATGACACCAGAGAGTCACTGACTCTTTCCCAGCTTCTTTTACACCAGATATTCTAATCAATTAACACAATAAGGGGTAAGAATAACTTCAGTTGCATGTCTGTCAGCCATGGTTCAGTGGGTAGCACTCTCACCTCTCAGTCAGCAAGTTGTGGGTTCAAGTTCCACTCCAGAGACTTGAGCACAAAAATCTAGTGCAGTACTGCGGGAGTGCTGCACTGTCAGAGGTGCTGTCTTTTGGATGAGACATTAAACGGAGACCGTGTCTGCCTTCTCAGGTGGACGTAAAAAATCTCATGGCACTATTCGAAGAAGAGCAAGGGAGTTCTCCCTGGTGTCCTGGGCCAATATTTATCCCTCAACCAAAATCACTAAAACAAAATATCTTGCCATTGTCACATTGCTGTTTGTGGGACCTTCCTGTGCGCAAATTGCAATAGTGACTATACTTCAAAAGTACTTCATTGGCTGTGAAGCGCTTTGGGACGTCCGTGGGTTGTGAAAGGCGCTATTTAAATGCAAGTCTTTCTTTCTTACTAAATAAAATTACTGGACTGGGATAATCACCTGTAATCCCCAAATACACACCATGGGCAGAATTTTCATTAACCCGTGGAGGCGGGTTTGGAGGCGTGTGGGGGGTTAAAATTGCGAAAACTGGCGGGCGGGCACAAGCCCGCCTCCATCCCGCCTCCGCGCAATTTTCATTAAATCGTGTCTGCTGGTCCTGACTCCGTCCTGCCTCCAAGAGGCGGGATAGGCCGTTAAGGCCCTTAACAAGCACTAAATTGCCTCTATAATGCCATTTTGAAAGGCCTTTCTGATTTTAACCCTTTTTCCACGTGAAGCACGCCTGTTCTGAAACACAACGGTGAAACCTGGCGGTAGCACAATTGGATTGCTGACTATCAGCTGCAGCTCAACCATGAAATAGGAGATGTGATCAGCCATCATTTGCAGTTGGCAGGACTTTGTTGTCTGAGGTCTGGGGGAACTTTTATATGGCATAACCACAACTGTGGAAGTTTGGAGCCTGACACCCATCTCCAGTGTGACCTCCTGGGAAACCCCTCTCGCCACCTTGACTGAGCGCTTCCTCAACTGAGGCATATACCAGAAGCATGGGAACCATTTATTTCCTTTCCTCCTGGACATCAGATTCGGACAAAGACCAGCCGTGGCAGCAGCAGAACCATGAAGAACAGCACCACCAGCAGCAGCAGCAGCATCAACAGGAGTGCCAAGCTGCTCCTCACCCACCTGAAGCTGCACAGGCCAGAAGGCGCCAGCGCGCGACCACATTGCTGCCCGAGATGCAAGGGACGCACTTGACCAGATTTGCTTAGCCTGCACAATCAAACACTTTTGCCTCGCACCTTCTTATCAGACTATCGACAATGGCCAAGATCCTGCGGATTCCTATCAGTCTGACCACCATACTGACAATTGCAAGTCATCCTAAGCCCTCAATGTGGAAGTCCCATTTGCGAAATGACAGACGCCACAACTTCAGCAGTTTGCCAGCAGAATTTTTAATCACACCAAGCAAGTGCTGGCATTTCAAGATTAAACACAACATTACACCCAAGTGACTACCCTTGTGACGACTTGTGCATTATTTTTCTTTTACGCGTGCTCCTACGTGGTGCGTCCCCTGTGGCTTCAGCAGATGTGGAGGCCCCTTGCTCACTTTCTTGCTGCTTCTGCATCGACACCTTTGGCGGGCGTCTTCTGGGGTTGCGAGCCTGTGAGGGCTCGGCAACAGTCTGCTGCTCCTGCGGCTGTGCAGGGGTTGAGACGCCGAACTCAGTTGGGTGAGTACTCTGGTGGGGCTGACCGAGGGCTTTGCAGTGGCTTGGTCGTGTGAGCGCTTGGAGAGGAGCCCCCAGTTCCTTGTTGTCTGCCACCAACATCCCTCTCATGGGTCAGCCCCACCTCAGCGCTTGCAAGTGGATTAAGAGCACCTTGCTGCACATCAGGGGGGCCATGGGGACCCGTATCTGCACTGGAAGTCCTACTCAGAAGGACTTCCATGAAGGTCTGGTTTCTGTGTTCAATAGATGACCATCACTCCTCAAGAGATGCCAGTCTATTCTGAACAATGACCATGTTTTTTACACTCTGGCGACTTATCTCCTCCATAGCCGTAGCCATCCTCTCCTCTACTGTAGCCATCCTTTCCATGGAGGTTGCCATCCTTTCCGTGGTGATGCGTTCATGCGCCAATGACTCCACAAAGGTTCTGCTCATGTTCGCTATGGACTCCTCCATTCACTCCACACTCGCAGCGACCCTGGAGACAAAACCTGCCAGAGACTCCTGCATCTGTTCCTGGAGTTCCAGCACCGCTGATCTTATGGATGGACCCAGAGGCAGAGGGTCGACATGCAGCTGAGCCGAGCTAGGAGAGTCCTGCGCCCTCCGACTAGGACTCTCCACTGTTGTCCCTGTCTCCACTATCTGCTGATGCTCACTTGTGAGCTGTGATACACCAGGTGACAACACTACTCTATCTCGCGATGTTCCCTCCGAGGTGTGAGTGTCTGCGCTGATGCTGGGTGCGCTGAATTCTGCTGATGCGGCGCCCTCAGAGGTTGCAGCTTCCTCTGAGGAGTGGTGAGGCTCATGCTCTTCCTCCTGGACGGTGGGGACGGCTGCTCGCGATGGTCCAGGGGGGAGTAAAGGAAAGAGTCAGAGATGTGAGTCCAAGGTTACCTGCACATTGCATATTGCAGATGATCATAAGTCAGTCTGCTGGAGCATCAGAATCATTATCAGTGACTCATGCAATGTCAATGAGAGAGATGATAAACTATTCTGTCACCAGCTTGCTCTGATGCACCCGTCTGTCCGTCCCCCACTTGCGCATCCTCCTCCACTCCCATGATCTCCAGGACCGCCTCCTCCCAGGTGGTGAGCTGGGCTACTGGGGGTGGCCCTCCTCCTATCCTCGCTCTTTCCCTCTTATTGTGAGCTCTCTTTTCCTGCAATGAGGGAGACAAGTGGAGTTTGAGTGAGAATGAAGGAGTGAGTGTAGAGAATTTATATCATTGATGGTTAGAAGGAGACAAATTCGGAATGAGGTGGCAAGACCATGGGCCCTCCCTGTGTGTTGTAAGTTGTTTTCATAGCATCACAGCGATAGGGAGTGTGAGGGCTGCATAGTCGAATAGTTAGGTGAATGTGACCATAAAAAGAGAGGGAATGGGTAAGGGTGCAGGGATGTCAGTGTCAAGTGGGATGTGGAGGAAGAGGTTGTCAAAGCTGAGTGCTGGTGAGGAGAGGCAATGGGGATCAGAATGAGGGTGATGGGAAATTCATACTCACTTTTCCAGTGCGCAGCAGGTCATGAAACCTCTTCCTGCACTGAAGCCAGGTTCTGCGGGTTATGGACAACGAGTTGACCTCCTCTGCCACCTGGATCCACACAGCCTTGGTTTGATGGGAAGGCTTCTTCCTCCCTGAAGAAGGGAAGAGCACCTCCTTATTAGCTCTGGCTCCCTCAATTAAAGCTTGCAGGGTGACATCATCAAATTGAGGTGCAGACCTAGGTCTCTGGCTGGCCATTCTTCATGCAGGTGCCTCTAACATGCAAAGGCAGAAGCTTGGCAGTCTGCAGAGGAAGCAAGGCTTGTTGCAGACCTTAAATGCTGCAGCAATGATGACGTCATCGGAAGCGACCTTTCAGACTGGAAAAACTCACTGGCCATGGGTTCCCACACGTTGGAACTCAATTGGCCAATTATGTTAAAATCGCATCAATCTCCCACATAGATTTAGATTCAGGTAGCTAACACAAAATGCGGATTACACGACCCCAACCCGCCCCTGAATCAAAATCCAGCCCCATGCTTCTGAATCTTAGATCACATACATCTTTAGATTGGTTTTGGATTCACATTTCTGCTAACTGTGCAATGTCATTTATCTTCTGAATCTCCACAAGATAATCTCACAGCATTTGGGCTGCCGTTGGCCACACTCCTGCCACTGAGTCAGAAGGTTGTAGGTTCAAACCTCCCTGCAAGATCTAGACTATAATTTCAGTGTAATACTGCTGGAGGTACTGTCTGTAGGATGAGATGTTGGCCTGTTTGGTTATATGTAAAAGGTCCCATGGCAGTATCTGAAGAAGAGCAGGGAGCTCTCGCACTTTCATGTCCAATATACCTCCTTCAACCAACATCACAACAACAACGTGTATCTATATAGCGCCTTTAGCGTAGCAAAACATTCCAAGGTGCTTGACAGGGGTGTTATCAAACAGCATTTGACACCGAGCCACATGAAGAGATATAAGGACAGGTGACCAAAAGCTTGGTCATAGAGGTAGGATTTCAGGAGCGTGTTAAAGGAGGAGAGAGAGGTGGAGAAGTTTAGAGACGAAATTCCAGAGCTTAGGGCCCAGGCAGCTGAAGGCATGGCTGCCAATGGTGGAGCGATGAAAATCAGGGATGGACAAGAGGTCAGAATTAGAGGAGCGCAGAGATCTCGGAGGGTTGTAGGGCTCGAGGAGGTTACAGAGATAGGGAGGGGTGAGCCCATGGAGGGATTTGAAAACAAGGATGAGAATTTTAAAACTGAGGCATTACCTAACCAGGAGCCAATGTAGGTCAGCGAGCACAGGGGTGATGGGTGAACAGGACTTGGTGCGAGTTAGGATATCCGCAGCAGAGCTTTGGATGAGCTTAAGTTTATGGATGTCGGAAGATGGGATGCTGGCCAGGAGAGCATTGGAATAGTGAAGTCTAGAGGTACCAAGGCATGGATGAGGGTTTCAGCAGCAAATGTGTGTACCATCTACAAGATGCACTGCAGCAACTCGCCAAGGCTTCTTCGGCAGCACCTCCCAAACCTGCGACCTCTTCCACCTAGAAGGACAAGGGCAGCAGGCGCATGGGAACACCACCACTTCCAAGTTCCCCTCCAAATCACACACCATCCTGACTTAGAAGTATATCACCGATCCTTCATCGTCGTTGGGTCAAAATCCTGGAACTCCCTACCTAACAGCACTGTGTGGGAGCACCTTCACCACATGGACTGCAGTGGTTCAAGAAGGTGGCTCACCACCACCTTCTCAAGGGCAATTAGGGATGGGCAATAAATGCTGGCCTTGCCAGTGATGCCCAGATCCCATAAATGAATAAAAAAATATATAAATTCACATTGAGTTCAATTTCCTCCCTCCCCTTGAAAATCTTCTACAAAAAGAACTTTAATTACTTGATACAATATATTAAGGGGGAAAAATTCAGTTGGTTGCGCCTCCCGTTAGCGCCTTAAGAGGGCGCTAATGGGGCGCAAAGCATCTAGCGGCCAGGCGCGTCGAAGTTTGCGCCGCTCGCGAAATTAACTAGACATTTTGCAGCGGCGCTAAACACTACCGCCACGATCTCCTGCGCCGGCAGATCGTGACGTTAGTCGAGTGCGCAACGCCCCGGAGCGGATATTGAGTGGCGCCCCCTGCCTTACCGCCTGACGCTAGCAACGACAATTTGAGTGGAGCGTTCTGCAGTCATGAAGGGAAAGGGGGAGCGCTATTTAAAGGTGACCGCTTCCTGCCTTTTATTGTTGGTGCCATTTTTGAACTACGCATTCTGAGAGAGAGAGAGAGAGAGACTTCTGGAGAGTTTCAACGTTGTGTGAAGGAGTTTTGGGTTCTGAGCAGCACTTTGCAGGTTCATTTTGATTTGCGATTCCTTGTATCGAGTTAGAAGAGACTGTGGGGACTGCACTCTGAGCTCTTTGCCTGGTACCCTCCATTGTTCTTTCCAGCAGATTTGATGTGCAGGTCTCTCCAGGCCGAGATTCAAGGCTGCAATGAGCAGGATGTGGATGGAAAGTGAGATTAACCATCCCCTTTAAGAACTGGCCCGTGCCATTGTGTGTGTGTTCCATTGCTGACTGACATCACATGAGCTTCGCCAGCGCTCTGAGGTAGCGCCTCGCTCCTCGGCCTTTGCGCCTTAAGACAGGAGTGAAGCGCCTGATTTAACGCTCCAATCACCTCCAGGGGCGATATAAGTCAAGTTTGCAGTCGGTGGCGATAATTAGTGCCAGGTGCTAATCTTTGCGCCCGGCCGATAATTGCGCCCCCAATGGGGCGATACTGAATTTCTCCCCCTAATACTCTTAAGGGCTAGTGTCATTGGCCATAAAATCAAATCTACTACTTCCTCCCCCAAACGTTTTAAGCTGGAAATCAGCAAGGTGAATTAACATGCGATTATTATTCAGGAAGCACTTTATACTCAGAACACTAAATGGGCTTTTCTCTTTACAGATGGCGATGAATTTTAAACAACTTTGTGTGGCCCAGCCAGCAATACAGTAATTTGTTTAATTGGGGATGTGCATTTATGAGTTTCAAAAAATAGCTCAATGCCAGGTTGCAAGATCATAACAGATTACAAACTGTCAGGAGGAACTTAACAAATGGTTAAAATAATCAGTCCACCACATATCAGTGTGTGCAGACTGGTCTCATTGTGGTTGCATCGCCTCTTCACACAGCCTGAGGCACACGTATTATTTTGCGTCTCTGTTTTGATACTTGTGAAATGCTAAACTTCCTGTTTTCTGTCAATCTATCACACTGAAGGTCCACATGAAGGGTCATTACAAAATGTCAGCCCCCAAATTCAGTGAGTTGGAAATGTGACTTGATTACAGTTCTTGAACTTTCTCATCCTCAATTCTAAATCCCTCTTTGTCCTAACCCCACTCTATCTCTGCAACTTGCTGCAGCCCTACATCCCCGTCGAACACGGCATTCCTCTGACTCTGACCATTTGTGCCGTCCCTCCTTCCCTTCACTCACCGTTGGTGGCCGTGTCTTCAGCTACTTGGGTTCTAATTTCTGACATTTCCTTAAGTCACTCCACTTCTCTCTCTCCTTTCAAAACCTCCTCAAAGCACATTTCACCCCTCCTAATCCTTTCTTTCCTAACTCGGTCTGCATGCCTATCGGAGAAACATCTTGGAAAATGTGTTTATGTTAAACCTCCTAAATCGATGCAGGATTACATTACATAGAATTTACAGCACAGAAACATGCCATTCAGCCTCCACACTAGCATTCTCCCACTCTAATTCCCCTTCCCACCCTATCATCATATCCCTGTATTCCCTTCTCCATCGTGTATGCATCAATCCTCCCCTTAAATGTATCAATTCTTCAACCATTC
Source organism: Squalus acanthias (assembly GCA_030390025.1). NCBI lineage: Eukaryota > Metazoa > Chordata > Chondrichthyes > Squaliformes > Squalidae > Squalus > Squalus acanthias. The sequence continues at coordinate 62,040,334 of CM059440.1, read as the reverse complement.
CATGTGGCAGTGAGTTCCACATTCTCACCTCTGTGTAAAGAAATTCCTCCTAAATTCTTTATTTGATCTGTTAGTGACTATCTTATATTTATGTCCGCTTGTTCTGGACTCACGTACACGTGGAATAAGTTTCTCCACATCCACCCTATCGAACCCCTTCATAATTTTAAAGACCTCTATCGGGTCTCCTCTCAGTCTTCTCTTTTCCAGAGAAAACATCCCCAGCCTACTCAATCTTTCCTGATAGTGGCATCCTCTCAATTCTGCTTAACATTCTTGTAAATCTTTTCAGCACTTTCTCCAGTGCTTCAATATCCTTTTTACTAGTATGGAGACCTGAATTGTGCACAGTACTCCAAGTGTGGTTTGACCAAGGTTCTATATAGATTTAACATTATCTTCCCGCTTCTGCATTCTACTCCTCTAGAAATGAGCCCCAGTAGTGTACTTACTCATTGGGGAGAGAGCTTTTTGTAAAATGTTCTCAAGATATTGCTGTTAAAAGCATTTTACAAAAAAAACCCTCTCCCCTGCATGGCTTAGTGGTCAACTACACTGTTGACGCTGAGCAATGGAACACTTTATTTCAAGCACCCCGATACAACACAGGAGGGTTCCGAGAACGTTCCCCTCTTTCCGTTGAGTTAGTGGTGTCAGCTGTTGCTCAGTGGGTAGCACACTCGCCTCTGAGTCCGAAGGTTGTGGGTTCAAGTCCCACGCCAGGGACCTGAGCACATAAATCTAGGCTGACACTGCAGTGCTGAACTGTCGGAGGTGCCGTCTTTCGGAAGAGACGTTAAACCGAGGCCCTGTCTGCCCTCTCAGGTGGACGTAAAAGATCCCATGGCACTATTTTGAAGAAGAGTAGGGGAGTTATCCCCGGTTTCCTGACCAATATTTATTCCTCAATTAACATAACAAAAACAGTTTAACTGGTAAAATAGATAAGGGAGAACCAGTGGATGTGGTGTATTTGGACTTTCAAAAGGCTTTCGATAAGGTCCCGCATAAGAGATTAGCATGTAAAGTTAAGGCACATGGGATTGGGGGCAAGGTATTGACTTGGATAGAGAACTGGTTGGCAGACAGAAAGCAAAGAGTTGGAATAAACGGGTCTTTTTCCGAGTGGCAGGCAGTGACTAGTGGGGTACCGCAGGGATCGGTCCTTGGACCCCAGCTATTCACAATATATATTAATGATCTAGACAAGGGAACTAGATGTAATATCTCCAAGTTTGCAGACGACACAAAGCTGGGTGGGCGTGTGTGTTGTCAGGAGGATGCCGAGAAACTCCAGGATGATTTGGACAGGTTGGGTGAGTGGGCAGAAGCATGGCAGATGCAATATAACGTGGATAAATGTGAGGTTATCCACTTTGGTGTCAAAAACAGAAAGGCAGATTATTATCTGAATGGCAATAGATTGGGAGAAGGGGAAGTGCAACGAGACCTGGGTGTCCTTGTGTACCAGTCACTGAAGGTAAGCATGCAGGTGCAGCAGGCGGTTAAGAAGGCAAATGGTATGTTGGCCTTCGTAGCAAGAGGGTTCGAGTATAGGAACAGGGATGTCTTGCTGCAGTTGTACAGGGCCTTGGTGAGACCACATCTTGAGTATTGTGTGCAGTTTTGGTCGCCTTATCTGAGGAAGGAGGTTCTTGCCATGGAAGGAATTCAGCAAAGATTCACCAGGCTGATACCTGGGATGGCAGGAAAGGCGTATGAGGAGAGATTGGGTCGATTGGGCTTATACTCGCTGGAGTTTAGAAGAATGAGAGGGGATCTCATTGAAACTTATAAAATTCTGAAAGGACTGGACAAACTAGATGCAGAAAGGATGTTCCCGATGGTCGGGGAGTCCAGAACCAGGGGTCACAGTCTAAGGATAAGGGGTAAGCCATTTAGGACAGAAATGAGGAGGAATTTCTTCACCCAGAGAGTGGTGAACCTGTGGAATTCTCTACCACAGAAGGCAGTAGAGGCCAAGTCATTAAATATATTCAAGAAGGAGTTGGATATATTTCTTAAGGCTAAAGGGATCAAGGGATATGGGGAGAAAGCAGGGACAGGGTTCTGAATTTGGATGATCAGCCATGATCTCATTGAATGGCGGAGCAGGCTAGAGGGGCCGAATGGCCTACTCCTGCTCCTATCTTCTATGTTTCTATGTTTCTGTTTGTGGGAGCTTGCTGTGCGCAAATTGGCTGCCGTGTTTCCTACATTACAACAGTGACTACACTCCAAAAGTACTTCATTGGCGGTAAAGTGCTTTGAGACTCCGGTGGCCGTGGAAGGCGCTATATAAATGCAAGTCTTTTTTTTCTTTCTTTAGCTGATCTCAGCTGGGGTTTACAGTAGAGGCGACACAATTGGCCTCTGGGTTAAGGAGAGGAAAACCGAGCAATGTTCTTGCTATAAATGGCCACGGTTCCTGATTCTGATTCCTATCTAATAACATCTTTGCTGCAAGGGCTTGTGTCTGGGGGGGGGCTGGGGGCGGTGGGGGAGGGGGATTGAATGAGATCACGACTAAGCTCAGTTTTTATATTAACAGAAAATGCTGGAGAAACTCAGCAGGTCAGGCAGCATCTGTGAAGAGAGAAACAGAGTTAACGTTTCAGGTCGATGACCTTTCGTCAGTTTTTATATTGCTCTCCTCTCATCCTCTCAGTCTATTAGTCCACCACGCTGACCATCACTGGCTAAGGGCGACACATTGGTCCCATAGGTGACTTACAGGGGAAGAGATGGAAGGGTTGCTATCTGGAGCCTGAATCATGAATCAATCATTATCATCAAGAGGATGGATTAGGGAAGAAAAATCAGAGGGAAAATCTTCACACGTGTCCCGGTGCAGCTGATCAAATCAACAATAAAAATATGAAATATTTTATTATTTTCAACAGTCTCACTATAAAGCAGTGAGGGATTCCAATGGCACTTTAAAGACCACGGATACCCTCTTTAAAATAGTAAGGAACCCTCTTTGAAGGTAAGTTTTTCAAGGCTGTGCTGCCAGTGTGGTGATTCAATCGACGGAAACGCCGATCTGAGAATCAGCCATGGCTACAGAAAAATCAGGACTGGGTATAACATATTTAGAAAAGATAGAGAGGGATAAAGGGGAGGTGGAGTAGCTGTACTTATTAAGGATAACATGATGGCAGTAGAAAAAAGTGACGCAGCTATCAGCAAAACAGAAATAGAATCCATGTGGATAGAGATAAAAGATAGTGGTGTACATTCAAGGAGTTATTTTACAACTTCCAAAAAAAATATATTCCACTGAAAAGAAAAGGGTGTAAAAGAAAGGACAGTCATCCGTGGCTAAGTAAAGAAATTAAGGATAGTATTCGACTAAAAACAAGGGCATATAAGGTAGCGAAATCTAGTGGGAGGACAGAGGATTGGGAAAACTTTAAAAGGCAGCAAAAAATAACAAAAAGATTGATTAAGAAAGGGAAGATAGATTATGAAAGTAAATTAGCAAAAAATATAAAAACAGGTAGTAAGAGTTTTTATAGTTATATAAAAAGAAAAAGGGTGGCTAAAGTAAATGTTGGTCCCTTAGAGGATGAGACCGGGAAATTAATGGTGGGAAATATGGAGATGGCAAAAACACTGAATGAATATTTTGTATCAGTCTTTACAGTAGAGGACACTAAGAATATCCCAACACTGGACAAACAGGGGGCTATAGGGGGAGAGGAGCTAAACACGATCAAAATCACTAAGGAAGTGGTACTCGGTAAAATAATGGGACTCAAGGCGGATAAATCACCTGGACCTGATGGCTTACATCCTAGAGTCTTGAAGGAAGTGGCGGTAGGGATTGTAGATGCATTGGTAATAATTTTTCAAAACTCCCTGGATTCCGCTAAGGTCCCGGCAGACTGGAAAACTGCTAATGTAACACCCTTATTTAAAAAGGGCAGTAGACAGAAGGCTGGTAACTATAGACCGGTTAGCCTAACATCTGTGGTAGGTAAAATTTTGGAGTCCATTATTAAGGAAACAGTAACAGGACATTTGGATAATCATAATTTAATAGGACAAAGTCAGCATGGTTTTACGAAGGGGAAGTCATGTTTGACAAATTTGCTGGAGTTCTTTGAGGAAGTAACATATAGAGTGGATAAAGGGGAACCAGTGGACGTAGTGTATTTAGACTTCCAAAAGGCATTTGACAAGGTGCCACACAAAAGATTATTGCTTAAGGTAAAAAATCACGGGATTGGGGGTAATATTCTGGCATGGATAGAGGATTGGCTATCTAACAGAAAGCAAAGAGTTGGGATAAATGGTTCATTCTCAGACTGGCAATCAGTAACTAGTGGTGTTCCACAGGGGTCAGTGCTGGGTCCCCAACTCTTCACAATCTATATTAACGATTTGGAGGAAGGGACCAAGTGTAACATATCAAAATTTGCAGATGATACAAAGATGGGAGGGAAAGTAGTGAGTGAGGAGGACATAAAAAACCTGCAAGGGGACATAGACAGGCTAAGTAAGTGGGCAGAGATTTGGCAGATGGAATACAACACTGGAAAGTGTGAGGTGATGCACTTTGGCAGGAAAAATCCTAGAGCAATTTATTATCTTAATGGCAAGAAACTGGAGAGTACTGAAGTGCAAAGGGATCTGGGGGTCCTGGTGCACGAAACTCAAAAGGTTAGTATGCAGGTGCAGCAAGTGATTAAGAAGGCAAATGGAATGTTGGCTTTCATTGCTAGGGGGATAGAATATAAAAATAGGGAGGTATTGCTTCAGTTGTACAAGGTATTGGTGAGACCGCACCTGGAATACTGCATACAGTTTTGGTGTCCTTACTTAAGGAAAGACATCCTTGCTCTCGAGGCAGTGCAAAAAAGGTTCACTCGGTTAATCCCGGGGATGAGGGGGTGGTCATATGAGGAGAGGTTGGGTAGATTGGGACTCTACTCATTGGAGTTCAGAAGAATGAGAGGCGATCTTATTGAAACATATAAGATTGTGAAGGGGTTGGATCGGGTGGATGCGGGGAGGATGTTCCCGATGACGGGTGAGACGAGAACTAGGGGACATAGTCTTAGAATAAGGGGCTGCTCTTTCAAAACTGAGATGAGGAGGAACTACTTCACTCAGAGGGTGGTAGGTCCATGGAATATGCTGCCACAAAAAGCTGTAGAAGCTACAACATTAATTAAATTTAAAACAGAAATAGACAGTTTCCTAGAAGTAAAGGGCATTAAGGGTTACGGGGAGCGGGCAGGAATTTGGACATGAGTCTAGGTTCGGATCGGTCATGGCCCTGTGGGTAGTGGAGCGGGCCCAGGGACTGTGTAGCCTGATTCTGCTCCTATTTCGTGTGTGCAATTCTGTTAGATGCAGGAGATGGTTCTGTGATAGATAGTAGATTGGCGGTTAGGATCAGATCAGCCATGATCTTATTGAATGGCGGAGCAGGCTCGAGGGGCCGATTGGCCTACTCCTGCTCCTATTTCTTATGTTCTTATGTTCTTATAATAAAGGATCAATCACACTAATAGGCGTAGTCTACAGATCACCTAATAGTGGAAGGGAGGTGGAGGAAGAAATATGCAAACAAATTAGGGAAATGAGTAAAAGACATAGAATAATAATCATGGGGGATTTCAACTACCCCGATATTAATTAGACAGAAGAGGTAGGTAAAGGTGATAAGGGAATAGAGTTCCTACAATGTCTACAGGACTCCTTTCTAACCCAATATGTAAAAAGCCCAACAAGGGAGGATTCCCTATTGGATCTAGTAATGGGGAATGAACCAGAGCAGATAAGAGAAGTAAAAGTAGGGGAACATCCAGGCAATAGTGACTATAATATGATATGCTTTAAGATAATGATTGAGAAGGACATAAGTATGACAAAGACAAGGGTAATAGATTGGAGAGAAGCTGATTTTGAGGGGCTGAGAATAGAACTTGGGAAAATAAAATGGGCAACAATATTGGCAAACAATGATGTAGAAGAGCAATGGGAAACATTTCAAATGGTGTTCAACAGAGTCCAGGAAAAATATATTCCACTAAAATACAAGAACAAGCTAAACATTAATGAGACACCATGGATAAATAAAGCCATAAGGGAAAACTTGAGAGCAAGGAAAGAGGCATACATTAAATACATGGACAGCAAAGGAGAGCATGATAAGGGAAAATGCAAAGAGATTAGGAGAGCTGTCAAAAAAACAATTAGGAAGGCAAAGAGGAACTATGAAATTAAATTATCAAGGAACACAAAACAAAATAGTTAAATATTTTACAGGCACGTAAATAAAAAAAGGAAGGTCGGGATGGGACTAGGGCCACTAAAGGATGGACAGGATAATACCACAGGCAGCGATAGAGAGATGGCAGAGATATTAAATAATTACTTTGCTTCAGTATTTACCAGGGAGATAGAACAGGTGGAGATGACATCGGATGATGAGACTAGTGATGAGATATCTGCATTTAAAATAAAATGAGGAAATAAACTAATGAAACTCAAAGAGGATAAAACCCCTGGTCCGGACGGATTACATCCACACATTTTAAAAGAATCTAGGGAAGAGTTAGCAGAGGCATTACTACACATATTTAGTAATTTGTTAGAAAAAGGTGTGGTGCCAGAGGACTGGTGGATGGCTAACATAATAACCATATTTAAGAAGGGAGATAGAACATGTCCAGGGAACTATAGACCAGTCAGCTTAACATCGGTAGTAGGAAAAATAATGGAATCCCTACTAAAGGAGAAAATGGAAGAACATCTAGAAACCAAAAATATAATAATAAATAGTCAGCATGGGTTTCTAAAGGGAAAGTCTTGCTTGACCAACCTCACTGAATTTTTTGAAGAGGTAAGAGAGCGAGTAGACAAGAATAATGTAGTAGATGTAATTTATCTAGATTTTCAAAAGGCCTTTGATAATGTACCACATAATAAACTAATGAATAAGGTCAGAAAACGCGGAGTCAGGGGACAAGTAGCAGAGAGGATAGCTAGCTGGCTTAGAAACATAGAAACATAGAAACTAGGAGCAGGAGTAGGCCATTCGGCCCGTCGAGCCTGCTCCACCATTCAATATGATCATGGCTGATCATCCAAATCCAGTACCCTGTCCCTGCTTTCTCACACAGAATCCCCATCGAGCCTGCACCGACACATATCCCACCCTATCCCCGTAACCCCACGTATTTAATTCCCCCTAACATATCCCTTCCTATCCTATCCCCGTAACCCCACATATTTAATCCCCCCCTAACACTAAGGGTCAAGACAGAAAGCAGAGAGTGGGAGTAAAGGGTAGCTATTCACAGCGGCAGAAGGTGGATAGTGGTATTCCACAAGGATCAGTGCTGGGACCACTGTTGTTCACAATTTATATTAACGATTTAGACTTTGGAATCAAAAACACAATTTCTAAATTTGCGGACGACACCAAATTAGGGGGGATAGTCAATACTGATTACAAGAAGACATTAATAAACTTGCAGAATGGGCATATAATTGGCAAATAAAATTCAACACAGATAAATGTGAGGTATTAAATTTTGGTAAGAAAGATAGGGAGGTCACGTATTATTTGGAAAATAAGAATCTAAATGGGGTAGAAGAGCAAAGGGATCTCGGAGTACAAATACACAAATCACTAAAAGTATCGATACAAGTTAACAAAGCCATTAAAAAAGCAAACCAAGCACTCGGGTTTATTTCTAGAGGGATAGAATTGAGAAGTAGTGAAGTTATGCTAAACTTGTATCGAACCTTGGTTAGACTACATTTGGAGTACTGCGTACAATTCTGATCGGCATATTATAAAAAGGATATAGAGGCACTGGAGAGGGTGCAGAGAAGATTTACAAGGATGATACCAGAAATGCGAGGGTATACATATCAGGAAAGGATGAACAGGCTGGGTCTCTTTTCTCTTGCAAATAGAAGGCTGAGGGGTGACCTAATAGAGGTCTTTAAAATTATGAAAGGTTTTGATAGAGTGGATACAGAGAGAATGTTTCCACTTGTGGGGAAGAACAAAACTAGAGGCCATCAATATAAGATAGTCACCAAGAAATCCAATAGGGAATTCAGAAGAAACTTCTTTACTCAGAGAGTGGTGAGAATGTGGAACTTGCTACCACAGGGAGTGGTTGAAGCGAATAGTATAGATGCATTTAATGGGCGGTTAGATAAGCATATGAGGGACAGGGGAATATAGGGTTATGCTGATAGAGTTAGATGAGGAAAGACTTAGGGAGGCTCAAATGGAGCATAAACACCGGTATGGACTGGTTGGGCCGAATGGCCTGTTTCTGTGCTGTATATCCTATGTAATTCTATGATTTGAAATGCTCCCGATTTTACAGTCATTAACATCAATCACTAAAATCATTGTCTTGTCTCAGTTGAGTTGGCATATGCAGTATAGCTGAACTCCGCCAACATTTTGGCAAGGACACCGGGGATAACTCCCCTGCTCCTCTTCGAAATAGTGCCATGGGATCTTTTACGTCCACCTGAGAGGGCTGATGGAGCCTCGGGTTAACATCTCATCCGAAAGACGGATGGTTAAAATTGGGATAAAAACAGAAAATGCTGGGAATACTCAGCAGGTCAGGCAGCATCTGTGGAGAGAGAAACAGAGTTAACGTTTCAGGTTGTTGTTCGGATGAAAGGTCTTTGGCCTGAAACGTTAACTCTATTTCTCTCTCCACAGATGCTGTCTGACCGGCTGAGAGTTTCCAGCATTTTCTGTTTTTATTTCAAATTTCCAGCATCCGCAGTATTTTGCTTTTGTTAAATTGGGAGCTTTGCTTCACCAAAATGTCTCGTTAGAGTCACACAGGTAATTTAATATAGTACAACTGCAAACGCTAGATTATCCAAAACCGCCAAAAAATAACATTTTTAAAATAAAAAGGGAAGGTTGCTTTATATATGAAATAAGTTATCCATATTTCCTACCTTGTAACAGTGAGATTAGCAAGAGACAGTGAAGAGGAGCCTGCTGACTTCTGCTTAACCACATAGTTCGTGAGGAATTCTGAGTTTGAGTAAAATGATGAGGTGTAAGTTATGGACTCGCTGCTGCCTGAGAAGAGAAACCACAGCTTGCTGCGAAACACTCTATCAGATACCGAGCGCTCATGAACAAAGGGTGACCAAGCCAGCTCGTCCTCTGCCAGTCATTCAAGTCCTGCATTAATCTGCAGCTACCTTGGTTTTGATCAGCACAACCGAGCTATTCACAATATATATTAATGATCTAGACAAGGGAACTAGATGTAATATCTCCAAGTTTGCAGACGACACAAAACTGGGTGGGCGTGTGTGCTGCGAGGAGGATGCCGAGAAACTCCAGGATGATTTGGACAGGTTTGGTGATTGGGCAGAAGCGTGGCAGATGCAATATAACGTGGATAAATGCGAGGTTATCCACTTTGGTGTCAAAAACAGAAAGGCAGATTATTATCTGAATGGCAATAGATTGGGAGAAGGGGAAGTACAACGAGACCTGGGTGTCCTTGTGCACCAGTCGCTGAAGGTAAGCATGCAGGTGCAGCAGGCGGTTAAGAAGGCAAATGGTATGCTGGCCTTCATAGCGAGAGGGTTTGAGTACAGGAACAAGGATGTCTTGCTGCAGTTGTACAGGGCCTTGGTGAGACCACACCTTAAGTACTGTGTGCAGTTTTGGTCGCCTTATCTGAGGAAGGAGGTTCTTGCCATGGAAGGAGTTCAGCGAAGATTCACAAGGCTGATACCTGGGATGGCAGGAATGACGTATGAAGAGAGATTGGGTCGATTGGGCTTATACTCGCTGGAGTTTAGAAGAATGAGAGGGGATCTCATTGAAACTTATAAAATTCTGACAGGACAGGACAAACTAGATGCAGGAAGGATGTTCCCGATGGTCGGGGAGTCCAGAACCAGGGGTCACAGTCTAAGGATAAGGGGTAAGCCATTTAGGACAGAAATGAGGAGGAATTTCTTCACCCAGAGAGTGGTGAACCTGTGGAATTCTTTGCCACAGAAGGCAGTAGAGGCCAATTCATTAAATAGATTCAAGAAGGAGTTGGATATATTTCTTAAGGCTAAAGGGATCAAGGGATATGGGGAGAAAGCAGGGACAGGGTACTGAATTTGGATGATCAGCCATGATCGCATTGAATGGCGGAGCAGGCTAGAGGGGCCGAATGACCTACTCCTGCTCCTATCTTCTATGATTCTATGACCTGGTAGCTGGCAAAGATACATTTTTTTATTCTCGTCTTACATTCCTTCACAGGCACCAGTTATTTCTCTCGTCATTTTTTTAGGGGGTGCAGAGACAGAGAGACCTGGGGGTGTATACACACAAATCTTTGAAGTTAGCAAGACAAGTTGAGAAGGCTGCTGAAAAAGCATATGAAGCATACAGTACAAAACCAACTACGTTATGCTAAACCTTTAGAACATACTGGTTGGGCCTCAGCTGGAGTATTGTGTTCAATTCTGGGCACCACACTTTGGGAAGGATGTCAAGGCCTTGGAGAGGGTGCAGAGGAGATTTACTGGAATGGTACCAGGGATGAGGGACTTCACTTACGTGGAGAGACTGGATAAGCTGCGGTGGTTCACCTTAGAGCAGAGAAGGTTAAGAGGAGATTTGATAGAGGTGTTCAAAATCATGAATAGTTTTGATAGAGTCAATAAGGAGAAACTGTTTCCAGTGGCAGAAGGGTCGTGAATTTAAGGTAATTGGCAAAAAAACCAGAGGGGAGATAAGGAGAATTTTTTTTACACAGTGAGTTGTTATGATATGGAATGTACTGCCTGAACGGGTGGTGGAAGCAGATTCAATAATAACTTTCAAAAGAGATTGGATAAATGCTTGAAGGGAAAAAATTTACAGGGCTATGGGGAAACAGCAGGGGAATGGGACTAATTGGGTAGCTCCACCAAAGAACCGGCATAGGCATGGGCCGAATGGCCTCCTTCTATGCTGTATCATTCTATGATTCTACATTAACAAAAAAAGGGCACTGAAAATACAAAATATTAAACAGTACAAAACAGGCCCATAGACATCTGGAAGCGAGAGAGACAGGGCAATATTTTGGATGGGGAAACCGTCATCATAATTGGCTTTGGGCCTCTCCCAGGAGAATACATGAGTGGGTGGCGGGGGGTTGAGGGTGGCGTTGTGAATCATGATGCTAAAGGCATCGCAACAGTGTGGCGCAGGCTGATGGACCAGCTGGTCTCTTGCTGACATCGTTTTTGTATGTTCGCAAGTAACTGGCTCGGTCTTTACCGCTTATAGCGGGCGCATTCGTGCTAACGCGATTTGCCCGCTAAAAGCGCTGGACGATTTATTTTTCAAAATGTTCCATTTACATCGAGAGACATCGAGTCTACAGCACAGAAATAGGCCATTCAACCCAACTGGTCTATACCGGTGTTTACGCTCCACACGAGCCTCTTCCCACTCTTCTTCATCTCACCCCATCAACATAGGCTTCTATTCCTTTCTCCCTCATGTGTTTATCCAGCTTCCCTTAAATGCATCTATGCTATTTGCCTCAACCACTCCCTGTGGTAGTGAGTTCCACATTCTCACCACTCTCTGGGTAAAGAAGTTTCACCTGAATTCCCTATTGGATTTATTAGTGACTATCTTATATTTATGGCCCCTAGTTTAGGTCTTCCCCACAAGTGGAAACATCTTCTCTACGTCAACCCTATCAAACTCCTTCAAAATCTTCTAAAAACTATCAGGTCACCCCCTCAGTTTTCTCTTTTCTTGAGAAAAGAGCCCCAGCCTGTTCAATCTTTCCCGATAGGTATAACCTCTCAGTGCTGGTATCATCCTTGTAAATCTTTTTTGCACCTTCACCAGTGCCTCTGTGCCCTTATTATAATATGGAGAATTGTCCACAGTATTCCTAGGGGGGGATTTTAACCTAAAAAAAGGGTGGTTGTCGGGCGTGGGGGTTAATTAAAGTGTTAAAAATGTGCATCCCGAACTGAACCCGTCTCCAACCCGCCCACTTCCCGTTTTAACGGAGGCGGGACGAGGGACGGGCAGCCTAACCGCTGCCAGGAGGCGGGTCGTCAATTTAAATAATATAATGAGGCTGGAAGCCTCTTCTTAAACCTCCATTTTGCCTTTAACTTCAGCTGCTTGGGCTTTGCACACCTGGTCAAACCCGCCAGCTAAAGCAAGGCGAGGACTGCTGCATCCAGGAGGTAAGTGCCTTTACACTAAGTGACCATACGTCCCCGTTTTCTGGGGACAGTCCCCGGATGAGGTACTGTGTCCCCGGGCAAACATTGTCCCCGGAAGGGCCCCCGGTTCACAAAACTCATCCCCAAAGTGTACCCCTGGGCAGTGAGTGTACCCCCCGGGCAGTGAGTGTACCCCCGGGCAGTGAGTGTACCCCCGGGCAGTGAGTGTACCCCCTGGGCACTGAGTGTACCCCAGGGCAGTGAGTGTACCCCTGGGCATTGAATGTACCCCTGGGCAGTGAGTGTGCTCCTGGGCAGTGAGTGTACCCCTGGGCAGTGAGTGTGCTCCTGGGCAGTGAGTGTACCTCCCGGGCAGTGAGTGTACCCCCCGGGCAGTGAGTATACCCCCTGGGCAGTGAGTGTACCCCCCTGGGCAGTGAGTGTAACCCCTGGGCAGTGAGTGTACCCCCCTGGGCAGTGAGTGTACCCCCCTGGGCAGTGAGTGTAACCCCTGGGCAGTGAGTGTACCCCCTGGGCAGTGAGTGTACCCCCTGGGCAGTGAGTGTACTCCTCTTGAGCTGCCAGTTTGCGGCTGTATGGCTAAATTAATTTGTACAATGGTTAGAGTCACTCACTGCGCATACACGATTGGGCGGTCTTTCTGTGCACTTGCTGGTTGTTTTTTCTGAGTTTCCGGCCAGGCTCGTGCTGCTGGATTGTCGGCGCCGGAACTGCCTGGGAGCACGGCAACTGGAACAGGTGAGGGAGAGGCCATGGGAGAGAGCCTGGTCACGGTCAGTGGGGGAAGCGGGGGCCAGGCTAATCCTGACACAACAGGGGGGTCAGGTGTGACCTCAGTCACCGGGGGGGAGGGGTCAGGTGTGACCACAGTCACTGGGGAGGAGGGGTCAGGTGTGACCTCATTCACTGGGGGGGATGGGTCAGGTGTGACCGCATTCTCTGGGGGGAGGGGTCAGGTGTGACCTCAGTCACTGGAGGTGGGGAGGGGTCAGGTGTGACTTCAGTCACAGGGGGGGAGGGGTCAGGTGTGACCTCAGTCACAGGGGGCCGGGGTCAGGTGTGACCTCAGTCACTGGGGGTGGGGAGGGGTCAGGTGTGACCTCAGTCACTGGGGGGAGGGGTCAGGTGTGACCTCAGTCACTGGGGGGGGGGAGGGGTCAGGTGTGACCTCAGTCACGGGGGGGGGGGGGGGGCGGTGTCAGGCGTGCCCAGTCACTGGGGGGGGAGGAATCAGATGTGACCTCAGTCACTGGGGGGGAGGGGTCAGGTGCGGCTTCAGTCACTGGGGGGTAGGGGTCAGGTGTGACCTCCGTCACTGGGGGGGAGGGGTCAGGTGTGACCTCAGTCACTGGGGGGGAGGGGTCAGGTGTGACCTCAGTCACTGGGGGGGGAGGGGTCAGGTGTGGCTTCAGTCACTGGGGGGTAGGGGTCAGGTGTGACCTCAGTCACTGTGCAGGGGTGGTCAGGTGTGACCTCAGTAACTGGGGGGGGGGGGGAGGGGTCAGGTGTGACTTCAGTCACTTTGCGGGGGTGGTCAGGTGTGACCTCAGTAACTCGGGGGGAGGGGGGGTCAGGTGTCTGAATGAGCTTCAATAGTGTGACATCACATCCGCTGTAATTATCTGCACATTTGTTTTGCATTTGCATATGTGCAACTGTTAACTATAGGCTGCTTAAACATTTTGCCTCGCTACACTGCACACCCTACATTTTCTGTCCTACCTTGCTGTGCTTCCACACTGCCCACTTCTGGGTTTAACGGAGGTGGGTCGGGGTTGGGCAGATAACCCACTGCCAAAAGGCGGGTTGGCACTTTAAATATATAATGAGGCCCTGAAGCTTCTGATTTCACCTGCTGTACAGGTTTAACTGCGGCCAGCCAGGGTTCCTGGACCTCGGGAATCCCGGTAGCTGCAGCGAGGCGAGGACAGCCATGTGTGGGCTGTGAGGGGCCGGAGTGCTTCCTCCCAGCCCCCAAGCTCACCCACCCCATACAAACACCAACCCCCGGAGTCGGTGATCGGACGTCCCTGGGGTTGGAGGTCGGAACGCCCCCTGGGGTCAGGGATCGGACTCCCCCCGGGGTCGGTGATCGGACTCCCCCCGGGGTTGGGGATCGGACCCTCCCGGGGTCGGGGATCGGCATCACCCCCACCCCCACTGGGATCGGACCCCCGCCCTGGGATTGGAATTCTCCCCCCCTCCCAGGGAATTGGAACACCCACCCCCGCCCCGGGATCGGACCTTGCACCTACCCGTTTGTTGCGGCCTCCTGTCCAGCGTTCCCCGCCCAACTCAATCAGGCAGGCTTCCGGGCGGGGAACCTGTCCATGACGTCACACACACGCTGTGGAGTTAAAACTTCACAGCGTGCGGTCCCGTGGTCTACTTGGCCCCCCACACCCCCACTCCCCCCCCCCACTCCCACTCCGGGCAGGTCAGCAAGTTAAAAATTCCGGCCTGCGTGTCTCCGGATTCAGTTTAGAAAATATGGTCACCCTACTTTACACTTCCCACCTGAATCCAGGGTCCCTACCTAATCCACCCCCAGCGATTGGAGCCCCCCGATGTTCTGGGGACCCCCGTGCTGTTCCAGTGCCGCGATCGCCACGTTCTGGACCCCCCCATCCCATCCTCCTCCGGCCGCCCCCCACCTTCTTTCCGACCCCCACACAATCCTGGCTGGCTGCGGGTGGGAATAGAAAGGAGAGACTTGCACCGGACGTCCCAAATCGCTTTACAGCCACTTTTGGAAGTGTAGTCACTGTTGTAATGTGGGAAACGCGGCAGCCAACTTGCGCACAGCAAAGTCCCACAAACAGCAATGTGATAATGACCAGATAATCTGTTTTTGTTTTGCTGACTGTGGGAAAAATATTGGCCCAGGAAACCGGGGAGAACTCCGCTGCTCTTCTTCGAAATAGTGGCTGCGGGATCTTTTACATCCACCCGAGAGGGCAGACTGGGACCCCGGTTTAACCTCTCATCTGAAAAACAGCACCCCCGACAGTGCAGCATTCCCTCAGTACTGCCCTGGAGTGTCAGCCTAGATTTTTGTGCTCAGGTCTCTGGAGTGGGACTTAAAGCAACAGCCTTCTGACTGAGAGGCGAGAGAGAGTGCTACCCACTGAGCCACTGGCTGACACAAGACTGCGGAGATGCCGGTGTTGGACTGGGGTGGACAAAATTGAGAGGTCGCACAACACCAGGTTATAGTCCAACAGCTTGATTTGAAATCACAAGCTTGTGGTGAGCAGCAGCAGCAGAGTGGTGGTCTCTGTGAGCAGGAAGAGGAGAAGGAGAAGGAGACCAGGCAGCAGACCACCACCAACAACCAACAACCACAACTGAGGTGCCTGGAGAGAGAGGACAGGAGAGGAGAAAGAAAAGAAAGGAAGGCCAAGGCCATCAAACATCAGAGGAGAGGCCTTTCCACACTGCCTCCTCAATTGGCCTCCATTTTAGGAGAGGGAGAGAGGGGAGAAAACATACCAACAAACATCATCTGTTTGGAAGGAGGAAGGAAGGAAAGAACATCAGCTACAGGTGGGTGTGATTCTGGTGCACTCTCCCAGAGACTTTGTTTTGTAGGTGGGGGGAGGAAAGAAGACAAGAAGAAGGCCGGAACATCCAAGGTGTGTGTGTGTGTGTGTGGCTTCTGTAAAAGCTAGGCCGCACACACCATATTAAACACCCCTTTCCCATTGCCTGACCTGGGACAGCTGGAGCTGCCTAGGTGAAGTCCCCAATTAATTTGATCTTATTGGGCATCGTTAAGACCTGGTGCAGGACTGAGCCTGGGCATCTCCAGCTATCCCAGGTGAAGACATCTTCTCCCCCCACCAGAAGACCACCATCAAAGACTTTTATTACATCGGAGAGTGCACCCCCCTGCCAACACCCACCCACCCACCATCCTGAGTGGCGACCCTGCCCTTGCGGCTTCCCTCCTTCCCACCCCCCTCTCTCTCTCTCTTTGTCTCTTGTCTCTCTCTGCCTCTCTCTCGAAGAGGCACCTCATTATCTTTTTAATTAAGTACCCATTGAGCAGAGGGGAGAAGGCCCCTCTCCTAATTCAATCAACTAAAGGGAGAGGTGTGCCTTCAATTTAAGAGCTCCCTCTGCTCAGGGGAAAACAAGAACAAAAAAAAACCGAGGCCATTAACACCTTCAGGCCTGTGACTTGGGGTGAGTGTAGCCCTTAAAGAACCCTCCATTATGGCGACCACATCTTCGCCGGTGGCGGGGGCAGCGAGGACATACGCAAGCGTGGCAGCCGCGGCCACGGCCGCAGCCACGAGTCCTCCTGTTACCCCGTCACCTTTTACCCTCCTTACGAGGAAGAATGGGGTCAAGAGCTACACTCACCCCAACATGACTATAGAGGCGTGCGTTAAAGCCATGGCTGGGGTTGTCGGCCCTTCAGACATCGTCGCCGCCTCTAAAATGTACGGCAAGGCTGTGTTCTTCCTGGGGTCGGAGCGGGCGGTGTCCCTGGCCATCGAGAAGGGGCTCACCGTGGGCGGGACCTTCCTGCCGGTGGACCCCCTTGAGGCCACCGCGCAAAGGATTGTGGTTTCCAACGTCCCGCCCTTTGTTCCGGGTGAGCTCCTCCTCCCCCACCTACGTCAACTGGGGGAGGTGAGGTCGGGGATCACACCCATCCCGCTCGGCTTCCGGGAAGCCAGCCTTCGGCACGTCTTCTCCTTCCGGCGCCAGCTTTTCGTCCGGCTGGCGCGGGAGGAGGACGCGGACGGCGCGTTCACGGTGCTCCACGGGGGGACCGCCCACCGCGTCTTCTGGACCTCGGACGGCGCGCGGTGCTACGCCTGTAAGGAGGTGGGGCACGTCCGCAAAAACTGCCCCGCCTCCAAGGCCGCCACGACACCTGGCGCGGCCAGGGTTGGCGCCGCCGCCCCCCCTCCCCCTGATACTGTCCGCGCGTCGACGGCGACGGATGCGCGGTCGAAATCGGAGGCCAACACCACCACGGCCTCCGGCGGGGAGGAGGGAGAGCGTCCGGGGGGAAGGAAGGCGCGTAGGAAAACGAAACACCTAAGGGCGGATCCCCTCGCGGAGGAAACATCGGAATTGACCGAACTCACGCCCGAGTACATGGCGGAGTTGGTCGGGACGCATGAGACTGGGGGGGTCCTCGTGCCCGGGCCCGCGACCGTGACCGCAACTGCTGAGGCAGCTGAATCAAGACCTGCGGCCGGGCTCGGGCCCGAGGGGCCCAAGAAACCCAGTCGTCGGAAGGGGGCAGAGAGGGAGGCCCCAGCAGACATGGAGGCCTCCCCCTCTCCGGGCCCCAACTTGTTAAAAAGAAAGCTCCGCCCCCAGCAGGAGGACTGCGAGGAGGAAGGTCCCTCCGCAAAAGGGGGGCAGTCGCCCGCCGCGGGTGCTGCGCCCCACCCCACCACCGTCATCGTCGCGCGCGATCGGCAGGGGTCGTCTGTCCCTCGGGAGGGTGAGACAGCCGAGTCTGTCCGACCTGTGCCTCCCGGGGATGGGGAAGAGACCCTGCCCGTGGGGGGGGGCGCGGAACAACCCGCGGAGGGAAATGTAGTTACGGAACCGTTGCTCCTCGCCGGGTCGGGCGTCCTGGGGACTGGGGCGGGCGAGGCCAATAAGGCTGAAGCCGAGCCCGCCTTTTATAACCCAGATATCTCCCAGGGACTGCTCGACCTGGTGGAGGAGTGTAGCAATCCCCAGCCCGCTGGGTCGGAGGTTGGTGGCGGGGAGACGGAAAGCCCCCTGACTCCGTCTCTGTCGTTGGCGCCGGACGTGCTGGAGGAATTTGGGATTATTTTCTCCCCGGTTTCTCCGGTCGCCCCGGCGCCTGAGGCGGGGGGGGGCCCCGAACCGCCGCCGCCGCCTCCCGGCCCGGCGCCCCTGAAGGAGCCCAGGGTGGACTCCTCTGCCACCGATCCTGGGGGTGGGATCGTGACGGAGGCGGGGCCGGCCGGTGCGGCCGAGCCGTTCGCTGCACCCTGTGTGACGGACGGGTTGGCCGCCGGTGACGACCTCCCGGAGGAGGACGGGGACTCGGTGGGGGGCTTCGAGGACGATTTGGAGTCCATCGGCAGCGAGGTGATGGACGCCCTCGTGCCCTTCACCGACTCTCCCCTCATCCCCGTAGGGGAACTCCGGGATTTTATGGCCGTGAGCCAGGGTCGTCACAAGAAGATCCGGCTGGCCCTCGACAAGTGGTCGGAGCTGGCGCTGCTCGTCGTGTCCGTCCGCGCCGCCGTTAAAATCATGGGCGCGGACAAGGACGTTGGCCGGCTCGAGCTGCGTCGGCTCAAGACGTTCCACACTGGGCTGCTGAGGGAGTGGCGGTCGTCAGTGACCGCCCTCCCTCCCCTCCGTTAGGTAGAGGTTGCACTATGCTTCTGAGATGAAGATAACCATAGCCAGCCTCAACATCAACGGCAGCAGGGAGGCGCGCCGTAGATTCAATAACTTCTCGGTCCTTCGGGACGGGAAATATGCGGTGTGCTTCCTGCAAGAAACCCACACCGTTCCGGGAGACGAGGCCACGTGGCTCCTGGAGTGGCAAGGAGGGGTCAGCATGAGTCACCTCTCCAACAATTCCTGCGGGGTGGCTGTCTTGCTGGCCCCGCATTTTCAGCCGGAGATCTTGAGGGTCAAGGAGCACGTGCCGGGACGCTTGCTCCAGGTCACTGTTCGCCTGGGAGGCGTGCCGCTCCATTTAGTGAACGTGTACGCCCCCCGGACCGGTGCGCAGCAAGTGCGCTTCTTCGGAGAAGTGTCCGCTCTTCTAGGCTCCATCGACGTGGGCGAGTGCGTCATCCTCGGGGGGGATTTCAATTGTACCCTCGAGGCGCGGGACCGGTCGGGTCCCCCGCGAAGCCCGGCGGCGATGGAGAAGTTGCGGGACCTGGTCGGGTCCTTCGACTTGGTGGACGTCTGGCGAAATCTCCATCCCGACTCCAGCGCCTTCACGAGCGTGAGGTCTGGAGGAGGAAGGTCCAGAATCGACCGCCTTTACATTTCCCGGGCGTACGTCTCCTGCGTTCCGGCGGCTTCCATGCGGCCGGTGCCGTGCACGGACCACCACCTGGTGTGGGCGGAGCTCGCTCCGCTGCGCGCGCGGGGGGGGTCCGCGTACTGGCATTTTAACAACCTACTGCTGGAGGACGCGCGGTTCCGGGATTCGTTTCGCCGGTTCTGGGCCGACTGGAGAAGGAAGCGGGGAGGCTTCCCCTCCTTGAGGCTATGGTGGGACGTGGGCAAGGCTCACGTCCGCGTCTTCTGTCAGGAGTACGCGAGGGGGTCGACCAAGAGGCGGGAGGCCCGGGTCGGGCGATTGGAGAAAGAAGTGCTCGACCTGGAGTCCCGTCTCGGTCAAGTCGTCGAGGACCCGGCCCTGCGGAAGGTGTACGAAGAGAAGAAGGGCGCGCTGAAGGACCTGCAGCTGGTCGGGTCCCGAGGCGCGTACGTGAGGTCGCGGATCCAGTTCCTGCGGGACCTGGACCGCGGCTCCCCCTTCTTCTACTCGCTGGAAAAAAGACGGGGGGTCCGTAAGCAGCTCTTGGGGCTGCTGGCCGACGACGGATCTCTGGTCTCGGATCCGGAGGGCATCAGCGCGGAGGCCCGGGCCTATTACGGGGCTCTGTTCTCTTCGGATCCGTCCAGCGAGGATGCGCGCAGAGTTTTGTGGGAGGACCTGCCGAAGGTCGGCCCGGAGGGCGCCGAGAATTTAGAAGCTCCGCTAAGCCTGGCGGAGCTGACCGGCGCCCTGCGCCAGCTCTCGAGGGGCAAGTCCCCGGGGCTGGACGGGCTGACCGTGGAGTTCCACAGGGCGTTCTGGGACGTCTTGGGGGACGACTACGCGCGGGTCCTGGGGGAAAGTCTGGCGACCGGGGAGATGCCCCTCTCTTGGCGCAGGGCGGTCATCGTCCTGCTGCCCAAGAAGGGCGATCTCCGCCTACTTAAGAACTGGCGCCCGGTCTCCCTCCTCAGCACGGACTACAAAATTTTCGCCAGGGCTATGTCTGCTCGCCTTGGCACCGTGCTGGCCCGCATGATCCACCCCGACCAGTCCTACACGGTCCCGGGCCGGAGTATCCACGATAACATCCATCTGGTCCGGGACCTGGTCCACCATTCCCAGAGGGCTGGTCTGTCGGTCGCCTTCCTTTCCCTGGATCAGGAGAAGGCGTTCGACAGGGTGGATCACGAGTATCTTTTCGGGACTCTGCGCGCATTCGGGTTCGGGACGCATTTCGTCGCCCGGATCCGACTTCTGTACGCCGCCGCGGAGTGTCTCATTAAAGTTAACGGGTCTTTGACGGCGCCCCTTCGCTTCGGGAGGGGGGTGCGTCAGGGATGCCCCATGTCCGGTCAGTTATACGCCGTTTGCGTGGAGCCTTTCCTGCGCCTCTTGCGGAAGAGGTTGACGGGACTGGCTCTGCAAGGGCCGGGCGTGGAGGTGGTCCTCTCGGCTTACGCCGATGACGTGCTCCTCGCGGTCACGGATCCCGTCGACTTGCGGAGGATGCGAGAATGCCAGCAGATTTACTCGGACGCATCCTCCGCCAAGATCAACTGGGAGAAATGTTCTGGACTCCTGGTGGGCCCATGGCAGGTGGACTCCCTGCCGGAGGAGTTCGGGCCTTTCGCCTGGAGCACCACGCACCTCCTCTACCTGGGAGTCTACCTCAGCCCGGCCGAGGACGCCTGGCCGGCGAACTGGCAAGAGCTGGAGGCCAAAGTCACCGCTCGCCTAGGACGCTGGACAGGACTGCTCCGAGTGTTGTCCTACAGGGGTCGAGCGCTGGTCATAAACCAGCTGGTGGCCGCCATGTTGTGGTACCGGTTGGTCACTTTGATCCCTCCCCCTGCGTTTGTCGCCAAGATGCAGAAGAAGCTCGTCGACTTCTTCTGGGACAAAAGGAAGCACTGGGTCTCTGCCGCGGTTTTGAGTCTCCCGCTTAGGGAGGGCGGTCAGGCGCTGGTGTGCCTTCGCACCCAGGCGGCGACTTTCCGTCTTCAGACGCTGCAGAGATACCTGTACGTGGAGAATCCTCCTAGGTGGCGTGCGCTGGCGACGTATTTCTTCCGCCAGCTGCACGGCCTCAATTACGACACGCAGCTCCTGTTTGTGAGAGTGGGTGGCACGCGTGCCAGCCTGCGGGAGCTGCCTGTCTTCTACCAGGAACTGCTATGGGTTTGGAACAGCGTCGCCTCCGAGCGCAGTTCTCCCCCGTCAGGAGCGGCGGCCGTCCTTCGGGAGCCGCTGTTCAGGAATCCGCACCTCCACGACCGCGGGTTCGGCTGGCTGGCGGAGGGCAGGGCTGTGCCCGGTAAGGTGACCAGAGTCGGGGACCTGCTCGATGGCGGAGGAGCGGGCTGGATGGCGCCGGAGGAGTTGGCGAGGCGCATGTCTTGGGTCAACGTCCGGCTCGCGGTCAAAGCCATCGAGTCGCTAAAAGTGGCACTGGGCCCCGTCTCCACTAGGTGTGTCGAGGAGGCTCAAGCACGTGGGGCGATCCCGTCCGAACTGACCCCCGTTCGGACGGAATTCCTTATCGGCGCCCGGCCCCGAATCCTCCCTCGGGAGCCGCCGCCTCACCACTTGAGCCTTCTCGGAGAAATGCCCTCCGTGCCCTTTCAATCCGCACGGAGGCGTTTCCTGTACGGGCTGCTCCTGCACACTCTCCACTTTGCCATCTTCGTCTGCCGTCCGGACACGCCTTGGCGTACCATCCTGCCGTCCGGCGGAGGCGAAGGTCCCCATTGGAAGGCTCTCTACGCGGGAGTCTTCCCTTGTTCTATTGGGGACTTGGCCTGGAGGGTGTTGCACGGAGCAGTCCCGTGCAATAGGATTTTAAGTAGGTTTACGGACTCCCAGGCTGCTTGCCATTTTTGCGGCCTGGAGGAGTCCGTTTATCACATTTATGTTGAATGTGAGAGGTTGCAGCCCCTCTTTCATTATTTGAAGGGGCTGCTCCTCAATTTCTGGTTGCACTTCAGCCCCACGCTCCTGATCTACGGTCACCCGGTGCGGAGGGGAGCGGGTAGGTCGGAGGACCTCCTCGTAGGACTGCTCCTGGGCCTGGCCAAGAAAGCCATTAATTGGTCCAGGCAGCGGGCGGTCGAGGGGGTTGTTCGGCCCGATTGCCTGCCTCTCTTCCGCGGCCATGTTCGCGCCCGGGTGGCCCTGGAGATGGAGCACGCGGTGTCCGCCGGCACGCTTGAGTTTTTCCGCGACCGGTGGGCGCCGCGGGGACTGGAGTGCATCGTCACCCCGGACTTTCAAATTTTAATTTGATTTATTAAGTTTCATTTCAAGTTTTAATTGATTTACAGTAAATTTGCGTTCTGTCAAACCAAAAAGATCAACACCAGGTTATAGTCCAACAGTTTTATTTGAAATCACAAGCTTTCGGAGCTATCGATGACTGCCCATGAAAATCAAGCCCTGCCATTCTCCCGACCGCCTTGGAGCAACCCCGCTTTCCTGATTAAAATTCAGCCCTGTGCGGTCTACCCAAGTGTCGGGGCTTCTGAGAGGCTGTTGGCCCCACAATGTTTAATGCCCAATAATCTCTCCCCTCCGGCGGGCCGGTGACTGGACCCACACTATTCCGCATTAGCTGAGGCGGGGAGACGCTGCTGGAATTCAGCGCTCTGTCATTCTGAGCCGCTCCTACTTTCCTCTGGTACACTGTGCACCGTAGTTATATTTGTGTGAAGTTCTGCGCGATCCCCGCACCGACGGGACGCGGCAAAGAACTGCGGACTCCTCACTTGCGCTTCCATTGCTGACCGCAGAGATCGGTCAACTTTGCCCAGCCTCCCTCCATAACCCAAAAGTGTGACCGGTAACTGCACCTTCACGAGTTGCGAACTGCTCGCTGGACACGCCGGCGCGCTTAACGGTAACGGCAAAGGTTCCGGCTCGGCTGTGATGCCGCCCGCGGCTGAATAACCTGCCGAGGCTCACACACGAACGACGTCCGGTTGTTGGGGCTTCCGACCACGTGCTGGCACCACAATATGGATCATAGGGAGCTAAGTCAAGAGGATAAAGTCAGGTGGTTGCAATGGGAATAAAACTTGCAGATGGAAACGTGCAGATGGACTGATGGAACAAGAATAAGCGGGTAAAGTTCACAATCAGGCTAGGTATCAACCACAAAGTTGACGTCGAACTCGAATGAGAGTTGCAGAATGCGTTGGCAGCAATCTGCGTGTATTTCCTTCTCTCTAAAGCCATAGTCAAGATCCTCAGACAGTGCACTTATCCATTATCATTCATTCTCAATCACACCACTCCAAAACTGCACTGAACTATGCACCCGACCAGGAAGCAGACAATCTGTGCTTGTTTCTTGCAGCCTCCAATGCCGTCTCCTCTACATTGGGGAGACCAAACGCAGATTGGGTGACCGCTTTGCGTGTTCAGTCCGTAAGCGTGACCCCGAGCTTCCGGTCGCCTGTCACTTTAATTCCCCGCTCCACTCCCACTCTGACCTCTCTGTCCTCGGCCTCTTGCACTGTTCCAACGAAACTCAACGTAAGCTCGAGGAACAGCACCTCATCTTTCGATTAGGCACTTTACAGCCTTCTGCACTCAACATCGAGTTCAACAATTTCAGACCACAGCCTCGGCCCCTATTTTTTTTTCTTTTTTTCTTTTTTTTTCTCTCACATGGCAGCTGTCGATCATTCAGCCATCGCCATTTACACCTCATCTAGAGTCACCTTTTGTTTCTTAACTTGTCCCATTACCACCCACTTTTGCCTTGCACCATCATCCCTTTTATCTTTTAATCTCTCCTGCCTTCCATCCTATCACAGACCTTCCCTTTTGTTCTTTCCTTCCCTCCTCCCTCTCCCTGCCCCTACACTTGCTGAAAAACTGTTACATCTCTAACTTTTCCCAGTTCTGACGAAGGGTCATCGACCTGTTTCTCTCTCCACAGATGCTGCCTGACCTGCTGAGTATTTCTAGCATTTTCTGTTTTTATTTCAGATTTCCAGCATCCGCAGTATTTTGCTGTTGTGTGCTTGTTTCTCATGCTGCTGATGCAAGGTTAGAACAGTTAGGAATTGTTACTTAGAACTGAAGTGCTTTCAAGTTTAAATTTAAAACTTGCAATTTAAGTGAAAAGATACCGTTTTTTCCCCACAATATTTCTGTCCTCAATGGAGAATTGCAAGTTGAGTACAGACCCTAGTACCTCCTAGCCTGAAGGCACTGGTACTTTATCCTACAAGTGAGGCATTAAATTGAGGTCTGCTCTCCCTGTTCAGGTGGACGTCACAGATCCCACGGCGCTATTTGAAGAAGATTAGAGAGTTCGCCCAAATCTTAGAATCATAGAATGTTTCCATTAGAACAGAGGAGATTACAGGCTGATTTGAGAGAGGTGTTTAAAATTATAAAGGATTGGGTGGAGTAGATAGAAATAGACTCTTTCCAGTGATTGAAGGGTCGAGAATGAGAGGATGTAGATATATGATTAAATGTAAGAGGTTTAGGACAGAGAGCAGGAGAAACATTTTTACACATGGGGTTGTGAGGCTGTGGAATTCACTCCTAGAATAAGTGACTGAAGCAGAGAGCATGTCAAATGTTAAGAATAGGTTAAATACGTAGTTGAGGGAAAGGGAAATAAAGTGATATGGGAACTGGGCGGGCACATGGGATTCGGATAAAAGCAAAATACTGTGGATGCTGGAAATCTGAAATAAAAACAGAAAATGCTGGAAATACTCAGCAGGTCAGGCAGCATCTGTGGAGAGAGAAACAGAGTTAACGTTTCAGCTCGATGACCCTTCGTCAGAACTGGAAAAAGCTGGAGATGGAACAGGTTTTTAAGCAAGTGCAGGGGCAGGGAAAGGGCGAGGGGAGGAAAGAACAAAAGGGAAGGTCTGTGATAGGGTGGAAGGCAGGAGAGATTAAGAGACATTAAGAGATGGTGCAAGGCAAAAGGAGATGGTAATGGGACAAGTTAAGAAACAAAAGATGGCTCTAAATGAAGTGTAAATGGCACTGGCAGAATGAAAGACAGCTGCCATGTGAGAGAGAGAAAAAATATATATAAAATAAATGGGGAAAAAAAGGATAGGGGCCGAGGTTAAGGTCTGAAATTGTTGAACTCTATGTTGAGTCCAGAAGGCTGTAAAGTGCCTAATCGAAAGATGAGGTGCTGTTCCTCGAGCTTACATTGAGCTTCATTGGAACAGTGTAAGATGGTGAGGTCTGAGTGGGAGTGGAACGGAGAATTAAAGTGACAGGCGACCGGAAGCTCGGGGTCACCCTTACGGACTGAACGGAGGTGTTCCGCAAAGCGGTCACCCAATCTGCATTTGGTCTCCCCAATGTAGAGGAGACCGCATTGTGAGCAGCGAATACAGTATACTAAATTGCAAGAAGTACAAGTAAATTGCTGTTTCACCTGGAAGGAGTGTTTGGGGCCCTGGACAGTGGGAAGGATGGAGGTAAAAAGGGCAGGTGTTGCATCTCCTGCGCTTGCACGGGAAGGTGCCGGGTGAAGGGGAAGGGGTGTTGGGGGTGATAGAGGAGTGGACTAGGGTGTCGTGGAGGGAGCGGTCCCTTCGGAATGCTGAAAGGGGAGGTGAGGGGAAGATGTGTTTGGTGGTGGGATCACGCTGGAGGTGGCAAAAATGGCAGAGGATGATCCGTTGAATGTGGAGGCTGGTGGGGTGAAAGGTGAGGACAAGGGGAACCCTATCCTGGTTCCGGGAGGGAGGGGAAGGGGTGAGAGCAGAAGTGCGGGAAATAGAACGGACATGGTCAAGGGCCGTGTCAACCACAGTAGAGGGGAATCCTCGGTTGAGGAAAAAGGAAGACATGTCGGAAGCACTAGTATGGAAGGTGGCATCGTCAGAGCAGATGCAGCGGAGACGGAGAAACTGGGAGAATGGAATAGAGTCCTTACAGGAAGCGGGGTGGGAGGAAGTGTAGTCCAGGTAGCTGTGGGATTCAGTGGGCTTGTAGTGAATGGGATTAGGATACTGTTTGTTGGAGGATAAACACCAACACGGACTGGATGGGCTGAACGGCCTGTTTCTGTGTTGTCATTTCTACGTAGTTCTAGGTAAGGGGTTGAGTTTCCTTTCAGTGCTGGGGCGTAAGTGCTTGATGGGCCAGAAGCCTTTATTACAAAAATAGACACAAGCTGCTCACGATTTCCTGTCCATTCGTTTTAACAGGCAGAAAGAAAGAACTTGGGCAAGAAATTGGGCTCATTAGCGTCCGTCTGTGGGGCACCACGAGTGCGCTTAGAGCTCCAAAATGGGCTCCATGGCGCGCACGCACACTTGTGGGGCAAATTGCGGCAGACACCATATTGGTGCAAGTGTTAGTGCGTGCGCATGAACGTCCGCCGGAAGTATGCAGAGCAGGCAGATCATGACGTCAATCAGCGTGCAACGCTGATTTGGCGCCAGCGGTGCCATCTTGGAGCCCAACGCTCCAGCCAATGCCTTCTCTTAACCTCGCACAGCTGAATCCGCATTCACCAGCAGGAGGGACCCCCCCACTAGCTCTATTTAAAGGGATCATCACCTAATTACAGGTTAGTTACTGGTTGATTTCTTCTGGCTGCTGCTACGATTCTACAAGTGTTTGGCGGTTTCTAAAGTTGTTTCAAGTTGCAAAAGTCTACAGGGAGTGGTGTGGCAGGTGCTGAAATACTTTTTACCAACCTCAAGGCTTCTGCACAAACCAATTGCTCCCAGACATGGGTGCACTAGTAGGCATTCCCCTTGGAATACAGCATGACTTGGAGAATGAACAGAGGCCACGCAGAGCAGTACAAGCTGCTGGAAGAGGGAGGAGGAGGAGGGGGCGATGGGCTCTCAACAGGAGGCCATATCCACTCAGGGTGTTTAGTGAGCAACTCTTCTACCTGAACCTCAGCAAGGAACAATGTCTGAGACCAATTTGCACGCAGCAAGCTCCCACAAACAGCAATGTGATAATGACCAGATAATTTGTTTTAGTGATGTTGATTGATTGAGAGATAAATATTGGCCAAGACACTGGGGAGTACTCCCCTGCTCTTCTTCGAATAGTGCCATGGGATCTTTTACGTCCAGCTGAGAGGGAAGATGGGGCCTCGGGTTAACATCTCATCTGAAAGAAGATACCTCCAACAGTGCAGCGCTCCATCAGTACTGCACTGGAAGTGTCGGTGTAGATTACAGATTACATGGGATTGAACCCATGACCTCTGACTCAGTGGCGAGAGTGCTACCAGTGAAAACACTTATCACCTGTATAGTAATACAATATGTTTTGTACCTTTAAAGGTTTATTGAGAAAAAGAAACAGGAATTTTGCCTTGTTTGCTGCAATGTATACTTTCACACACGAACAAAGTGACTCTTATATTTCTCTCCTGTGCCTAGTCGCAGCTGAGACAACCCATTTCTTCCACTGCATTCCTCCAATTCTGGCCTCTTGCACATCCCGCAATTTTAATCGCTCCACCATTGGTGGCCGTGTCTTCAGCTACCTCGGAATTCCCTCCCTAAACCTTTCCGTCTCTCTCCTCCTTTAAGATGATCCTTAAAACCAGCTCTTTGACCAAGTCACCTGTCCTAATATCTCTTTATATGACTCGGTGTCAAATTTTGTTTGATAATCGCTCCTGTGAAGCGCCTTGGGATTATTTTACTATGTTAAAGGCACTATATAAATACAAGCCGTTGTTACACTCCACATACCTAGCGTTGTTGCAAAGCACTAACTGCATCCCTCCTACACTTGTAGGGCGAGTGCAACGTAAAAACACATACGCTCATTGCTGTTGCAAAAATACAAAGGAAGCATGCCCACTATCAGTCACAAAGCACAAGAAGAAAGGACTCCAGCACGGAGCCCATGGTGTGTACAGTGCGTAGGCGGAATGGACATAATGGGCCAAATGTTTCCTGTTATCATTATCAGTCACAGCCACTAACAAACCTCAAAAGACACACAACAGGGTGGTTTTCTCTGTAAGTTCAGTACAAAAGGTAATGGAAAATTCAACTGGTCACCCCAGCAGTACCAGTTAGAAACATAGAATCTAGGAGCAGGAGTAGGCCATTCGAGTCTGCTCCACCATTCAATACGATCATGGCTGATCATTCAAATCCAGTACCCTGTCCCTGCTTTAATCCCCACAGTACACATATCCCACCCTACCCCTGTAACCCCACATATTTAATCCCCCCCTAACACTAAGGGTCAATTTATCATAGCCAAATCAACCTAACCCGCACATTTTTGGACTGTGGGAGGAAACCGGAGCACCCGAAGGAAACCCACGCAGACACGGGGAGAATGTACAAACTCCACACAGACAGTCACCCGAGGTCAGATTCGAACCCGGGTCCCTGGCGCTGTGAGGCACCAGTGCTAACCACTATGCCACCAGTTGGCCAACTATTACTGCCGACCTCAGCTAGGCACCTCACTGCCCACACCTGAGTGGCAGGTTCCATTTTATAAATGGGTCGGATCCAAAGCTTAGAAAGTCAGTAACTAGCCACAGAAACATGTCCACCATCATGGAAAGGACTGGCTATTAGGCCGGTAAAGTATAGTTAACAGTCAAAGGGTTCATTCCAATTTCCAGCAGGTAATTATGCTCGATGGGAGCATCGATTGGCGATAAAGCTACAACATTGTAGGCCTGATTCTCTGGCCCATGGGGGGAGGGGGGTGGAAATTTTAACCTCCCACCCCTCCCCCCCGCCCCCCCCCCCCACAATGAGTGGGAAACAGAGTAAAACAGTTCTAATGAGGTCCTGCCTTTAAATTCGGCAGCACCTCTGCCTTTCCAGTATTTCCAGGTTTCCCGGCAGGAGACTCGCGCCCCCGCTCCCTCCCCGCCTTTCCACTGGGAATCTGGAATTAACCTACAAATCGCACCAATAACCCTAGCAATATCCTGCACTCATCATTTGCAACCTCTCTAATTCTCCGATTAAGTTGAACTCAAGCCGTGCAAAATTTGACAGATGTATTACTACGTTACAGGCGCTTAATAAGTTGTTGTTGTATAGAAAGGGTTAACCTCTTTGTTAAAATAGGGCTAAGCCTCAAATGTAGGGTGAAAAGACATTGGGGTAGAAATACATCTTGGGTGGTAGAGCTAAACGGGCAGTATCGCATTGGACGCCTGTTATATGCAGCGCTTGATATTCAGTTCTATTGAAGTCAACAATACCGCCAAATTTCTATCCCATTCATTACTTTACACAGAGGGTGGTGAATGTATGGTATGTATCACTCAGGGAGGTAGTGAATTGTATCCACAAATTCAATAAAAAGTTGGATAAGTATCTGGAGACAACTTCGATAGAGTATGAGAGGTGTGGGATATGATATTTCCTATACACTGGGTCCAGATGGATGACCTTCAATGGTCCTTTCTGACCCTGTACATTCCTGTATCCCTCTCCATGTTGGGACCAATAACGTAGGGAAGAGTAGGCAAGAGGTCCTGTTTGAGGAGTACCAGGAACTAGGAGCTAAATTAAAGACCAGGGGCTCAAGGGTTATAATCTCTGGATTATTACCTGAGCCACGTGCAAATTGGCGTAGGGATAAGCAGGTCAGGGAGGGGAAAACGTGGCTGAAAGAGTGGTGTGGGAAAGAGGGGTACTATTTCATGGGGCACAGGCACCAGTATTGGGACAGAAAGGAACTGTACCGTTGGGATGGGCTTCACCTGAACTGGGCTGGGACTAGGGTCCTAGCAGAAAGGATGAATAGGCAGTCACAAGGACTTTAAACTTGTAAATGGGGTGGGGTTGGGGGGAGGGGGGGGTGAAGGACTCAGGTGGAAGATGTAGTATAAATAATAGTTCAAAAACAAACAAAAGGGAAGAAAGTAGAGTAACAGTCAGAAATTGTGCTTTAGACACTACAGGTAAAGGGAAAACTAAAAGATCTAAAGTGATTAAACCAGGAGAGAGAAATAAGAAACATGTGAGTAAAACATTAGAGCTGAAGGACAGGTTAGGGTGTGTGGCCCAAATAAGCGTTCTTTATACAAACACACGGAGTATAAGGAATAAATTGAATGAACTGCAGGCACAAATTCAAATTGGAGGGTATGATATGGTAGCCATTACTGAGACATGGCTGCAAGACGGTCAGGACTGGGAACTAAATATACCAGGTTATAAGGTCTACAGGAAAGATAGGAAAAATGGCAGAGGGGGAAAAGTAGCCTTAGTGATTAAGGATGAAATCACTTCAATGGTAAGAAAGGATATAACAAGAGGTAAGCAGGCAGTGGAGACTTTATGGGTAGAATTAAGAAATAGGAAAGGATTTAAGACAGTAGTGGGAATTGTGTATAGGCCCCCTGGTAGCAGCTGTGAAGTGCTAGATTGTATAAATGCAGAGATGAGACAGGCATGTAGCAAAAGCAGAGTGGTTTTAATGGGGATTTTAACTTTCATATAGATTGGGATAAGCAAACTAGCACATGTCAGAAAGGTAGTGAATTTGTTGAGTGTATCCATGATAGTTTTCTGCAACAATATGTCCTACAAGGGGGCAAGCCATATTAGATTTGGTAATGAGTAATGAGCCAGATTTAGTTAACAGCCTAACGGTGGGTGAACATTTATCTAATAGTGATCATACATGACTAAGTTCAATGTAGTGCTTGAAAGGGAGAAACGTGAAACAGCTACTAAGATTTTAGATTTAGGTAAGGTTGCCTTCAATGCGATGAGACAGAGACTGTCCACAGTAAACTGGGCAAATCTGTTAATGGGTAAAACGACAGAAGATCAGTGGGAGGTGTTCAAAAAAGAATTTAATGTGATACAGAACCAGTTTATACCCCTAAGGGGCAAGAGCTCTACTTGCCAAAAAAAACAGCCATGGACAACTGAAGAGGTAAGGGACAACATAAAACTAAAAGAAAAAGCATACAAAAATGCAAAGAAAGTGCAGATCCTGGTGAATGGGAAAGATACAAAGAACAGCAAAGGATGACAAAACAGATAGTAAGAGCTACAAAAGGTACCATTGGCGCACTGTATGAGCAATACCGATAGCTGTTCTTTCGAGGTGTGAGTTAATTTATGGTTATACGGCCCCCACTTCCCCCTCATGCTACACTAGGTGGCGAGGGGAAGCACAGATCTTTATGCAAATACTCTCAAACTCATGGACAGATGGTTCACTCATCTAGTTGGCTGCTGGTTTTTTGTCTTAAAATATTCCTGTGAAGCGCCTTGGGACGTTTTACTACGTTAAAGGCGCTATATAAATACAAGTTGTTGTTGTTGTCGGTGATTTTTAAAACGTTTTATTTTTTGAATTGCAAAGTGATAGCTAAAATGAACTCGCAAAGTATAAACAAAATGCTGCCTTTATTCTTCTTGGTGGTAGAGGTTGCTTTGAGGGGTCAGGAGGAGAGCCACTTATCACAGAGTGCCCAGCTTCTTCCCTTCTCTTTTGGTCACAGTGCTGATCTGGCTGGTCCAGTTCAGCTTCTGGTAAAAGATGACCCTCCACCCCCAGGATGTTGATGTTGGGAGACTCAGTGATGGTGGAGTCATTGATGATCAAGGTGAGGTGGCTGGGCTGTCTTTCATTTGAGATTATCATTACAGAGCACTTATGTGTCAGCCGTGGCTCAGTGGGTAGCACCCTTGCCTCGGAGTCAGAAGCTTGTGGGTTCATAGTCCCACTCTAGAGACTTGAGCACAAAAATCTAGGCTGACACTCCCAGTGCAGTGCTGAGGGAGCGCTGCACTGTCGAAGGTGCCATCTTTCAGATGAGACATTAAACTGGGGCCCCGTCTGCCCTCTCAGGTGGATGTAAAAGATCCTACTGCACTATTTGGAGAAGAACAGGGCAGTTCATAACAATCCTGAGATCCTCCGTAACCGCAAAGGCTACCACTCACTTAATGTGCAGTTGGTGTGCGACCACAGACAGCAAATCCTCAATGTCAATGTCCGCTATGCTGGCAGCAGCCACGAAGCCTTCATCCTGCGCCAGACTGGTGTGCCAGCACTCTTCCAGCCACCACGTCAGGCTCACGGCTGGCTGGTCGAAGACAAAAATCCTGAGCCTATATGCCAAAGATGAATGACAAATGGTTCTTCCACCCTTCGTAAACTTGAGCTCATCCAAAACTCTGCTGCCCGTATCCTAACTTGCACCAAATCCCATTCACCCATCACCCCTGTGCTCGCTAACCTACATTGTCTCTGTTAGGGTAAACCGGGAGAGCTTCTTCTCCCCGAGACGTACCCTCTGATATAAAGGGTTGACGTCCACCTTATTCCCAATCAATCGCTCGGAGTCCGAAGGTTCGTTCAGTAAATCAACTTTATTACAAGTCGACAGGGGAGACACTCATCCAGGGACGAATGCTCTCTGATCGTTAAAACTCCTCTACCTTATATACAGTTTCTGTTCTAAGTCGTGGCTATTGTCCCACAATTATTTACATTACATACAGTTGGTTTTGGGTGCAAATTCTTGTGGTCCGTGTGCATATTCTTGTGGTCCGTGTGCACATTAGTCTTGTAACTCCAAGGTTAAATTTAAGTAAATCAAATTAAACTGCTTTGAAAGATTTCACCATAGCAACCGCGACTCCAAGGTTATTTCTAATATTTTACCCAAGTGTGTAGTCTTAACCATGTTACACCATCCTTCCCCTTTTAAACTTGTTCATAGCCACTCTTTATATTTTAGCTCTTTTAACCCTTTCAGTCTCCAAGACCGGCAACGGCTCAATGTTAACATTTTCATCCCTGTTTTCAAATCCCTCCATGGCTTCGCCCCCCTCCCTATCTCTGTAACCTCCTCCAGCCCTACAACCCTCCGAGATCTCTGAGCTTCTCCAATTCTGGCCTCTTGCTCATCCCCAGTTTGAATCACTCCACCATTGGCAGCCATGCCTTCAGCTGCTTGGGCTTTAAGCTCTGGAATTCCCTCCTTAAATCTCTTCACCTCTCTACCTCTCCCTCCTCCTTTATGACGCTCCTTAAAACCTACCTCTTTGACTAAGCTGTCCTAATGTTTCCTTCTTTGGCTCGGTGTCAATTTTTGTCTGATTACGCTCCTGTGAAGTGCCTTGGGACTTTTTACTGCGTTAAAGGCGCTATATCAATGCAAGTTGCTGTTGTTGTTGTATCTAAAATTATTTAGAGCTTCTAATTGATTTCCCCAGTGTCTAAATGACAACCACAGGGGACAATACCTGGTGAGTTCTGAACTTATGAGGAATGAAGGAATATATCCTGAGTGAATTGAAGTTTTATGTTACTTACTCTACAATATACAATAAATAATGTTAAGAGTCTAAAGGCACTTTAGTCAGTAACATTTCACTGCTTCCTTCCCCAGAAGCTACATCTCATTGGAATAAGACTGGTGAGTTCTGAAGGATTTACCATTGCATGAGTCTTATACTATATATTTTATTTTATTCATTCACAGGATGTGGGTATCACTGGCAAGGCCAGCATTTATTGCCCATCTCTAATTCCCCTTGAGAAGGTGGTGGTGAGCCACCTTCTTGAACCGTTGCAGTCCGTGTGGTAAAGGTACTCCCACAGTGCTGTTAGGGAGGGAGTTCCAGATTTTGACCCAGCGATGATGAAGGAATGGCCGATATATTTCCAAGTCAAGGTGGTGTGTGACTTGGAGGGGAACTTGGAGGTGGTGGTGTTCCCATGCGTCTGCTGCCTTTGTCCTTCTAGGTGGTAGAGGTCACGGGTTTGGGAGGTGCTGCCGAAGAAGCCTTGGTGAGTTGCTGCAGTGCATCTTGTAGATGGTACACACTGCAGACACATTGTTGTTCAGGATCCTAATTACCCAGAATCGAATGAGGAAAGAAATAGAATTAAAATGGCGTGAAAATTAGTCCAATTCAGAAGGTTATTTTGAATTTTGATGTCCGAATAAAACTGAAGCAGGTTCTTGTACTCCCAGACACGCCTGAGCCGTGATAGCAGTTGATGTCCCACCTCAGGAAAGGATACTCCTTGCAGGAGGGCTTCCACTGATTAAAGTTTTCCTTTTTCCGGAATGCTGTGCTCACCGTAATAATTACTGAATAAGACCTGAGGGAAATCTTTCCCGATCACTGTCCACATAGCTATTATTTCACCAAGACAGTTTTTTTCTTCTCTTTCCCTTCCCTCCTGATGGCAGTGACTCACGCTGTGGTATAAGGAAAGGGTTAATCAGGATGACTTGAAGTACTGCAATACTGTAATACTGCTATTTGATTTTACCTTATATTGTAGTCATGTCAGCTTTTAGCCTTTGTTTGTTCAAGGGGAGGTATGATTCCATTCTAAAGTAGTGACCACTGAATGTTTGTGCCGAGACTGACCCTTACAGGCAGCGACAGGTTTTAATACGTAACCTGATTGACAGGCTGGCTGCCTATTGGGCAGGAAATTTCGCAGCAGAAGGACACAGCAGAGGAGCAGGTAGGGAGAGATCGCGCCGGGGGGTGGGGGAGACCTTGTGGGGCGGGCAGAGAGATCGCGGGGGGTCTAGTGGGAGGGGGGCGGAGAGGTCGTGAGGGATGAGATCACGGGGGGGAGGTGGGGGGAGGACAGATCGCGGGACGAAGCTTGCGGGTTATCTTGTTAGGCCTGGGGGAAGCACTCCTGCTCCTCCTGACCCACAAGCAGTGCTGTAAAGGCACTTACCTGATGGATCCGACCCTTCTCGCCTCCTTCTACCTGCCTGAGGCCTGGGAAACCCATCCGACCTTAGTTAAAAATAAAAAGGTTGTTAAAATGGAGGCATGCAGCCTGCTTAAAATGTTTTACCGACCCACCCACCTCCTGAGAGCGGATTGGCCGCCTGCCCCGTGTCCCACCTCTGTTAAAACCAGAAGTGGCCAGGTTCGAAACAACAACAGAAAACGCTGGAAAAACTCAGCAGGCCAGGCAGCATCCGTGGAGAGAGAAAGAGAGTTGACGTTTCAGGTCGATGGCCAGGTTCGAGGTGGGTTGGGTTTGAAATTTTTCAA
This sequence comes from Squalus acanthias, assembly GCA_030390025.1. NCBI lineage: Eukaryota > Metazoa > Chordata > Chondrichthyes > Squaliformes > Squalidae > Squalus > Squalus acanthias. The sequence continues at coordinate 62,005,078 of CM059440.1, read as the reverse complement.
ATTTTAACTTCTGACCCAACACAAACCCACCTGTTTATGGGGGCTAAAATGACCCCCTATGTAACTCTATGTGACTTACCATTGCATACTGGTTCCTAAGTTTCAGGGAGTTGTAATCACTGATAATGGGTGTTAGGTCAACAGTTAGTCCTGCAATAGCAAAACATCTGGATAAATATAATCTTTTTAGGTTTTCTGTAGAATGGCGAGGGGGTGGGGGTGGGGAGGCAGGGGAGGGGGGTTGGAGGGGGGCGGTGGTGGTCAACCTGATGCTGAATGGTACAGACTTATAAATATTAGTTTCACTTGATGGAATAACAATTATAAGTAACAAGAGTTAAAATTGTAAAATAACGAAATAAGTTATACAGATCTTATTAGCCCAATGGAAAAATAGCTCATTAGTAAGGAAATGAGCTTATTGACTGAAGAAATTGATATGGCATGGGTTACAATTAGATTCCACTCATACAGAGTTCTATTTTAACTTTTGGTATAATATTGTAATGTGGAAATGTGAAAACTGTCACATAGTCAAGATAAGGAAGGAAGGAGAAAGCAAGATGTTTGCATCTTCACCCATCTCAATCAATAGAAATATTGTAAAGTTACCCATTAGTCACTACCCTGCAGTTAAAGATGGAAAATTATACACATGAACAAGATGTGATCAGGTCTGTGTAGCTGACCATATTTTGCTAAGGAACTTTAAGCTCAGAAAGGTATAAAGTGTGGCAGACTGTATAGGGTTTGATCAACCTTAATACTAAGCTCAGAACTGTAACACGTTAAGAGTCCTCAACCATCAGGTGTGGGTATAAAGACTATCTTTTAACTGTATGGTTAAGTATTATTGCATGCACTGTATGCTTAATAAAACTATGAACGCTTGAAGGTTTGAAGAACCTTACTGATTTTGAGGAATAGATAGAACATTTTATCATAAATAAAAATCATCCTCTAAAAGTGATATGGCTCCATATTGCTACTACCTCACTGAGTTGGTTAGCCTCATGCTATTTTACTATGGTAACAACATCAAAGCCAAGTCCGATCCTATCTTCACCTGCTATCTGCACATGCGCACTTTCCAGCAGGGGTCACTGGTCTGGAATCAAGAGAAGAAGACCTGGCTAATTTTTCCCCTTCCCCAGCATGTTATTCTAAGGCCAATTGCAGTACCCCAGTTGAACTGGAAACCAAACTAAGATCTTCTAGAAAGAAAGAACTTGCATTTATCACATCCCAAAGGTGTCCAAAGTAACTCACAGTCAATGAATTCCTTTTGAAGTGTAGTTATAGAATCATAGGGGGCGTAATTCGCCTCCTTTGTGCCCGCCGTTAGCGCCTCTGGGGAGCGTTAACGGGGCACAAAGGGCTTATCGCCCAGGCGGGGTGGGGGGCGCTAATAGCGCCTGCCAAAAATTTCGGCAGGGCACTACTGAGGCACTAGCCGATAGCGGCGCACCCCTACCGCTAGCGGCCCAGGCCGCTGCGCTGCCGGCGATGACGCCATAGCCGAGCAACAAAACCCCCTTAGCGCCCCGCCGTGGCTCCTTAGCGCTCCGCAGCAGAAATTCGGCTGTGCCCCGCAAGGCTGCCGCTGGCGATGTCATGGACAGCCTCGCGGGCCACGAACCAGACCGCACACCGCTGACGGGGCGGTAATTAAAGGGGCAGTCCGGCTGCGTCCTGCGCCACCATTTAATTATTTTGGCCGACCTGCAGGTCGGCTCCTCTTGGCGGCCCTTGGCGTGGTCCGTGGCCACCATCGCGCTGTCCGGCACCATGTCTCGGTGCCGGGCTGCGGCCACGGCACCACGCCACCCTGGTGGGCTAGTGGAGGTCATCAAACGGCCTGCTGAGTGCGCAGCGGCCCTCCCCTTTAACGGAAGGGCAGGGGCGCTGAAACGTGTCAGCGCTACGCGGAGCGGATGCGTTGCGCCTCAGACACCGCCCGAGAGGAAGTGGAGCGCCTGAGATTGCGCTCCACTTCCTCGTCGGGGCGGTAAGCCCAATTTAGCGGCCGGGGCAGTACTCCCGTGCCGGGCGCAAAATGTCTGGCGCTAATTCGGTTACCGTCCCCAAACGGGGCGTAACTGAATTTTGCCCTCATAGAATCTTACAGCACAGAAGGAGGCAATTCAGCGTGGCATACCTGTGCTGGTTCTTTGAAGAGCTATCCAATTTGCCTTACAGCTAGCCTGAGCCTGTCCTCACCAACATCTACCTCCATGAACTTTCACTGCATAGTGATCAAGAGTAGGTACCCTGACTCATAAGAACATATGAAATAGGAGCAGGAGTAGGCCATACAGCCCCTCGAGCCTGCTCTGCCTATCAATAAAATCATGGCTGATCTTCTACCTCAATTCCACTTTCCTCCCCGATCTCCATATCCCTTGATTCCCTTAGTGCCAAAAATCTATTGGTCTCTGTCTTGAATACACTCAACGACTGAGCATCTACAACCCTCTGGGGTAGAGAATTCCAAAAAATTAACAACTCTCTGAGTGAAGAAATTTCTCCTCATCTCAGTCCTAAATGGCCGCTCCCTTATCCTGAGACTATGACCCCTAGTTTTAAAGGCGGGAAACATCCTCTCAGCATCTACCCTGTCAAGCCCTCTAAAAATGTTATATGTTTCAATGAGATCACCTCTCATTCTTCTAAAGTCCAGAGAATACAGGTCTATTCTACTCAATCTCTCCTCATAGGACAGCCCTATCATCCAAGGAATCAATCTAGTGAACCTTCATTGCACCCCCTCAAAGGCAAGTATATCCTTCCTTAGATAAGGAGACCAAAACTGTGCACAGTACTCCAGGTGTGGTCTCACCAAAGCCCTATATAATTGCAACAAGACCTCCTTACTCTTATACTCCAACCCCCTTGAAATAAAAGCTTGCAATACTATTTGCTTTCCTAATTGGTTGTTGTACCTGCATGTTAATTTTCTGTGATTCGTGTGAAAGAACACCCAAATTCCTCTGAATACCAACATCTGTTAGTCTCTTATCTTTCAAAAATATTCTGCTTTTCTATTCTTCCAACCAAAGTGGATAATTTCACATTTCCCCACATTCTACTCCATCTGCCACCTTCTTGCCCAATCACTTAACCGGTCTATATCTCTTTGCAGCCTCTTTGCATCCTCCTCACAGCTTATTTTTCCACCTAGCTCATCTTTATTCCCCTCCAGCGCTGAATTCAATTGTAATGTTCCCTATTTACACGCCAGCCAGATCAGCTGACTAAGCAGAGGCCAGAGATTGAAAGTGCCATGCCAAGACATGCACTTACCAACTGAGCCACCAGGGGAGCTATATCTGTTACAGTAGAAGCAATTGGATAACTAGTGCATGAGACAGAAATGTAGGGAAAGCCATGGGTGATGTTGCACATTAAACCATACTGGTAAAAAGTAGTACATGAATGGGCATTGTACCCATTGGTACCTCCATCTGTTCTGGTGTGCCAACTTCACTTTTTAACAGAGTATCATGTCAGTTCTCCCCTGTGCTGTAGACAGTGTCTCAATCCTATTGCTTGCAAAACTGTCATTGGTGTACTGGACTATAATTTAGCAAAGTACACTGAGCAATGAGAGTGGGCCTGACAGCTAGTGTAGTGGTTATGTTACTGGACTAATAATTCCAGAGGCCTGGTCTAATAATTCTAGCAGAATCTGAGTTCAAATCCCACCATGGCTGTTTGAGAATTTGAATTCAATTTTTTTTTAAATCTGGAAATAAAAAGTAAAAGTGACCATGAAGCTGCTGTAAAAATCCAACCCGTTCACTAATGTCCTTTAGGGGAAGAAACCTGCCGTCCTTACCCAGTCTGGCCTATATGTGACTCCAGCCCCATACCAACGTGACTGACTCTTAACTGCCCTCTGAAGTGGCCCAGTGAGCCGCTCAGTTGTACCAAACAGCAGTTCAAGAAGACCAACCTTTACTTTATCAGGGCAACTAGGGATGGGCAATAAATGCCAGCCTTGCCAGCGACGCCAACATCCTGAGAATTTTTTTTTTTTAATCCATTGCTAATTTTATTCTATTTTCAATGAAACATGGGAATTGGAGCATGAGGAATGCACAGACTGAGGGGTGAGGGGCAGTAAGTGGATGTGCTGCTGAGATTTGGGGTTAAGATACATTGTTGGACAGGAGAGAGACAGATTGCTTCTGCATCTCGCCCATATTATACCTGACCTGGAAGTACGTCATGCTAATGTTGGATCTATCAAGTCATTCATTCCCCAGCACTGTCATCATTCATCATGATGAGAACACAAAAAAAAAGCCTGAAGAAATATTCAGGGAAAATTGTTTGAAAAATGGTGGAAGAGCCTGCCAGCACTCACAGCATCGGCTCCCATATGAAGAACGGCCATTTGGGGCTGGGTACAAATGGGTCTGTGGCATGGTAACCCTAGATGTCAGCTGTGGCTCAGTGGGTAGCACACTCGCCTCAGAGTCAGAAGGTCGTGGGTTCAAGTCCCACTCCAGGGACTTGAGCACATAAAGCTAGGCTGACACTCCAGTGCAGTGCTGAGGGAGTGCTGCACTGTTGGAGGTGCCGTCTTTCAGGGTTAGATGTTAAACCGAGGCCCCGTCTGCTCTCTCAGGTGGACGTAAAAGATCCCATGGAACTATTTTGAAGAAGAGCAGGGGAGTTATCCCTGGTGTCCTGGCCAATGGTTATCCCTCAACCAACATAACAAAAACAGATTATTTGGTTATTATCACGTTGATATTTGTGAGACCTTGCTGTGCGCAAATTGGCTGCTGCATTTCCTACATTACAACAATGACTCCACTTCAAAAGTACTTCATTGGCGGTAAAGCGATCTGAGGCGTCCGGTGGTCGTGAAAGGCGCTATTCAAATGCAAGTCTTTCTTTTCTTTCATATGAGTCAGCATCTTCAAGAGAGAAGGGAAATTGAATGTGGGAATTTAAAAAAAAATTAAAGGATTAAAAAACAAGAAGTAGGAAAAAAAATAAGGAACTGTGAATAAACAACAGGTCAAGAGGTCTTTTCACCGTCTGACTCATGAAGGTGGGAGGTGCAGGATGTGTGAGCTCAGCCCAATACGGTTTAGTCTGTCGGACAGTAGCAAGTGTCCAAATATATCTGTTATCATTTACTTTCAACCCTGCGATTCAAAAATTGTAGCAAACTATGATTCCTGTCAAACAGCTGAGAGACTCCGTTGACTTGTTCCTGCTCCTGGTACTGATACAATTACAAGGTAAGAAGTGTCGGGAACTATTGAAAATACTTCATAGTCGATACAGGGTGATAGCTGGGAAGAAGTATTGGGGGAGAAATTCAGTATCACCCCATTTGGGGCGCAATTATTGGCCGGGCGCAAAGATTAGCGCCTGGCGCTAATTATCGCCTCCGACTGCAAACTTGGCTTTTATCGCCCCTGGAGGTGTTTAGAGCGCTAAATCAGGCGCTTCACACCAGTCTTAAGGCGCAAAGGCCGAGGAGCGAGGCGCTGCCTCAGAGCGCTGGCGAAGCTCATGTGATGTCAGTCAGCAATTGTAGGGGGTGGTGGTGGTGGGGGTCAGCCTTACCCCTGACTCAGTGAGCGGTTTGAATCACTCCCATGCCCCAGGTTCAGACCTTGGACTTATTTAGGGGTTGTGAATAAAGATGCAGTAGACAACAGGTTCCGATGAAAGAATTTTGACTTTTATTAAAAGAAAAAGGTAACAAACTTAAAACACACTTCACACTTAAACAGGTTGGTGAACACACGGTACAGGCGAGGGAGAATGACAATATACAAAACCCTTATCCCTCCCAAGAATCCCACTATCTAGCTAGGTTTCGGTTTCAGGAGATCAGGGATAATGCTCACCAAACAGATCCTTTTACAGTTGAGATATGGTTTAAAGTCCTTTTAAGTAAAAAGTTTCATGAGGCCCTTGTGCCTCGAGGTGTTTGATGGTCACTGGAACCGTTGCTCTGGTTTCTTGCGTGTCGGTCTGTTTCTGGAGCTGCTGGCCTTTGTTGAATGGTTTTGTTTTCTGTTGAACTGTGTACTGAAGAACTCCTGTGCTTCAGCTGTCCTGCTTGTGGTCTGTCTGTGTGGCTTGAACAGCTTGTTTTAAACTGTAGACTGCAAAACTGCCCGTCTCGTCTCTGTGGAACTCCTCTCTGTAGAACTCTGGCTTGTTCCAGCACAGGTCTCAAGTTATACTCTTCGATTGTTCCTTATATGCCCGCCAAATCTTCCCAGTGCTTTGTTTAATTCTGGTGGGCTCATTAAGGTCGTTAACTTTAATGGCAGGAGATGGCCTTTAACAATATTAAATATTTGTTAAGTGGAGGATGATTGCTGGTCTGATGGTTGTTCATTTGTGTTGCCTTTACTTCTTTGTATAAATGCTAAACAGTTTGATGGGGCTGGAGACAGGCCGACCACCTGTAATATACAACATTGTGTCTGTAGAGGCCAGCCCCGCCTCCTTTGGCAGCCTGTACTGAGGTCTGCCCAGGCATGTTTAAAAATGTCCCTGGTCCAATACACTCAATTGGTTTTAAAATGTCCAAAGCCCCCTTTTTCTTAGGGTCTCTCTCTTTTCCTCTGAGTCTTTTGGGGGTCTGGGAATTTCGCAACTCTCTTACAGACCCAGGCATGCCACCTGGCCTGCTGTTTTTTGCAGGGCCCTGGTTTCTGTTCAATGTCGCAGGCTTCTGCCACGAGGTCTAGAAGCCACTTTGTCTAGGGTACCCCTTATTCATAACTCTGGGGAATGTGGGAATTTTGAGAACCCTACACAATGGAACACAGACACACTGGCGCCGGCCAGTTCTTAAAGGGGAGGGTCGATCTTGCTCTCCATCCACATCCTGCTCATTGCAGCCTTGACTCTCGGCCTGGAGAGACCTGTACATCAAATCTGTTGGAAAGAACAATGGAGAGGCCCAGGGAAAGAGCTCAGAGTGCAGCCCCCATAGTCTCTTCTAAATCAATACAAGGAAGATCAAATCAGAAAGAACCTGCAAAGTGCTGCTCAGTACCCAAAACTCCTCAACACAGCTTTGAATATCTCCTGCAGTCTCTCTCACTCAGAATGCGTGGTGCAAAAATTTCGCCGACAAAAAAAGGCAGGAAGCGGTCGCCTTTAAATAGCGCTCCCCCAGTCCCTTCCCGACTGCAAAACGCTCCCCTCAACCTGTCGTTGCTAGCGGCAGGCGGTAGGACAGGGGGCGCCACTCAATATCCAGTCCGGGGCGCTACCGGGGCGTTGCACTCTCGACTGAGGTCATGATCTGCCGGCGCAGGAGATCGTGGCGGTACTGTTTAGCGCCGCCACAAAATGTCTCGTTAATTTCGTGAGCAGCGCAAACATCGCCGCGCCCGGGCACTAGTTGCTTTGCGCCCCATTAGCGCCCTCTTAAGGCACTAACGGGAGGCACAAACCAACCGAATTTTTCCCCCATTAAGTCTAACTCAGCACAATGGTACTTTTTACCCTGGCAATTTTCTGTACTTTTAAAAAATTTATTCTCAGGATGTGGGCATTGCTGGCAAGGCCGGCATTTATTGTCCATCCCCTAGTTGACCTTGAGAAGGTGCTAGTGGGCCTTCTTCTTGAACCGTTGCAGTCCGTGTCGTGTAGGTACTCCCACAGTGCTGTTAGGTAGAGAGTTCTAGGATTTTAACTCAGCAACAATGAAGGAATGGCGATATATGTCCAGGTCGGGATGTTGTGTGTGACTTGGAGGGGAACTTGGAGGTGATGGTGTTCCCTTGTCCTTCTAGGTGGTGCTGTCGAAGAAGCCTTGGCGAGTTGCTGCCGTGAATCCTGTTGATCAGGGGTTCTCATTCTTTTTGCTTCTGAGAACCCCCCTCCCATGTTATAAAAATTCCACAGACCCCCTGTAACACAGCACAAGTATTTTTTCTGTATAAAAATTAGTTATACAATTAAACTTATATATTAATTATTATTTTTGTTTTATTTACTTAATGTAACTAAGTAAGGAGTGAGTGGGTAAAAAGAGGAAGCTCTCATTTGGTGACTCTATTGGTACTGCTGGTTATTTATTATTCACTGGCTGCTGCTCCTTACTGAATCCATTGCAGCGCCAAATGCACATGCGGGGGAGAGGAGTTCGGAGCAGGGGAGAGGAGAGGAGCTTGAAGGGGGGGAGAGGAGAGGAGCTCGGAGTGGGGGAGGGGGGGTAGAGGAGAGGAGCTCGGAGCAGGGTAGAGGAGAGGAGTTCGGAGCGGGGTAGAGGAGAGGAGCTCGGAGTGGGGTAGAGGAGAGGAGCTCGAAGGGGGTAGAGGAGAGGAGCTCGAAGCGGGGTAGAGGAGAGGAGCTCGGAGTGGGGGATAGGGGGGTAGAGGAGAGGAGCTCGGAGCGGGGTAGAGGAGAGGTGCTCGGGTGGGGTAGAGGAGAGGAGCTCGAAGGGGGTAGAGGAGAGGAGCTCGAAGTGGGGTAGAGGAGAGGAGCTCGGAGTGGGGGAGAGGAGAGGAGCTCGAAGGGGGGGGAGGAGAGGAGCTCGGAGTGGGGTAGAGGAGAGGAGCTCGGAACGGGGTAGAGGAGAGGAGCTCGGAGCGGGGTAGAGGAGAGGAGCTCGGAACGGGGTAGAGGAGAGGAGCTCGGAGCGGGGTAGAGGAGAGGAGCTCGGAGCGGGGTAGAGGAGAGGAGCTCGGAGCGGGGGAGAGGGGGGGAGAGGAGAGGAGCTCGGAGTGGGGTAGAGGTGAGGAGCACGAAGGGGGTAGAGGAGAGGAGCTCGGAGCGGGGTAGAGGAGAGGAGCTCGGAGCGGGGTAGAGGAGAGGAGCTTGGAGGGGAGAGAAGGTCAGGAGCTTAGCGGGGAGGAGAAGATCAGGAACTCGGGGGTAGAAGAACAGTGACTACACTTCAAAAGTACTTCATTGGCTGTGAAGCACTTTTGAACGTCCTGAGGTTGTGAAAGGTGCTGTAGAAATGCAACTCTTTATTTTTTTAAGAGTGAAGGAGTGTGAGAAACTCAGAGTGAAGGAGGAAAAAGATAGACAGAGAAGATGATACAGGTTCCAACTGGTCCTATGCCCTCCTTTCTCTTTAATTTTCTCTTCAAAAGCAAAAGCCTTTTTTTTGTTTCATGTTAGTTCACTTTAACCTTGGCTCTTTAAAATATTAATATCTAATTCTTTGTTCCTTTTCTTTATTCTAATCTTGTCTCTGCTTCCTCTTTCATGCACTGTGCTTACACAACACTTCAATTTTATTCTGTTCCCATTCTTTTTATTAATCACTCCAAATCATTTCTATCACCACAAAAAAACCTTCCTTTGTTCAAAAAAAACCTGGTGCTTTCGTTCTCCTGAGCAACTCTATTGTAGCCTGCTCTCTACCTTCATTTCGTCTTAACCTTGCAAGCTGTTCTCAGTATCAAACATCCACTACTCTACTCAGGAGCAGTGATTTTATATTACACAGAATTTACAGCACAGAAACAGGCCATTCGGCCCAACAAGTCCATGCTTATGCTTATGTTTATCCTCCACACGAGCCTCCTCCCACCCCTCTTCATCTCACCCTATCAGCATATCCTTCTAATCCTTTCTCCCTCATGTATTTATCTAGCTTCCCCTTAAATGCATCTATGCTACTCATCTCAACTATTCCTTGTGGTAGCGAGTTCCCCATTCTCACCACTCTCTGGGTAAAGAAGTTTCTCCTGAATTCCCTATTGGATTTATTAGTGATTATCTTATATTTATGGCCTCTAGTTTTGGACTCCCCCACAAGTGGAAACATCTTCTCTACGTCTACCCTATCAAACCCTTTCATAATCTTAAAGACCTCGATCAGGTCACCCTTCAGTCTTCCCTTTTCTAGAGAAAAGAGCCCCAGCCTGTTCAGATGAGCAGTGATTATTCATAGCTTCATCTTCATCTAAACTATCATCTAGCCCAGTTAGAGCACAATTCATTCACAAGCTAATTTCTGTTCACCCCATGAGTTTGGATTCCATTTCTTTAGTGTTCATGACCGTGGCCCATTTTGACTAACTGAATGCGCTTTAGAAGAATCCCCTCCAGGCACCGACCTCGAACAAAAGCACTGGCATACCCTAAATCGAGAGAGAGCTAGGGTGGCAAATGCTGATGACAATGTGACCGAATGGAAGCTGAGAAACAACCATAGAAGTGAATGGGGCGAGCTGAGGCCAACACTTGAACATTACCTGATGCAGTGCCACCACCCCCCACCCCTCTCCACCGTCAACATCCTGCACTCCCGAGGAACCACTCGAGATAAATGACAACACCAGACCCTAGCTGCGGTTTTGGAGCGACATGCTTTGATGATGAACTGAAGGTCCTTGACTCTTGTTGAGGTTGTGTGAGGTGCCGCCTTTCAGCACCTCACTCAAGGAGCCATTCTTCATGTTTGAGCCTATGTAATTGTCAGCAGGATAGTCCACACGAGGGACATTAGAGCCAATCCCAATCTTGTCCTCCAGTCTCCATTGTTCTTTTGCACATTTGAAGTACTGCCACCTTCACTTGTCCCATTCTGACAAAATATCCTTCTTCAGTACCGAGACAGGAAGGCCCAAGGCTTGCTTCTTGTCTGTGCTGCATGGGCTGAGCTCAGCCAGATAGAGGCATGCAATTAGCCTCAGGAAACCTGGCCTGGGAGGTTTTATATTGTTATATAGTGAACCCTGATGGAAATCTCGTGCGGCTAATGGATGAGGACAGGATTAGGCTCAAATGTGGTACCCCTGCTGTTGAATGGTCACCATCTGTGCTTATACATGAAGAGTGGTATCTCTGTCCCTGGAAAACCCCACTTTCCCTCACAAGATTTCTCTCTAACTCCCTACTTCCCCTTTAACTGACCACAACATGCTGCCTCTGTTGAACCACTTCCATGTTTCTGCCTTTGGCTCCCTCATGCCCACTAAATCCCATAGTCTCCACTCCTCGCCATCTCCCTGGTAGAACATTTTTAAGTCCAATCTTCACAAGCTTGAGTGGACCTGCTGTTTGATTAATCTGGTCATCTACTGCCAGATCTGCCATATCTGACTGGACCAGCGCAAGCAATACTGCCTCTCCTGCTCTGCAGCCAAATTTTCTAATACACCAAAATTATCCCACAAGGTGACTAACTGCTTCCTCCAACCCCCTTTCTCAATCCCCCTCCAACCTCACCTCCAGTGCCATGTGTGAGAAGTGCACAAAATTGAGGCTATCTGCAGCTTAGTCTCTTCCTGCAACCCATTGCTTCCCAATCCCATCGCCCCTGAAGTTGTCCTCCTATCCCAGCCCCAACCCCAACCCTACATCACTCTGTAGCTTCTCCCCACAGACTAATTTCCTCCATGAGATCCAGCTCCTGCTCACCCCCGGCAACACCCTGCCTGATCCACCTCCTGCTCACCCCCACCCCCCCAATGCCCACGCCTGACCTAGCTCCTGCTCACCACAACCCACCCCCCCTCCCCGCCCCGCCATGCCCCGCCTGATCTGATCCAACTCCTGACCACTAATTACCTTCCCTTGATCGAATGCTTCTTTGTAACCATTGTCAAGGACAAGGAGGTGTGTTATCCTTCCTTGACCTCCTTAAACTCTCTGCTGCCTTATACACAGTCAACCATCTCCACCGCCTATCCTCTGTACTCCTTCACTAAGGCACTCCCGCAGTTAATTAAACTCCTTACACTTCTACTAGTTGCAAAGAAGCAACACATCCCATACAATAGTTTCTTCTCCTGCACTTGCATGATCATCTCTGAAGTACCTCATGGTGCTATCTTTGGCCCTCTCCTGTTGCTGGTCTGCGTGCTGCCCCTCAGTGACATTATTTGTAAGCGGAGGCTCAGTTTCCATATGTATGCTGACAACAACCAGATGTACCTCTCAGCAACTTCCCTCAACTCAAGAACAGTTGGTGTGCCTGTCTAACATCAAATCGTGAATGAGCCAGAACATTATCCAACTTAATATTGGACCGACCGACACCATCCTGTCCAGGTTCAGGAACTCCATGCTTTATTCCCAAATCCCATCCTATGCTCGGGCTAAACTAATCGTGCCCAGCCTTGGTTTGACTTTCTGCTGAGCTTCAAACCCTATATCTTATCCACTCTTCTTGCTATCTCCACATCACCATCTGCCTCTGCCCTTCCTCTTCTGCACCTTTGTCACCTCCGGACTTGACTTCTCCAATACTTTCCTCATTCTCCTTCCAAGCTCCATCCTACCCATACTCCAACTCATCCAGAAATCTGGCACCTCCATCCTATCTCATACTAAGTCCTGCTCCCACATTATCTCTGTCCTCGTTGATATCCATTGGCATCTCTTCCCCCAACATATTGTCTTCAAAATCCTTATCCTCATTTACATTACCCTTCAGGAACGTGCCCTAGTCTATCTCTGAAACCTCCTCTGGCCCTATGTTTTATCTCACACCCTCCACCTCTTGTCGACTGTGTATTCCCCACCTTCCTCCATCCAACCATCAGTGGCAGAACCATCAGTGACAGAGGACACCTCTGTGCCTGTATCCTGGAGATAGACAATCTTGATATTCCAATAATCTTCTCAGCATTGCAGCAATCCCTGAACATTTGAACTTTGAGTCTATTGTGCTGTTCTGTAAAGGGAAGTCCTTTCTAATTTTGCTCCATTTTTCTGGTCAACAAAGAACATTAGAGTAACAAGTTCAGATCTTTCAGATGGAATCTCCTCTCTTACATATTCCTTCATGCTTTACTTCTTGCTCTTTCTGCTTGGTGAACAACCACATCAACAACAACTTGCATTTATATAGCGCCTTTAACATAGTAAAACGTCCCAAGGCGGTTCACAGGAGCGTCATCAGAAAAAATTTGACACCGAGCCATATAAGGAGATGTCAGGACAGGTGACCAAAATCTTGATCAAAGACGTATGTTTTAAGGAGCGACTTAAAGGAGGAAAGAAAGGTAGTGAGGCGGAGAGGTTTAGGGAGGGAATTCCAGAGCTCAGGGTCTAGGGAGCTGAAGGCACAGCCGCCAATGTTGTAGCGATTAAAAATGGGGATTTAGGATACGGGCAGCAGGTAACTAACCTTAACTGTCACCTTTCAGCAGCCATTCTCCCTTCATCCCATAGTCGGAGACTCTGACAATAGGAATCTTCAATTATCTTGACCATTTTTGGCTGGCTAATCTTTTAATTTAATTTTAATACTAAGATAAAAATGTACAACTATAAAATGGAATAACTATAACTGAATTCCTTTCTTTTTCAGAAAATACCGATCGTGCTTTTCCACTGACTGTATTATTGAAATTATACAAATATAATATACAGTCCTGTTTGTTCTCTTTTTCAGAAAATACAGATGCCACCTGTTCGCTACAAGCAAGATACCCCAGGGCTGTGTTAAACAGAAATGTAGGAGACAGTCTAACACTGAACTGTACAATTCGTTCTGTGGGCCCAAATACCCGAGACCTACTGGTGTAAGTTTCATTCAAATAGTTGTGAGCCACTGACTGGATCGATTCACTATCAGCTTGGAACATATTCTCCTAATGACCAAGAAAGAATGTTACTTGTGGTTTACACAATCCCTACTGTCACCTTGACTGACAGTGGCTCATTTCAGTGTCGAGCAAAACAAGGTGATGTGAGAGCAAATGGTAACACCATTCGTGTGAACTTATTCGGTAAGGACTGCTTTCTAAATGGATTTTCCCATTTTATTTTGTGAACTTTGTGCTGCTTGAGGTTGGTACTGGGCAATGAAACCTATCCCATTTTGGGCAGTCAATATCTGCATCAAACGCTTCCAGGTCTGCTGCAGCATAAAGCTCCCTCTACATTACACTATTAATACTCTCACACCAGGCAGAGGCAAGTCATTCCACGATGTACATGAGACCAGCGGGTCAATGCAATATCAGAGGGTCAGCGCAACACCAGAGGATCACTGTGTGACCAGAGGGTCAGTGTGAGGTCAGAGGGTCAGTGAGTGGCCAGGGGGTCAGTGTGAGGTCAGAGGGTCAGTTTGTGGCCAGGGGGTCAGTGTGTGACCAGAGGGTCAGATCGAGGTCAGAGGGTCAAAGTGTGAGGTCAGGGGGTCAGTGTGAGGTCAGAGGGTCAGTGTGTGACAGGAGGGTCAATGTGAGAACAGAGGGTCAGTGTGAGGTCAGAGGGTCAGTGTGTGACCAGATGGTCAGTGTGAGAACAGAGGGTCAGTGTGTGACCAGAGGGTCAGTGTGAGAACAGAGGGTCAGTGTGTGACCAGAGGGTCAGTGTGAGAACAGAGGGTCAGTGTGAGGTCAGAGGGTCAGTGTGAGGTCAGTGTGAGGTCAGAGGGTCAGTGTGAGGTCAGAGGGTCAGTGTGAGTTCAGAGGGTCAGTGTGTGACCAGAGGGTCAGTGTGTGACCAGGAGGGTCAGTGTGAGGTTAGAGAGTCAGTGAGTGACCAGAGGGTCAGTGAGACCATAGGGTCAGTGTGAGACCAGAGGGTCAGTGTGAGACCAGGGGGTCAGTGTGAGTTCAGAGGGTCAGTTTGAGGTCAGAGGGTCAGTTTGAGGTCAGAGGGTCAGTGTGAGACCATGGGGTCATTGTGAGACCAGTGGGTCAGTGTGAGACCAGAGGGTCAGTGTGTGATCATAGGGTCAGTCTGTGACCAGAGGGTCAGTGTGTGAGCAGAGGTTCAGTGTGTGGTCAGAGGATCAGTGTGTGACCAGAGGGGTCAGTGTGACCAGAGGGTCAGTGTCTGAGCAGAGGGTCAGTGTGAGGTCAGAGGGTCAGTGTGACCAGAGGGTCAGTGTGTGACCAGAGGGTCAGTGTGTGATCAGAGGGTCAGTGTGAGACCATAGGGTCAGTGTGAGGTCAGAGGGTCAGTGTGAGACCAGAGGGTCAGTGTGTGACCAGAGGGTCAGTGTGTGACCAGAGGGTCAGTGTGAGACCATAAGGTCAGTGTGTGACCAGAGGGTCAGTGTGAGGTCAGAGAGTCAGTGAGTGTCCAGAGGGTCAGTGTGTGAGCAGAGGTTCAGTGTGTGGTCAGAGGGTCAGTGTGTGAGCAGAGGTTCAGTGTGTGGTCAGAGGGTCAGTGTGTGACCAGGGGGTCAGTGTGTGAGCAGAGGATCAGTGTGTGGTCAGAGGGTCAGTGTGAGACCAGAGGGTCAGTGTGTGACCAGCTGGTCAGTGTGTGACCAGCTGGTCAGTGTGTGACCAGCAGGTCAGTGTGTGACCAGGGGGTCATTGTGACCAGAGGGTCAGTGTGTGATCAGAGGGTCAGTGTGAGGTCAGAGGGTCAGTGTGAGGTCAGAGGGTCAGTGTGAGACCAGAGGGTCAGTGTGTGACCAGAGGGTCAGTGTGTGACCAGAGGGTCAGTGTGAGACCATAGGGTCAGTGTGTGACCAGAGGGTCAGTGTGAGGTTAGAGAGTCAGTGAGTGACCAGAGGGTCAGTGTGAAACCAGGGGGTCAGTGTGAGTTCAGAGGGTCAGTTTGAGGTCAGAGGGTCAGTTTGAGGTCAGAGGGTCAATGTGTGACCAGAGGGTCAGTGTGTGACCAGGGGGTCAGTGTGAGACTAGGGGGTCAGTGTGAGACATGGGGTCAGTGTGTGACTAGAGGGTCAGTGTGAGGTCAGAGGGTCAAAGTGTGAATTCAGAGAGTCAGTGTGAGGTCAGAGGGTCAGTGTGTGACCAAGGGGTCAGTGTGTGACCAGAGGGTCAGTTTGTGACCAGAGGATCAGTGTGAGGCCAGAGGGTCAGTGTATGACCAGAGGGTCAGTGTGACCAGAGGGTCAGTGTGAGACCAGGGGGTCAGTGTGACCAGAGGGTCAGTGTGAGACCATAGGGTCAGTGTGTGACCAGAGGGTGAGTGTGAGGTCAGAGGGTCAGTGTGAGGTCAGAGGGTCAGTGTGTGAGCAGAGGTTCAGTGTGTGACCAGAGGGTCAGTGTGTGACCAGAAGGTCAGTGTGAGACCCGAGGGTCAGTGTGTGACCAGAGGGTCAGTGTGTGACCAGAAGGTCAGTGTGAGACCAGAGGGTCAGTGTGAGACCAGAAGGTCAGTGTGTGACCAGAGGGTCAGTGTGAGACCATAGGGTCAATGTGATGTCAGAGGGTCAGTGTGTGACCAGAGGGTCAGTGTGTGACCAGAGGGTCAGTGTGAGACCATAGGGTCAGTGTGTGACCAGAGGGTCAGTGTGAGGTCAGAGAGTCAGTGAGTGACCAGAGGGTCAGTGTGTGACCAGAGGGTCAGTGTGTGAGCAGAGGTTCAGTGTGTGGTCATAGGGTCAGTGTGTGAGCAGAGGTTCAGTGTGTGGTCAGAGGGTCAGTGTGTGACCAGGGGGTCAGTGTGAGACCAGAGGGTCAGTGTGTGACCAGATGGTCAGTGTGTGACCAGCAGGTCAGTGTGTGACCAGAGGGGTCAGTGTGACCAGAGGGTCAGTGTCTGAGCAGAGGGTCAGTGTGAGGTCAGAGGGTCAGTGTGAGACCAGAGGGTCAGTGTGAGACCAGAGGGTCAGTGTGTGACCAGAGGGTCAGTGTGCGACCAGAGGGTCAGTGTGAGACCATAGGGTCAGTGTGTGACCAGAGGGTCAGTGTGAGTTTAGAGAGTCAGTGAGTGACCAGAGGGTCAGTGTGAGACCAGGGGGTCAGTGTGAGTTCAGAGGGTCAGTTTGATGTCAGAGGGTCAGTTTGAGGTCAGAGGGTCAATGTGTGACCAGAGGGTCAGTTCGAGGTCAGAGGGTCAAAATGTGAGGTCAGGGGGTCAGTGTGAGGTCAGGGGGTCAGTGTGAGACCAGAGGGTCAGTGTGAGACCAGAGGGTCAGTGTGAGACCAGAGGGTCAGTGTGTAACCAGAGGGTCAGTCTGAGAGCAGAGGGTCAGTGTGTGACCAGAGGGTCAGTGTGAGACCAGAGGGTCAGTGTGAGACCAGAGGGTCAGTGTGTGACCAGAGGGTCAGTGTGAGACCAGAGGGTCAGTGTGTGACCAGAGGGACAGTGTGACCAGAGGGTCAGTGTGACCAGAGGGTCAGTGTGTGACCAGAGGGTCAGTGTGACCAGAGGGTCAGTGTGAGGCCAGAGGGTCAGTGTGTGACCACGGGGGTCAGTGTGACCAGAGGGTCAGTGTGTGACCAGAGGGTCAGTGTGTGATCAGAGGGTCAGTGTGAGACCATAGGGTCAGTGTGAGACCATAGGGTCAGTGTGAGACCAGAGGGTCAGTGTGTGACCAGAGGGTCAGTGTGTGACCAGAGGGTCAGTGTGAGACCATAGGGTCAGTGTGTGACCAGAGGGTCAGTGTGAGGTTAGAGAGTCAGTGAGTGACCAGAGGGTCAGTGTGAGACCAGGGGGTCAGTGTGAGATCAGAGGGTCAGTTTGATGTCAGAGGGTCAGTTTGAGGTCAGAGGGTCAATGTGTGACCAGAGGGTGAGATCGAGGTCAGAGGGTCAAAGTGTGAGGTCAGGGGGTCAGTGTGAGGTCAGAGGGTCAGTGTGTGACAAGAGGGTCAATGTGAGAACAGAGGGTCAGTGTGTGACCAGAGGGTCAGTGTGAGAACAGAGGGTCAGTGTGAGACCAGAGGGTCAGTGTGAGACCAGAGGGTCAGTGTGAGACCAGAGGGTCAGTGTGTAACCAGAGGGTCAGTCTGAGAGCAGAGGGTCAGTGTGAGACCAGAGGGTCAGTGTGTGACCAGAGGGTCAGTGTGAGACCAGAGGGTCAGTGTGTGACCAGAGGGTCAGTGTGTGACCAGAGGGTCAGTGTGACCAGAGGGTCAGTGTGTGACCAGAGGGTCAGTGTGTGACCAGAGGGTCAGTGTGACCAGAGGGTCAGTGTGAGGCCAGAGGATCAGTGTGTGACCACGGGGGTCAGTGTGACCAGAGGGTCAGTGAGTGACCAGAGGGTCAGTGTGAGACCAGGGGGTCTGTGTGTGACCAGAGGGTCAGTGAGTGACCAGAGGGTCAGTGTGAGACCAGGGGGTCAGTGTGAGGTCAGAGGGTCAGTGTGAGGTCAGAGGGTCAGTGTGAGAACAGAGGGTCAGTGTGAGACCAGAGGGTCAGTGTGAGACCAGAGGGTCAGTGTGAGACCAGAGGGTCAGTGTGAGACCAGAGGGTCAGTGTGTAACCAGAGGGTCAGTCTGAGAGCAGAGGGTCAGTGTGAGACCAGAGGGTCAGTGTGTGACCAGAGGGTCAGTGTGAGACCAGAGGGTCAGTGTGTGACCAGAGGGTCAGTGTGTGACCAGAGGGTCAGTGTGACCAGAGGGTCAGTGTGTGACCAGAGGGTCAGTGTGACCAGAGGGTCAGTGTGAGGCCAGAGGATCAGTGTGTGACCACGGGGGTCAGTGTGACCAGAGGGTCAGTGAGTGACCAGAGGGTCAGTGTGAGACCAGGGGGTCTGTGTGTGACCAGAGGGTCAGTGAGTGACCAGAGGGTCAGTGTGAGACAAGGGGGTCAGTGTGAGTTCAGAGGGTCAGTGTGAGGTCAGAGGGTCAGTGTGAGGTCAGAGGGTCAGTGTGAGTTCAGAGGGTCACTGTGTGACCAGTGGGTCAGTGTGTGACCAGGAGGGTCAGTGTGAGGTTAGAGAGTCAGTGAGTGACCAGAGGGTCAGTGTGAGACCAGAGGGTCAGTGTGAGACCAGAGGGTCAGTGTGAGACCAGGGGGTCAGTGTGAGTTCAGAGGGTCAGTTTGAGGTCAGAGGGTCAGTTTGAGGTCAGAGGGTCAGTGTGAGACCAGAGGGTCAGTGTGAGACCAGGGGGTCAGTGTGAGGTCAGAGGGTCAGTTTGAGGTCAGAGGGTCAGTGTGAGGTCAGAGGGTCAGTGTGAGTTCAGAGGGTCAGTGTGTGACCAGGAGGGTCAGTGTGAGGTTAGAGAGTCAGTGAGTGACCAGAGGGTCAGTGTGAGACCAGAGGGTCAGTGTGAGACCAGAGGGTCAGTGTGAGACCAGGGGTCAGTGTGAGTTCAGAGGTCAGTTAGAGGTCAGAGGGGTCAGTTTGAGGTCAGAGGGTCAATGTGTGACCAGAGGGTCAGTGTGTGATCAGAGGGTCAGTGTGAGACCAGAGGGTCAGTGTGTGACCAGAGGGTCAGTGTGAGACCATAAGTTCAGTGTATGACCAGAGGGTCAGTGTGTGACCAGAGGGTCAGTGTGTGAGCAGAGGTTCAGTGTGTGGTCAGAGGGTCAGTGTGTGAGCAGAGGTTCAGTGTGTGGTCAGAGGGTCAGTGTGTGACCAGGGGGTCAGTGTGTGAGCAGAGGATCAGTGTGTGGTCAGAGGGTCAGTGTGAGACCAGAGGGTCAGTGTGTGACCAGATGGTCAGTGTGTGACCAGCAGGTCAGTGTGTGACCAGAGGGGTCAGTGTGACCAGAGGGTCAGTGTCTGAGCAGAGGGTCAGTGTGAGGTCAGAGGGTCAGTGTGACCAGAGGGTCAGAGTGTGACCAGAGCGTCAGTGTGAGACCAGGGTGGTCAGTGTGACCAGAGGGTCAGTGTGTGACCAGAGGGTCAGTGTGTGATCAGAGGGTCAGTGTGAGACCATAGGGTCAGTGTGAGGTCAGAGGGTCAGTGTGAGACCAGAGGGTCAGTGTGTGACCAGAGGGTCAGTGTGAGACCATAGGGTCAGTGTGTGACCAGAGGGTCAGTGTGAGGTTAGAGAGTCAGTGAGTGACCAGAGGGTCAGTGTGAGACCAGGGGGTCAGTGTGAGTTCAGAGGGTCAGTTTGAGGTCAGAGGGTCAGTTTGAGGTCAGAGGGTCAATGTGTGACCAGAGGGTCAGTGTGACCAGGGGGTCAGTGTGAGACTAGGGGGTCAGTATGAGACCAGGGGTCAGTGTGTGACCAGAGGGTCAGTGTGAGGTCAGAGGGTCAGTGTGTCATCAGAGAGTCAGTGTGAGGTCAGAGGGTCAGTGTGTGGCCAGGGGGTCAGTGTGTGACCAGAGGGTCAGCATGAGGTCAGAGGGTCAAAGTGTGAATTCAGAGAGTCAGTGTGAGGTCAGAGGGTCAGTGTGTGACCAGGGGGTCAGTGTGTGACCAGAGGGTCAGTGTGACCAGAGGATCAGTGTGAGGCCAGAGGGTCAGTGTATGACCAGAGGGTCAGTGTGACCAGAGGGTCAGTGTGAGACCAGGGGGTCAGTGTGACCAGAGGGTCAGTGTGAGACCATAGGGTCAGTGTGTGACCAGAGGGTCAGTGTGAGGTCAGATGGCCAGTGTGTGACCAGAGGGTCAGTGTGTGAGCAGAGGTTCAGTGTGTGACCAGAGGGTCAGTGTGTGAGCAGAAGGTCAGTGTAAGACCCGAGGGTCAGTGTGTGGCCAGAGGGTCAGTGTGTGACCAGAAGGTCAGTGTGAGACCAGAGGGTCAGTGTGAGACCAGAAGTTCAGTGTGTGAGCAGAGGTTCAGTGTGTGGTCAGAGGGTCAATGTGTGAGCAGAGGTTCAGTGTGTGGTCAGAGGGTCAGTGTGTGACCAGGGGGTCAGTGTGAGACCAGAGGGTCAGTGTGTGACCAGAGGGTCAGTGTGTGACCAGCAGGTCAGTGTGTGACCAGAGGTGTCAGTGTGACCAGAGGTCAGTGTCTGAGCAGAGGGTCAGTGTGAGGTCAGAGGGTCAGTGTGACCAGAGGGTCAGTGTGTGACCAGAGCGTCAGTGTGAGACCAGGGTGTTCAGTGTGACCAGAGGGTCAGTGTGTGATCAGAGGGTCAGTGTGAGACCATAGGGTCAGTGTGAGACCAGAGGGTCAGTGTGAGACCAGAGGGTCAGTGTGTGACCAGAGAGTCAGTGTAAGACCATAGGGTCAGTGTGTGACCAGAGGGTCAGTGTGAGGTTGAGAGTCAGTGAGTGACCAGAGGGTCAGTGTGAGACCAGGGGGTCAGTTTGAGTTCAGAGGGTCAGTGTGAGGTCAGAGGGTCAGTGTGAGACCAGAGGGTCAGTGTGAGACCAGAGGGTCAGTGTGAGACCATCGGGTCAGTGTGTGACCAGAGGGTCAGTTTGAGGTCAGAGAGTCAGTGAGTGACCAGAGGGTCAGTGTGTGACCAGAGGGTCAGTGTGTGAGCAGAGGTTCAGTGTGAGGTCAGAGGGTCAGTGTGAGTCAGAGGGTCACTGTGTGACCAGTGGGTCAGTGTGTGACCAGGAGGGTCAGTGTGAGGTCAGAGGTCAGTGTGTGACCAGAGGGTCAGTGTGAGACCAGAGGGTCAGTGTGAGCAGAGGGTCAGTGTGTGACCAGAGGGTCAGTGTGTGATCAGAGGGTCAGTATGAGACCATAGGGTCAGTGTGAGGTCAGAGAGTCAGTGTGAGGTCTGAGGGTCAGTGTGTGACAAGAGGGTCAGTGTGTGACCAGAGATTCAGTGTGTGACCAGGGGTTCAGTGTGTGACCAGAGGGTCAGTTTGTTTCAGAGGATCAGTGTGAGGCCAGAGGGTCAGTGTATGACCAGAGGGTCAGTGTGACGAGAGGGTCAGTGTGAGACCAGGGGGTCAGTGTGACCAGAGGGTCAGTGTGTGACCAGAGTGTCAGTGTGAGGTCAGAGGGTTAGTGTGTGACCAGAGGGTCAGTGTGTGAGCAGAGGTTCAGTGTGTGACCCGAGGGTCAGTGTGAGACCCGAGGGTCAGTGTGAGACCAGAGGGTCAGTGTGTGACCAGAGGGTCAGTGTGAGACCAGAGGGTCAGTGTGTGACCAGAGGGTCAGTGTGAGACCAGAGGGTCAGTGTGAGACAGAGGGTCAGTGTGTGACCAGAGGCTCAGTCTGAGACCAGAGGGTCAGTGTGAGGTCAGAGGGTCAAAGTGTGAATTCAGAGAGTCAGTGTGAGGTCAGAGGGTCAGTGTGGGACAAGAGGGTCAGTGTGTGACCAGAGGGTCAGTGTGAGACCAGAGATTCAGTTTGTGACCAGGGGGTCAGTGTGAGACCAGAGGGTCAGTGTGAGACCAGAAGGTCAGTGTGAGACCAGAGGGTCAGTGTGAGACCAGAAGGTCAGTGTGAGACCAGATGGTCAGTGTGTGACCAGGGGGTCAGTGTGTGAGCCGAGGTTCAGAGTGTGACCAGAGGGTCAGTGTGTGACCAGAGGGTCAGTGTGTGACCAGGGGGTCAGTTTGTGAACAGAGGTTCAGTGTGTGACCAGAGGGTCAGTGTGTGACCAGAGGGTCAGTGTGAGTTCAGAGGGTCAGTGTGTGACCAGAGGGTCAGTGTGTGACCAGAGGGTCAGTCTGAGAACAGAGGGTCAGTGTGTGACCAGAGGGTCAGTGTGAGACCATAGGGTCAGTGTGAGACCATAGGGTCAGTGTGTGAGCAGAGGGTCAGTGTGTGAGCAGAGGGTCAGTGTGAGACCAGAGTGTCAGTCTGAGACCAGAGGGTCAGTGTGTGACCAGAGGCTCAGTCTGAGACCAGAGGGTCAGTGTGAGGTCAGAGGGTCAAAGTGTGAATTCAGAGAGTCAGTGTGAGGTCAGAGGGTCAGTGTGGGACAAGAGGGTCAGTGTGTGACCAGAGGGTCAGTGTGAGACCAGTGGGTCAGTGTGAGACCAGAAGGTCAGTGTGAGACCAGAGGGTCAGTGTGAGACCAGAAGGTGAGTGTGAGACCAGATGGTCAGTGTGTGACCAGGGGGTCAGTGTGTGACCAGAGGGTGAGTGTGTGTCCAGGGGGTTCAGTGTGAGACCAGAGGGTCAGTGTGAGGTCAGAGGGTCAGTGTGACCAGAGGGTCAGTGTGAGACCATAGGGTCAGTGTGAGGTCAGAGGGTCAGTGTATGACCAGAGGGTCAGTGTGAGACCATAGGGTCAGTGTGAGGTCAGAGGGTCAGTGTGTGACCAGAGGGTCAGTGTGTGACCAGAGGGTCAGTGTGTGACCAGAGGGTCAGTCTGAGACCAGAGGGTCAGTGTGTGACCAGAGGTTCAGTGTGTGACCAGAGGGTCAGTGTGTGACCAGAGGGTCAGTGTGAGTTCAGAGGGTCAGTGTGTGACCATGTGGTCAGTGTGTGACCAGAGTCAGTGTCATTTCAGAGGGTCAGTGTGAGACAGGGGTCAGTGTGTGACCAGAGGTCAGTGTGTGACCAGAGGGTCAGTGTGAGACCATTGGGTCAGTGTGAGGTCAGATGGTCAGTGTGAGACCAGAGGGTCAGTGTGTGACCAGAGGGTCAGTGTGTGACCAGAGGGTCAGTGTGAGTTCAGAGGATCAGTGTGAGACCAGAGGGTCATTGTTTGACCAGAGGGTCAGTGTGAGACCAGAGGGTCAGTGTGTGACCAGAGTGTCAGTGTGAGGTCAGAGGTTCAGTGTGTGACCAGAGGGTCAGTGGTGTGGACCAGACGGTCAGTGTGAGAACAGGGGGTCAGTGTGAGACCAGCGGGTCAGTGTGAGAACAGGGGGGTCAGTGTGAGACCAGCGGGTCAGTGTGAAACCAGAGGGTCAGTGTGTGACCAGAGGGTCAGTGGGTGACCAGAGGGTCAGTGTAAGCCCAGGGGGTCAGTGTGTGACCAGAGGGTCAGTGTGTTCAGCAGGTCAGTGTGAGGTCAGAGGGTCAGTGTGAGACCAGAGGGTCAGTGTGAGACCAGGGGGTCAGTGTGAGGTCAGAGGGTCAGTGTGAGACCAGGGGGTCAGTGTGAGGTCAGAGGGTCAGTGTGAGACTAGGGGGTCAGTGTGAGGTCAGAGGGTCAGTGTGTGGTCAAAGGGTCAGTGTGAGACCAGAGGGTCAGTGTGTTCAGCAGGTCAGTGTGAGGTCAGAGGTTCAGTGTGTGACCAGAGGCTCAGTTTGTGACCAGAGGGTCAGTCTGAGACCAGAGGGTCAGTGTGAGGTCAGAGTGTCAGTGTGTGACCAGCGGGTCAGTGTGAAACCAGAGGGTCCGTGTGTGACCAGAGGGTCAGTGGGTGACCAGAGGGTCAGTGTAAGCCCAGGGGGTCAGTGTGTGACCAGAGGGTCAGTGTGTTCAGCAGGTCAGTGTGAGGTCAGAGGGTCAGTGTGTGACCAGAGGGTCAGTGTGAGACCAGAGGGTCAGTGTGAGACCAGGGGGTCAGTGTGAGGTCAGAGGGTCAGTGTGTGACCAGAGGGTCAGTGTGTTCAGCAGGTCAGTGTGAGGTCAGAGGGTCAGTGTGAGACTAGGGGGTCAGTGTGAGGTCAGAGGGTCAGTGTGAGGTCAGAGGGTCAAAGTGTGAATTCAGAGAGTCAGTGTGAGGTCAGAGGGTCAGTGTGGGACAAGAGGGTCAGTGTGTGACCAGAGGGTCAGTGTGAGACCTGAGATTCAGTGTGTGACCAGGGGGTCAGTGTGAGACCAGAGGGTCAGTGTGAGACCAGAAGGTCAGTGTGAGACCAGAGGGTCAGTGTGAGACCAGAAGGTCAGTGTGAGACCAGATGGTCAGTGTGTGACCAGGGGGTCAGTGTGTGAGCCGAGGTTCAGAGTGTGACCAGAGGGTCAGTGTGTGACCAGAGGGTCAGTGTGTGACCAGGGGGTCAGTTTGTGAACAGAGGTTCAGTGTGTGACCAGAGGGTCAGTGTGTGACCAGAGGGTCAGTGTGAGTTCAGAGGGTCAGTGTGTGACCAGAGGGTCAGTGTGTGACCAGAGGGTCAGTCTGAGAACAGAGGGTCAGTGTGTGACCAGGTCAGTGTGTGACCAGAGGGTCAGTGTGAGACCATAGGGTCAGTGTGAGACCATAGGGTCAGTGTGTGAGCAGAGGGTCAGTGTGTGAGCAGAGGGTCAGTGTGAGACCAGAGTGTCAGGATGAGACCAGAGGGTCAGTGTGTGACCAGAGGCTCAGTCTGAGACCAGAGGGTCAGTGTGAGGTCAGAGGGTCAAAGTGTGAATTCAGAGAGTCAGTGTGAGGTCAGAGGGTCAGTGTGGGACAAGAGGGTCAGTGTGTGACCAGAGGGTCAGTGTGAGACCAGTGGGTCAGTGTGAGACCAGAAGGTCAGTGTGAGACCAGAGGGTCAGTGTGAGACCAGAAGGTCAGTGTGAGACCAGATGGTCAGTGTGTGACCAGGGGGTCAGTGTGTGACCAGAGGGTGAATGTGTGTCCAGGGGGTTCAGTGTGAGACCAGAGGGTCAGTGTGAGGTCAGAGGGTCAGTGTGACCAGAGGGTCAGTGTGAGACCATAGGGTCAGTGTGAGGTCAGAGGGTCAGTGTATGACCAGAGGGTCAGTGTGAGACCATAGGGTCAGTGTGAGGTCAGAGGGTCAGTGTGTGACCAGAGGGTCAGTGTGAGACCAGAGGGTCAGTGTGTGACCAGAGGGTCAGTGTGTGACCAGAGGGTCAGTCTGAGACCAGAGGGTCAGTGTGTGACCAGAGGTTCAGTGTGTGACCAGAGGGTCAGTGTGTGACCAGAGGGTCAGTGTGAGTTCAGAGGGTCAGTGTGTGACCATGTGGTCAGTGTGTGACCAGAGGTCAGTGTCATTTCAGAGGGTCAGTGTGAGACCAGGGGGTCAGTGTGTGCCCAGAGGGTCAGTGTGTGACCAGAGGGTCAGTGTGAGACCATTGGGTCAGTGTGAGGTCAGATGGTCAGTGTGAGACCAGAGGGTCAGTGTGTGACCAGAGGGTCAGTGTGTGACCAGAGGGTCAGTGTGAGTTCAGAGGATCAGTGTGAGACCAGAGGGTCATTGTTTGACCAGAGGGTCAGTGTGAGACCAGAGGGTCAGTGTGTGACCAGAGTGTCAGTGTGAGGTCAGAGGTTCAGTGTGTGACCAGAGGGTCAGTGTGTGACCAGAGGGTCAGTGTGAGAACAGGGGGTCAGTGTGAGACCAGCGGGTCAGTGTGAGAACAGGGGGTCAGTGTGAGACCAGCGGGTCAGTGTGAAACCAGAGGGTCAGTGTGTGACCAGAGGGTCAGTGGGTGACCAGAGGGTCAGTGTAAGCCCAGGGGGTTAGTGTGTGACCAGAGGGTCAGTGTGTTCAGCAGGTCAGTGTGAGGTCAGAGGGTCAGTGTGAGACCAGGGGGTCAGTGTGAGGTCAGAGGGTCAGTGTGAGACCAGGGGGTCAGTGTGAGGTCAGAGGGTCAGTGTGAGACTAGGGGGTCAGTGTGAGGTCAGAGGGTCAGTGTGTGGTCAAAGGGTCAGTGTGAGACCAGAGGGTCAGTGTGTTCAGCAGGTCAGTGTGAGGTCAGAGGTTCAGTGTGTGACCAGAGGCTCAGTTTGTGACCAGAGGGTCAGTCTGAGACCAGAGGGTCAGTGTGAGGTCAGAGTGTCAGTGTGTGACCAGAGGGTCAGTCTGAGACCAGAGGGTCAGAATGAGTCCAGAGGGTCAGTGTGTGACCAGAGGGTCAGTCTGAGTCCAGAGGGTCAGTGTGAGGTCAGAGGGTCAAAGTGTGAATTCAGAGAGTCAGTGTGTGACCAGAGGTTCAGTGTGTGACCAGAGGGTCAGTGTGTGACCAGGGGGTCAATGTGAGACCAGAGGGTCAGTGTGAGACCAGAAGGTCAGTGTGAGACCAGAGGGTGAGTGTGTGACCAGGGGGTCAGTGTGTGACCAGAGGGTGAGTGTGTGTCCAGGGGGTTCAGTGTGAGACCAGAGGGTCAGTGTGAGGTCAGAGGGTCAGTGTGACCAGAGGGGCAGTGTGAGACCATAGGGTCAGTGTGAGGTCAGAGGGTCAGTGTGTGACCAGAGGGTCAGTGTGAGACCAGAGGGTAAGTGTGTGACCAAAGGGTCAGTGTGTGACCAGAGGGTCAGTCTGAGACCAGAGGGTCAGTGTGTGACCAGAGGGTCAGTGTGTGACCAGAGGGTCAGTGTGAGTTCAGAGGGTCAGTGTGTGACCAGAGGGTCAGTGTGTGACCAGAGGGTCAGTGTCATTTCAGAGGGTCAGTGTGTGACCAGGGGATCAGTGTGTGAGCCGAGGTTCAGAGTGTGACCAGAGGGTCAGTGTGTGACCAGAGGATCAGTGTGTGACCAGGGGGTCAGTTTGTGAACAGAGGTTCAGTGTGTGACCAGAGGGTCAGTGTGTGACCAGAGGGTCAGTGTGTGACCAGAGGGTCAGTGTGTGACCAGAGGGTCAGTCTGAGAACAGAGGGTCAGTGTGTGACCAGAGGGTCAGTGTGAGACCAGAAGGTCAGTGTGTGACCAGAGGGTCAGTGTGTGACCAGAAGGTCAGCGTGAGACCAGAGGGTCAGTGTGAGACCAGAAGGTCAGTGTGAGACCAGAAGGTCAGTGTGAGACCAGAGGGTCAGTGTGAGACCAGGGGGCCAGTGTGTGACCAGAGGGTGAGTGTGTGACCAGGGGGGGTCAGTATGTGACCAGAGGGTCAGTGTGTGACCAGAGGGTCAGTGTGAGTTCAGAGGATCAGTGTGAGACCAGAGGGTCATTGTTTGACCAGAGGGTCAGTGTGAGGTCAGAGGTTCAGTGTGTAACCAGAGGGTCAGTGTGTGACCAGAGGGTCAGTGTGAGAACAGGGGGTCAGTGTGAGACCAGCGGGTCAGTGTGAGACCAGAGGGTCAGTGTGTGACCAGAGGGTCAGTGGGTGACCAGAGGGTCAGTGTGAGACTAGGGGGTCAGTGTGAGGTCAGATGGTCAGTGTGTGGTCAAAGGGTCAGTGTGAAACCAGAGGGTCAGTGTGTGACCAGAGGGTCAGTGGGTGACCAGAGGGTCAGTGTGTGACCAGAGGGTCAGTGTGAGACCAGAGGGTCAGTGTGAGACCAGGGGGTCAGTGTGAGGTCAGAGGGTCAGTGTGAGACCAGGGGGTCAGTGTGAGGTCAGAGGGTCAGTGTGAGACTAGGGGGTCAGTGTGAGGTCAGAGGGTCAGTGTGTGGTCAAAGGGTCAGTGTGAGACCAGAGGGTCAGTGTGTTCAGCAGGTGAGTGTGAGGTCAGAGGTTCAGTGTGTGACCAGAGGCTCAGTTTGTGACCAGAGGGTCAGTCTGAGACCAGAGGGTCAGTGTGAGGTCAGAGTGTCAGTGTGTGACCAGAGGGTCAGTCTGAGACCAGAGGGTCAGAATGAGTCCAGAGGGTCAGTGTGTGACCAGAGGGTCAGTCTGAGTCCAGAGGGTCAGTGTGAGGTCAGAGGGTCAAAGTGTGAATTCAGAGAGTCAGTGTGAGGTCAGAGGGTCAGTGTGTGACAAGAGGGTCAGTGTGTGACCAGAGGGTCAGTGTGAGACCAGAGATTCAGTGTGTGACCAGGGGGTCAATGTGAGACCAGAGGGTCAGTGTGAGACCAGAAGGTCAGTGTGAGACCAGAGGGTCAGTGTGTGACCAGGGGGTCAGTGTGTGACCAGAGGGTGAGTGTGTGTCCAGGGGGTTCAGTGTGAGACCAGAGGGTCAGTGTGAGGTCAGAGGGTCAGTGTGACCAGAGGGGCAGTGTGAGACCATAGGGTCAGTGTGAGGTCAGAGGGTCAGTGTGTGACCAGAGGGTCAGTGTGAGACCAGAGGGTCAGTGTGTGACCAAAGGGTCAGTGTGTGACCAGAGGGTCAGTCTGAGACCAGAGGGTCAGTGTGTGACCAGAGGGTCAGTGTGTGACCAGAGGGTCAGTGTGAGTTCAGAGGGTCAGTGTGTGACCAGAGGGTCAGTGTGTGACCAGAGGGTCAGTGTGTGACCAGAGGGTCAGTGTGTGACCAGGGGTTCAGTGTGTGAGCCGAGGTTCAGAGTGTGACCAGAGGGTCAGTCTGAGAACAGAGGGTCAGTGTGTGACCAGAGGGTCAGTGTGAGACCAGAAGGTCAGTGTGTGACCAGAGGGTCAGTGTGTGACCAGAAGGTCAGCGTGAGACCAGAGGGTCAGTGTGAGACCAGAAGGTCAGTGTGAGACCAGAGGGTCAGTGTGAGACCAGAAGGTCAGTGTGAGACCAGAGGGTCAGTGTGAGACCAGGGGGTCAGTGTGAGACCAGAGGGTCAGTGTGAGGTCAGAGGGTCAGTGTGACCAGAGGGTCAGTGTTAGACCATAGGGTCAGTGTGAGGTCAGAGGGTCAGTGTGTGACCAGAGGGTCAGTGTGTGACCAGAGGGTCAGTCTGAGACCAGAGGGTCAGTGTGTGAGCAGAGGTTCAGTGTGTGACCAGAGGGTCAGTGTGAGTTCAGAGGGTCAGTGTGAGTTCAGAGGGTCAGTGTGTGACCAGAGGGTCAGTGTGTGACCAGAGGGTCAGTATGAGGTCAGTGGGTCAGTGTGTGACCAGAGGGTCAGTGTGTGACCAGGGGGTCAGTGTGAGACCAGGGGGTCAGTGAGAAACCAGAGGGTCAGTGTGTGACCAGAGGGTCAGTGTGAGACCAGAGTGTCAGTGTGTGACCAGAGGGTCAGTGTGTGACCAGAGGGTCAGTGTGAGACCAGAGGGTCAGTGTGTGACCAGAGCGTCAGTGTGTCACCAGAGGGTCAGTGTGAGGCAAGAGGGTCAGTTTGTGACCAGGGGGGTCAGTGTGACCCGAGGGTCAGTGTGTGACCAGAGGGTCAGTGTGAGACTCGGGGGTCAGTGTGACCAGAGTGTCAGTGTGAGACCAGAGGGTCAGTGTGTGACCAGAGGGTCAGTGTGAGACCAGAGGGTCATTGTGTGACCAGAGGGTCATTGTGTGACCAGAGGGTCAGTGTGAGACCAGAGGGTCAGTGTGTGACCAGAGCGTCAGTGTGTGACCAGAGGGTCAGTGTGAGACCAGAGGGTCAGTGTGTGACCAGAGGGTCAGTGTATGACCAGAGGGTCTGTGTGAGGCCAGAGGGTCAGTGTGTGACCAGGGGGGTCAATGTGACCAGAGGGTCAGTGTGTGACCAGAGGGTCAGTGTGAGACCAGTGGGGTCAGTGTGACCAGAGGGTCAGTGTGTGACCAGAGGGTCAGTGTGAGACCATTGGGTCAGTGTGAGGTCAGATGGTCAGTGTGAGACCAGAGGGTCAGTGTGTGACCAGAGGGTCAGTGTGAGTTCAGAGGATCAGTGTGAGCC
The DNA here is from genome assembly GCA_030390025.1 of Squalus acanthias. Taxonomy (NCBI): domain Eukaryota; kingdom Metazoa; phylum Chordata; class Chondrichthyes; order Squaliformes; family Squalidae; genus Squalus; species Squalus acanthias. The sequence goes on along the minus strand of CM059440.1, from coordinate 61,975,321 downwards.
CAGAGGGTCATTGTTTGACCAGAGGGTCAGTGTGAGACCAGAGGGTCAGTGTGTGACCAGAGCGTCAGTGTGAGGTCAGAGGTTCAGTGTGTGACCAGAGGGTCAGTGTGTGACCAGAGGGTCAGTGTGAGAACAGGGGGTCAGTGTGAGACCAGCGGGTCAGTGTGAAACCAGAGGGTCAGTGTGTGACCAGAGGGTCAGTGGGTGACCAGAGGGTCAGTGTAAGCCCAGGGGGTCAGTGTGTGACCAGAGGGTCAGTGTGTTCAGCAGGTCAGTGTGAGGTCAGAGGGTCAGTGTGTGACCAGAGGGTCAGTGTGAGACCAGAGGGTCAGTGTGAGACCAGGGGGTCAGTGTGAGGTCAGAGGGTCAGTGTGAGACCAGGGGGTCAGTGTGAGGTCAGAGGGTCAGTGTGAGACCAGGGGGTCAGTGTGAGGTCAGAGGGTCAGTGTGTGGTCAAAGGGTCAGTGTGAGACCAGAGGGTCAGTGTGTTCAGCAGGTCAGTGTGAGGTCAGAGGGTCAGTGTGAGACCAGGGGGTCAGTGTGAGACCAGAGGGTCAGTGTGAGACCAGAGGGTCAGTGTGTGACCAAAGGGTCAGTGTGAGGTTAGAGGGTCAGTGTGTGACCAGAGGGTCAGTGTGTGACCAGAGGGTCAGTGTGAGGCCAGAGGGTCAGTGTGAGGCCAGAGGGTCAGTGTGTGACCAGAGGGTCAGTGTGAGACCAGAGGGTCAGTGTGTTCAGCAGGTCAGTGTGAGGTCAGAGGGTCAGTGTGAGACCAGGGGGTCAGTGTGAGACCAGAGGGTCAGTGTGAGACCAGAGGGTCAGTGTGAGACCAGAGGGTCAGTGTGTGACCAAAGGGTCAGTGTGAGGTTAGAGGGTCAGTGTGTGACCAGAGGGTCAGTTTGAGGCCAGAGGGTCAGTGTGTGACCAGAGGGTCAGTGTGAGACTAAGGGGTCACTCCATCATGTGCATGAAGATTCTGTATTTAACTTTAACTTATTTGAATTTAGTTATTGTAACAAATGTTTTTATTTTCAGGACTTGAAGGAAATAGTTACATCATATCTAAATATATTTTTATTTCATTCTGGGGATGTGGGCATCGTGGCAAGGCCAGCATTTATTGCCCATCCCTAGTGGCCCTGATACAACTTCAGAGGGCAGTTCAGAATCAACATCGGTGGTGTGGGACTGGAGTCACTTATTGGCCAGACCGGGTAACGACAGCTACTTTCCTTCTCTGAAGGATGTTAGTGATCCAGTTGGGTTTTTACAACAGTCTTCATTAATGCTCATTTTTCAGCTATTCGTTTTTATTTCCAGATTTTTTTAAACTGAATGCAAATTCTCAAAATGCCATGGTGGGATTTGAATTTAAATTTGCTGGATTACTAGTCCAGTAATATAACCACTATGCTACTGTATCCCTGGTAGGGCAAATATTGAAATTATACATATATAATATGTCGTCCTGTTTGTTCTCTCTTTCAGAAAATACAGATGCCACCTGTTCCCTGTCTGTACTGTATCCTAGGGCTGTGTTAAACTACAGTGTAGGAGACAGTCTAACACTGAATTGTACAGTTCAGTTCTGTGCTAATGGGGTTCAGTTGCCCGAGGCCCACTGGTGTAAGGTGCATGGAAAGAGTTGTCAGCCAGTGACCGGAAGGACTCATTATCCGAACATGACATATTCTCCTCAGGCCACGGCAAGGAAGATACTGGTGATTCATGCCGTTTCTCATGTTGAACTGAGTACCAGTGGCGTTTACCAGTGTCAGGCGACACAGGGAGCTGTAAGCGCAGTGGGTCAGTTCGTGAGTGTAAATGTGGACAGTAAGTATAGTTTTTTTTTAATATTACAGAAATCGCTCATACCACGTGTCTAGCGAGTGTTTACTCAAGTCTTGCACTGTTGCTAAACTTGGTATGTACTTCGGGTTGATTTGCAATCTACAGCTGCGAAAGCCATTTTCTACCCCACCCAGAACAAGGTAGAGGGATCCTGAACCAAGATTATTGGAATAAAAGGACTATACTTGAAGAGTTAATCAAGAATATCCTTTCTTATTTTCCATGTTGAACACCACTTGGAAGAAGCACTGAGGGTAGCAAGGGCACAGAATGAACTCTGGGTGGGGGACTTCAATGTCCATCACCAAGAGTAGCTCGGTAACACCACTACTGACCGAGCTGGCCGAGTCCTGAAGGACATAGCTGCCAGACTAGGACTGCAGCAGGTGGTGAGAGAACCTACTTGACCTCGTCCTCCAGTCTACCTGTCGCAGATGCATCTGTCCATGACAGCAGTGGTACCAGTGACCACCGCATAGTTATTGTGGAGACGAAATCCTGTCTTCACACAGAGGACACCCTCCATCGTGTTGTGTGGCACTACTGACATGCTAAATGGGATAGATACAGAACAGATCTAGCAGCTCAAAACTGGGCATCCATGAGGCGCTGTGGGCCATCAGCAGCAGCAGAATAATTGTATTCCACCACAATCTGTAACCTCATGGCCCAGCATATCCCTCACTCTACCATTACCATCAAGCCAGGGGACCAACCCTGGCTCAATGAGTAATGTAGAAGAGCATGCCAGGAATAGCACCAGGTGTACCTAAAAATGAGGTGCCAACCTGGTGAAGCTGCAACACAGGACTACATGCATACTAAACAGTGGAAGCAGCATGCTATAGACAGAGCTAAGCGATCCCACAATCAATGGATCAGATCAAAGCTCTGCAGTCCTGCCACATCCAGTTGTGAATGGTGGTGGACAACTCAACAACTAACAGGAGGAGGAGGCTCCGTGAATATTCCCATCCTCAATGATGAGGGAGCCCAGCACGCGAGTGCAAAAGACAAGCTGAAGCGTTTGCAACCATCTTCAGCCAGAAGTGCCAAGTGGATGATCCATCGGCCTCCTCCTGAGGTCCCCACCATCACAGAAGCCAGTCTTCAGCCAATTCGATTCACTCCACGTGATATCAAGAAACGGCTGAGCGCACTGGATACAGCAAAGGCTGTGGGCCCTGACAATATCCCGGCTGTCGTGCTGAAGACTTGTGCTCCAGAACTAGCTGCGCCTCTAACCAAGCTGTTCCAGTACAGCTACAACACTGGCATCTACCCGACAATGTGGAAAACTGCCCAGGTATGTCCTTTCCACAAAAAGCAGGACAAATCCAATCTGGCCAATTACCGCCCCATCAGTCTACTCTCAATCATCAGCAAAGTGATGGAAGGTGTCATCGACAGTGCTATCAAGCGACACTTACACACCAATAACCTGCTCACCGATGCTCAGTTTGGGTTCCTCTCGGCTCCAGATCTCATTACAGCCTTGGACCAAACATGGACAAAAGAGCTGAATTCCAGAGGTGAGGTGAGAGTGACTGCCCTTGATATCAAGGCAGCATTTGACCGTGTGTGGTATCAAAGAGCCCTAATAAAACTGAAGTCAATGAGAATCAGGGGGAAAACTCCACTGGCTGGAGTCATACCTAGCACAAAGGAAGATGGTTGTGGTTGTTGGAGGTCAATCATCTCAGCCCCAGAACATCACTGCAGGAGTTCCTCAGGGCAGTGTCCTAGGCCCAAACAGTTGCTTCATCAATGAGCTTCCCTCCATCATAAGGTCAGAAGTGGGGATGTTCGCTGATGATTGCAATCAGTTTCAAATTCATGGGTTCCGTTCCATTCGCAACTCCTTAGATAATGAAGCAGTCCATGCCTGAATGCAGCAAGACCTGGATGACATTCAGTCTTGAGCTGATAAGTGGCAGGTAACATTCGCGCCACACAATTGCCAGGCAATGACCATCTCCAACAAGTGAGATTCTAACCACCACCCCTTGACATTCAACTGGACTTACCATCGCCAAATCCCCCACCATCAACATCCTGGGGGTCACCATTGACCAGAAACTTAACTGGACCAGCTACATAAATACTGTGGCTATAAGAGCAGGTCAGAGGCTGGGTATTCTGTGGCGAGTGTCTCACCTCCTGACTCCCCAAAGCCTTTCCACCATCTACAAGGCACATGTCAGGAGTGTGATGGAATACTCTTCACTTGCCTGGATGAGTGCAGCTCCAACAATACTCAAGAAGCTTGACACCATCCAGAACAAAGCAGCCTGCTTGATTGGCACCCCATCCACCACCTTAAACATTCACTCACTGCATCACTGGCGTACCGTGGCTGCAGTGTGTACCATCTACAAGATGCACTGCAGCAACTCGTCAAGCCTTCTTCGGCAGCACCTCCCAAACCCACAACCTCTACCACCTAGAAGAAGGGCAGCAGGCACATGGGAACACCACCACCTGCAAGTTCCCCTCCAAGCTACGCAGCATCCGGACTTGGAAATATATCGTCGTTCCTTCATCATCGCTGGGTTAAAATCCTAGAACTCCCTCCCTAACAGCACCTTCACCACAAGGTCTGCAGCGGTTCAAGAAGGCAGCTCACCACCACCTTCTCAAGGGCAATTAGGGATGGGCAATAAATGCTGGCCTGGCCAGCGACGCCCATATCCCAGGAACAAATTTAAAAAAAATTATCCCATTTGGCATTGGTGGGATCTTGCTGTGTTCAAATTAGTTGCTGTGTTTGCCTACATACTACACTTCAAAACATCAATTCATTGGCTGTGAAGTGGTTTGGGCTACCCGGAGAGGAACGTATAAATGCTAATTCTTTCTTTCTACCACTGTCATTATGTGTGTATGTTTTTCAGAAGTTCCATTGGTACATTCAGTGTGGAGATGGTACAGCTTCTGCAGGTGGATCGTAGTTGCTTTGCTGGCCATGATACCCATATCATTGTGCATCCTACAGTGTGGCCAAGGTAATGACCATCACCTAAGGCTGGCGAATGGCATCACGAATGGCCTCCTTCTGTGCCATAAATGTCTTTGATTCTAAATTTCTATAAGCTTTCATTTTAATTCTCCCATTATTCAACAGTAAAACTAATTTGTAATCGACTCATGGGCCCCTGAGCACTGCGCGTGCGAACCAAGAGACCCAGGGATCGGCAAACATTGGTCCTCGAGCCTCAGCTATGTATTCGGGGTGAGCTGGAGGGGTGACACTCGTGCCTCCAGAGGTAGTGTGCCCCACAAGAAAGAACAATCTCGGCCCCGTCTTCCTCACCGGCGGCAGCCCTCGAGAGGGGGGTTGGAGTGGGCAACCGTTAACAAATTTTGTAGAGGTATCTTCAATAGGCGTTAGGCCCCCTCATTAACATATCAAGGGGCCTGTTTTAGCTGTCCGCCCGTGATGCCGAATATAATGGGCTCGACAAATTTAGCAGTGGGCCCAATGCCTGTGCAGTTTGGGCGCAGACTGTCCCGCTGCTAAACTGGTATGCTTTGCACCCGTTTTATGCCCAAGAAACAGACGCAACACATACCAATTTCTACCCCTACAGCAAGGAGGAAGCCATTCAACGGAGCTATCTACTCTCATCCTACTTCCCTGCTCTTTCACTCTATCCATTTATATTCTTCCTTATCAATGACGTATCCAATTCCCTTGTACTGCAGGCCTTCCTCCCCTTATTAAAGGGGAAGGGCCTAGCGCAGCGCGACCCGGGGCTCAGCTGGGCCACCAGGGATCGGGGTGCCAGCAAAAGAGCCCGGCACTCAAGAGAAGTGCCGGGCTGACGGAGCGCGGCCGGCACCCCGCGGGGGGGCTGCAGAGGAGGCCAGGGACGGCAGAGGGGGCAGGTGCTGGCAGGCAGCCAGCAACAAAAATGGCCGCCCGGCACCTCCCCTTTATCGCCACCCCGGCTGCACATACGCCCCCCTGACCCTGTCGGACATAGCGTCCAGCAGTAGGTCAGGGGGCGCTACCGAAGTTCGCGGCCAAGGCGCGAGCGGGGCGCTGCGCACAATAATGATGTAATCGCCGGAAGGCACAGCACCGCGGGGCGCTAACGGTTTCTGCTGCCGCTAACCTCCCGCTGAATTTCGCAAGAGGCATTAGCAGCACCGCGCCTGGGTGCTAGTTGCTTTGCGCCCCGTTAGCACCCTCAGGGCAACCGAATTTTGCCCCCTTAGGCTATTCCTAAGTCACATGTCAGCTGCCGTATAGTGTTCAATTCTGGGCACCACAGTTTAGGAAGGATGTCAAGGCCTTGGAGAGGGTGCAGAGGAGATTTACCAGAATGGAACCAGGGATTTAAGGCAATTGGCAAAAGAACCAGAGGCGAGATGAGGATTCTTTTTTTTAAACAGTGAGTTGTTATAATCTGGAATGCACTGCTTGAAAGGACGGTGGAAGCAGATTTAATAATAACTTTCAAAAGGGAATTGGATTAATACCTGATGGGGAAATATTTGCAGGGCTGTGGCGAAAGAGCAGGGGGAGTGGGACTAATTGGATAGCTCTACCAAGGAGCCAGCACAGGCACGATGGGCTGAATGGCCTCCTTCTGTGTTGTATGATTCTATGATTCCATAATGTGTTAGCCAATAGTTGGACCTTTAAAAGTACCAAGAGGTATGGACGAGTGCTGATTATTGTCTCCTAGCTTATGATTCCCTCCCCAACTGCAAGGCGTAATGGTATTAGCTTTGTGGCTGTGCAATAACAATTGTTCTCTTGCTCCTTTGCAGGATAATGCTGTCCAAACAGCACCATTGATCCCTGCTCTTCTCCGAATGCAACTCATTAACCACCAGCCGCTCTGGAAGGACTAATTTCTGGATACTCAGTGCATACGAGGCATATTCCACGAGCATGACCACACCAAGCCAGCGTTTGTTATCAGAGGCAGAGGGGAGTGCTCATGACTCCTCTGGAGTCAGCTCGGGACTCAGTATGCTCGACCAGTAATTAAAATTCACAGAATGATTTCAGGCCTACTAACTGGTATACAACCTACGGCAATTATGCAGAATCTTATCTCTATGTCGAACAAAAACTTTTTGCAGATTATATTTTCCTTTTTTCTGTTTCTCTGAAGAATTTCAGCAATAAATGTTCCAAGAAATTGATTCCACCTCTTTCAGGGGTGAGTACCTCGTCTTTAAAGAAGCAAGGCTAGAACTGGATTCATCTCTAATTAAGCCGTCCATACATTAGACTGTGCCAGTGTTAGAGGATGGTTTTTATGTATGATCAGATGTTCTATCTATTCCTCAAAATCAACAGGGTCCTCGAGATGTTGAGCTCAAGCATTCATAGTTTTATTAGGCATACAGTGCATACAATAATACTTAGGCATACACTTAAAACACTGGCCCTGAATTTGCAGTCGGAGGTTTCCCGCGGGGAAATGCCTCCGATCCTCAAAGAAGATCCGCGCCTACCTGGGGCCTCGGGATCCATGGCGATTCGTGCTCCTGGGCCTCTCCGGGTACCCGCGGGTAGAGGCCCACGTATCCCAGGGGCACAGGCGGTTCGCAAGCGCCCCTGGGATCACATGGGCTGATCCAGCGAATGAAAGAAGGGGATCCCCATTCATACTTATGGGGATTCTGTATGTACGGAATCCCCATAAGCATGTATGGGAATACCCCCAAAAATACATCTGCACTTCAAATAAAATTTTTAAAAATTACATATTTAAAATTAATTAAAATGCCATTTAATTAAATATTTAAAACAAAAATTAAATTTTTTGGAAAATAAATTTAAATGCTTTAAAGGGGCTAAAAATAACCATAACTTATTTTACAGGTGTTTTAATGTTTAAATGATTGAAAAAAATATTATTTTTTGATTCATTTAAACTCTTACGCTGGTAAGAGCAGGCCTTACGCCTGCTTTTACCAGGCGTAAGAATTTCACGGGCATTCGCTGGGCAAATAGCCCAGCTCTCCGCCCGCGGATGCCCTTTTCCCGGGGATGCGTTGGATCTGTCAAAACCCGGAACTTGCACGGACCTTATGGACACGTACGCAAAAAACGGGCCACAGTACTTGCCTCATGCTTTGGGGCTTCAAACGCATTACAGTTCTGAGCTCCGTAATCAGGTTGATCAAATCTCAAATAATTGTTACCATTTGCCACTTTTATACCTTTCTCTTACCCCTGTTGCGTGACCCTCTGTCTATCTCTTTAATGTTCATTAACGATGATTGATGATCATCAATTAGGAGGTAGCAAGTGCCCCTTCTTAAAGGGGCACAACCAATATACTGTAACAAACTAAAAATTCAAAATGAAACTTAATAAATTAGATTAAAAAACGATGTGGATGGGTGGATGGGTGGGGGGGATGGTGGGGTGGGTGTGATGATGAAGCACTCCAGTCCCTGCGGTACACACAGGTCGTGGAAGGCCTCAAGTGTACCGGTGGACACCCGGGCACAAACGTAGCTGCAGAAGAGAGGCTGGCAGTCGGCCCGAATGACCTCCTCAGCCGCCGCTGCCCAGGCCTGTTGATGGCCACTTTGGCCAGGCCCAGGAGCAGTCCTAGCGCACACAACAGAGGATATAACCTTAAAGTTGGAACTAATCTGGTTAATCCAGAAGGACATAAAAGGCTAAAGGAGGAAATCCAAAATGTTAAAGGAACAAAATTGGTGGGACATTTTTCAGGGAGGTAGGAGCCATTATGAACATAGGAAATTGAGGGGGGGGGGAAAGACCAGCTGGTCCACCAAGCCTGCCCCACACCTTGATGGCAGAGCATTGTGACGAAACACTTCTTCTATCCCTCCACTACCACCAGACAAAAAAAGAGAAAACCCAGGGTCAATAAGGAAAAAGATACTCCGGAAAATTCCTCTCCGACCCCCTCAGGTGATGGAAACCAGTCCAGGAGATCACATGGGCAAAGTGTTCTCTAGAAAGCCTCTTACCTTCTATATGATGCGATCCCTGCCCCAGTCAGGAACTGCTCCAGCTCCCTCTTGAGGCGTTACATTAAAAATGATATATTCTGTTTAATTTTGAGCACATTTGTACTTCACAATTAAAAGATCGCTAATATCTTTAAAAAAAAAGGAAAAAACATAAAGTGACATTTGGGTTTTCAAGAGATCAATTTCCCCCAAGGTTACCTCAACATTCGCTGACTCACATCCTTCACCCTAGCTCACAGAAACACTGTACCACACTCAACACCCCACCTGTTCACAGAGATGGTCTCATCCTCCAACTCCCCCAGCTCAAGTGAAACATAGAAGATAGGAGCAGGAGTAGGCCATTCGGCCCCTCTAGCCTGCTCCGCCATTCAATGCGATCATGGCTGATCATCCAAATTCAGAACCCTGTCCCTGCTTTCTCCCCATATCCCTTGATCCCTTTAGCCTTAAGAAATATATCCAACTCCTTCTTGAATATATTTAATGAATTGGCCTCTACTGCCTTCTGTGGTAGAGAATTCCACAGGTTCACCACCCTCTGGGTGAAGAAATTCCTCCTCATTTCTGTCCTAAATGGCTTACCCCTTATCCTTAGACTGTGACCCCTGGTACTGGACTCCCCGACCATCGGGAACATCCTTCCTGCATCTAGTCTGTCCAGTCCTGTCAGAATTTTATAAGTTTCAATGAGATCCCTTCTCATTCTTCTAAACTCCAGCAAGTATAAGCCCAATCGACCCAATCTCTCCTCATACGTCATTCCTGCCATCCCAGGTATCAGCCTGGTGAATCTTCGCTGAACTCCTTCCATGGCAAGAACCTCCTTCCTCAGATAAGGCGACCAAAACTGCACACAATACTCAAGATGTGGTCTCACCAAGGCCTTGTACAATTGCAGCAAGACATCCTTGTTCCTGTACTCAAACCCTCTCGCTACGAAGGCCAGCATACCATTTGCCTTCTTAACCGCCTGCTGCACCTGCATGCTTACCTTCAGCGACTGGTGCACAAGGACACCCAGGTCTCGTTGCACTTCCCCTTCTCCTAATCTATTGCCATTCAGATAATAATTTGCCTTCCTGTTTTTGACACCAAAGTGGATAACCTCGCATTTATCCACGTTATATTGCATCTGCCATGCTTCTGCCCAATCACCCAACCTGTCCAAATCATCCTGGAGTTTCTCAGCATCCTCCTCACAGCACACACGCCCACCCAGCTTTGTGTCATCTGCAAACTTGGAGATATTACATCTAGTTCCCTTGTCTAGATCATTAATATATATTGTGAATAGCTGTGAGTACTTTACTCACACCTTCCCCATTCAATCTGGCACTTTTGCCCCTCTCCTCCCCCATGAGTTAATATTGGCTGAGTGGGCAGCACTGTTGCCTCTGGATCAGATGGTTGTGGGTTCAAGTCCCACTCCAGAGACTTGAGTGCAAAAAATCCAGGTTGATATTCCCAGTGCGATGCAGAGGGAGTGCCGCTCTGTTGGAGGTGCTGTCTTTCAGATGAGACATTAAACCGAGACCCCGTCTGCCCTCTCAGGTGGATGTAAAAGATCCTATTTGGCATTATTTCAAAGAAGAGCAGGGGAGTTCTCTCTGGTGTCCTAGGCCAATATTTATCCCTCAATCAACATCACTAATAACAGATTATCTGGTCATTATCACAATGCTGTGAAAGCATAACAACTATGACTACACTTCAAAAGTAACTCATTGGGAAGTAACTCTGTAGCGCATTGGGATGTCCTGAGGTTGTGAAAGGCGCTATATAAATGCAAGTCTTTCTTTCTTTAATGTTCCCTTCCCGCTCAGATGCTGAAACTCTCCTTCATTCCCCCACCCGAAAATGCCACTCCACCCCTAGCTTCTCTCCACTTACCCCCCAAAAAAAACCTGCTCACAGCTTCCTCCCTTCATGACCATCCATTTCGCTAAACCCTTCCATTCCTCCTCCCTCCCCACCCCATTCCCTCTGCCCTTGGTGCTGCTGCTAATGGAATTGATTCTGGCCCCTGTGTACAGTGAGAGAGAACTTCCGCTCCGACGAGAATTCCCATCTACATCATGGAGCTTGGTAAACTTCCATTAGTGGCAGGCCAATCAAAGGACGTTTGTATTTGAATTAAATGGCTTGGCTCCCCCCTCTGTTAGATACAGACAAAACATCTATTTTGGGTGACTGTATGAAAACAGACTGGTTAACTATCGGAGTGAAGCTGGTTTCTAACCCCCTGTGTACGGTGACAGGGCTGGTTTCTAACCCCCTGCGTACAGTGACAGGGCTGGTTTCTAACCCCCTGCGTACAGTGACAGGGCTGGTTTCTAACCCCCTGCGTACAGTGACAGGGCTGGTTTCTAACCCCCTGCGTACAGTGACAGGGCTGGTTTCTAACCCCCTGCGTACAGTGACAGGGCTGGTTTCTAACCCCCTGCGTACAGTGACAGGGCTGGTTTCTAACCCCCTGCGTACAGTGACAGGGCTGGTTTCTAACCCCCTGCGTACAGTGACAGGGCAGGAAGAAAGAAACCAGTCATAGGCAAAAAAGCTTCATTTGTGTCACAGGGGATTTGATGCCAACATCATGGCCAGTCAGGCAGCCAGGCCGAGATCATGGCAAATGGCCACCTGTTCAGGTGATAGGCAACAATGGAAAAACTCTCCCTGGACAGTGAGTCATTGAAATTACAACATAAGAGGCCATTCAGCTCATTGTGCCTGTGTCAGTGCTAGATCTTCAACTGGAGCTATTTATTCTAAACCCGTGTTCCTACAAATATGCTACACTAACGATAGCTTTACACCAACTACAAATTCCCCCCCCCCCCCCCATGTCCTTTTAGGGAAGGAAATCTGCCGGCCTTAGCCAGTCTGGCCGATAGGTGACTCCAGTCCCACACCAACGTGGTTGACTCTTAACTGACCTCTGAAGTGGCCGAGCAAGCCACTCAGTTGTATCAAACAGCTCAGGGCGACTAGGGATGGGTAATAAATGCTGGCTGGCCTTGCCAGCAATGCCCACAGCACGAGAATGATTAAAACAAAAAGTTCTCTCTCTAGCCACTGGATGGCTAATATTTTAGAAAACCACTTTACAGTCTTAAGATAATCAAATCTCCTATACTCATCATGAAACAACATGGCTTTTCTTAGTGAAATGTAATGCTTTCAAAGGACCACATGGATGATCATTAACAAAAGAATAGTGTATAACACCACACAACAACAACAACTTGCATTTATATAGCGCCTTTAAAATGTCCCGAGGCTCTTCACAGGCGTGTTACCAAATGAAATTTGATACCGAGTCACATAAGGAGATATTCAGACAGGTGACAGAGGTAGGTTTTAAGGAGCGTCTTAAAGGAGGAGAGAGAGAGAGAGGTTCAGGGAGGGAATTCCAGAGCTTAGGCCTAGGCATCAGAAGACACGGCCGCCAATGGTGAAGCGAATAAAATCGGGGATGCGCAAGAGGCCAGAATTGGAGGAACGCAGAGATCTCGGAGGGTTGTGGGCTGGAGGAGGTTAGAGATAGGGAGGGGCGAGGCCATGGAGGGATTTGAACACACGGATGAGAATTTTAAAATCGAAGTGTTGGCGGATCGGGAACAGTAAAAAAACCACAATAGCCAGTTTAAAATGTCAAAATTATTTTATAAAAGCAAAACGTATCATTTATGTGATTTAAAACTTTTAGTTGGTCTTTTTTTTTAAGGAAGAGCACAATAAAGTAACGTACTGTAAAATCATTCCAACAGACCTTTAGGTTTGACCATTCAAATGCACTTTGTAACATAGCACACGAAGCAGCTTGCATCCCAGTGAGATGAGTCAGAACATAATGGGTTAACAGTCACATGTAACCAGGCTCCTTCCTTGACTTATTCACTATCAAAGACACCATTTTGCTGGTATTAGGTTGCGAGACACAGAAAGTTGCCAGCTAGTCTTGGCTAACTAACAGAAAACAGAGAGTCGGGATAAATGGGTCATTTTCAGGTTGGCAAACTGTAACTAGTGGGGTGCCACAGGGATCAGTGCTGGGGCCTCAACTATTTACAATCTCTATTAATGACTTGGATGAAGGGACCGAGTGTAATGTAGCCAAATTTGCAGACGATACAAAGATAGGTGGGAAAGCAAGTTGTGAGGAGCTCACAAAGAGTCTGCAAAGGGATATAGATAGGTTAAGTGAGTGGGCAAAAATTTGGTAGATGGAGTATAATGTGGGAAAATGTGAGGTTATCCACTTTGGTTGGAAGAATAAAGAAGCAAAATATTATTTAAATGGAGAGAGACTACAGAATGCTGCGGTACAGAGGGATCTGGGTGTCCTCGTACATGAAACACAAAAAGTTAGCATGGAGGTACAGCAAGTAATTAGGAAGACAAAAGGAATGTTGGACTTTATTGTAAGGGGGATGGAGTATAAAAGTAGGGAAGTCTTGCTACAACTGTACAGGGCATTGGTGAGACCACACCTGGAGTACTGCGTACAGTTTTGGTCTCTTTATTTAAGGAGGGATATACTTGCATTGGAGGCAGTTCAGAGAAGGTTCACTAGGTTGATTCCTGAGTTGAAGGGGTTGTCTTATGAGGAAAGGTTGAGCAGGTTGGGCCTATACTCATTGGAGTTTAGAAGAATGAGAGGTGATCTTATTGAAACATAAGATTCTGAGGGGGATTGACGGTGGATGCTGAGAGGATGTTTCCTCTCGTGGGGGAATCTAGAACTAGGGGGCATAGTTTCAGAATAAGAGGGCACCCATTTAAAATGGAAATGAGGAGGAATTTCTTCTCTCAGAGGGTCGTGAATCTTTGGAATTCTCTACCCCAGAGAGGTGTGGAGGCTGAGTCATTGAAGATATTCAAGGCGGAGATAGACAGATTTTTGAAAAACAGGGGAGACAAGGGTTATGGGGAGAGGGCAGGAAAATGGAGTTGAGGCCAAGATCAGATCAGCCATGATCTTATTGAATGGTGGAGCAGGCGCGAGGGGCCGAATGGCCTACTCCTGCTCCTATTTCTTATGTCCTTATGTAGTCTCATTGAATCTGTAAAAAGCAGATTCAGATCTATATAAAGTGTAACGGCTGTGCTGAATGAAGGAGTTCAGTGTCATTTTCTCTTTAAAAGCATATTTCTCACCCGTCAATTCTGGGTGGAAGATCAAGAGCTCACGATGAGGCATTAGAGGAAAACAAATCTCAGGTTCTTCCAACACGTTGTTGGTTCATTGTGTTCACCATTACATTTCTGTGAGATTTCCTTTACTCTGGTTCCATGTAAGGTTACAAAAATCATTTGGCCTGAAAAATGCTACTCGCTTTCAAGAGAAGTGACCTGCAAATCATCTCCAGAAAACTGTTTCAAGCGCAGCGAATGCTTGTTTGCACCATCAAGTGCGAGTCATGTTAAGGCTGTGGAAAAGAATAACACTGACATTTTAAAGGAGCATCTGAGTTCTAAGTGCCTCATCATCCGCCACTTCTAACAATGCCCATGAGCGTAACCCTCAGTTAATTTGTGTTTTCACACTAACTTCATGTGGATCTTGGGCATAGACATCTAAATCAGGCCTCAACCTTCAACCAGTGTGAATGAACTGGTTTAGACACTGGCCAAAGCTGGACACTTGGCTCAAAAGATGCAATATTATATTGAATTCAAAATAAAATATGTAGAAAAAAAACCAAATGCACATCAGTCATAGCTAAGGTTGTGAAGGGAGTCAAACTCTGATCGGCATTGTTATGTTAGAGAGGTTGAGATGTCACTTGGAATGAATGCCAGAATAAGCGTATACATTGTCAGTCAGTATGCTCAGGTTCCCGTCCACACCCTGAAGAGATCAAGGTCAAAGTTGCCATGGACAAAATAGTGATGGTGGCTCATGTCATGTATACATGTCATGTATTCACAATCCTTATTAACAGTTAACAAACGTGATGAATTAGGTGACAAGTAGTCTACTGGTTATGGGTGTTAGCTTCCAAAGCTGTCAATCACTGGACTTCTCCCACTTTGGTTGGCATCATTTTGGGTGAAACAGAAAGGATGGACATTGTCTATCCAACCCTGGTAGAAGTCTATCTTTAGTTGGCCAGCATTAGTGGTAGTGGTGGAAGAGCCTTGTGACATGATGCAGTCCTTCTACCCAACTAAAGAAGATCATGTACCAGCAATAAATCTCATCTGGTTCTCTCCTATTCCCACTCCAATCCAACCCAGTCATGAGGAACCATGGCAATCATTCTGACCAGTATATCAATAGAAAGGAGTTTGCAAGCACATAGCTGAACTATTTTATCTTAAAAGTTAGATTCACAGATAAAACATGGTCATAGATAACACTTTTTAAAAATACTCTTGCATTAAGATATTCCCAACAACACAACTTCCATGATGCTTTTGAATCCAATTCCAATGGCTTATCTCCAGTTCAAATCCAAAGCTCAAATGATCAAACTGCAATGCTGGTGTGGACAATAGTGACTCCAGCTCCAAGTCTGACGAAAACAGAGAATCAACTGAAATACAGAAATACCCGTGATATTGAACAGACTGGGGCGCTTTTCTCTAGAAAAGAGAAGGCTCAGAGGTGATCTGATAGAGGTATTTAAAATTATGAAGGGGTTTGATAGGGTAGATATAGAGAGGATGTTTCCACTTGTGGGGGAGTACTGAGCTAGGGGCTATAAATATAAAATAGTCACTAATAAATCCAATACGAAATTCAGGAGAAACTTCTTTACTCAGAGTGGTGAGAATGTGGAACTCGCTACCACAGGGAGTGGTTGAGGCGAACAGCACAGATACACTGAAGGGGAAACTAGATAAGTACATGAGGGAGAAAGGAATAGAAGGATATGTTGATAGGGTTCGATGAAGTAAGGTGGGAGGAAGCTCATTTGTGCGTGTGTGTGTGTGTACACCCTGGCAGGTTCACTCCGTACCTCAGCCACGTGCCCAGTGACCCTGAGGAGAGCAGTGACTTGTGAAATCGGCCCTGCACATTTACCCTCGCTCCTTCCTTGTTCATCTTCACCCCCTTTGAGAGGCAGGTAAGCCTCAGCTTAGCAGTGAGATAGCTGCTGGGAGGTGGTATTGGTATTTAACTCGAGTGTGAATTCTACTCTCTCTTTCGCTCCTCACCCCACCCCCCAAAACCACTCCAAGTCACTGGCTCTTAGAATCATAGAATCGTACAGCACAGGACAAGGCCATTCAGCCCATTGTGCCTTTGCCAGCTCTTTGAAAGAGTTATCTAATTAGTCCCACTCCCCTGCCCTTTCCCCGTAGCCCTGCAAATTTTATACCGTTCAATTATATATTAAATTCCCTTTTGAAAGTTACTATTGAATTTGCTTCCATTACCCTTTCAGGTAGTGCATTCTAAATCAGAACAATTTGCTGCGTAAATAAATCTTTCCTCATCTCCCCTCTGGTTCTCCAGCCAACTATTTTCAATCTGTGTCCTCTGGTTACCGACCCTCCTGCCAGTGGAAACAGTTTCTCCCTATCTACTCTATCAAAACCCCTTATAATTTTGAACACTTCTATTAAATCTCTCCTTACCCTTCTCTGCTCTAAGGAGAACAATCCCAGCTTCTCTAGTCTCTCCACATAACTGAAATTCCCTCATCCCTGGTATCATTCCAGTAAATCGCCCCTGCATCCTCTCCAAGGCTTTGACATCCTTCCTAAAGTGTGGTGCCCAGAACTGGACACAATACTCCAGCTGAGGCTGACCTAGTGTTTTATAAACGCTTAGCGCAACTTCCTGGCTTTTGTACTCTTGTCGCAGGATGTGCAGTGCAAAGGTCAAGGGTGCGAGACTATTTTTTAAATCTTAGCCTGATATCTATTTGAAGTGCAACCTGGGTATGTAGTTTTTCCAGGAGGGGTGTGGAAAGCTGTCAAAGTACCTACAATATTAAAACCGATCGAGGAGAGTCAAAGGCCCTGATATTTGGGGGTGTGTGTTTGCGAGGGGGGGGGGGGAAGGGGGGAAGCCCGCAAATGCCGGGAATGCAGGGGCCCTGCGGAATTTAATGGCAGGACCTCGTCGTTTATTTTACTCCGTTTCCCGCCCGGCAGCCGGCCAGGTTGAGAGCCTAGCCGTCCGCCAAGCGGGAAAGCCAGCAGCCAGAAGGTCCCCGGCAATCGGGAAAGAGCTGGGGTTGGCCGATTGTGGCGGGAGGTTTGCTTGAGGGGCCAGGGGGCGGGGAAGCACTCCTGCTCCTCCTGGCCCACAAACAGCCATTTACCCGCTGGATCCGGCTGCTCCCGCCTCCCTTTAGCTGCCGGGTTTCCCGAACCCCGGGAAATCCGTGCGGGAGGCATTGATTTGAAATTGCAGCCAAAATATCAGGAAAGGAGCCTCACTTAAATATTATAAAGACAGACCCACCTCTCCAGAGCGGGTTATTTGGACACCCCGATATCTGTTGCATTAAAAGGGAAACTGGCGCACGAGCACGGCGGGTTCGCGAATTTGACGATTTAATCTCCCTCCTCTCCTCGACCCTCTCCCGCCCGTCGTAGTGGGCGGTGGCGGGGGGGGCGGGGTTAAAGCTCCCCCCCCGGCACAAAGGTTCGATTATTGCACACCTCCTTGCTGGTCTTTCATGACCAGAAAACACTTTCTTCAGCTGATACTGAATTGAGGAGCAGCTTTCAATAGTAAGGCCGTTGGCCCTGGAGTTTCTTCAGCTGCTTTTCCTGAACAAGTTAAAATCGTCCATCAAACATTCCGCTTCCTCCCCTCTCAAGTTCGAGGCGTCCCTCTCTCCACTAGTCAATCTTCGTCCGGTGGTTTTGGTTGTTGTCCATAGACGCTCGACCGTTCTGTTGACCATTGCAGTGGTGCATTGTCTCTGTTTGTTTCGTCACTTGGAGCCTCTGGCCCTCTCTCGATGTACAGCTCGGTTCCTTTGGCAACACCAGGATGAGCACAATGGCGATGATATGAAAACTGAAGTACCAAGTCCTGAGGGGACAAAATACAGAAACTGAATTCATGGAATCTTACAGCACAGGAGGAGGCCATTCAGCCCATCGTGCCTGTGCCGGCTCTTTGAAAAAGCTCTCCAATTAGTCCCACTCCCCTGCTCTTTCCCCCATTGCCCTGCAATATTTCCTCCTCTTCAAGTATTTATCCAATTCCCTTTTTCAAAGTTACTATTGAATCTGCTTCCACCGTCCTTTCAGGCAGCGCATTCCAGATCATAACAACTCGCTGTTTAAAAAAAATATCTCCAAATCACCTTTGGCTCTTTTGCCACTTAACTTAAAATTGTAGTTAAAGAAGCAAAGAAGGGGCATTGATTGACATCGACTGGCTGGTCAACAAATAAAATGACCAGGAGGCACCCAACAGACAGATTGAGGCAGGTTGTTTGTCCTCTTGGTCATTCTTTTAATAGCCCATTTGCCATTTAAAGATGCCCAGTGACCATTTGAAAAATGAAATTCAGAATGAAGTGTCTACAGATTAACCAGGTAAAGCAATGGCTTTCTATCACATCATATGGGGGAAATCTTTTCTCATGGGCATCCATGTAGGGAAGATGAAGGGTGGAAGAACCTTTTATGGATAGCTGGGTTACATACCAGTGATCACAGATAGATGCACTCATTGCTAACTATTTTACCAGCTATGAATAACATGGCCTTAAGTTACCAATATTACATTCTGCTGTCCCTGATAGCAATGTGAGGAGCATAAATGGCAAATCACTTTGATCTACATCATTAGTTTGACGTATCTCCTCACCTGTAAAACTTGAGTGATGGATCCACAAACGGAAGGACGAATGGTGCCACGGTGTAACTCACCACCACCTGTGTAGTCGCCCACGTCACCACATCATAGAACACCTTGCGTGTTGGCGAAACTAGGAAATGGGGCCTCAAATTCTTTCTAACCTGCATAAAACCAAACACACAAATTAAACTTGTTTCAGTGGCGAGTAAATGGAGCTAAGATACAGATCTGCCGTGATCTAATTGAATGGTGGAACAGGCTCGAGGGGCAGAATGGCCAACTCTTGTTTCTATGTTCCGAGATCTCTGCACTCCTCCAAATCTGTCCTCTTGCGTATCCCCAATTTTTATCGCTCCATCATTGGTGGCCGTGCCTTCAGCTGCCTTGGCCCCAAGCTCTGGAATTCCCTCCCTAAACCTCGCCACCTCTCTACCTCTATCTCCTCCTTTAAGACGCTTCTTAGAATCCTACTTCTTTGACCAAGGTTTTGGTCACCTGCCCTAATATCTCCTTATGTGGCTCAGTGTCAAAGTTCGCTCCTGTGAAGCGCTTTGGGACATTTTACTGGTGGAGCAGTCGGACCACCAGGAATTTCAGGCTCTACGTCTCTTTACGTCTAACGGAATACCAGACCAAACTCTCCAGGATTACTTACTGCTCTCGCTGCTAGTGTCATGAACATGCCTGCGATGAAGGTGAAGTAATAGCCAGGGTAAACTCCGTGCCATATTGCAGATAGAAGGAACGTCACCAACGTGGGACTGAATGGACATCGATCATAGCAGACTCTAATGGGAGGCAACATTTAGTAACATTTAGTGTCAACTTAATGTACAAATACTGAGATTCATGGAATTATAGAATCATAGAATGATACAGCACTGAAGGAGGCCATTCGGTCCATCGTGCCTGTGCCGGCTCTTTGAAGGAGCGATCCAATTAATCCCACTCCCCTGCTCTTTCCCCCATAGCCCTGAAAATGTTTTCCCTTCAAGTATTTATCCAATTCCCTTTTGAAAGTTACTATTGAATCTGCTTCCACCGCCCTTTCAGGCAGTACATTCCAGATCATAACAACTCACTGTATTAAAAAAAAATCCATATACCCCCCACCCACCTAGGACAATATATAACATGGTCTAAAGCAGACTGTGAGCAAGCGCTGCGCTGTAGACCGGAACTACCTACTCTTTGAGCCACAGAGCTGTCTGTATGTTCCAATTGTCAATAAACATCTTCATGCTCGTTGCAAACTGAAAAATAAAAGCAGCAATAAATTACAGTCCATCCGTTTTGTGGTAAAGGTGTGTGTGAGGTTGTGTGGATGTAGGTGTGTGTGTGTGTAGGTGTGTGTGTAGGAGTATATGTATGTGTGTAGATGTGTGTGTGTAGGTGTGTAGGTGTGTGTGTGTAGGTGTGTGTGTTTAGGTGTGTGTGTGTGTGCAGGTGTGTGTGTGTGTGTGTGTGCGTAGGTGTATGTGTGTGTGCTTGGTGCATGTGTAAGTGTTCAGTTCTTACCTCTACCTTGACGATGTTGAGATTGGAGACCATGTCCCATCGGGGTTTGCCGCGACTGTCGTAACCAGTGAATCCAAACCCTGCAGCATTATTGATAGCATCGGCTGTGTGCAAAACAAACACATTCACAAATAATGCCACCAATCCTGTGCCCACAGGCCAGGGGCTGGAGTCAGGCAACACATCCTGCTCAATATAATGACGGGCAAAACCATTCTTCACATTATACATTGGGTGTCAGACATGGCTCAGTGGGTTGCACCCTCACCTCTGAGTCAAAGTGGGTTCAAGTCCCACTCCAGAGACTTGAACATAAAATCTAGGCTGACACACCAGTGCAGTACTGAGGGAGTGCTGCACTGTCGGAGGTGTTGTCTTATCGATGAGACGTTAAACTGAGGCCCCGTCTGACCTCTCAGGTGGACGCAAAAGAACTCACGGCACTATTTTGGAGAAGAGCAGAGGAGTTCATCCCGGTGTCCTGGTGAATATTTATCCCTCATTATCACATTGCTGTTTGTGGGAGCTTGCTGCGTGCAATTTGGCTGCCGCATTCCTTTCCTCATGGTTTCACGGAGGCGTATTGCCAATCCATGAGGAACTGTGAGGCATTGAGTCAAGGATGCCCAACGCACCTCACTTCAGCCTCCTACATCCGACAGAGGGAACGAGCCTTCTGGCCTTTAATCTGGGAGGGGGGCGGGGAGGACTGAAACCAGATAGCAGAGGTGAACGGAGCGCCCGCGCACATGCTGGGATACTGCTGGAAGCGGGACTCGCCGCCGTACTGTTCCGCTGGCACATTCTGTAACAGCCGCGCTGCGGGATTGTACGTGTTTGCGTGAACAGGTTCGGGCACGTGTTTGAAGGGCCCCGCGGGCGCTCTGATCACGTGTCGGGAGGATGGCGCAGGGTGGCGGCGCCAGCGAGAGGAATGGGTTCGACCGGCAGGGAGGGCTCGTTGCAAAGTGAGTGAGAGCCGTGGGCCTCTGTGAGGAGGCGGGCCCAGCCGTCGAGAATACTTCGCAAGAACTGAATCAGTCTCGGTTTTATAAAGAGGAGCAGGCTTGAAATCACCTCCGGTCGCGGAACCCCTGGAAGGTCTCTACGGACCCCAAGAGGGCCGTGGACCCCAGTCTGAGAACCACTAAATTAGATCACTTTTTAATCTTCTATATTCGAGGCAATGCAAGCCTCGTCAATGCAACCTGTCCTCGTATTTTATCCCTTTTAGCCCCAGTATCATTTTGGTGTAACTGCGCTGCATGATCTAATTGAAGGTCAATATCCCCTTCCTGAGATGCGGTGCCCAAAACTGAACGCAGTACTTTACATGGGGTCTAACCAGAGCTCAGATCAGCTGTAACATAACTTCCACCCCTTTGTATTCCAGCTTCCTTGAGATAAAGGCTAATATTCCATTAACCTTTTAAATTATTTTTTGTACCTGTCCACTAGCTTTTAGTCATTTCTGTACTTGGACCCCGAATCCGCTGTACGTATTATGTCTAATATTGTGCTTACCAATAGTCCAAGCAAAATAATACTTGGGTCTGCAGGCCAGGAGGGAAACGTAGAGATAAAATAAGCGCACGGGGATCGCTCCTGTGGCAATAAAGGTGTCGTCTGTGTTGTAGGAGATGGGAAATACTTCCAACAGCGACAGATGCATAAACACACACACGGTACAGATCAGCATCTTACATCCCACAGCGCCCTGCAGGAAGAATCAATTTAACCTCAGTCAATGAACAGATTCCACAGCAACAGATGATTCCCCCTCAGCGTTGTAAAATCCCTGGTACATGAGTACATCAATCTTCCCCACCCCCACCCCCACCCCCCTTTCCCCAAATGCACATTCTTGAGCAGGTCCTTATGTTTATAAACTAATACAAAAGCAAAATACTGCAGATGCTGGAAATCTGAAATAAAAACAGAAAATGCTAGAAATACTCAGCAGGTCAGGCAGCATCTGTGGAGAGAGAAACAGAGTTAACGTTTCAGGTCGATGACCCTTCGTCAGAACTGGATAAAACTGGAGATCGAACAGGTTTTTAAGCAAGTGCAGGGGCAGGGAGAGGGGGGAGGAGAGGAAAGAACAAAAGGGAAGGTCTGTGATAGGATGGAAGGCAGGAGAGATTAAGAGACATTAAGAGATGGTGCAAGGCAAAAGGAGATGGTAATGGGACAAGTTAAGAAACAAAAGATGGCTCTAAATGAAGTGTAAATGGCACTGGCAGAAGGAGAGACAGCTGCCATGTGAGAGAAAAAATAAATGGAAAAAAAAAGGATAGGGGCAGAGGTTATGGTCTGAAATTGTTGAACTCTATGTTGAGTCCAGAAGGCTGTAAAGTGCCTAATCGGAAGATGAGGTGCTGTTCCTCGAGCTTCATTGGAACAGTGTAAGAGACCGAGGACGGTGAGGTCTGAGTGGGAGTGGAGCGGCATCTCCGACAGTGCAGCGCTCCCTCAGTCCTGCACTGGGAGTGTCAACCTAGATTTTGTGCTCAAGTCTCCTGAGTGGAACTTGAACCCACAACCTACTGACTGAGAGGCGAGAGTGCTACCCACTGAGCCACAGCTGACACCTAAACTGAATCACTGTTAAAAGTAAACCGTTCCAGTAAAGAGGAATTAACTTCGGAGACCCCCAGTTACATAAGTGAAATTATTTGTTAAATTTCAATGTTGAACTCTGTAAGGTGCCTCCTGTCACCTGGCAACAAACCATCGCCACGTGCGCAAGAGGATGCAGTGAGCAAACACAGCCACAAGGTGGAGCTCTTTACAAAGAAAAGCGCTTCAGCGTCAGTCTCACACTGAACAGCAGGGCACTACTTTCAAAAGATCAGTATTCTTGTGCGAACGTGATGCGGTTCAGACATATCACAGCAGTTGTGGAAAGCTGAAACAGCGCCATTATTCTGACAGAACTACCGCAGGAAAAAAAATCAAACATTTTACCAGTTGGGTTTGGACGGAGGCCATTCTGACCGTTTGATCTCATCTTTTGCCCAATTCCCTCCCTACCATCTCCCCCATTACTGCGCCCGGCTGCTACTGAAAGGAATCCAGAGTCAAGGCAATGTGCGCCCGCTGTTGATCAGTGCCTAACAAATACTTGCCAGTGTCTGTCCTAAACTTGCCCGTCACAGACCCCGTATGGTCCTGCCAATTTGGCGTGGCTTGATTCGGGTTTATTTTCTTTATCCCATTGAGGATTTGCTTACAAACCAACATCGCTAAATCAGAGGATCCGGTCATGATCACATTGCTGTTTGTGGGAGCTTGCTGTGCACAAATTGCCTGCCGCGGTTCCTACATTACAACAGAGACTACACTTCAAAAAAAGCACTTCATTGGCTGTAAAGCGCTTTGGGACGTCCTGATGTCGTGAAAGGTGTTATAGAAACACAAGTTTGTTCTTTCTTTCTCTCTAAAGGAATAGAAGGATATGCTGATAGGGTTAGACGCAGAGGAGGAGGCTGGTGTGGAGCATAAACACCGGCATCGTTCAGTTGGGCCGAATGGCCTGTTTCTGTGCTGTAGACTCAATGTAACTATGGAACAGATTTTTATACTTCTCTTCTAAAACTGCATTTGTTTCCTGACTGTTTATGTTATCTTTATTCCTTACCTTTGTCTGACCTTTACTCGCACCTACTGTTTCTTTCATCTTTAGGCTTACATTATTTCTACCATATTACCACCCCCCACCCTGCTCCCCCCCACCCCCCATCCCCCGCCTCCCGTCTTACTAGTTTCTTCTTAGACAGTCCCTCGGAACCGAGGATGACTTGCTTCCAGACTAAAAATGAGTCCAATGCGGGACCTACAGTCTCTGTCACAGGTGGGGCAGACGGTGGTTGAAGGGGCGGGTGGGTGGGGTGCTTGGGTTGACGTGTGCTCCTTCCACTGTTTGCGCTTGGCTTCCGCTTGCTCCCGGCGAAGAGACTCGAGGTATTCGGCGCCTTCCCGGATGCTTCTCCTCCACTTTGTGCGGTCTTGGGCCAGGGATTCCCAGGTGTCAGTGGGGATGTTGCACTTTTTTCAAGGAGGCTTTGAGGGTGTCCTTGAAGCGTTTCATCTGCCCACCTGGGGCTCTCTTGTCGCGCCGGAGCTCCGAGTAGAGCGCTTGTTTTGGGAGTCTTGTGTCGGGCATGCGGACGATGTGACCCGTCCATCGGAGCTGATCGAGCGTGGTCAGAGCTTCGATGCTGGGGATGTTGGCCTGAGCGAGAACACTGACGTTGGTGCGCCTATCCTGCCAATGGATTTGCAGGATCTTGTGGAGGCAGAGTTGGTGATACCTCTCCAGTGCTTTGAGGTGCCTGCTGTACATGGTCCATGTCTCTGAAGCATACAGCAGGGCGGGTATCACTGCTGCTCTGTAGACCATGAGCTTAGTGCCGGGTTTGAGGTCTTGGTCTTCAAACACTCTCTTCCTCAGGCGACCGAAGGCTGCACCGGCACACTGAAGGCGGTGTTGGACTTCATCATCGATGTCTGCCCTTGTTGACAGTAGGCTCCCGAGGTATGGAAAGTGTTCCACGTTGTCCAAGGCCTTGTCATGGATTTTGATAATTGGGGGGCAGTACTGTGTGGCGGGGGCAGGTTGGTAGAGGACCTTTGTCTTACGGATGTTTAGTGTAAGGCCCATGCTCTTGTACGCTTCGGTGAAGGTGTTGACGATGGTTTGGAGTTCGACCCCGAGTGAGCGCAGACGCAAGCGTCGTCTGCATACTGTAATTCGACGACAGAGGATGGGACGACCTTGGATCTGGACTGGAGGCGACAGAGGTTGAACAGTTTCCCGTTTGTTCTGTAGATTAGCTCCACTCCAGTGGGGAGCTTACTGAGGGTGAGATGGAGCATTTCAGCCAGGAAGATCGAGAAGAGCTTTGGTGCGATGACACAGCCTTGCTTGACCCCGGTCCGTACGTGAATTGGGTCTGTGGTGGATCCGTTGGTCAGGATCACGGCTTGCTTGCATACTAGTTTAAACTCTCATCCACAACACTACTTACCCTTTCCGCTAGGGCACTGGTCCCACTCCGGTTCAGGTGGAGCCCGTCCCAGCGGCACAGCTCCTCTTGTCCCAGTACTGGTGCCAGTGTCCCAGGCAATGGAACTCTCTCCCACACCAGTCTTTCAGCTATGCATTCACCTTCCTAATCTGCTTATCTCTATACTAATTAGCACATGGCTCGGGTAGTAATCCCGAGATTACCACCTGTGAAATTACATATTTACTGTGTCAGGGAACCACATGCTTTCAGCTTTCCACAACTGCTGCGATATGTCTGAACCGCATCGCGTTCGCACAAGAATACTGAGCTTTGAAAGTAGTGCCCTGCTGTTGGTTGAGGTGGAACGCACTGTTCAGTGTGAGACTGACGCTGAAGCTCTTTTCTTTGTAAAGAGCTCCACCTTGTGGCTGTGTTTGTTCACTTTTGAAGGAGGAGAATGTCATCTTCAAACCTCACATAACCTTGTGGAGATTGGAGGTCGGTCGATCCCTCCTCCCTCTTCGTGATTTTGCTTTGAGCTGAGATTAACCTCCTTGTACTTTGGACTCTTCCTCTAAGATTATATATATTTTACTTATCTGTCTTCTCCCCCCATCTCCATCGATACCAAGGACTATATTGGCCATTTCATTTAACCACAAGTGATCTCAGCCATCGAGATGCCTTGGGGAGAGATTTTGAACTTACGCCCAAACTTTCACCTGTAAAAAAAAACAATTAAAAAGGCTACAGGAATGTTGGCCTTTATCTCAAGGGGCTGGAATACAAAGGGTGGAAGTTATGCTGCAGTTGTATAAAGCTCTGGTCAGACCCCACCTGGACACTCTGTTCAGTTCTGGGCCCCGCACCTCAGGAAGGATATATTGGCCTTGGAGGGGGTGCAGCGCAGATTCACCAGAATGATACCGGGGCTAAAAGGTTTAAATTAGGAGGACAAGTTGCATAGACTAGGTTTGTATTGCCTTGAGTTTAGAAGATTAAGGGGTGATATGATCGAGGTGCTTAAAATGATTAAAGGAGTTGATAGGGTAGATGGAGAG
Source organism: Squalus acanthias (assembly GCA_030390025.1). Classification (NCBI taxonomy): domain Eukaryota; kingdom Metazoa; phylum Chordata; class Chondrichthyes; order Squaliformes; family Squalidae; genus Squalus; species Squalus acanthias. The sequence goes on along the minus strand of CM059440.1, from coordinate 61,949,123 downwards.
AAACTATTTCCTCTGGTGGGGGGAGTCCAGAACAAGGGGGCAGAACCTTAAAATTAGAGCCAGGCCGTTCAGGGGTGATGTCAGGATGCACTTCTTCACACAAAGGGTAGTGGAAATCTGGAACTCTCTCCCCCAAAAAGCTGTTGAGGCCGGGGGTCAATTGAAAATTTCAAAACTGAGATTGATAGATTTTTGTTGGGCAAGGGTATTAAGGGTTACGGAACCAAGGCGGGTAGGTGGAGTTAAGATACAGATCAGCCATGATCTAATTGAATGGCGGAACAGGCTCGAGGGGCTGAATGGCCTCCTCCTGTTCCTATGTTCCTAGTGCCTGCTCAATGGGTTCAGCAAGGGGAGGTCCTCTTTAGAATGCAGTCAGCGAGCTGCCCAGTCCTCAGTGAGTGCCATGGGGCAACTCACCGAACCAGTAGGGGCGGATTGTCCATGGTGCAGAATGTCCAAGGGGGCGAAAGGTCAAAGGGGGCAGAAGGTCAAAGGGGCAGCAGGTCAAAGGGGCGGAAGGTCAAAGGGGCGCAGGTCAAAGGGGGCGAAAGGTCAAAGGGGGCAAAAGGTCAAAGGGGGCGGAAGAGCGAGTGAACCAAAAGTCAGCAGTAAAAGCGGAGGGATCGGGGTGGGGGAAGGGGAGGGCCTGCCTATCTGCTGGCAGTGGCCAGGGTATGTTAGTGGGGCTGAAAGGAGCATTCCTGGTCCTCCTGGCCCCACAGAAATTCACCCCCACCTCCCAAGAATGGTCCAGCCCGTATATTTGGAATTGGCTCGCTTGATCCCTTTAAGGGTCCCTTTAGGAGACTCACCGTCTGGTACAAATGGGTAGAGCGTGCACAGTGCATTCTCCAGCACACGTGTATGTGAAAATTGCAATCAGGGTCCAAGGTGTTAGCCGTGGCTCAGTGTGTAGCACTCTCGCCTCTGAGTCAGAAGGTTGTGGATTCAAGTCCCACTCCAGAGCCCGAGGGAGTGCTGCACTGTCGGAGGAGCCGTCTTTGGGACGAAACATTAAACCAAGGCCCTGTCTGCCCTCTCAGGTGTACGTAAAAGATCCAATGGCACTATTTCAAAGAAGGGCAGGGGAGTTGTCCCTGGTGTCCTGGTCAATATTTATCCCTCAACCAACATCACTAAAGCAGATGATCTGGTTATCATCACATTGCAGTTTGTGGGACCTTGCTGTGTGCAAATTGGCTGCTACATTACAACAACGACTACCCTTCAAAAGTACTTCATTGTCTGTAAAGCGCTTTGAGATGTCCTGATGTTGTAAAAGGCGCTATATAAATGCAAATTCTTTCTTTACAGTGCTATATTAAATATGAAAGCAACCTCCCACCTGGTTCAGGCAAGAGTGCTGGACACCCTGCAAAATGGCATCAGGCAGGCCTTAGATGTCCAGCGGTTGTAATCATCTCCCCCTCCCCCATAACTTATCGACCACTACACTCTCACCCACTGATGTGCTTGTGTCCTGTGATAACATCCCAAGCTCTCTATTGGTTAGCATTACAAAATATGGGTTATTTGCAACACTGATGTCACGTGATGTCAGGACCTCAGATCACTGCCCTCACCGACTAAACAACAACAACCACTTGCATTTATATACCGACTTTAACATAGTAAAACATCCCAAGGCATTTCATAGGAGCATTATCCAGCAAAATTTGACACTACATAAGGAGATATCAGGACAGGTAACCAAAAGCTTGGTCAAAGAGGTAGGTTTTAAGGAGCGTCTTAAAGGAGGAGAGAGAGGCGGAGAGGTTTAGGGAGGGAATTCCAGAGCTTAGCGTCTTGGCAGCTGAAGGCACGGCCACCAATGGTGGAGCGATGGAAATCAGGGATGCTCAAGAGGGCAGAGTTGGAGGAGCGCAGAGATCTCAGAGGGTTGTAGGGCTGGAGGAGGTTACAGAGATAGGGAGGGGGAGGCCATGGAGGGATTTGAAAACAAGGATTATTGTTCCTTACCAACACATCCGGTACAAATAGAACTGCCGACACCAGAGAAACATCTATCCCATTGTGCAAGGAGTGTGTAATCTAGTCATCCAACAAGCTCGTGAATTGTGTCCTCCCAAAACATCTTTCCCAAATCTCACCCCTTCTCCATCACTAATCGTTAGCTCTTGATTTATCTCATTGTCTTTTTTTTACACTCTTTCCAACTGCCGATGGGTGGACACAAAATATATGTTGAGGATTTTTTATACTTCAAACAACGGGTCAAGAATAGGGTTGCCAACTCTGGCTGGACATAGTCCTGGAGGTTCGTCACATGACCCTCCTGCCTCCAACTCCCCCAGCATGTCAAACATTCCCATCGCCAATATTTCTATATCTAATAAACAAAAGTGTTCAAAATAAATGGAAAAGAAAATTACACCATTTATTTTATGCCCCTATAACTTTTTGTATTGCAGCAACGTCCTGGGGATTCATCTTTAATTCCTGGAGACTCCAGGCCAAGCCTGGAGGATTGGCAACCCTAGTAAAGAAAACCAAGATGGTCGCTTTGCTTTCTACCCATTAAAGGACAAAGGTTTTTTTTTATAAAACAAAGGTCAGTTCATCAGCATACCAGAGCTGAAGGTTCATTCAGGGGACGCTTGTTGCTCTTCTTCCCGTTCGCAAGATGGTTTGTTCCGACCTCAAAATTTCTGCCCTCAATGAAGGTGATGTAATCGTTGAACGAGTTCAGAGGTCCTGCAAGGATGCCCATGAAGTTCAGGTTGTAGCTGAAGTACTCAAGTAGACTTGGTATTCGCCTGAAAGCCCCAATAAAAATGTCTTATTCCAAAAATCGCTGCAGGGAAAGCTACATGTACTTAAGATATTGCACCACAGCACTTTAACACAAGACACACACGTGTGGGGGGGGGGGTGTGTTCACATGTGGGGGGCACGCGATTGTGGGGGCGCTTGATTGTGGGGGGCACTCGCTTGTGGGGGGCACTCGCTTGTGGGGGGCACTCGATTGTGGGGGGCACTCGATTGTGGGGGGCACTCGATTGTGGGGGGCACTCGATTGTGGGGGGGCACTCGATTGTGGGGGGGCACTCGATTGTGGGGGGGCACTCGATTGTGGGGGGGCACTCGATTGCGGGGGGGCACTCGATTGCGGGGGGGCACTCGATTGCGGGGGGCACTCGATTGTGGGGGGCACTCGATTGTGGGGGGCACTCGATTGTGGGGGGCACTCGATTGCGGGGGCATTCCACTAGCGAGTGCAGGGCACTGACACAAAGACTTCACTTTATATTTTTCCTTTTTTGAAATCTCCGTTCAGTTGTCTCCCCTCTTCTCCTGCATCCTTGTCCCGTTGAGATACAGTTCCACAAGCATCAGGTACCTTCCAGTACCTCACCCAATGGCCATTTTCCATGTGTGATTCTAATGAGTGTCATCAGCCTATTCAATTGCAAGGGGCATCACAGCCAAATGTCAACTCATGAACACTTTCCAACAGAAGTCACTCTGCTGTAATCAGGAGTGGGACTGGCTGCTTTCTCACCTTCCTATCCCGGGGTGTAGAATCATAGAATCATACAGCACAGAAGGAGACCATTCGGCCCATTGTTGCTGTGCCAGCTCTTTGAAGGAGCTATTCAATTACTTTCCCCATAGCCCTGCAATTTTCTCCCCTTCTATTATTTATCCTATTTTCTATTGAAAGTTATTATTAAATCTGCTTCCACCGCCCTTTCAGGCAGTGCATTCCAGATCATAACAACTCTGTTATGATATGCATAAAAACACATTCTCCTCATCTCGCCTCTGGTTCTTTTGCCAAATACCTTAAATCTGCGTCTCTGGTTACCGACCCTCCTGCCAGTGGGAACAGTTTCTCCCTATTTACTCCTTCAAAACCCCTCATAATTTTGAACACCCAGATTAAATCTCCCCTTAACCTTCTCTGCTCTAAGGAGAAGAATCCCAGCTTCTCCAGTCTCTGGTGGCGTCAAACCCATTTGTGCTGTTCTTTCCACTGCCTCGACACTGCCCAGGAATTCATCTTGTGATCTTTCTAGTCAGTGTTCGCAGAGTTACACAATAGGCAGTGCATTTACCAATTGAGCCATTACAGCCTTTATTTGCAGTTTCATGCATAGTGAAAATGGTTTGCAAAAGTCTATTTCAAGTAAATTACACCATCCAGGTGCAACACCAGCTATAGTGCATGGCCTTGTTGATCCAACATAAACAGATATCACTAGTCTGTGAGACTTAAGATGTGAACTAAGTAACATTACAACAGCAACAACGCTTCAAAAGTACATTGGCTGTAAAGCGCCTTGAGGTCATGAAAGGTGTTATATTCTTTCTTTAATGCAGAGGATTTTGAATCACCTGGAAGTGCAAGTGTGTGAACATTAAAGGAGGATAGGCCCAGGCTCAGTTGTGTCACCTTCTGCAGTTAAATAGCCAGCTGGCACTCGCCATCTAGGCTCACACAAAAAGAATGACTACTTGAGTAAGGTATCTGAGGGCAACCAGCAAGGGGGCCTGACCTTCAGGAAAGGATGAGAGCGGAGCAGAGTAAAGGGGAAAATTAAAAGACAAATAGAAAAAGGGGAGAGAGAGAGAGAGAAAGGGAAAGAGGAAGGGAAAGAGAAAGGGAGAGAGAGAAAGGGGAAAGAGAAAGGGAAAGAGGAAGGGAGAGAGAGAGAAAGGGGAAAGAGAAAGGGAAAGAGGAAGGGAGAGAGAAAGGGAAAGAGGAAGGGGAGAGAGAGAAATGGGAATGATAGTTTACGTCTGCTGTCCTTTTCTTGTTTTTACTTCAAATTAAGGTTTAAATATATATTTTAATTTTATATGGTCCATTCCTGGTCTACGGATATTACTGCAATATTAGTGTGGTTTCTTCAGTGTCATAGTGTGTGAGCTTAAAACAAACAATGCTAGTCAGAGTCACATCTTTGTATTACAGCAAGACTGCGGCACAAGATCAAAGAGTCACTTCCTGAATCAGAGCGATGAAAGTGTCGATAGTTAATGAATAATCCTTATGGATAACCCGAGCTGCCAGTGCCCACCCTACACTGAGCGTGTGTTCACACCACACACAGCAATCACGGTGAATCGCTCTCGGTTTCGTCGTGGGATCGCGCTGTTTACCCTGCGCTATAGAATCTAAATACTCTGCCATCTCACTTTTGAATTTCCAACGTGATGGGGAGACTGATCATTAATCTGATTCTCTTTACACACAAACCTTAGTGGAAATCACTGCGCTGCGACACTATGGTTAGTGTGTACACACGCTTCGTAGTGTGTAAACATACCCCAAGGGCTGGTGTGTGTTTATAAACCCAGGGCAATTCTGGATCAAACCATGAAAGGACCAACTGTGCTGACAGTACAGGATACAGGTTAAGACCAGTGATCTTATTGGTCTATCAGATCCATTAGGGATGTTTGAAAAATTAATCAATATTGCTGCAACTTTGCATCATAGTTAAGGACAGAGAGATTTAAGTTAATGGCCAGCTCCCTGTCCGATTAAGAGGAAAATCTGCTCCTCCATATTTTGAAGCTCTGAAGTCTTTTCTAGCAAATTTCTCATCATTGTTTTCAAATTCCTCCCTATCTCTGTAACCTCCTCCAGCCTGACAACCCTCCGAGATCTCTGCACTCCTCCAATTCTGGCCTCCTGCGCATCCCCGATTTCCTTCACCCCACCATTGCCGGCAGTGCCTTCAGCTGCCTAAACTCTGGAATTCCCTCCCTAAACCTCTCCACCTCTCTACCTCTCTCTCCTCCTTTAAGACGCTCCTTTAAACCTACCTCTTTGACCAAGCTTTTGGTCACCTGTCCTAATATCTCCTTATGTGGCTCGATGTCAAATTTGTTTGATAATCGCTCCTGTGAAGAGCCTTGGGGCGTTTTACTATGTTAAAGGCGCTGTATAAATGTAAATTGTTGTTTGTTACTTAACTAAAATTAATAACAAATGCTACAAATATTACTACAAGTGAATAAGTACAGTTCCAATCACTAGCATTGAAATCAGATTGTACAATATTAGGAATGAAACCCATTCATGCAGAATTCCTTTGCCCTCTATTTTAATGAAGAATTTAACCAGTTTGGGATTAACACCTTTGATGGATAGCAGATGAGGGGATTACACACCAACACAGTAATCTGTTTTTTTCAACGGATATCACACATTGCAACTTCAACCCATATCTTCCTCAATGTGTTTTCTGTACCTACCTCACTGCTAAACGTTTCTGAGATGGATTCAGTTCATTTTCATCTCGGGCAAGACCTAAATGGAATTAAAACAAAGAGGTTTGGGATTGTTTAAACATAGAAAACAAATGCATTGTTTTACCGGGAGATGATGAAAGAAGGGTGGGGAAAAGACTTTCAGCAATTATTGCACCTCATCACATCTCAGAACACTTCAAGTACAACAAACTACTTTGAAGTGGCGTGATTGTTGTTACGCAGGTAAACACAGCAGCCAATACACGCACAGAAAGATCCCACAACTTGTTTAGGACCATGTTTTGGTGGACGAGGAATGTTGGCCAGGACACTATGGCCGGGAATTTTCCTCGGAGCTGCTGCCATTCTGGCGCTGTAACTTCACTGGAAATGTGTTGGAAACCCCTGGCGAGGGAGAGGGATCAGCTCCAAGGGAATGCCCATGCTCCTCTTCGAATAGTTGCCATGGGGTCTTTCACACCCATCTCAACTGGTAGACTTGAGCACGAAGTCCAGGCTGACACTGCCAGTGCAGTACTGAAGGAGTGCTGCACTGTCAGAGGTTCCATCATTCGGATGAGATGTTAAACCGAGTCCCATCTGGCTTCACAGGTGGACATTAAAGATCTCGCGGCACTATTTCAAAGAAGGGCAGGGGAGTTCTCCCAGGTATCCTGGGGTCAATATTTATCCCTCAACCAACAGCAATAAAACAGATTATCTGGTCATTATCACATTGCTGTTTGCGGGAGCTTGCTGTGTGCTAATTGGCTGCCACGTTTCCTACATTACAACAGTAACTACACTTCAAAAGTACTTAATTGGCTGTAAAGAGCTTTGGGACGTCCTGAGGTAGTAAAAGGCACTATATAAATGCAAGTCTTTCGCTCGGTTTGATGTCACATCTGAAGGAAAGCACCTCTGACTCCCTCGGTACTGCACTGGAAGGGTCAGGCTAGATTCTGCACTCAAGTCTCTGGAGTGGGGCTTGAACCCACAACCTTCTAACTCAGAGCCGAGGGAGGGTTATCTACTGATTCACAGCTGTGTGTCTACTGTGATGAGCATGTAGTGATACGCTGTAACCTGAATTCATCAAGTGTTTTGTTGCCTCCAAATATACTCCATTTTGTATTCTTGCACATCCTCGATTTTAATCGCTCCACCATTGGCGGCCGTGCCTTCAGCTGCCTAGGCCCTAAGCTCTGGAATTCCCTCCCTAAATCTCTCTGCCTCACCTCCTTTAAGATACTCCTTAAAACCACCTGTCCTAGTATCTCTTTATGTGGCTCAGTGTCAAATTGTGTTTGATAACGCTCCTGTGAAGTGCCTTGCGATGTTTTTACTACGTTAAAGGCGCTGTATAAATGCAAGTAAGCTGGATTTCAGACTCCACTCTGCCCAGTTCCAGGTAAGAGCAGGAACACTGACCGGGCAATTGCCAATTTTACACTGACAACTGCGGAGATAGCAGTGACGCAAGGCCAGGAAGTAATGCCTTTTCTTTTCTTCCTCGCCGTGTTGAAGGAATGCTGGCTGAACCTTTTCACACCTCCAGTGGCAAATCTCATTAAACTCGGGGGTCCCCGAGTGCCAGAAGGTCAAAGTTCATGATCCTTGCGACGTCAGGTGCTGTCCCTCGGGGGGAGGACTGACAGCAAATCGTCCAAACTCACCCTCGGAGTCAGAATGAAGCGGCGCCCCAAATCTGCAGATATAAAGCGCTCCTCACCTTTATTCTATCTACAACCTCCAACACTTCGTCCAACACCAACTTGGAGGAGAAAACAAGAAAGAAAGAAAGACTTGCATTTATACAGCGCCTTTCACAACCTCAGGACGTCCCAAAGTGCTTTACAGCCAATGAAGTACTTTTGAAGTGTTGTCACTGTTGTAATGTAGGAATCTACAGAAGCTTACAGCTAAGAAGGAGGCCATTCAGCCCATCGTGCCTCTTTGAAAGAGCGATCCTATAAGTCCCACTCCCCTTCTCTTTTCCCCATAGTCCTGCAATTTTTTTCCTTTTCAAGTATTTATCAATTCCCTTTTGAAAGTTATTATTGAAACTGCTCCACCACCATTTCAGGCAGTGCATTCCAGATCATAACAACTCACTGTGTAAAAAAAATACTCTTCAACTCCCCTCTCGTTCTTATTACCAATTATCTTCAATCTGTGTCCTCTGGTTACCGACCCTCCTGCCAGTGGAAACAGTTTCTCCTTATTTACTCTATCAAAATCCCTTCATATCTTTGAACACAACATGATGAACATCATGATAATCTGACAGCTGGACAGTGGGTATCATCGGAACACAGGAACAGGAGGAGGCCATTGAGTATCTCGAGCCTGTTCTGCCATTCAATGAGATCATGACTGATCTGTGACCCAACTCCATATACCCGCCTTTGCCCCATATCCCCTAATACCTTTGGTTGACAAAACTCTATCAATCTCAGATTTAAAATTAATAATTGATCTAGCATCAATTGCTGTTTGCAGAAGAGAGTTACAAATTTCTACCATCCTTTGCATGTAGAAGTGTTTCCTAACTTCACTCCTGAAATAACAACAGAAAACGCTGGAAAAACTCAGCAGGCCAAGCAGCATCCGTGGAGAGAGAAACAGAGTTAACGTTTCAGGTTGAGCCTGTTCCACCATTCTATTAGATTGTGGCTGATCTGTACCTCAACTGCTCAAGACATCAGTTGAACGCCTTTCTTTCAGTTCAAGTCTCTTACCATCATGAAGTTCGAATGCCAACTTTATTACTTTCTGCGTGATCACCATCAACGGCCTACAAACAAAGGGAAGACACTTTAGTAGGTATCACACGACAAGCAATGAGGGATTTAACTCAAACTCCCTCTGGCAGTCGACATTTTTTCTTTCAGCAGGAAGTACGGATGAAATCACAGACAGTATTTGATAAAAATCTTTGGGCCTGGCCCTGGGAGAAACACATGCGAATGAATTTGACGCACCCTTCAGGTTTTACTGTCAGTAACTTGTTGAACCTCATACCTAAGTGATATCACCAGCAGTCATGAGTTAAACAACATCTAAAGGTCAAACAGAAAATAAATTGAATGAAAAGGGCACTAATTTGAAATCAAAATTCTTTAGAACCATTTGATGTGACTGCCTTTAATATACTTGTAACACTCAAAGTTAATGACGGTGGTTGTCCTTTACATTAGAACAGAGAAAGTTAAGAGAGTGGACAGAGGCATCCAAGTTGATGAGGAGCTTTGATCAGGTAACTATTTCTATATTTTGGCATCGAAATTTGGGTGGTTTGCGCCACCCGTTAGCGCCATGGAATGGCGAGAAAACGGCAGCCGGTGCTCTTCCACCAGCTGGTGGCGGGTACCGCGGTGGCCGCCATTTTCCGCAGGTCGTCAGCGCTGCCGTTACCTGCTATCGGCGAGAGTATTTTAATGAGGTGCAGCGTGACGTCAATCGGCGTGCAATGTTGTGTTGACGCCAGCTCGTCCATTTTGGAGCTCTCCGCTCGCACTGCCGCCCGCGCCAATTCACGCCAGTGAGTGCTGCCGCTAAAAGGTCTCTCAACAGCGTTAGCGGCCACGAGGAGTCCGGCAGGACGTATGAGGATGGACGCCGGAACTCAAACGCCTCCTTTGCCAAGGTTCTTCTTTTAAACTTCAATTTTTGCCCATCAGTGGCGGGGGGAGGGGGGGGGGGGGGTTGCATTTTCTGGCAGCTTTCCGGGAGGCCTACAGTGTTTGTGGGTCAGTAAATCAATGGGTGAATTCCATTGCAATGATTGAAGATGATCTGTGATAATTCTCTTTTATTTGCATTCGTGTCATAAACAAACAAAAAGTCGACCAACATCGGGCGGCAGCTAATATTTTTGGAGCACGTACGGCACTCCTTTCTTCCCCGCTCCCCTACACTGCGAGCGGGAGGCCGAAGAGACCTTTGGCTTCCTTCTGAGATTAGCGCTGCAAAGAGCGCGTTGCACTAGACAATCACCGCCACGCTGATGATAATGAGCGGGCAGCACCAAAATGCCGGTACTGCCTGTGCTCTCTCGGCTGGCGGCCGTTATCCTTGGCCGCAAGTGTTACTGGCTGGCTTCCAGCATTCCCCAATTTCTAGGCCTTTGTTTTTTTGCACACACAAGGTTGTTGGGATATAGAATTCGGCCAGAAACAGTGCTGGGAGCAGAATCCAGAATAGCTTGTAAAAGGGAACTGGATAAGTATTCGAAAAAGAAAAAAAAATTAACAGGGTGTGGGAAAAGGGCTGGGAAATTGGGAGTAATTGGATAGCTCTTTCTCAGAGAGCTTGCACAGACGCAATGGGCCGAATGGCCTCCTTCTGTTCAGTACGATTGTATGGATCTCTGCCGACCTGAATCTGATGAATCATTTGTCTTTTGTCCGGTTTGTACCTTTCCCCCCCACCCCACACACAAGATAATGCACTTCATTCCATGGACCATTTACACAGAGATCATCTATATCTCCTCAGCCAGTCTTGGTTTAGTGGTTATTTTACTGAACATCACGATACAGTGGCAGAGGATGATTTACTGAGAAGTGGTGGGTTTTTTTATTTTTAATTTATTCATTCATGGGATGTGGGCACAGTGGCAAGGCCTGCATTTATTGCCCATCCTTTGAGAAGGTGGTGGTGAGCCGCCTTCTTGAACCGCTGCAGTCCGTGTGGTGAAGGTACTCTCCCAGTGCTGTTAGGGAGGGAGTTCCAGGATTTTGACTCAGCGACGATGAAGGAACGGCGATATACTTCTGAGTCAGGATGGTGTGAGACTTGGAGGGGAACTTGGAGGTGATGGTGTTCCCAGTGCACCTGTTGCCCTTGTCCTTCTAGGTGGAAGAGGTCGCGGGTTGGGGAGGTGCGTCGAAGAAGCCTTGGCGAGTTGCTGCAGTGCATCTTTTAGATGGTACACACTGCAGTCACATTGCGCCAGTAGTGGAGGGAGTGAATGTTTAAGGTGGTGGGGTGCCGATCAAGTGGACTGCTTTGTCCTTCATGGTGCTGAGCTTCTTGAGTGTTGGTGGAACTGTAATCATCCAGGCAAGTGGAGCGTATTCCATCACACTCCTGACTTGTGCCCTGCAGGTGGTGGAAAGTCTTTGGGGATTCAGGAGGTGAGACACTTGCCACAGAATACCCAGCCTCTGACCTGCTCTTGTTGCCACAGTATTTATGTGGCTGGTCCAGTTAATTTTCTGGTCAACGGTAACCCCCAGGATGTTGATGGTGGGGGACTTGGTGATGGTAATGCTGTTGAATGTCAAGGGGAGGTGGTTGGACTCTCATGTTGAAATGATCATTGCTTGGCACTTGTATGGCACGAATGTTACTTGCTACTTATCAGGCCAAGCTTGGATGTTGTCCAGGTCTTGCTGCATGCGGGCACGGACTGCTTCATTATCTGAGGAGTTGCGAATGGAACTGAACACTGTGCAATCATCAGCGAACATCCCCACTTCTGACCTTATAATGAAGGGAAGGTCATTGATGAAGCAGCTGAAGATGTTTGGGCCTAGGACACTGCCCTGAGGAACTCCTGCAGCGATATGTAGTTACCAATTCACAAATAAACTTGCCGATCAGATTGACAGAAAACAGTTGCTGGTATTCACACGGTGATGACAGATTCTGGAAACTAGTTGCTAAACTAAATGAGGAGATTTTATTTGAGGACAGCTCCAGTGCCTGGAGTTTCTCCAGCTTAACGTGCACACCAGATGTTTGGAACTAGCCATTATTCCACAATTTGTCGACTAGTTGCCTAATCGTCAACTCCATGTAAAGGGGTTGGAAAAACCATTCACCCTAATTGTCAACTCAGCTGAAAATGTTCGGGACACAGCAACACACACCAGTGAATTAACCTCGCTAGACATACGCAGGGATTCACAAGAGGCCAAGATTGGAGGAGTGTAGTGATCTCGGAGGGTTGTAGGGCTGGAGGAGGTTACAGAGGTAGGGAGGGGTGAGTTCCACATGACAGCTAATTGTTTCTTAAATCATTCTTAAATAATTCCAGGGCTAGCGAGCTCCCTCTGCTCTACCAGGAAGTCCATTCAACATGTTGATAACTCTTTGTTTGAAGAGCTTGCTGGCACCAGCCAGTACTAGTTTGAGCCCGTGTCACCTTGCCTTACTCTCACTGTGAAGTAATTCTCTGAATCTTGATCTTCCATATCATTTACTAGCTTATATACCTCAACAAGGTCATCTTTCAGTCATTACTTTCTCTAGGAGAACATGATCTGTTCAAGCATTCCAATTTCCCACAGCGCACTAGCGGTGGGGGTGGGGGTGTGTGGAGGGGGGAGAGGGTAGAAAGAAGAGAAGGAATTGTCTGTCACCAAAATGAATGAGATCACAGCTGAACTTTAAGGAGGGAATCCAACGAGTTAATTTGAACTTAACTCGTCCGTCGGGAAACTGATGGGATCGGGTGGAACGCCGGTTTTACACCCCGCCGATTTTACACCCCGCCGATTTTACACCCCGCCGATTTTACACCCCACCGATTTTACACCCTGTTGACTCCAATGGTTAAAATTACCCACTTTGGAGTCTGCTCATATCATGGTCATCCAACTCTTCAAAGATACTTGGTCACCAACACAGCTTTAGCTGGTGGACAAAGCAGTCCGCTTGATCGGCACCCCAACCACATCTACAGGATGCACTGCAGCAACTTGCCAAGGCTTCTTCGGCAGCACCTCCCAAACCCACCTCGAAGGATAAGGGCAGCAGGTGCATGGGAACACCACCAAGTCACACACCAACCTGACTTGGACATATATCGGTCGTTTCTTCATCGTCGCTGGGTCAAAATCCTGGAACTCCCTACCTAACAGCACTGTGACAGTATCTTCACCACACGGACTGCAGTGGTTCAAGAAGGCGGCCCACCACCATCTTCTTAAGTGGCAACTAGGGATTGCCAATAAATGCCGGCCTTGCCAGCGACACCATCATCCCCAGAACATATTTGATGGGGAGAAGCTCCAATGCCAAGTTTTCCTTGAGCCTTATTAACTTTCTCATGACATTGGTTAGAACATGGCTGTTTCCTACCCGCCCGCACCTCCCTCCCCTGCCCGTCTATCCCACAGGCTATTAGAGTGCTACACTGTGACCCACAATTTGTATTCCCTTTTCTAACAGTCAGGTGCCAAGACTGTGGCTATAAACTGGAATCTTGTGAGTTTGTACAAGTGCTGATCCAGCCCATGGCCCAAAGTGTGCGTCTCACATCCAGTGCCTCCACTTCAGGAGAGAGTGCTCTATAATATAAACAATGTATAATTGACCACAAATGGCTCTGTTATAAACAAACAGACACTATTAACACCACAGGCACACAGATACACATATCCGATGAAGAGAGCAGTATTATTCCCCTTCTCTCCTGAAAGGCACCAACTCTTACTGTGGTATAGTGTCAGAGGCACCAGAAGGCCATTAACACCTTAGTCAAGTGGCCGTTCTTTATGGTGAGGCTTCTGAGCACAGCTGCTTTTATAAAGGCCACAAGTCAAATTGGCTGCACATATTATGGCACAAACATCACACGGTACCAACCTGCGATCAATAACCATTTCAAATCATTAGCATGAAGGTGTCCTTCTCCTCTACTTACCCTGAGAAGTCAGCAGACCGCTCTTTGCCATCAAAGACATAGACTCGGATGATCTGACAGATGGTTAGGTAGGCCATTGCTACCAGGAAACTGTACCTGAAACAACACATTAAATAGTGGGTCAGATGAGAACAAAGTGCATACACCCCGCAGGTGGAGGCCATGTCCTGCTATGAATAGAGTTGTGCTGTTCTAGTGCATCACCCAGTCCCCCATGTTCTCCTCTCCTGAAGGAACAACTCTTATTGGGGTATGGTACCACAGGTGCCAACTGCCCTCCATTACCTTTCCCCAAGTGGCCATTCTTCATGGGTGAGACTAGGTTAAGCTACTTGACCTTGGAGAGCATTGCAATCCTATCCTTCCCCCTTCCAGCAGCTGAGCCACTGGATAGTGAGCAGGAGAAGGAAGCGGGTCTGATTTCTTCCTCCCACCCCCTTGTCTAGGCATTGTGATTGGAACACGAGCCTGGAGACCTCGCTCCGAGACTCACTGGATATTGGACCTCGGTCCTCATCCACATTGAAACAGCGAGCTGCGGACACCAATCAGCCGCCTCAACACAACTCGCCAGTAGGGCAGCTTAGGAAATTTGGACCACTCCGATTTCGAGCCAGGCAGATAGGTACAGGGGAGAGGGGGATGGGGAAGGGAGAAGAGAACAGTGGGAGGAGAGGGAGGGGAGGAGAGAGAGAGGAGGTGGGCGGGGGGAGAGGACAGAGGGAGGCGGGGAGAGGAAGGCGGTGGAGAGGGGAGGAGAGAGGGGGCAAGGGAGGGGGAAGGGGATGGGAGGGGAGTGGGGGAGGGGCAGGGGGCAGGGAGGAGCAAGGGGAAGGGAGAGGCATGGGGCAGGGAGGAGAGGGGGAGGGGGAGGGGCAGGGAGGAGAGGAGGGGGGAAGGGGATGGGAGGAGAGTGGGGGAGGGGCGGGGCAGGGAGGAGCAAGGGGAAGGGGGCGGCATGGGGCAGGGAGGAGAGGGGGAGGGGCAGGGGCGGGGGCAGGGAGGAGAGGGGGGAGGGGGAGGGGAGGGGGAGTGGTAGGTAAACAGGTGAGGGTCAGGCCCAGACCGACAGCGGCCCACAGTATTTTTGTAGAATCTTTTGAAACACATAAAAGCTAAAATAAAAAGAGGAAATGACCTGGAAATACTCAGCAGGTCAGGCAGCATCTGTGGAGAGAGAAACAGAGTTCAGGTCAATGACCTTTCATCAGAACTGGAAAAGATTAGAGATTTAACAGTTTTTATGTAAATACAGAGCCAGGGAAAAGGGGGGTGGGTGGAAAGAACAAAAGGGAAGGTCTGTGATAGGGTGGAAGGCAGGAGAGATTAAAAGACAAAATGGATGATGGTGCAAGGCAAAAAGGGGGTGGTAATGGGACAAGTAAAGAAACAAAAGATGAGTCTGTTGGAGGTGTAAATGGCAATAGCAGAATCATTACCAACACCTGCTGTCCGAAAAAATGGGATCAGTGGTTATGATCTGAAGTTGTTGAACTCAATATTGAGGCTGGAAGGTTGCAAAGTGCATACTTACCTTTCTGTGGGCGGCCAGTGGTCCCTTTAAGGACCGCTGGTTAAGCCACCGTCGACCCTGGAAAGTGGAGCAGATCGCGCACGGCCCACGCTCAACCCAGCTGATGACGAATTGCGAGCGGGGTCCTAACACAGGCTTTAGGACCGTCATTTACATATCCAAGCCGCCTAACACCTGTTTCAGGCAGGATGTTGCCGGGTTTCCAATTTGGTAGCCGGCGCAATTCCTGGGGCGATCGGCGCGAGAGATCGCGACCCTGAATTCATCCCCAGGCGAGACCAGGTCCAATTTCTCCCCTGTGCTGTGCCCTAGGACGTTTATACAAACCAGGAGCTCACAGACACCATCCTCCCAGAATCCACATTAACACAGTTGTACTAAAACTCCGGACAATGCACTAGGGTGTTGACTATGTACCTCTGGGGCCTTGGTTCGAATCCAGCCCAGACTGACAGGGTGAAAGGTTCATTTTCATTCACTCTTGGGATGTGGGCGTCGCTGGCAAGGCATTTATTGCCCATCCCTATTTGGCCTTCAGCAGTTTGATGCAACTAAGTGGTTTCCTAGACTACTTAAGAGGACAGTTAAGAGTCAACCACTTTGATGGGGGACTCACTGATAGCCCAGACCGGCTTCCTTCCCTAAAAGCTTTTTTTTTCCCACTTACAGTTTTTTTAAGGTGAATTCAAATTCTCAAACTAGTAGGATATGAACTCACATTCTCTGGATTATTAGTCCAGGCCCCTGGGTTACTAGCCCAATAACATGACCACTGCACCCCACACATCTCTCTCTGCTGTTGGTTGTAAGGCTCCAGTGAGGAATGGGTACGAACAGCCCCAACACAGTTTTTAAGTGCCCGTGCTACAAAAGTGCTCACGAGTCTGCACCAATGGACATTAAAATACCAATCTCACTCAGGAAAACAAGTCTGATAACCAAGATAAAAGGAAAATATGAAATAAAACCAGAAAATGTAGGTTGATCGGTATGGCAAAGGGAGCATTTCGTGTGACATTGGCCCGTAATTTGCGGCCCCTATGGGTGCGTACGTGGTGTGTACGCGCCCGTATGGTCCGCGCAAGTTCCAGGTTTTTGCGCGCGCATCCCTGGGAAAAGGGCATCCGCGGGAGGAGAGTTTTCTACCCAGCGAATGCCCATGAAATTCTTACGCCTGGTAAGGCCTGCTTTTAGCAGCATAAGAGTTTAAATGAATATAAAAATATATTTTTTTCAATCATTTAAATATTTAAAAACCCGTACAATAAGGGAAAGTTATTTTTAGCCCCTTTAAAACATTTACATTTATTTTTCAAAAAATTAAATTTCTCTTTTAAATATTTAATTAAATGGCATTTTAATTAATTTTAAATAGGTAATTTTTTAAAATTTATTTGATGTGTAGATGTATTTTTTGGGGTATTCCCATTCATGGGGATTCCATACATACAAAATTCCCATAAGTATGAATGGGGATTCCCTTCTTTCATTCGTTAGGCCGGCCCATGTGATCCCAGGGGCGCTTGGTACCTGGAGAGGCCCAGGAGCGCGAGTCTCCGTACCTCCCAGACCACCAGGTACCCGGGCATTTTATTTACGGATCGGAGGCATTTCCCCGCAGGAAGCCTCCGGCTGAAAATTCAAGGCCAAAGAGTCCCACCCAGATCCTGATCGACCTGCTGGGCAGTTCTGTAATTTTCGATTTACAATTCACGAGCAGAACTGGTATGCAAAATAGAAATGTTACACTGGCGTCATCATTTGGGAGTGAGCAGGTGAAGTGTGATCACCCAAAATATAAACAGAAAATGCTGGAAACACTCAGCAGGTCAGGCAGCATCTGTGGAGAGAGAAACCGAATTCATGTTTCAGCTCGATGACCTTTCATCAGAACTGGAAAAAGTTGGAGACGTAACAGGTTTTAAGCAAGAACAGAGGCAGAGAAAGGTGGGAGGGGAGGAAGGAACAAAAGGGAAGGTGTGAGAGAGGGTGGAAGGCAGGAGAGATTAAATGACAAAAGGGATGATGGTGCAAGGCGAAAGGAGATGGTAATCACCCAAAGGTGGGGTTAAATCACGCTGCAGAGCCAAGCCACATCTCTGCTGTTACCTCAGTGACACAAAAACTTTGGATTAATTTGTGGAGAGAGAGAAGTTAAGCGGTGAAGGAATTCTCTAGACAGCCCATTAGATTAGCAACGCTGCAGACTACTACCACTTAGACACTCCGAGGCTACAGGTGTCAGCTGTGGCTCAGTGGGTTGCACGCTCACCTCCAAGTCTAAAAGGTCGTGGGTTTGAGCCCCACTCCAGAGACAAGAGTGCATAAACCTGGGTCAACCGGAGGAGCCGTCTTTCAGATGAGACGTTAAACCGAGGCCCCGTCTGCCCTCTCACGTAAAATATCCCATGGCACTATTTCGAGGAAGAGCAGAGGAGTTCTCCCCAGTGTTCTGGCCAATATTTATCCCTCAACCAACATCACTAAAACAGATTATCTGGTCATTGTCGTTTGTGCCGCAAATTGGCTGCCGCGTTTCCTACATTACAACAGTGACTACACTTCATTGGCTGTAAAGTGCTTTGGTACGTCCTGAGGTCGTGAAAGGCGCAATAGAAATGCAAGTCTTTCTTTTACACACTGTCCAAACCGCACTCATGCCCACTGCCTAGTGAGTTGCTCTTTGCTCCACACCGGGCACGTTTGACTCCAGTCACGCGCGACAGCGGGCGAGATCGACACCGGGCGAGATCGACACCGGGTGAGATCGACACCGGGCGAGATCGGCGATCGACACCGGGCGAGATCGACACCGGGCGAGATCGACACCGGGCGAGATCGACACCGGGCGAGATCGACACCGGGCGAGATCGACACCGGGCGAGATCGACACCGGGTGAGATCGACACCGGGCGAGATCAACACTGATAGTTGTCCCTTCTTAGTTCGGGTATCATCCTGCTAAATTTGTTTTGCACCTTCTCTGGTGCCTCCAAATGCTTTTTATAATATGGAGACCAGAACTGTTCACGTTACTCCAAGTGTGGTCTAACCAAGGGTCTATACAAGTTTAACATAACTTCTCTGCTTTTCAATTCCAACTCTCTAGAAATGAACCTTTTTCTGGAGGTGTACAGTCATGATATCACCAAAGGACTTACAGTAGGTAAATATTTAATATTAGTTGCTGTAGCAGCATTGTAGTTAATGTAAATCTACAGTCATATTTGCTAAACATAAGCTGCACTGTCCTAGGAAACAGAGTGTTACAACTTGGGCTTTTATCCAACATTCCTTTCAACCAAAACCAATATTGTTCATCCCTGGAGTGGGTAGGTAGTGCATGCTCCAGAATTGACAATGACTCTTTTACTTATTTTATGCTGGAAGACATACAGAATGCCTACAGTGCATTAAAAACAAATTGTGTGTGTTTTCTTTTCATTTTCTTTGAACACTTTTGTTGTAAAAAATGTTGGAGATGGGACGGGTAAAAAAGGCTGTTTGGGGAGATGGGCGGGGAGGGAGGTCATGTAATGAAACCTCCAGGAATATGTCCAACCAGAGTTGGAAGCCGTAAGCCACCAAGCAGATACAAGAGTCGACAAGATTAACTGAGGCCACAGATGTAGTGACTAGGGCGGCGTCTGAACAGCAAGCCTGGGAGAGGTAGGGGCGTGGTTTGGATCCAACTCCACAGTCTGTACAGGCAAAGGCTTCGAAAACAAGGCAGGGCTAGCAATCCATTGAGGATTACAGCTGTCAATCACCACTTGAACCCAGGGCAGGTTATAAAGGAACAGTGCCCATTTACACAAAGAGTCATTGAAACTTACAGCACAGAAGGAGGCCATTCGAACCGTTGTGCCTGTGTTGGCTCTTTGAAAGAGCTGTCGCGCTTAGTCCCACCACCCCCCCCCGCTTTTTGTCCCTAACCCTGTAAGTTTCTCATCCTCCAGTACCCGCCCAACTCCATTTTAAAATTATTTATGGAATCAGCTTCCACCATCTTTTCAGGTAGAACGTTCCAGATCCCAACAACTCTCTGAGTAAAACATTTCTCCTCACCTCCCCTCTAGATCTTTTGCCAATGATTTTAAATCTCTGACCTCTGTTTATTGACCCACTCGCCAGAGAGAATAGTTTTTCTCTAACTACTCATTGATTCACTCCAGTCAAACACCCACCTCAACCCGAGAACAGTTGGAATAAAGGCCGTTAAGGTCGCAGTGCCTGTTAGATTTAGATGCCCGACATTTGTCAACCTACATGAATTTTCTAGGAATGCAATTTTATAAAAAAATGTCAAATTCCTCCCTCCTAAATTCAAACACTTCCAGTGATGTTAGCTAGGGCGAGAGACCTGTCATCACTTGGAACTGCTGAGAAACTAACATTTTTGCTGCTTCAAGCATCTAAGTGATACACTTGAGCCGCTATTCGTGCCGCACATGGTAAGTGTAGAAATTCACAGCAGGCCTTGGAGAGGGGGCAGAGGAGATTTACTGGAATGGTACCAGGGATGAGGAACTTCAGTTACGTGGAGAGACTGGAGAAGCTGGGACTGTTCTCCTTAGAGCAGAGAAGGTTACGGGGATTTTTAGTAGACATGTTCAAAAGGGTTTTCATCGCGTAAATAAGAAGAAACTGTTGCCACTGGCAGGAGGGTTGGTAACCAGAGGACACAGAATTAAGGTAATTGGCAAAAGAACCAGAGGGGAGATGAGGAGAAATCTTTTTATGCAGTGAGTAGTTATGATCTGGAATGCACTGCCTGAAAGGGCGGTGGAAGCAGATTCAATAGTAACTTTCAAAAGGGAATTGGAGAAATACTTAAAAAGGAAAAAAAAGTTTCAGGGCTATGGGGAAAGAGCAGGGGAATGAGACCAATTGGATAGTTCTTTCAAAGAGCCGGCACAGGCACGATGGGACGAATGTCCTCCTGTGCTGTAAGAATGGGCGTGTAAATGGCAAATGAATTTCAATATAGATAAGTGTAAGATGGGGCATTTTGGTAGGAGGAATAAGGAGGCCACATGCGCCTTGGAAAATAAGAGTCTACATGGGGTGGAGGAGCAAAGGGATTGAGGGGTACAGATACACAAATCACTAAAAGTAGCAACGCAGGTTAACAAGGTCATAAAGAATGCAAACAAAGCATGGGGTCATTTCTAGAGGAATAGAATTCAAAAGCAGAGAAGTTATGTGAAACTTATAGAGAACCTTGGTTAGACAACACTTGAGTACTGTGCTCAGTTCTGATCTCCGAGTTACAAAGAGGATATAGAGGCACTGGAGAAGATGCAAAAAAGATTTACAAGGAGTATATATCAGAACTGAGAGGTTATAACCATCAGGAAAGACTGAACAAGCTGGGGCTCTTTTCTCTAGAAAAGAGAAGGCTGAAAGGTCTTTATAATTATTAAGGGGTTCAATAGGGTACTTGTAGAGAAGATGTTTCCACTTGTGGGGGAGACCAAAACTAGGGGTCATAAATATAAGACAGTCATTAATAAATCCAATAGGGAATTCAGGAGAAACTTCTTTACCCAGAGAGTGGTTAGAATGTGGAACTCACTACTACAAGGAGTAGTTGAGACAAGTAGCATAGACGCCTTTAAGGGGAAGCTAGATAAGTACACGAGGGAGAAAGGAATAGAAGGATATGCTGATAGGGTGCAATGAAGAGGGGTGGGAGGAGGCTCGTGTGAACCAGAAAAACAGGCCTGTTGGGCCGAATGGCCTGTTTCTGTGCTGTAAATTCTATGTAATTCTATGTATTTAAGAATCTTCTCCTATGAGTCATGATTTCATTTTTCTCATATGAAGAGGTACTAGAGGGTTGCCAGTGTCTGTGGACCTGTATCCTGGAAAGAAATGGCATTGTGACTCAGAGGAGAAGATTCTGTGCAAAAAGGAAAGGTATAACTAAATAAACCCATCAATCAAGGTTCTACTCTGGATCGCTGGTTGGGAACAGCATCCAGTGTGTAACACTGTAAGAACGGCCACTTGGGGGTACAGGGCACAATTTTGAAATTTGCAGATAAAGCGAAACTTGGAAGTGCAGTAAACAGTGTGGAAGATAGTGATAGACTTCAAGAGGACATACACAGGCTGGTGGAATGGGCGGACACATGGCAGATGAAATCCAATACAGAAAAGTGTGAGGTGACACATTTTGGTAGGAAGAATGAGGAGAGACAATACAAGTTAAATGGTACAATTTTAAAGGGGGTACAAGAACAGAGAGCTGGGGGTGCTTGTGCACAAATCTTTGAAGGTGGCAGGACAGATTAACAAAGCAGTTAATAAAGCAAATAGGATCCTGGACTTTATAAATAGAGGCACAGAGTACAAAAGCCAGGAAGTTATACTAAACCTTTATAAACACTAGTTCGGCCCCAGCTGGAGTATTGTGTCCAATTCTGGGCACCACACTTTAGGAAGGACGTGAAGTCTTTGGAGAGGGTACAGAAGAGATTTACTAGAATGGTTTCAGGGTTGAGGGATTACAGTTATGTGGATAGACTAGAGAAGCTGGGGTTCTCCTTGGAGCAGAGAAGGCTAAGAGGAGATTTGATAGAGGTGTTTAAAGTTGTGAATAGTTTAGATAGAGTAAATAAAGAGAAACCGTCGCCAATGGCTGAAGGGTCGATAACAAGAGGACACAGATTTAAGGTGATTGGCAGAAGAACCAGAGGTGACATGAGGAAACATTGTTTTACACAATGAGTGGCTAGGATGTGGAATGCACTGCCTGACAGGGTGGTGGAGGCAGATTCAATAGTAGCCTTCAGAATTGGGTAAATAGTTGAAGGAGAAAAAATTGCAGGGAGTGGGACTAACTGGATTGCTCTTCCAAAGCGCACAGACTTGATGGACCGAATGGCCTCATTCTGTGCTGTACTATTCTATGATTCTATGATTAAGGATCCAGACACGTAGCAGCACCCAAGGACCTGTACCCCAGTAAGAGTTAACGGGGGAAAAATTCAGTATCGCCCCATTTGGGGCGCAATTATCGGCCGGGCGCAAAGATTAGCGCCTGGCGCTAATTATCGCCACCGACTGCAAACTTGACTTTTATCGCCCCTGGAGGTCATTGGAGCGCTAAATTAGGCGCTTCACACCTGTCTTAAGACGCAAAGGCCGAGGAGCGAGGCGCTCCCTCAGAGCGCTGGCGAAGCTCATGTGATGTCAGTCAGCAATGGAACACACATACAATGGCACGGGCCTGTTCTTAAAGGGGATGGTTGATCTTGCTTTCCATCCACATCCTGCTCATTGCAGCCTTGAATCTCGGCCTGGAGAGACCTGCACATCAAATCTGCTGGAAAGAACAATGGAGAGTACCAGGGAAAGAGCTCAGAGTGCAGCCCCCACAGTCTCTTCTAAATCGATACAAGGAATGGCAAATCAAAATGAACCTGCAAAGTGCTGCTCAGTACCCAAAACTCCTTCACACAGCGTTGAATCTCTCCAGAAGTCTCTCTCCTCTCTCTCAGAATGCGTGGTTCAAAAATGGCACCAACAATAAAAGGCAGGAAGCGGTCGCCTTTAAATAGCACTCCCCCAGTCCCTTCATGACTGCAAAACGCTCCCCTCAACCTGTCGTTGCTAGCGTCAGGCGGTAAGGCAGGGGGCGCCACTCAATATCCGCTCCGGGGCGATACCGGGGCGTTGCGCACTCGACTGACGTCACGATCTGCCAGCGCACGAGATCGTGGCGGTAGTGTTTAGCGCCGCCGCAAAATGTCTAGTTAATTTCGCGAGCGGCGCAAACATCGCCGCGCCTGGGTGCGAGATGATTTGCGCCCCATTAGCGCCCTCTTAAGGCGCTAATGGGAGGCGCAACCAACTGAATTTTTCCCCCAACGTTTCCAACCTTCCAGGATTGCTCTGGAGTCTCCAGATATTAAAGATTAATCTTTTGCAAGCAGCCCAGGAGAAATATCATAGGGTTATTAAAAAATTGTGTTTTTTTTTTAAATGCCTTTGAACACTTTGTTTATTAGTTCTAAAAATATTGGACATGAGGAAAAAAGGCTGTTTGACTGACAGCCAAGAATCATCCAATCGGGGAACAAAGAGTCTGTTTGCTTTCCAATTGTGTTGGGAAGGCGGGGCACCGCAAAGACGGACATGTAGGGCGACCAATGGCAGGAGCGTGTGGGAATGCACAGTTGGGAAGTCATGTGATGACACCTCCAGGATGTGCCAACCAAAGTTGATAACCCTAGTCAGCACCTTCAGGAGAGGAGGCAGAGAAAGACTAAAGAAACAAGCAGAAAAACCTGAAGGAAAGGTATGCTCATTGATAGTGTATAACCTTTGCAGGGACCAAACGGCAGCAGCCTTGTAATGTTAACACTGGCTATCCCCAAGTAAATAACTGAACAGTTAGCAGATTAGTCTATTTTTACATAAACACCTTTGTTTTCTTAGTAGTTAAGTGCCCTTCACCACTAGTTTACTGTTTCCAAGTGCCTTTCTGTACAAGGCATGGTACATTTGGACCTTATGCAAATAGCTTTGGTTGCTTATGAATGGTATGATTGCAAACATGCATTGCATCAAAGCCGTTGTATTACGATAGTAAAGAATAATAGAGGTGAGAGTTTCAGATCACATCCTGTGTAGAGATGGTCTGTAAACTTGAGCTCGTCCAAAAACTCTGCTGCTCATGTCCTAACTTGCACCAAGTCCCGTTCACTCATCACCCCTGCGCTCGCTGACCTACATTGGCTCCCGGTCAAGCAACGCCTTGATTTTAAAATTCTCATCCTGGTTTTCAAATCCCTCCATGGCCTCACCCCTCCCTATCTCTGTAACCCCCTCCTGCCCTACAACCCTCCGCGATCACTGCGCTCCTCCAACTCTGGCCTGCTGCGTATTCCTGATTTTCATCGCTCCACCATTGACAGCCGTGCCTTCAGCTGCCTGGGACCTAAGCTCTGGAATTACCTCCCTAAATCTCGCCGCCTCTCCACTTCTCTCTCCTTCCTTAAGACACACAATAAAACCTAGCTCTTTGACCAAACTTTTGGTCACCTATTCTAATAGCTCCTTATGTGGCTCGGTGTCAAATTTTGTTTGATTGCGTTCCTGTGAAGCGCCTTGAGACATTTTACAACATTAAAGGCGCTGTATAAATGCAAGTTATTGTTATTGTCTCACTAACCTCTGGCCAAATCTAGGGCAAATCCAACCCCAATTCATGAGTCAAATCCAAAGTCATTGAAAATCACCACTACATCCTACTCAAGAGAACATTGTGTTAACTTCCAACGTCCATGCCTGAAAGTAGTTCTCTAGGGCAGTACCATCACTGACCTCTAAAATTCCTTCATTGCCTGGATGTACCGCTATGGAATCATGTAAGAGTCTATTTTGGGGCATCTCCACATGCGAAACACAGTACTACTACCTTCGTATGACGGGAAAAGCTTATAACGGGATGTCTAGTTTGGCTCTCCATTCGATGGCCTCCTGAGATGCCAAGTGGAGAAATGAGGTGCCTCCCGCAACAGATCCTAGTGGGCAGGTTGATGTGATGTGTTCCATGGTCTGGGACTCACGGCCACAGTCGCACTTCGGGTCTTCCCTCATCTTCCACTTGTGGAGCAGGTGGCCGCATCATCCATGCCCTGTGTGGATTGGGTTGAGCGCTGTCCACTCTCTTCGAGGGAGGTCGAAGCCGGGGACCTCTGCTGTTGCATCAGTGATGAGGTGTTGGTTCTTTATGTTGCATGCGTCCCACGATTCCGTCCATCTGGATAGTGGGTCAATACCAGCTGCATGAATATTGGCTGCTGTTTCCCAGAATGGCCGGCGCGATTTTAAGCGCTTTCATGTTGGGTTTTTCATGTCTTCGTGAATGGGGAGGTCGATGTTGCTCATGATTTTTTCCATCTCACAGAGCACGGTGGTGTCACGGCGAATGGCAGGCAGGGCGATGTGGGACAGCACCGGGAGCCACTCAGTTGGAGTGGACTTGAGCGTCCCTGACACCATCCTCATGGCGGTGTTTAGCTGCACGTCCACCATCTTTGTCTGGCAGCTGCAGGACCATGAGGCAGAGCAGTATTCTGCAGCAGAGTAGACTAGGGCCACTGTTACGATGCAAAGTGTTCTGGCTGTGCTCCCCCATGACGTTACAGCTCTCTCTGCAAAAAGTCGCTCCGCACACCACCTTTTCGGTGTCCTTCACCACCAAAGAGGTGGACACAGCGCTGCCAGCCACCAAGTCAGGGAGGGCCGCCGGGATCGATGGCATCTACCCAGAATTCCGCAAGAACCAGGGCCCAAATGGATGGATGTGGCTTGCCAAACTCGCCTCCAACATCCTTGACACTGGGATAATCCCAGATGTCTGGCGCCATTCCAAATTCGTTACCATCCTAAAGCCAGGAAAACCAGCCAACGATCCCAAAAGCTACCGCCCCATCGCCCTTATGTCTACGGTCTACAAGGTGGTCGAATGGCTCGTCCTTAACTGAATAAAACCAGCTTTAGAAGCCGCCCTCCCAAACGAGCAGGTGGGCTTCAGAAAGGGAAGAAGCTGCTCTGACCAGGTCCTTGCACTCACTACCAACATTGAGGCAGGGTTCTAGAAGCAGCTGAAGACTGGAGCTGCCTTCACAGACTTGTCATTGGCATACGACACTGCCTGGCGCGAAGGCCTGCTACTGAAGCTTTCAATAATCATCCAATGCCGCGAGACTCTCAGGCTTATCAACACCCTAACGAGCAACCGTAAGTTCCGTGTCTATCTTGGTGATAAGACCAGCCGAGCACGCACGCTCACCAACGGCCCGCTACAGGGGTTGATGCTCGCACCGGCCTGTTTCAACATCTGTACGGCAGACAGGTCCTGCACCAAATCCTGGAAGTTCGCCTATGCCGATGGCATAGCACTGCTGACGCAGGCATCAACGCTAGAGGAAGCAAGTAGGATGCTCACAAGCGTTCTGGACCTACTGGAATGCTGAATATTTCTCCTATGCTAATGAGCATGGGCTAAAAGAATAGAACTTTTTCCATGTTGGATTCCCGTTATAACACTGGGTGGGCGAACCACTACCATCACAACAACCATCCAACACAACCACAAGTCCACACCATTTATCAACACATCAACCCACCATCGCAACCCCAACCATCACCATCATCGCCAACCACAACAACCAACATCACCATCACAACCATCACCATCACCATCATCGCCAACCACAACAACCATCATCAACATCACAACCATCACCATCATCGCCAAACACAACAACCAACATCACCATCACAACCATCACCATCATCGCCAACCCACAAACAACCTCAAACCAATCACAACCATCATCACCAGCCACAACAACCTGCATTTATATGGCACCTTTAATGTAGAAAATGGTGCTCCGGGGATAAGAAAATAGGCACCAAACAGTAGATTGAGAGTTCTGAGAGGTGATAGGTTTTAAGGCAGGTTTTGAAGGTGGGGAAAGATAATGAGGCGGAGGAATTTAGGGAGGGAGTTCCAGAGTAGGGACAAGATGGCTGGAGGCCCTGCCACCAATGGTGGAAAGGAGGGAGGAGGGGAGGGCACAGGAGGCCCAGGGTTGCAGAACTAAACAGCATAGGATGGGACGCAATGCTGAGGTAGAGTGAGGCAAGGCCCCGGAGCGGTTTGTAGACGAGCAGAACGGCAAGGAAAGCATTGGAGAAAATTAACCTGGAGGTAAAAGTATGAATTCTGCTTCACAAGTAAAGAAGTTTTGGACATTCGCAAGGCAAATTTGAGGCTCCATTCAAATTTAATTCTCACCATTAGTATCTAGCCAGTGAAAATATGTCTGTGGTTTTCGAAGTATGTCTGCTGGCCTCATCGTTCACTGATATCACTTCCTAAATAAAGAAAGCGCTGCACATTCTCCAACAGTTTTCCATCTAGTATTATAGGACTCGCACTGACAACAGGCACCACCCTAGCTTGCTGCGTTCCCATAGAAAAGCTCGATGGGCCTCTCAAAACACTTGCTCCAACAGTTAACATTAGTCTCTCAAATTAAATCCATTCCGGGAAGACATCAGAGATGCATTATCTGTCAAGATTACAAGTTACACAATGGGCCCTCCCAATAGATAACTTGATAAAGACAATGTGAATAGGGCCACAAGGTTCGGGGTTTGATCCAAGGCCTGCGGGGAGTTAGTGTACCTCAGCTGCAGTGACGAAAAGAAAGATTTGCATTTATATTGCACTTTTCTATGACCTCAGGACGTCCCAAAGCACTTTACAGCCAATGAAGTACTTTTTGAAGTGTAGTCACTGTTGTAATATAGGGGAATGTGTCAGCCAATTTGCACACAGCAAAACAGTAATGAGATAAATGACCAGATCATCTGGTTTAGTAATGTTGGTTGAGGGATAAATATTAGCCAGGACACCAGGGAGAACTCCCCTACCCTTCTTTGAAATAGTGCCGTGGGAACTCTTACATTCACCTGAGAGGGAAGACTTAGGTTTAATGTCTTATCCGAAAGACGGCACCTCCGACAGTGCAGCACTCCCTCAGCACTGCACTGGAGTGTCAGTCCGGATTATGTGCTCAAGTCTCGGGAGTGGGACTTGAACCCACAACCTCCTGATTCAGAGGCGCAAGAGTGCTACTCACCGAGCCACAGTGGATAGGGGTGTTATTGGCCTCAGCGCCTTTGGTTAAGGAAGAGGGGTGGAGAGGGTGGATCATCGGGAATGATCCCCATTGCTGATCAGTCTGCAGTGACTCCTGGAAATGTTCGTGTGTGGACAGGAACGACCACCCCTACCCACCCACCCCTGTGCCGCCCCACCCCGGTTGAATGGCCTGCTGACACTCATGGTCAAGATTCGGACATGAGTACCGACCAATTAAGCAGGCGACTGGCACCAGTGGATCTAAACCCCAGTGAACGTCGAGGCCTACAGGAGACAAGCACATCAGCAACGGAAATAAAACCAAACCAAAATGGTTTAGTGGTTACGACCTTAACACCAATTTTAATTCAACACCAAAAAATGAAATTCAGTGGCCAATTCGCACCACGATACAATACTAGCACTTGCATTACCTTGGAGAGAATGAAATGCTTTACTCACTTGTGAATGCTCTTGACATGTACAGTCACCATAACACAATACAGTAGGATTACCTCTCCCAGAAAGTGAACAGCATATCTGAAATGGAAATATCACAATCAGTACAGGCTATTGCATCACACTGAGTAATGCAGTCAAACAAGGTGAATTACATAGAATGTACAGCACAGAAACAGGCCATTCGGCCCAACTGGTCTATCCCGGTGTTTATGCTCCACACGAGCCTCCTTCCACCCTACTTCATCTCACCCCATCAGTATACCCTTCCATTCCTTTCTCCCTCATGTATTTATCTAGCTTCCCCTTCAATGCATCCATGCTACTCGCCTCAACTACACCCTGTGATAGCGAGTTCCACATTCTCAGCACTCTCTGGGTAAAGAAGTTCTTCCTAAATTCCCTATTGGATTTATTGATGACTATCTTATATTTATGGCCCCTAGTTCTGGTCTCTCCCACAAGTGGAAACATCTTCTCTACGTCTACCCTATCGAACCCCATCATAATTTTAAAGACCTCCATCAGGTCACCCTTCACTTTCCTAGAGAAAAGAGCCCAGCCTGTTCAGTCTTTCCTGATAGTTATAACCTCTCAGTTCTGGTATCATCCTTGTAAATCTCTTTTTTGCACCGTTAGTGCTTCTATAACCCTTTTAATAATATGGAGACCAGAATGTCCAGGATTACTTCTGCTAGAGGTATACAAGAGGTATCATGGGTTAGGACATTTCTTAGATACTGAGGAGGTAGAAACTGGTCCTCATTGTGCCCGTTGAAAAACAGGGGCAAAAATAGGACCAATTTCGGTGGGCTTTAGGGATTCCACCATGTTGGTAAAGGTAGCTTTGCAGGCGTCCTGGGTGGCCACCTAAAACATGGCACTATTCAACGAAGAGCAGGGGAGTTCTCCCCGGTGTCTTGGCCGATATTTATCCCTTAACCAACATCACAAAAACAGATTATCTGGTCATTATCACATTGTCATCACAAGGTTTGTGGGACCTTGCTGTGTGCAAATTGGTGGCTGCGTTTCCCTACATTACAACAGTGACTACACTTCAAAAAGTACTTCATTGGCTGTAAAGCGCTTTGGGACGTCCTGAGATGGTGAAAGGCGCTATATAAATGCAAGTTCTTTTTCTTTCTTTTAGATCATCGCTATCTGTATCTTAACTGCATCTACCTGCCTTTGACCCATATCCCTTGATACCCTTAGCGAACAAAAATCTGTTGATCTCAGTCTTGAAAGCTTAAATTGAGGGTTGTCATATCCATAACTGGATAGAGGTGAGGACTGAGGGTGGGGCTAGGGGTGTGGCTTAGGAACCTTTCACATGTAATTGGTAGATAGAGTGTACCCTAATTTCAAAGCACACTCTTCCTCTCTCTCAGCTTTGTTGAGTTGCTGCAGATTTAGAAGCAGTATTCAGATTATATTGTGTTATTAAGTTTCCTCCCATTGTTGTATTAGTTTAAAATTCTCATCCTTGTGTTCAAATTCCTCCGTGGCCTCGCCCTTCCCTATCTCTGTAACCTCCTCTAGCCCTACAACCCTCCAAGATCTCTGCGCTTCTCCAATTCTGGCCTCTTGTGCATCCCCGATTTTCATCGCTGCACCATTGGCGGCCGTGCCTTCAGCTGCCGAGGCCTGAAGCTCTGGAATTCCCTCCCTAAACCTCTCCGCCTTTCCCTCCTCCTTTAAGACCCTCCTTAAAACCTACCTCTTTTGACCAAACTTTTGGTCACCTGTCCTAATATCTCCTTATGTGGCTCGGTGCCTAATTTTGTGACGTGCCTTGGGACGTTCTGCTATGTTAAAGGCGCTATATAAGTGCAAGTTGTTGTTGTATATCTAGTTGCAGTGTCCCCCGTCTCCCAGTTCTAGTGTAAGATATTTGTTTGGGCTCTTCTTCACTCTCTTGGTTTATATTTTTTTAAGCTGCTCTTGATGTTGTTGCCAAACTTTATCTCAAGGTTCCATTGACTTTTCAGTCACTGGAATAGTTTGCCTCAATCCCAGTTTGAGACGTTACTGGAATCAAACAACAGCCAATAAAAGAGAATCTGCCACAAAAACTGGATGAAGAAACTCAGAAAAGCGGACTTTCCACTGTCTGGTTTACATTAACAATGAAATCATACAGCTTGCCTAAAAAAATAACCCAGAGAAATGCTAACTCTATCAGCGCTGGGTTCATGCTAGGTCAGCGAGTACAACCTTCCAACAAAGAGAAAGAACTAACTTGCATTCATATAGCGCCTTTCATGACCACAGGATGTCCCAAAGCACTTTACAGCCAATTAAGTACTTTTTATAAGTGTAGTCACTGTTGTAAAGTAGGAAACGCGGCTGCAAGGTCCCACAAACAGCAATGTGATAATGACCAGATAATCTGTTTTATTTTAGTGATGTTGGTTGAGGTAAAAATATTGGGGAGGACACCAGGGAGAACTCTTTTGCTCTTCTTCGAAGTAATGCCGTAGGATATTTTACATCCATCTGAGAGAGCAGACGTGGCCTCGGTTTAACGTCTCATCCAAAAGACGGCACCTCCGACAGTGCAGCACTCCCTCAGTACTGCACTGGGAGTGTCAGCCTAGATTTTCTGCTCAAATCTCTGGAGTGGGACTACGAACACATGACCTTCTGACTCAGAGGCGAGAGTGCTACCCACTGAGCCACAGCTGACACCTAGTAGGACAATAGACTTCATGTCATGTGCTGAAGGGCATTGCGAAACTGCCCCATCTACTAACCAGTGTGAGTTGACAGTAACTCACTCCTCACAGGACCCACTGAACACAAACACTTTCTGTTCTGTTCATAGCAGTCATGATCATCTCCCCTAAATTAAAAGGATATTACACTTATTAAAGGTGTTTTGCAGATTTTCTTATGGCTGGTTGTCAAACACCCAACACGCTGTAATGCCTCATCGAGTCACATGGACATGACATCATATTGAAACTGATACATAGGGCTAAAAATTGAGTCGCGCCCCATTTGGGGCGCTAACCTCGCCGGGGCGCTACTTTTAGCGCCCCGAAAAAATTAGCGGCCCCGCGCCGGAACTTCAGTGGTTGCGCCCCAAGAGGGAAGCGGGGCGCCACTGGAAGCACCCCGCATCCCTCTTGGGGCGCTGCGAGGGAATATCCTGGCGCTACGTGCCGCAGCGCCAGGCGCTGCGGCACGTCGCGCCGCGGTATTGCAGGCCTTCCTCCCCTTCTTAAAGGGGAGGGACCCTGCGCAGCGCGAACCGGGGCCCAGCTGGGCCCCCAGGGATCGGGAGTGCCGGCAAAAGAGCCCGGCACTCAAGAGAAGTGCCGGGCTCTTGGAGCGCAGCCGGCACTTCACGGTGGGGGGGCTTCACGGGGGCCGGGGACAGCAACGGGGGCAGGTGCTGGCAGGCGGCCAGCAACAAAAATGGCCGCCTGCCACCTCCCCTTTAAATATCGCCGCCCCGGCCGCACGTACGCCTCCCTGAACCCGTCGGACATAGCGTCTGGCGGTAAATCAGGGGGCGCGACTGAAGATCGCGGCTGGAGCGCGAGCGGGGTGCTGCGCACGGCGATGACGTCATCGCCGGCAGCGCAGCGCCACAGGGCGCTACCGGCTGGCGCCGCCGCTAACCTCCCGCTGAATTTTGCGGGAGGCGTGGGCGGCGCTGCGCCTGGGCGTTAGCTGCTTTACGCCCCATTAGCGCCCTCTTAAGGCGCTAACGGGAGGCGCAAGCAGCTGAATTTTTCCCCCATAGCCTTCCACTTTATCAAAAAAAAAATAATGTTTTGCTCAACTTTTGTTTTGATCAGGATAGTACAGTAGCCCTTTAAGTACAGTCAACCAGCTGGAGGACTGTACCAACTGCTTTCCAATAGGGAGAAACGTCTGGATGCAATTTTAATATCTTGTTAGAATAACGATAAAAACACATAGGGAGGGGTTCTTGCAGAATCGGGCATCTTCCCCTCCCCAGTCTTTCAAGAGCACTTCCTAGGGGATTAGTTTAGTAGCACCAATGCACATCTGGAGATTACACAGCCCATCCCTCGCCAACTAAAGAGGATGCCAGACAGCAAGAGTAATGGTGGATCATTAATCTTTGGGAGGGCGGGGAGCGGGGCGGGGTGGTGGGAGAGGTTGTGTTGTTGACTCTGGTTGGACGTATTCCTAGAGGCTTCATCAGATGACCTCCAGCCTCCAAGTGCCCCGCCCAAGAAAACAGCTTTTTCTTCCTCCGTCTGCAATATTTTTATAACTGATAAAGCGTTGAAAAGAAAATGAAAAATAAACACAATTTTTTTCATGCCCCTATGATTTTGCTCCTTCGGTTTTCTCTCAGCAGTGTCCAGGAGATTAGTCTTTAATTCCTGGAGACTCCAGGGCAATCCTGGAGCATTGGTAACCCTAGGGTTGATGCGGTGGGGGCGAGGGGAGATCTTAAAGGCATTATGATGGTGCGACGCACTAATGCTCTATGCCAGAGAATGGAAGATGTGGCTTTGTTCCTGCGGTTCCCTGGGGAGGCCTTGGCTAGAGCACCATTGCACCATTTGAAAGAACTTGCATTTATATAGCGCCTTTCACAGCCTCAGGGTGTCCCAAAGCGGTTTACTTTGGGATAAAAATGGTGTGTGACATCAGTTGGGGGCGCGGGGGTAGGATGGGACGAGTCTGGAAGGATAAAGATCAGGAATTAAAGAATATATTTCTAGTAGTTCAAAAAAGAAACTGCTTCAGCAGCTGTTTCCAGTGAGCAGGATGACAGATTTCAGGAACCACAGCCAGGCCCACACAATGATGTCAGCTAAAAATATGTAGCCAAGTAACCAAGCAAATAAGCACTGAGCAACCACAACAAAGCTCGAAGCCTGTAATACGTTTAAACCAGTACTGAAACGCATTCATTTTCACCACATGTGTACACACACACGCGTACAAGCACCCGAACACACATGTACACATGCATGTACGCACACATTCATACACACATGTACATACACGCGCGTACACACACGCGCACATACACATACGTGCATACAGACACGCGCATACACATGTGCGTACACACATGCATTCACATGTACAGACACGCGCACGCGTGTTTCACACACACATGTACATACACACAGATGCACATAGACACACGTGCATATACACACACGCGCATACACACGCACATATATAGACACACGCGCGCATTTCACACACACATGTACATACACACACACACCGCATACACACACTCGTGCATACCCACGAGTGAAACTTTGCAATCCAAATTTTGCATTGCTTCTTTATTTTGTTCTGACTGGTTTAAAGTGGTTGTATCTCTTATTTCCGTGGACCCATGTGTAACAAAAAAGCAAGAACAGCGAAGAAACGGTAAAAGGAGGGAATTTCTGGAAGGACATTATACAAAGGCAAGATTTCACGATAAAAATGATTGTACTTTGGCTGCATTTTTTCTTGACTTACTATTCAAGTTAAATTTTCTCTTCTATTGGTTCTCCTTCAATTTAACATTAATTTCACCCATTTCTTTAGTTATTTTTAAATTGAAATCATTAATTTTAAGGCAACTGCACATCATCTAGACTTAGGGAGAGAGAAGATCAGCACAACCTCAGGAGCCCAAGATCAATAAAAAATAATTTTTTTAAAACATTTATATCGAGCCTCTTAATTCCTCGGGACATCCTAAAGCACTTTACAGCCAATGAATTACTTTTGAAGTGTAGTCACTGTTGTAATTTAAGAAAATTGTAGACAATTTGCACAGAGCAAGGTCCCATAAAGAGCAATGTGATAGTGACCAGATGATCTATTCTAGTGATGTTGATTGAGGGATAAATATTGGCCAGGACACCTGGAAGAACTCCCCTCCTCTTCTTCGAAATAGTGGTTGTGGGACCTTTTACATCCACCTGAGAAAGCAGACGGAACCTCGGTTTAATGTCTCATCCAAAAGACGGCACCTCCAACACTGCACTGGGAGCATCAGCCTGGATTTTGCGCTCAAATCTCTGGGGTGGGGCTTGAACCCACAACCTACTGACTCAGAGGTGAGCATGCTACCCACTGAGCCACGGCAAACTAGGGGGCAGCGTTTCTCCCGAGCACAAACCCACTAGATACTGGTTTGAGAAAGTGTCCAAATTCATTGCAACCGAGGACACTATGAGCCAGCAGAGCCATGAGGACCAGGAAATTCCTGGGAGCTGCTCCTGGGGTTTCTGACGCACATCCGGCGAAGTCATGGCGGTGGATCAGGAGAAGCGTCGAGGAAATTCCCAGCCGAGGTGTCTTTCAAAATAAAAATTGTTCTTAGGAATTTGGGCAACGCTGGGAAGTCTGCACTTATTGCCCATCCCTAGTTGCCATGACAACTGAGCAATTAGAGTACAAAATTAAGGACGTTATGCTAAACCTTTCTAAATTCCTGGTTCTTCCCAGGTGGAGTATTGTGTCCAATTCTGGGCACCCCATTTTAGGAAGGTATGTCAAGTCTTTTATAAACATACAAAGAGTAAAGGGTGGGGCCGATTAGGAACCAAAAAGGAGATCTTCTTGTTTGGCAAAGGGCATGGCTGAGGTATTAAATGACTATTTTGCATCTGTCTTCAATAGAGAGGAGGATGCTGCCAATGTCACAGTAAAGCAGGAAGCAGTAGCGATATTGGATAGTATAAAAATAGGTAAGGAGGAGGTACTGAAAAGGCTGGCAGCGCTCAAAGCAGAAAAGTCACCTGGTCCTGATGGGATGCATTTTAGGTTGCTGAGTAAAGTAAAGGTGGAAATTGCGGAGGTTCTGGCCACATCTTCCAATCCTCCTTAGATATGGGGGTAGTGCCAGAGGACTGGAAGATTTAAAATGATACACCCCTGTTCAAAAAAGGGGAGAGGGATAAACTCAGCAACTATAGGCCAGTCAGCCGAACGTCAGTGGTGGGGAAGCTTTTAGAGACAATAACCTGGGAGAAAATTAATTGCCATTTGGTAAAATATGGGTTAATCAATGAAAGCCAGCACGGATTTTTTAACGGCAAATCGTATTTGACTAACTTGATTGAGTGCTTTGATGAAGTAAAGGAGAGGGTTGATGAGGGCAGTGGGTTGATGTGGTGTATATCGTTAACACCTTCACCGAAGTGTACGAGAGCATGGGCCTTACACTAAACATCTGTAAGACAAAGGTCCTCTACCAACCTGCCCCCGCCACACAGTACTGCCCCCCAATTATCAAAATCCATGACAAGGCCTTGGACAACGTGGACCACTTTCCATACCTCGGGAGCCTACTGTCAACAAGGGCAGATGTCGATGATGAAGTCCAACACCGCCTTCAGTGTGCCAGTGCAGCCTTCGTTCGCCTGAGGAAGAGAGTGTTTGAAGACCAGGACCTCAAACCCGGCACCAAGCTCATGGTCTACAGAGCAGTAGTAATACCCGCCCTCCTGTATGCCTCAGAGACATGGACCATGTACAGCAGGCACCTCAAAGCACTGGAGAGGTACCACCAATGCTGCCTCCGCAAGATCCTGCAAATTCATTGGCAGGATAGGCGCACCAACGTCAGTGTTCTCGCTCAGGCCAACATCCCCAGCATCGAAGCTTTGACCACACTCGCTCAGCTCCGATGGACGGGTCACATCGTCCGCATGCTCGATACGAGACTCCCAAAACAAGCGCTCTACTCGGAGCTCCGACACGGCAAGAGAGCCCCAGGTGGGCAGAGGAAACGCTTCAAGGACATCCTCAAAGCCTCCTTGAAAAAGTGCAACATCCCCACCGACATCTGGGAATCCCTAGCCCAAGACCGCACAAAGTGGAGGAGAAGCATCCGGGAAGGCGCCGAATACCTCGAGTCAGTTCGCTGGGAGCAAGCGGAAGCCAAACGCAAACAGCGGAAGGAGCGCACGTCAACCCAAGCACCCCACACACCCGCCGTCTGCCCCACCTGTGACAGAGACTGTAGGTCCCGCATTGGACTCATCAGTCACCTGAGAACTAATTTTTAGTGTGGAAGCAAGTCATCTTCGGTTCCAAGGGACTGTCTAAGAAGAGAAGGATGGACTTTCAAAAGGCTTTTGATATAGTACCACATAATAGAATTGTTAGCAAAATCCTGGCTGGAGAGTCTGGAACTAGGGGGCATAGTCTCAGGATAAGGGGCCGGCCATTTAAGACTGAGATGAGGAGGAATTTCTTCACTCAGAGGGTTGTGAATCTTTGGAATTCTCTGCCCCAAAGGGCTGTGGATGCTGAAGCGTTGGGTATATTCAAAGCCGAGATCGATAGATTTTTGGACTCTAGGGGAATCAAGGGATATGGAGATCGGGTGGGAAAGTGGAGTTGAGGTCGAAGATCAGCCATGATCTTATTGAATGGCGGAGCAGGCTCGAAGGGCCGTATGGCCTACTCCTGCTCCTCGTTCTTATGTTCATTCTTAAACCCATGGGATTAGCGGGGCAGTGCCTGCGTGGATACGAAATTGGCTCAGGGACACAAAGCCGAGAGTAGTGGTGAACGGTTGTTTTCAAACTGGACGTAAGTGTGCAGTGGTGTTCCCCAGGGTTCTGTGTTGGACCACTGCTCTTTTTGATATATATTAATGGCCTGACTTGGGTATACAGGCCATAATGTGAAAGTTTGCAAGTGACACAAAACTCAGAAATGTAGTAAACAATGAGGAGAATAGTAACAGACATCAGGATGATATAAACAGACTGCTGAAATGGGCAGACGCATAGCAGATTAAATTTAATGCAGAGAAGTGTGAAGTCATTCATTTTGGTAGGAACAATGAAGCGAGGCAATATAAACAAAATGGTACAATTTTAAAAGGGGTGCAGGAATAGAGAGACCTGGGGGTGTAGGCACACAAGGCTTTGAAGGTTACAGGACAAGTTGAGAAGGCTGTTAAAGTGGATGCTCGCTCCCTCCTGTGTTTGCCATACAGTGTCCGACTTCAGCAGAGCCTGTACCTTTTAAGTGAATGCTCAGCACAGTTTGTTCCTTTTTAAGTGGATTCCCACTCCCTCCTGTGTTCACTGTACAGTGTCTGGCCTCAACTTAATTTGTTGTTCCTTTTCAAAGTTTTACTTTTTTTTTCTTGTAGGTATATTGCAACGGTCTAAATTTTTCATTTTACAATATATTTTTTTTAAATGTAGCTCTCCTGATGGTTGACCTGATACGGTATCGAGCCCACAGAGATTGGAAGGTCCCACAACTGAACTGGGCATGCTCTAATTGGCCTCTGTGTGCCTGTGCTGTGGGAGGGGGGAGAAAATCAACAAGAATTCACCCCCCGCCCCCCCCCCGATTGCTATTGAGTCACGGCTGTAGGAAGCTGCAAGTGAGGATGTCATGTGAGGGCAGAATCGGTGCCGGCTGTAATGGCCTCCACGATTAGGCTCACAAGTGAAGAATGGTGGGGTGCTAAAAGGTTCTTGGTGCCAGTTGTACCATAACTCAGTACCTTCAGGAGACGAGGGGGGTGCGGGGAAGGGAAGAGGGTAATGTAAAAAAGAAACTGCTGAGATTTAGTACAGTGTAAAATGCAGTACAGATCAAATCAAAAAATCTCTGCCTTTTGAGTAACTGAAAGACTGATTTCCTTAAAAATAGCCAATGGTTTTATAACAGAATAAGATGCATTAAAATCTGTTCACTTTTTTTCATTTTTGAACCTGATTAAATATTTCTCTGTGAAATGTGCTGGGAATTTATCAAACTTGTTACCTAGTTTCCCTGTATATTTGCATATTTGTAATTTATTTGATGTGTGGGGGGATTTGGTTGTGTTTGTTTATTTTGTAAACCAGATTTCTACGGCTCGTATTTGTATAAAATTTGCAATTGGTAAACTATGTTTCAAAAAATTAAAGCAGTAAAAAAAAAAATCTAGCCACAAAAGGCATCAAGGGGTATGGGGAGAGAGCAGGAATATGATATTGAGATAGAGGATCAGCCATGATCATATTGAATGGCGGAGCAGGCTCGAAGAGCCGAATGGCCTACTCCTGCTCCTATTTTTCTATGTTTCTATTCTATGTTTCTAAGGCATACGGGATCCTTGGCTTTATAAGTGGAGGCATAGAGTACAAAAGCAAGGACGTTATGCTAAACCTTTATAAAACACTGGTTAGGCCCCAGCTGGAGTATTGTGACAATTCTGAGCACTATACTTTAGGAAGGATGTCAAGGCCTTGGAGAGTGTGCAGAAGAGATTTACTGGAATGGTACCAGGGATGAGGGACTTCAGTTACGTGGAGAGACTGGAGAAACTAACTGGGGTTGTTCTCCCTAGAACAGAGAAGGATAACGGGGGATTTTACAGAGGTGTTCGAAATCATGAATGGTTTTGATAGAGTAAATAAGGAGAAACTGTTTCCACTGGCAGAAGGGTGTAAGTGGAAATGGAACCCACAACCTCTAGTCAGGGACCATAACCACTACAGTGCCATCAGTCTGGGATCCGAGTTCGAATCCCGCCCAAAGATGAAGTGGCCAATGAGCTAGCCCACTGTGCCAACCGATCAAACGTATGTACAAAAGAAAATGACACTGGCCTTTTAAGAAAAGGATGAATAAAGGTTTTGCGTGTCCAGCAGCTAAGAGAGGGTTTGATAAATCAGGGCTTCGGATTAGTCAGGGTACAGTTGTGGATTTCTGTATGGTGAAAATTCCTGTTGCTATTCGTGATATGTCATGCAGTGTACGTCAGAAATAGGAGCAGGAGTAGGCCATACGGGCCCTCGAGCCTGAGCAGAACGGCCGAGACTGATGTGATAGAGTGGAGAGGGTATCATCACCAATTAGACAAGGGTCTATCTCGCTGCATCTTATGAAGTAATGTAGCTTAAAATCGACAGAAATAGCTGTTGGAAACGAGTGTCTTTCCCATTGTAGGCTCTGGCAACATTCAAAAACTGCCAAGTGTGCCATATGAACCCTTGTGCCACCTGCAATATTCTGTGGGCTGGGAGAAATTTCAAACATCTCCTTGGCATCGGGTGAATGAAATTCTTGAAATACTCCACAGTGTCCTCACACCCAGATTGGAGAAACAGAGAAAACAAAATATTTTTCGGTAGTCAAGCTGGAAGAATGTTTGTGGTTAATGGAGTAATTCAAAGACTGTTTCCTGTTCAAGACATCAGACTCATTTCTCTTCATTTTTTGAGAATTGTGTTGCTACGTGAACTCCAACAGGGTTCCTATCAGCCTTCAAGGTTGTTACTGGGGCACTCAAAAGGAACAATGGAATGAAGTGTCTAGAGTCCACTCAATTAGTAACTATTATACACATTTTTTGCTAATTTTTAAGCTTGCCTTCTCATGAAGTCTCTTGCGTGCTAGTTATTCTCCAGTACCTTCCTGCCTTCACTACGTGCACACGCACACACACACACTAAAACACATGCACACACCCAAATACACTCAAACGCACACACATAAACACGTACATATGCACACGTACACATACACACACATTTCAGCAGGGACCACATCCTAGCTGATTTTTATATGCATTCTTTGCTTATTGTCCAGGAGATCGAGACGCTGGCAGGGGTCTGGTAACAAGTTGCTTACCTGTCTCTCTGTTCAGGGTATGGGGCGGAAGATCATGTGAGGGATGGGGGAATAGGAAATAGTTTACCAAAAAAAAGGAGGGTATTGGATTCACTAAGATTTGTAACAAACAACTAAATAAAATCAGGCAAATCATTTGACAGGGTTGCAGAATCATACAATAATACAGCACAGAAGGAGGCCATTTAGCTCATTGTTCCTGTGCCAGCTCTTTGAAAGAGCGATCCAATTAGTCCCATTCCTCCTGCTCTTTCCCCATAACCCTGCAATTTTTCCTTTCCAATTTCCTTTTGAAAGTTACTATTGAATCTGCTTCCACCACCCTTTCAGGCAGTGCATTCCAGATCATAACAACTCGCTGCGTAAAAAAATGTCTTCTCATGTCCCCTCTGGTTCTTTTACAAATCTTAACTCTGTGTCCTCTGGTTACCCACCCTCCTGCCAGTGGAAACAGTTTCTCCTTATTTACTCTATCAAAACCTCTATTAAATCTCCCCTTAATCCGCACTGCTCTCAGGAGAACAATCCCAACTTCTCTCGTCTCTCCACGTAACTGAAGCTCCTCATCCCCGGTACCAATCTGATAAATCTCCTCTGCCTCCTCTCCAAGGCCTGCTGTGAATTTCTACACTTACCGTGTGCTTAGATGCTTGAAGCAGCAAAAATGTTGGTTTCTCAACAGTTCCAAGTGATGACAGGTCTCTTGCCCTAGCTATGGAAGCCCCCAATACCAGCTTCTGGTTTTAGTCAACGCGCCTTGGAAATGGAAGAGTTTGGTTTGCGAGTGCGAGTTTGCAGAACTACTTACCGACCAAAGCAGAAGAATGCAAAGTGAAGACCCAAGAGGGTGACTACCGCATGCCTGATGACGTGGCTGGTCTTGCTCGGGTGAAGGTAGTTCCGAAATAAAAAAGCTGCGAATATCCCAAAGAGTTGGCACATGGCAAAATTTACCTGTGGAAAAAAAATTACAAAAAAACACGCTCTGTAACTTTTGGAATTTTGCGGATTGGAAATGAACTGCGTAACAACAACAACTTGCATTTATATAGCGCCTTTAACGTAGTAAAACATCCCAAGGCGCTTCACAGGAACGTTATCAGACAAAATTTAACACCGAGCCATGGAAAGGAGATATTAGGGCAGGTGACCAAAAGCTTGGTCAAAGAGGTAGGTTTTAAGGAGCATCTTAAAGGAGGAGAGAGGTAGAGAGGCGGAGAGGTTTAGGGAGGGAATTCCAGAGCTTAGGGCCGAGGCAGCTGAAGGCACGGCCGCCAATGGTGCAGAGATTAAAATCGGGGATGCGCAAGAGGCCAGAATTGGAGGAGCGCAGAGATCCCGGAGGAGGAGGTAGGGCCATGGAGGAGGTTACAGAGATTGGGAGGAGGTGAGGCCATGGAGGGTTTTGAAAACAAGGCATGAGAATTTTTAAATCAAGCCGTTGCTAGACCAGGAGCCAATGTAGGTCAGTGAGCACATATCAGCGATGGGTGCATATTGACACGACAGCAGCGACACTCTTTTGAGACCACCTGACACCATCCAGCCCAGGGATTGGATTTGGGATCTTTGCTCATTTTTCCAGCTTTTGGTCACCTATCCTAATAACTCTTTATATGGCTCGGTGTCAAATTTCCGTCTGATAACACTCCTGTGAAATGCCTTGGGGCGTTTTTACCATGTTAAAGGCGCTATATAAATGAAAGTTCTTGTTATTGTGGTCTTAAAAAATGATTGCACTATATCATTAAGTACATACAATTCCCATTTTATGGGAGGGAGCAGGAAAAAGTTACACATTCAGTTTTTTATCTGCTTCTCAGCTGTTACGCAACATCAACCTTGCTCAGTAATCTCCTCTCTCGAGTGACTGCATTGCAACATAAGTCTGTTGTCACAATGTTGTGATTCATTGACTCCCTGTGCTCA
Organism: Squalus acanthias; assembly: GCA_030390025.1. Lineage (NCBI taxonomy): Eukaryota > Metazoa > Chordata > Chondrichthyes > Squaliformes > Squalidae > Squalus > Squalus acanthias. The sequence continues at coordinate 61,907,042 of CM059440.1, read as the reverse complement.
CTCGACAGGAAGCCTCATGTGATCCGCTCAAAAGACAGGCACATGTAAAGATATATGTGATGTCCAACGGTATTTCCCTCTCTCAAGAGATTCAAATACTTTTTTCAATAAAAGGAGAAAAGTGGGGTTCCGCAGGGCTCAGTACTGGGTCCCTTGCTTTTTGTGGTATATATCAATGATCTAGACTTGAATATAGGGGGTATGATTAGGAAGTTTGCAGATGATACTAAAATCGGCTGTGTGGTTGACACTGAAGAAGGAAGCTGTAGACTGCAGGAAGATATCAATAAATTGGTCAGGTGGGCAGAACAGCGGCAAATGGAATTCAATCCGGAGAAGTGTGAGGTAATGCATTTGGGGAGGGCTAACAAGGAAAGGGAATACACATTAAATGGTAGGACACTGAGTAGTATAGAGGAACAAAGGTACCTTGGAGTGCATGTCCACAGATCCCTGAAGGTAGCAGGCCAGGTAGATAAGGTGGTTAAGAAGGCATACGGAATGCTTGCCTTTATTAGCCGTGGCATAGAATACAAGAGCAGGGGTGTTATGCTTCAACTGTATAAAACACTAGTTAGGCCTCAGCTAGAGTACTGCGTGCCGTTCTGGTCACATCTACAGGAAAGATGTGATTGCACTAGGGAGGGTACAGAGGAGATTTACAAGGATGTTGCTGGGAGTAGAGAATCTTAGCTATGAGGAAAGACTGGATAGGCTGGGTTTGTTTTCCTTGGAACAAAGGAGGCTGAGGGGAGACCTTATTGAGGTGTATAAAATTATGAGGAGCCTAGATAAAGTGGATAGAAAGGACCTATTTCCCTTAGCAGAGGGGTCAAAAACCAGGGGGCACAGATTTAAAGTAATTGGTGGAAGGTTTAGAGGGGATTTGAGGGGAAATTTCTTCATCCAGAGGGTTGTGGGGGTCTGGAACTCACTGCCTGAAAGGGTGGTAGAGGCAGAAACCCTAACCACATTTAAAAAGTACTTGGATGTGCACTTGGGATGCTGTAACCTGCAGGGCTACGGACCAAGAGCTGGGAAGTGGGATTAGGCTGGATAGCTCTTTGTTGGCCGGCGCGGACACGGTGAGCCGAAATGGCCTCCTTCTGTGCTGTAACTTTCTATGATTCTATGAAAGCTGTATTAATGTAGGAATGTGTTTATATATATGTAGCGCATTATTACCTCTTCCAGAAACCCCAGCTCAGAATGGCTGCTCCATTTATCTTCCCTTCCCCCCCCCCTCCCCCTTTCCTATATTGGACCATTCAGTTGTGATGGCTGTGTTCTAGACAACAACAACAACTTGCATTTATATAACTCCTTTAACATTGTACAAACATCCCAAGGCGCTTCACAGGATCGTTATCAAACAAAATTTGACACTGAGTCACATAAGGAGATATTAGGACAGATGACAAGAGGTAGGTTTTAAGAAGCATCTTAAAGGAGAGAGAGGTAGAGAGATGGTAAGGTTAAGGGAGGGAATTCCAGACTTTAGGGCCTAGGCAGCTGAAGGCATGGCCGCCAATGGTGGAGCGATTAGACAGCAAGGTATATAGCTAGAGAGGCTCCTGAATAGTAACCTGCTCACTCCTATTTTGTAAAATTACTTCATTTTAGAATATACACAGAAATAAATAATAGTAACTTTCAAAAGGGAATTGGATCTCTACTTATAAAGGGAACATTAGCAGGGCTATGGGGAAAGAGCAGGGGAGTGGGACTAATTGGATAGCTCTTTCAAAGGCGCAGGCACGATGGGCTGAATGGCCTCTTTCTGTGCTATATAATTCCAAGATGAACTAAAAGTGACTATTAAGGTTCAGGTGACATTGTGAAACCTCTCACACCCAAAACCCTCGTCGTACAATTGCTGAAGTACATACACAAGTTGTGCTATTTCCCTAGATCTGGTCATTACTTGAATCTCAAATACCCTAACATAGTCACGTTGCACACGGGCAGCGTGCTAAATGTCAGATGTTGTCACATCAACATCCCAAAATAAAATAAAAACAAAGACAAAAGAAGCAATTCCTTTCTATCCCTCCCCCTCTTTATCTTCCTTCCTTAACTCCTTAGAGCAGGGAAGGTTAAGGGGAGACCTAATAGAGGTATTCAAACTTATGAGGGGTTTTGATAGAGCAAGTAGGGAGAAACTGTTTCCTCTGGCAAGTGGGTTGGTAACCAGAGGTCATAGATTTAAAATAATTGATAAAAGCACTAGAGGGGACATGGGAAGAAATTATTTCACACAGAGAGTTGTTATGATCTGGAACGCACTACCTGAAAGAGTGGTGGAATCAGATTCCATAGGAACTTTCAAAAGACAATTGGACATGCACTTGAAGAGAACAGATTTGCAGGGTTATGTGGAAAAAGCTGGGATGTGGGACTAAATTGGATCGCTCTTTCAAAGAGCCGGCACACGATGGGCCGAATGGCCTCCTCCTGTGCTGTAAGATTCTCTGATTCTAACTCCTTCCCTAGGGCACAGGCATCTGTGGTGAGAAAGCGAACCTACTCCCAGGCCATTCTAGACTGGCCACTGGAGGACCACTTGGGAGAGACACCGTGTCCAATTCTCCCTTACCATCAAGCACAGCGGAGATCTGGAAACTCAGCAGAGCATAGGGCTGCCAAATCTCCAGGATTGCCCTGGAGTCTCCAGGAATTAAAGATTAATCTCTAGGACACTGCTGCGAGCAACACCCGGGAGAAAAACCATAAATTCTATGTGTTGTTTTCATTTTCTTTGAGCACTTTCATTTATAAGTTGTAAAAATATTGGAGATAGGAAAATTGTTCCATTTGACTGGCCGTCAAGAATCCATCCAATCGAGTAACAGAAGAGCCTGTCCACTTTACACCTGGCGTGGGAAGGCGGGGCGCCGTGAGGTTGGACATGCCGGGCGACCAATGGCGGGAGTGTAGGGGCGGGGCAGTTGGAGGCCGGAGGTCATGTGACGAAACCTCCAGGAATACGGCCAACCAAAGTTGGCAACCCAAGCAAAGCAGGGGCTCGACCAGCCTCCCTCCACTCCATACCGAGAGTAATTGGCATTTCATTTTAGCTCCCCTCCGCCAAAAGACTCTGACTCTGCTAGAGTTCATTTTCAGTGATGTCAGCTGCCCTTCAGTACCTCGTTCAAGTAACCAGCCTTCATGGGCCAGTCTAAGCTGTGAGAGTTGGCATGATATTTGATTGCCGAGGCACAGTATCCCAGCCAAGTTAGATTCTATCCTCACCCAACACCCTCACAACAGGCGATTATAATGATTAGGATCTGTCATCTGGACTATTTGCCCCTCCCTAGCACAGGAACACCGAAACCAGCTATAGTTTGTGTGTCAGCTGTGACTCAGTGGGTAGCATCCTCACCTCTCAGTCAGAAGGTCGTGGGTTCAAGCCCCATTCCAAGACACTTGAGCACATAATCTGACGCTCCCAGTGCAGTACTGAGGGAGTGCTGCACTGTTGGAGGTGCCATCTTTCGATGAGATGTTAAGCCGAGACCTCGCCTGCCCTCTCAGGTGGACGTAAAATATCCCATGGCATTATTTTGAAGAAGAGATGGGGAATTCTCCCTGATGTCCTGGCCAATATTTATCCCTCAACCAACATCACGAAAACAGATTATCTGGTCATTATTGCTGTGTGCGCGCAAATTGGCTGCCATGTTTCCTACATTACAACAGTGACTACACTGCAAAATATTACTTCATTGGCTGTGAAGCTCTTTGGGACGTCCTGAGGTCATGAAAGGTGCTATATAAATGCAAGTCTTTCCTTCTTTATAGCACCCCAACTGCTGACTGATTGCTATATTACTATACATATTATGCAGAGGCAGTAACACCACTCATAGAAACACAGAAAAATAGGAGCAGGAGTAGGCCATTCGGCCCTTCAAGCCTGCTCCGCCATTCAATATGATCATGGCTGATCCTCTATCTCAATACCATATTCCTGCTCTCTCCCCATACCCCTTGACGCCTTTTGCGTCTAGAAATCTATCTATCTCCTTCTTAAATATATTCAGTGACTTGGCCTCCACAGCCTTCTGTGGTAGAGAATTCCACAGGTTCACCACCCTCTGAGTGAAGAAATTTCTCCTCATCTCAGTCCTAAATGTCCTACTCCGTATCCTGAGACTGTGACCCCTCGTTCTAGACCCCCCAGCCAGGGGAAACATCCTCCCTGCATCCAGTCTGTCTAGCCCTGTCAGAATTTTATGCGTTTCAATGAGATGCCCCCTCATTCTTCTAAACTCTAGTGAATACAGGCCTAGTCGACCCAATCTCTCCTCATACGATAGTCCTGCCATCCCAGGAATCAGTCTGGTGAACCTTCGCTGCACTCCCTCCATGGCAATTATATCCTTTCTTAGGTAAGGAGACCAAAACTGCACACAGTACTCCAGGTCTCACCGAAGCCTTGTATAACTGTAGTAAGACATCCTTGCTCCTGTACTCAAATCCTCTTGCAATGAAGGCCAACATACCATTTGCCTTCCTAACTGCTTTCTGCACCTGCATGTTTGGGTTAAGGCATCAATACACCAACAACAACAACAACTTGTATTTATATAGCGCCTTTAACGTAGTAAAACGTCCCAAGGCGCTGCACAGGTGTATTTTAAGACAATAAATTTGACACCGAGCCACATAAGGATAAATTAGGGCAGGTGACAAAAAGCTTGGTCAAAGAGGTAGGTTTTAAGGAGCGTCTTAAAGGAGGAAAGAGAGGTAGAGAGGCGGAGAGGTTTAGGGAGGGAATTCCAGAGGTTAGGGCCCAGGCAACAGAAGGCATGACCCCAAAGGTTGAGCGATTATAATCAGGGATCCTCAAGAGGGCAGAATTAGAGGAGCACAGATATCTCGGGGGGTTGTGGGGCTGGAGGAGATTACAGAGATAGGCAGGAGCGAGGCCATGGAGGAATTTGAAAACAAGGATGAGAATTTTGAAATCGAGGCGCTGCTTAACCGGGAGCCAATGTAGATCAGCGAGCACAGGGGTGATGGGCGAACGGGACTTGGTGCGAGTTCGGACACGGGCAGCCGAGTTTTGGATGACCTCAAGTTTACGTAGACCTCAAGTTGAATATTGCTGTTGTAATTTGTGATGCCAGCCCATCAATAATGCACAGTTACAGGATATACTACCGGCCTCCACACTATTCTACAGAGAGCCCACTCCAGTCTATATGGGTATCCTACGCGGAGATTTAATGGGTCTTAAACCGGTTGCTCGGGTTTCCCTGTGCTGACTCACATCATCATGAACTGAAGTGATACCTAACAGGAGTTGCCCGGGGCCAAACCTGGTCAGATCACCAAAAGAATGCAAATCTTTGGATTAAATGAAAGGAAAGCAATTGAAACTACCAGTGGGAACAGTTAAAATTGACCTCTGTGTTTGGTCACACAAATGCACCATGGTAAAGACTGTAGAGACCAACCCTTGCTTAGAAAAGGATATTCCTCCAATAGTTATAATACCCTCTGTCCAATTTCAAAAAGCCTATTCTACATGTATTAGCATTAGAACTGACTCATTTAATTTTTTTAAGCAAAAAGTACTTTGAATTAACAGGGGTAGACTGCCCCTCTTAGTCATTTAGTTGAACAATTTAAATTCTTTTAGAAATTTGTGCATAAAAGTTAAATTCAATTTAGCATTCTCATCATGTAATAAACAGCACTTCAATCATACTGCTAGACAGTACTATAACAAAGAAAGTACTTGCATTGATATAGCACCATTCACACCCCCAGTACATGCCAAAGCCCAGCACATCCAATGAAAGAAAGACTTGCATTTATATAGCGCCTTTCACGACCACCAGACGTCTCAAAGCGCTTTACAGCCAATGAAGTATAGTCACTGTTGTAATCTAGGAAATGTGGCAACCAATTTGCGCTCAGCAAGCTCCCACACACAGCAATGTGATAATGACCATATAATCTGTTTTAGTGATGTTGATTGAGGGATAAATATTGGCTGGGACACCAGGGATAATTCCGCTGCTCTTCTTTGAAATAGTGCCATGGGATCTTTTACGTCCACCTAAGAGAGCAGACAGGGCCTTGGTTTAACATCTCATCTGGAAGACAGCCTCTCCGACAGTGCAGCGCTCCCTCAGTACCGCACTGGAGTGTCAGCCTAGATTTATGTGCTCAAGTCCCTGGGGTGGGACTTGAACCCACAACCTTCTAACTCAGAGGCAAGTGTGCTACCAACTGAGCCACAGCTGACACTCTGAATTACTTATAAAGTACAGTCACTGTTTTCCTGTAGGTAAGGACAGCAGCCAGTTTGTGCACAGCAAGATCTCAGAAACAGCAAACGACCAGTTAATCTGATTTTTGGTAGGGTTGGTTAAAGGATAAATTTCGCCCAGGACTAAGACAACTCCTTGATCTTGGAATAGTGCCACAGGATCTTTGTTGAGGCAAAGAGGGGCTTCGGCTTAACAGCTCCTCCGAAAAATGCACTTCCAGCAATGCAAGACCCCATTCCCTCGGAGCTGCACTGAAGTGTCAGCCAGGATTATGCGCTCAAGTGTCTGGAATGAGACTTGAACCTTCGGACTCAAAAAGGAAGAGTTAAAAGAAAAGGAAGACTTGCATTGAAATAGCGCCTTTCACGACCTCAGGACATCCCATAGCACTTCACAGCCAATGAAATGCTTTTTAAAGTGTAGTCACTGTTGTAATGTAGAAAATGTGGCAGTCAATTTGCAGACAGCAAGGTCCCACAAACAGCAATGAGATATTGACTGGATAATCCCTTTTTTAGTTATGGCTGAGGGATAAATATTGGGCAGCACACCAGGGAGAACTCCCCTGCTCCTTTTCAAAATAGTGCTGTAGGATCTTTTATGTCCACCTGAGAGGGCAGGTAGGGCCTCAGTTTAACATCTTCTCTGAAAGACGGCATCTCCCACAGTTCAGCTTTCCCTCAGTACTGCACAGAAGTGTTAGCCTAGATTTTGTGTTCAAGTCTCTGGAGTGGGGCTTGAACCCAAAACAGATACTAGAGGGGAGAGTGCGACCCATGGCTGACACCGAGTTCCACCAATGAAGCTGAGATAACAGCCATCATTTACCATGATGAGGCAAAATATCTCTAAGATAAAACACAAACGTTTCATTCAGGCATAGATGTTTTAAACCAGAGTAATTCCCCTTATTCTGATCATCTACAAATATGTAAAGTTGGTACCTGTTCTATGGGCAAACGGAGTGCCTCGCTGAGAGGCAGGAGCAGCTCCGATCCACAGCTACCCGATCCCATTCTTGTACCGGATAGTGACAGACGAGCGGCGATCTCCCTCCTGGATGCACCTGAAACGGACAAAATTCTCACCTGAAACTGACAAAACTCCTGGCGGGCACAAACTTGCTGCTCCGCCCTAGTTTAGTCCCAGCCCCGGGGGCTAATATCATCCGCTCGAACTTCCTGAGTGAATGCGATTGACTGGCGAACGTCATTGTTTCCAAAGCATGGGGGGTGACTTAAGTTAAGGGATCCCCTGACAACATCCTAACCACAAAAAAGGATTCTGAGAAGGGTGTTTCCTCTCAGATCCATACTTTGGAGGCTGAACTTCTGAAGCAAGTACAGAACTGGTCCTACAGCACACCCTACCGATGGAATATTCATAGCACCGTCTTCAAATCCTCTTCAGCATTGTGCCGGGTTTTTCATTGCTGTGTCTACGTTCTGCAGCGGCAGGGACTGATGGCAAGTTGGGTGATTTCTCCACTCTGTGTAAATTAAGGAAAATTCCTTTCACCAAACTCTCATTGGTGTCCAATTGTACATACAGAACAACACGTCCCCAAATTGACACAGTAGGATGTGTCTTTTGCAGAAGACAGACAGACAGACAACAACTTGCATTTATATAGCACCTCTAACCTAGTAAAAAGTCCCAAGGTGCTTCACAGGAGCGTTATCAAACAAAAATTAACACCGAGCCACCTGACGGGATATTAGGACTGGTGACCAAAAGCTTGGTCAAAGAGTTAGGTTATAAGGAGTGTCTTAAAAGAGGAGAGAGGTTTACAAAGGGAATTCCAGAGCTTAGAGCCCAGGCAGCTGGAGGCACGGCCGCCAATGGTGGATCGATGGAATTTGGAGATGCACAAGAGGCCAGAATTGGAAGAAGGCAGAGATCTCAAAAGGTTGTAGAGCTGGAGGAGGTTACAGGGGTAGGTAGATACAGAGATAAACTCACTTCATAGAGAGATTGGGAGCTGCAGAGTGTAGCGACCATCATTCCCACTAAGCTGTGTGGCCGCGGGCAGCTGTCTGGAGGTCCCACGCAGGCCACTTACCGGCTTTTGAATGGGAGATTTTGCATAGGCACGAAATTTTGAATGGGCCGCACAGCCCATTAAAGTGACCGCACACCCAAAAAAAACAGGGGGAACATTGGTAGTGTCATCAATAAACACCATTTATCATTCCAACAAAACTGGGCATCAGGTTAGTCTGTAGGTTTCCAATTTTTTGGATCACTGTAAAACCCCACTGTAAAGAGATACTTTACTTAAATACCATCCAACAACTTTTAGACAGTCTAGAGGATCTCCTGTCGGGTTGCGTGTGAGGATGCTTTGATTTATAAGGAACATTATATCATGAAATGTATATTATTCACAGTGCATAATTACAAGCAGATTCTCAAGTCAATTAGAGGTCAGAAAAAATGAGCAACAACGAACTGGTTTTCTTCTCATTTATACTTTGAAGTCTGTCCGACCATCATGATCCACCCCAGGGCAGGTCCTAACTCCAGGCGCACACACATGAGATTCTTGAGCCACTTTCTAGGGAAGAGTATCTGAGGTGGTTTCCCATTGCCTTCCTCACGGTTTATATCTTCCGAGGCCCCGTCTGCCCTCACAGATGGATGTAAAAGATCCCACGGCACAATTTGAAGAAGAGCAGGGGGTTTTCCTCGGTGTCCTGGGCCAATATTTGTCCCTCAACCAACATCACTAAAAATAGATTATCTGATCATTATCACATTGCTGTTTGTGGGAGCTTGCTGTGCGCAAATTGACTGCCGTGTTTCCTACATTTCAACAGTGACTACACTTCAAAAGTACTTCATTGGCTGGAAAATGCTTTGGGATGTCCTGAGGTCATGAAAGGCGCTGTATAATTGCAAGTCTCTCTTTTCTCTCTTCTACAAGTTTATTTTTGATGAAGGGTTCACACCCAAAATGTTAATTCCTCTGTTCTCTCCACCTGGACCCTAATGAGTGTTTCAAGCATTTTCTGTTTCTGTTACAGAACACACTTTCTCTGCTCACCCAAACAGAATCACGTATCATGTTTGATGCTCATAAAGCACCATAAATGATGGGAAGAAGAGAGTTGCTGTTTATTCTGCGGCGAGTGTCTCACCTCCTGACTCCCCAAAGCCTTTCCACCACCTACAAGATACAAGTCAGGAGTGTGATGGAATACTATCCACTGGCCTGGATAAGTTCAGCTGCAACAACACTCAAGAAGCTCGACACCATCCAGGACAAAGTAGTCCTCTTGATCAGCAACCCATCCACCACCTTAAACATTCACTCCCTCCACCACCGGTGCACCGTGGCTGCAGTGTGTACCATCTACAAGATACACTGCAGCAACTCGCCAAGGCTTCTTCAGCAGCACCTCCCAAACCCGCGACCTGTCCCGCCTGGAAGGACAAGGGCAGCAGGCGCATGGGAACACCACCACCTCCAAGTTCCGCTCCAAGTCACACACCACCTGACTTGGAAGTATATCGCCGATCCTTCATCGTCGCTGGGTCAAAATCCTGGAACTCCCTACCTAACAGCACTGTGGGAGCACCTTCACCACACGGACTGCAGCAGTTCAAGAAGAAGGCCCACCACCACCTTTTCAAGGGCAACTCGGGATGGACAATAAATGCTGGCCTTGCCAGTGACGCCCACATCCCGAAGCATGATTAAAAAATGAATAAACAGCCCTCTCCCTTTCAGCGTAATGTAAAGTAGCAAAGTTCTGAGCTCAGCCCAGAGGGACACAGTGCTATGGGTGATATGCCCTCCTACTGTACGTTTCAGTGGCTGGGCAATACGCCTCACAATACGCCTCACCTCCACTCACCACTTCCACCACAGGCTGGACTTAACTGCACTGGGAATCACAGGCTGAAACCTGGGAACGGGAGGACGAGGAAACCACCCAGGGTTCACGCTCCTGATTGCCATCCATTGCCTCCTGATGGGAAGTGCATTTGTGGGGCCTCAGGAAAGAATCATAGTTGGCTGTGATGCTCCTCCCATGGTTGAATAGCCCACCAACACTCAGGCTAAAGGTCACGCTCGAAGATTGGCCAGTCTGGTGCTGTATGAGAGAAAGAAAGCCTTGCATTTATATAGCACCTTTCACGTCCCAAAGCGCTTTACAGCCAACTAAGTACTTTTGAAGTGTAGTCACTGTGGTAATGTAGGAAATGCGGCAGCCAATCTGCACACAGCAAGCTCCCACAAACAGCATGACCAGATAATCTGTTTTAGTGATGTTGATTGAGGGATAAATATTGGCCAGGACATTAGGGATAACTTCCTGCTCTTCTTTGAAATAGTGCAATGGAATCCTCTATGTATACCTGAAAGAGCAGACGGGGCCTCAGTTTAACATCTCATCCAAAAGACAGCACCTCCAACAGTGCAGTGCCTAGATTTTTGTGCTCAAGTCTCCGGAGTGGGACTTGAACCCACAACCTTCTGACTCAGAGGAGAGGGTGCTACCAACTGAGCCACTGGCTGACACATTCAGTACCTGTGGAACTGTACCCCAGGAAGGAGTCGATGCCTTCAGGCGAGGAGGAGAAAACAGTCTTATTCTTCGAGCTATGTTTATATTCCCAGTGTAGCGAGCCGGTGCCTGAATGGGGACAGCACAGAACATCCGTGTCTCCAGTAAATTCGCATTCTTTAGGTTTCCCTTGCTATTTAGCATGATTGAGATTCTAATTAAAACCATCTCCGCAGGGTCACTACACATTCTGGTGGTCTGGTGTGAATCAAGGCCACCCCCCGCCCCCTTGAAATGAATGGGGCAAAGAGTGGAACCATCTGGGTCTGTGGTTCTTATTATTCCAGCGTCTGCTGTGAGTGGCTTTTCATACCAGTTGGTAAGAAGTGCAGTCTGTGCGAGTCCCGTTCTGTAACGTCGCAGTAGGAATGTATGAAGGTAATTAAGGACATTACTGCCTTTGGCGCTTGATAGTCTTCCCGATTTGCTCCCTCTCCTCTTCTGAAGCCATTGATTTGAGCACGTAATCCAAGCTGGCCTTTCAAGTCAGTGCTGAGGGAATGCTGCATGTCGAAGGTGCTGTCTTTTGGATTAGATGTTAAACCAGGGCTCTTGCTACCTGCTGAGGAGGAAGTAAAAGATCCCAAAGCTTTTCATGAAGAGGAGCCGGGAGTTCTCCCGATGTCCTGGACAACATTCCTCCCTCAACCTGTGCACAGTTCTGGTCTCCATATTACAAAAAGGATATAGAGGCACAGGAGAAGGTGCAAAATAGATTTACTAGAACCATATCAGAACTGAGAGGTTATAACTATCAGGAAAGACTGAAAAGGCTGGGGGCTCCTTTTTCAAGATAAGAGAAGACTGGGGGGCGACCTGAGAAGATGTTTTCACTTGTGAGGGACACTGGAACAAGAAATCATAAATATATGATAATCACTAATAAATCCAATAGGGAATTCAGAAGAAACTTCTTTATCCCGTGAGTGGTGAGAATTTGCAGATGGCATAGATGTATTTAAGGGGAAGCTAAATAAGTATGTGAGGGAGAAAGGAATAGAAGGTTATGCTGATAGGGTTAGATGAAGAGGAGTGGGAGGAGGCTCATGTGGAGCATAAACACCGGCATAGACCAGTTGGGCCGAATGGCCTGTTCTGTGCTTTAAATCCTATGTATGTAACCAACACCGTCAAGAACAGATTAACTGGTCTTTCACTTTGTGTGCCACTGACGTATGATTGGCTGTCACCTTTGCCTGAATAAAACAATGACTGTGCTTCAAAAGTAATCGATTGGCTGTGAAGTGCTTTGGGATGTCCTGATAAGGTGCTATATGGATACAAATTATTTCTTTCTGATTATAACACCAACAACAACAACTTGCATTTATATAGCACCTTTAACATAGTAAAACGTCTCAGGGCACTTCACAGGAGCGTAATCAAATCAAATTTGACACCGAGCCACATAAGGAGATATTAGAACAGGTGACAAGAGGTAGGTTTTAAGGTGCGTCTTAAAGGAGTTGAGAGAGGTAGAGAGGCGGAGAGGTTTGGGGTGGAATTACAGAGCTTAGGGCCTAGGCAACAGAAGGTATGGCCACCAATCGTGGAGCGATTAAAATCGGGTATGCGGAAGAGGCCAGAATTGGAGGAACGCAGAGATCTCGGAGGGTTGTAGGGCTGGAGAAGGTTACAGAGATAGGGAGGGGCGAGGCCATGGAAGGATTTGAAAACAAGGATGAAAATTTTAAAATCGGGGTGTTGCCGGACTGGGTCAGTGAGCACAGTGGGGTGATGGGTGAATGGGACTTGGTGCGAGTTAGGACACAGGCAGCAGAGGTTTGGATGAGCTCAAGTTTATGTAGGGTGGACCTTGGGACTACGAAGCCTGGAAGTGGATTCACAATACAAATAGGACGCAGAACTCACAGACCAAGGATCAAAGCTGGGACCTACCCGTTTTGTATGGCTGAATCCCATACTGGGGGGTACTCTCACCCCAACTCTCACCCCAACAAAGCATCAGTGAAGCAAAAAAGATGTGGGAGGTGAAATTCCTCTTTTAGTTAAAAAAAACACAAGAAACTGCTGCTTTTTCCCAATGATTAGCAGCTTCTTAGCTCAATTGCCTTCACAGAGATTGCATGTTTCAAGACTGTCTGTTCCCAATGGGGGCCGTTACTTATTTTAAAAAATTTCGTTAGTAGAGGAATTGAACAAATATAGAATTGAAATTTGTGCACTGCATGCTTCCACCACCAGGGGCCCCCAGAGAGCCTTTGCTAACACTCAACATGGAACAATGACATTTGCTACAAATTGCTAAACTTGTATAAAGAACATGTTTAAGATTTCGCTACAAATAATGAGCAGAGGAAATCTTTACTAACTTCTCAAGTCTCTTCTCCATAACTGTAACCCCCTAATCCCTGGTAGCGTCCTGGTAAATCTACACTGCACCTCTTCCATTGCTTTTACATCCTTCCGTCTTTCAGATGAGACGTTGAACCGAGGGCCCCGTCTGCCCTCTCAGAAACTGGCTTCAACACCTGGAGAAGGAACAAAAATCAGCCATGGGAGGTCCCGCTCCTTATTATTATACATTTAGCCCCTGCTAGAAAGCATGTGTGTGTTTGAGTGTGTGACTGTTGGGTGAAAACTGGATCAAGCTCAGCTTTGATGCCTCTCCTGGTGAAATAGCCTGCCTAGTCACTAACCAGTCTCATAGGCCGGAATTTTCTTTACCTGGGCGGGTCGAGGGCGGGCGAGGGCGGGTCGAGGGCGGGTGGTGGGGTGGCGGGTCGCGACCCCGTTCTTGCTTCCATTCCGCTGCAGAAATCGACATTGCGCTAATGGGGCCTATTAAGCCCGCCCTGCGCGTTACCCGGCCCTATTAAATGGTGCGGGTCTGATGACATCATCAATGACGCGTTTTCAGATGGGATATTTAAAGGAGCCATGGCCACATTGCATTTAAAGGTTCAGTTAGGAGTGTGCAGTCACTGCACTGGAGGTTTTGATTGCTCCAAACACTTGGAAACATGACTGCACAGAGGCAGAGGGCTGCACCCAGGTTCTCCGATGACTCCCTCCATATGCTTGTGGAGGGTGTCGAGCACGCAGGGAGATCCTCGTCCCTTCGAATGGGCAGAAGAGACCTCCCCAGGAGACAAAAAGAGCCTGGCTCCAAATTGCAGAGGAGGTAAACAGCAGGGATGTGGTGAGGAGGACCTGGGTGCAGTGCCGCAAACGTTTCAATGATCTCATTAGATCAGGAAAGGTGAGTACAAAGCCACACTCAGCTTCATTCTGCTGTGCCTCTCATCAGATCCCCATCACTCTGTCTTTCCAACCCTACTCCTGCACATCCTTACTCACACCAACATACCTTGTACATCCACCCATCCCTCTCTCACTATCTACATTATCACATCCCCATCTTACTAGCCACCCCTCACGCTCACCCTCATCCGAATACAATCACACCAACTAACAACACACAAGGAGGCCACTTGGCATTGCCACCCACTCCATCATAGTCTCCCTCTAAGGATGTAACCCGTCCATTCCTTACACTCATTCCATCACTCTCTCTCAACCTTCTGCTCTTTCCCTCTTTGCAGGAAAAGGGAGCCCACAATAAGAGGGAGAGGGAGAGAACTGGAGGTGGGCCTCCATCATCTGCCACCCTCACAACAGCAAAAGAGGCTGCGTTAGAAGTATCAGGAGTGGTCGAGCAGCTGGAGGTGGGAGACGGAGAGAGGGGGACATCTCAGCGTCCTGGTGACAGAATTACATATCATACAGCTACATGGCATACATCAGTGACTCATACGGAGGCTGATGTCATCAGCAACTGAATGGTCATCATGTGCATAATGGTATCTTTACCCATTCTTCATATGACATATATAACTCACCTCTTTACTCTCCCACAGGTCCATCAAGAGCCCCCGCCACTGTCCAGGAGGAAGAGGAAGGCGACTCCTCAGAGGAGCCTCCAGCCTCTGAGGGTGCAGCGTCACCAGACATAAGGGCACCCAGCACCAGCGCAGAGATGCACACCTTGGGTCCTACACGAGATAGGGTAGTGTTATCACCTGGTCTGTCACAAGTCACAAGTGAGCAAGAGCAGATGGTGGAGACAGGAACAGAAGTGGAGACTCCTCGCCGGAGGGCGCAGAACACTCCAAGCTCTGCTCAGCTGCATGCAGACGCTGAGCCTCAGGGGCCATCCAGAAAGAGGGCGATCCTGGAGGTGCAGGAAGAAGTGCAGGGGACTCTGACAGGTTTTGCGACCGTGATGTCTGCAAATGTTCAGAGGATGGAGGCGTCCATCTCCAACATGAACAGCACCGTGTCGCAGGTGATGGTGACTGTAGGCTCTTCCATGGATAGGATGGCCACCTACATGGAGTAGCTAATGCGCCACTCACAGGAGCATATGGTCTCTATGGAGAATAGATGACAGAGGCTCATAGACCTCCTCTGTAGGAGGGATGTCATGGCCCCACTGATGTGCAGCAAGGTGCTCTCGAGCTCCTTGCTAGCAGGGAAGTGTGGGTGGTCCATGAGAGGGATGACGGTGAGACAGGACATGGAAGTGTAGGCTCCTCTCAAAGCACTTACACTTCTCCCCCGTTGCCACCCCCTCAGTCAGAGTCCCAGATGCCTCCTTGGACAGTGATGGCTGAGTCTGCCCCTGCACAATCGCAGGAGGAGCAGACTTTGGCGGGGCCATCACAGGCTCCAAAACCCAGAGGACATCTGTCAAGGGTGTCTAAGCAGTCGCAGCAGGGAAGTGAGCAGCCTGCCTCTACCTCTGCTGAAGCCACAGGGGTAGCACCTCATAGAAGCACGCATAAGAGAAAGATAACACACAAGTCACAAGGGTAGCCACTTGGGTGTTTTATTCAATGTTAATGTCAAGTTTCTGTTAATGTGATGTCAACCATAAAAAATCTTTATTTTCACCACTTTCCAGTCTTGGACAAATTTGTGTGCACCTTTGGAAGTGGCTTAGTGAGCTGCAATGAATGGCGAGACATAAAGGTATCTCCAGCAATGGTGGTCAGTGTGAAAGGAATGGCTTGGTCATTGTAGGGATCCTTTATGGTGTTGCTGTGGGGTGGTGCCAACCTGGCGCAGCATGTGGCAGCCATGTGGGTGTACTGCATAAAGTTAAGTAAATCTGGCCATGATGAGGCCATCCCTGACCTCCCAGGCAGCAATGTGCTCAGGTGTTGGTGGGATCTGGGCCACAGGTTCCTTCAGCTCCTGCTCCTCCTCATCTTCCAGCTGATGCTCCTCCTCCTCCTCCTGCTCCTCCTCCTCTGAAGAGGCTGTGCGCTCAGTGCCTTGCTCCTCATGCAGCTCTAATCCTCGCTGCGGCGCTGTTGTGCAGGGCGCAGCAGACCACGATGATTCTGGGGACCCTGGCTGGTGCGTACTGAAAGGATCCTTCAGATCTGTCAAGGTATCTGAAGTGCATTTTGAGCATGCCTATTGTCTGGTGGAAATGTGGCTTTCATTATATCTCTCCTGGGCCTCAGTACTTGGCCTCCTCAAGGGTGTCGTGAGCCACATCTTCAGTGGATAGCCCTTGTCTCCAAACAGCCAGCCGGAAAGTCTGTTTGGAGAAGCGAAGAGCTGAGGGAGGGTGGACTGGTGAAGGACGAAAGAGTCACGGCAGCTGCCAGGGAATTTGGCGCACACATGCATGATGATCTTCCAATGGTTGCAGACGAGCTGCACATTGAGGGCGTGGAAGCCCTTGCGGTTGACAAACACTCCTGGGTTATGATGGGGTGCCCTGATGGCCACCTTTGTGCAGTCGATGACACCCTGCACCCGTGGGAAGACAGCCTGAGTGGCAAAGCCAAGCGCCCGCTCAGTAACATTGGCTTCATCAGTGGCAAAGTTGGCTGACTTGTCAAAGAGGGCATCAGTGACCTGTGTAATGCGTCTGTGGGCAGCCGACTGCGAGATGCTGCAAATGTCTGCTGCAGATCCCTGGAAGGAGCCTGAGGTGAAGAAGTTGAGGGCGCTGGTGACTGTGACAGCCACTGGTAAGGCATGTCCACCCGCTCCTCTGGGCTGCAGGTCTTCCTCCAGCAATGTGCAAATGTCTGCAATGACCTGGTGCGATAACCTGAGTCTCCTTTGGCACTGTTGCTCAGTCATGTTGAGGAAGCTCATCCTCTGCCTGTATATCCTGTGTTGGGGGTACCTCCTCCGGCACGGTGCAGCCCTGCGCTGATGCCCTCTGTCCTTTGTGGCATCAGGTGGTTGAGGAGAACGTTGGTGGTGTTGTTGTTGGTGCTTCTGGTGTGCCTGGTGCTGCTGGTGTTGGGGCTCATCGTGGTCAGATTCTGAGGACCAAGGTGAGACAGTATAAATGGCACCCATGCTAATGGAATAGATAGCAGGTCAAGTAGAGATGAGAGAAGCAATCTGTCAATGAAGTGATAGGTTGTACCAATGAGGTGAGACTGGATGGCGACTTTGCTGCAAACACTTGCAGCCTGTAGAAAGCTAAATCTGTGCTGCGAATGCAGTCAGCAACAGTTTCTGCCTGAGGAAAATGATCAGCTGTGAGGTGGGAGTTTTTATGGTACATTTCATGCTGTCAACTAATCAGCTGGAGCAATGGTCACTCAACTCCCGCCTCAGGTTGACAGACATGGTTCCCAAGCTGCGTGAATCCAGTGGTCAGCCAGGGAAATTTGAAAGGTAGGCTAAAAAAGGCGCTTAAGGGTCTGACATAAGGGCCCAAAAATTCGGCCGTTCTCGGGTGAGTACTCAGTGCGTACTCACCCATATTCATTCCCGAAATGCCGGTTTCCTGCATGCACTGCGCATGCGCGGGAAACCGGCACTTCCGGTATGGTGAAGGGGGCGGTTCCTAGGTGAACCACGTGCGCGCTAGAGGCTGCGCGCACGCAGCACACTTAGATTTTTTTTCAGGTTTCTACGCGAGGGTAAGTATGGAAGATTCTACGCTAGTAAAAAGGAGGCGTAAGACCCCTTTTGAACAAGGTAAGTAGTTAATTAAGTATAATTTTAAATTTTTTTCAACAGGTTTATCTTTTTTAGATACTTTAAAGAAAGGTAAGTTTATTTTTATAAATTTTTAAAAGTATTTTAATTTTTTCAAAAATTTAAATTTTGGTTTAAAGTGATTAATTTATTTAACTATAGTTATTTTATAAATGTGATTTAAAAAAAAAATTTATTTGAGGTTTAGCTGTTCTTTTGGGGCCGATTTCAATTCACAGATTTGACAGGTCTCCTGTCAAATCTATGGATGAAAGATGGTCTGCTGCCATTGGCTCTCCATGGCCCACGTGATCCCAGGAGTCGCATCGCACTAACTGCGCCCCTGGGACACGCAAGCACTGCACGCCGGCACTAGGGAGAGGCCCAGGACCCAAAGTCCTGTGGGCCCAAAACACAACGGCAGGTGCGGTGGGTAAGAGCGCGCGCGATCCTTACCCCCGCGGCAAGCCGGCCACGCAAATTTCTAGGCCAAGGTGATTATGATTTGAATTAGGTCGCCCGCTTCTACCGTTCAGGTCGCTGCCGCACTGGCAAACGCACCCGAGGGAAAGGCGCGTGGGGGCAGGATGACAGTGGGTTCCTGACCCGCTCCGACTTATTTCAAATTTCCCACCCGACCTACCTCCGATCGCGCCCACACGGAGCCCAGAAAATTCCAGCCATAGAGTCTAAATAGGCTAGAAGAGTCTAAATGGGGGTACAGGGGCAGAGGGATTTAGGGGTACGGATGCACAAATCATGAAACGTAGCAATGCAGGTTAATAAGGCACTGATGTTCATTTATGAAGGGATAGAATTGAAAAGCAGAGAAGTTATGCTAAACATGTATAGACCACACTTAGAGTACTGTGCACAGTTCTGGTCTCCATATTATAAAAGATATATAGAGGTACGGAAGATGGTGCAAAAAAGATTCACAAGGATGATACCATAACGGAGAGGATAAACTTATCAGGAAAGACTGAACAGGATGGGCTCTTTTCTCTACAACAACAACTTGCATTTATATAGCACCTTTAAAATAGCTAAACATCCCAAGGTGCTTCACAGGAGCGTATTCAAACAAAATTTGACACTGAGCCACATAAGGAGATATTAAGGAGATGACTTGGTCAAAGAGGTAGGTTTTAAGGAGCATCTTAAAGGAGGAGAGAGAGGTAGAGAGGCGGAGAGGTTTAAGGAGGGAATTCCAGAGCTTAGGGCTTCAGCAGCTGAAGGCACGGCCGCCAATGGTGGAGCAATGAAAATCGGGGATGCGCAAGAGGCCAGATTTAGAGGAGCGCAGAGATCTCGGAGACTTGGAGGAGGTTACAGAGATAGGGAGGGGCGAGGCCATAGAGGGATTTAAAACAAGGATGAGAATTTTAAAAGCGAGGCGTTGCTTAACCGGGAGCAAATGTATGTCAGCGAGCACAGGGGTGATGGGCAAACAGGACTTGATGCGAGTTAGGACACGGGCAGCCGAGTTTTGGGTGAGCTTAAGTTTGTGGAGGGTAGAAGATGGGAGGCCGGATGGGAGTGTGTTGGAATAGTCCAGTCTAGAGGTAACAAAGGCAAGGATGAGGGTTTCAGCAGCAGATGAGCTGAGGCAGGGGCTGAGTCAGGAGATGTTACGGAGGTGGAAATAGGCAGTTTTAGTGATGGTGTGAATAAGTGGTCGGAAGTTCATCTCACGGTCAAATACAACACCAACGTTTTGAACAGTCTGGTTCAGCCTCATCAGACAGTTGCCAGGGAGTGGGATGGAGTCGGTGGCTAGGGAACGGAGTTTGTGGCGGGGACCGAACACAATGTCCCAATATTTTACCTGCACTTCAAAATGATTCATTGTATGAATTGTTTTGAGGTCTTCTGATGATACGCTGAGATGCATTTTAAAAGCAGAATTGCTATTATTTCAAGGGACTTCATTGCCACATAGGAGGGTCTTCAGTCAAACTGAATTCCTGGAACAGCCAGGACTAACTGACCCTGAAGACTGTACCACACATCCCACACTGGTGCTGGTAAGATTGGCACTACACCAGAGGTGATACCGCGGCAGTCTTTATTTTATTATTCATTCTCAGGAGGTGGGCATCGTTGGCAAGACTGGCATTTATTGCCCATCCCTATTCTGTTTGTTACAACTGAGAGTCGTGCTAGGCCACTTCAGAGGGTAGTTAAGAGTCAACCATGTTGGTGTGGGACTGGAGCGGGTAAGGATGGCAGGTTTCCTTCCCTAAATTACATTAGTGAACTGGTTGGGTTTTGATGACAATCCAACAGTTTCATGGTCACTTTCAGTGATACCAACTTTTTATTTCCAGCTTTTTTTAAGCTGCCACGTTGGGATTTGAACTTGCGTTTTCTAGATTATTAGTCCAGGCCTCTGAATTATTAATCCAGTAGTATAACCACTACACTTGTCTGATCATTATCACATTTGCTGTTAGTGGGAGCTTGCTGTGCACAAATTAGCTGCCTGGTTTCCTACATTACAACAGTGACTACCCTTCAAAAGTACTTCATTGGCTGTAAAGCACTTTGGGACGTCCTGAGGACGTGAAAGGTGCTATATAAACGCAAGTCTTTCTTTTTACACTACTATACCCATCGTCATATTGTGTGAACTGGTGCACTCTGACTTTTCACTGAAAAATAAAGAATTTTATTTCTAACACAGTGGGTGACATTTATAGTGTATCACCAAACTTGTCATTACCCAGCTGCATTTACAGAGTCCTGGTAAAATCATAAATCAATTACATTACCAAGACAATGATGCACGAAGAAGGATTTGCATTTATATCATATCACTTTGCTCAAAAGTATGAAAGTACTTCAAATGCAATGAATCACTTTGATGTGCAGTCATTGTTCTTATGCAGCCAATTTTGCAGACAGCAAGATTCCGAACAATAATGAGATGAATGGCCCTTTAGTCTATTTTGTTACATAGAATTTACAGCATGGAAACAGGCCATTTGGCCCAACTGGTCAATGCCGGTGTTTGTGCTCCACACGAGCCTCCTCCCACCCCTCTTCATCTCACCCTATCAGCATATCCTTCTATTCCTTTCTCCCTCATGTGCTTATCTAGCTTCCCCTTAAATGCATCCATGCTAGTCACCTCAACTACACCCTGTGGTAGCGAGTTCCCCATTCTCAGCACTCTCTGGGTAAAGAAGTTTCTCCTGAATTCCCTACTGAATTTATTAGTGACTATCTTATATTTATGGCCTGTAGTTCTGGTCTCCCCACAAGTGGAAACATCTTCTCTACATCTACCCAATCAAACCCTTTCATAATTTTAAAGACTTTTATCAAGTCACTCCTCAGCCTTCTTTTTTTGTTGAGAAAGGAGCCCCAGTCTGTTCAGTCTTTCCTTATAGTTCTAACCTCTCAATTCTGGTATCATCCTTCTAAATCTTTTTTTTGCACCTTCTCCAGTGGCTCTCCATCCTTTTTGTAATATGGAGACCAGAACTGTCGCACAGTACTCCAAGTGGGGTCTAACTAAGGTTCTATACAAGTTTAACATAACTTCTCTGCTTTTCAATTCTGCCCCTCCAGAAATGAACCTCAGTGCTTTGGCCTTGTTAACCTGCATTGCTACATTTAGTAATTTGTGTATCTGTACCCCTAGATCTCTTTGTCCCTCTACCCCATTTAGACTCTTATTTCCCAAGGAGCATGTGGCCTTCTAATTTCTTCTACCAAAATGCACCACCTCACATTTACTTATATTGAAATTAATTTGCCAGTTCTCTGCTGACCTGCCTCCCACTGTACTCCCACCAGAGGCTGAAGATGGACAGACGAATTGGAGAGAGGTTTCGGAAATGACTGTGATCTCAGGAAACCCCACCACACACCAAGCTTTGCACTGTGCCACACCCAGACTCTTTTAATGAAACCCTCGCCAGTTTGATGTGCGGCACACTGAATGAGGAAGTCTTTGTTCGCTGCTCTCTTGTAACTTAATAATAACGATTTGAAATGTTGTAATGACGTCGGGCGAGGTGACTCACTTCCCTTGACACTCATTTCTTAATAAGAAAGAAATCGCATTTATATAGCGCCTTTCACGAGAGGAGAGGAGTAAAAGTGGAAAGAATTGGAGGGGGTAGGTGGCTGGGAAGCAGAACCAGCCACAGCAATCTCTGCAAACAACCTGGGCGGTGGAGTTGCCTGTGATGCATCGTGCTGTGTCAGTCAAAAGAATCTTTTCTGTGCTTCCAAAGAGTTAAAGGTTGAATGTTAACACTGCTCCGATTATTAGGAAAAATTATTTTTGAGATCCATGGCTCTTTCTTTCCATTTTCCCTTCTCTCTCTCTCTCGCTCGCTCTGTCGCTCTCTCTATCACTCCCTGATTCTGTCTCCCTCTGTCCGTCTGTCTCTTTCTTCCCACTCTTTCTCTCCTGTTTATTCACTCTTTCCTCCCAAGGCGAAAAGGTGTTTTTTTTTCTCAGTTGCCGCAGCCACGGCACAAGGTTGCAGTTTGTTCCTGTGTCAACAGCCCTCTGTTACTTGAACTCTTACTGAATCTGGGGAAGTCCCTGGTTCAGTTCCCCCCTGGGACTCCGCTGATCTCAGCTGCAATGGCTTTAGGAAAGCTACAATTGGCCTCAGACCCTCTGGATTAAGGAGAGGGAAAATCTTCCAGGGTCCCTGCTGCTGATCATTATCCAATGACCCCGTCCTGGAGAGGTATGCCCCCACCAACAACAACAACTTGCATTAATAGTAAAAAAAAAAGGACTTGCATTTCTATAGCGCCTTTCACAACCTCAGGATGCCCCAAAGCACTTTACAGCCAATGAAGTAGTTTTTGAAGAATAGTCACTGTTGTAATGTAGGGAAACGCGGCAGACAATTTGCACACAGCAAGCTCCCACAAACAGCAATGTAATCATGACCAGATAATCTGTTTTTAGCGATGTTGGTTGAGGGATAAATATTGGCCAGGACACCGAGGAGAACTCCCCTGCTCTTCTTCAAAATAGTGCAATGGGATCTTTTTCATGCACCTGAGTGGGCAGACTTGGTTTAACGTCTCATCCGAAAGATGGTACCTCCGACAGTACAGCACTCCCTCAGAACTATAGCAGGAGTGTCATCCTGGGTTATGTGCTCAACTACTCTGGAGCTGGACTTCAACCAACAACCTTTGGACTCTAGAGATGAGAATGCTACCCACTGAGCCACGGCTGACAGCCAAAGCCCCAGGTCCTGTCCTAGATCTGTGTTATGTTAGCAGGTCTCAGCTTGCAAGGTGCTACAATCCTTCTCAGCCAGTCTCGGGCTGGAAAGGGGAAGTGAGGGCTCCCAGTACTATCGCTATCCAGTGACCCCCTGCTGGAAAGTGTGTGTGCGGATTCCAGTGAGGACAGGATCAGACTAGCCTGTGATGTCCTCCCATGGTTAAATACCCTGTCGATTTGCATTTGTGTGACTCAATATTAACTGTGTTGTGTTAGCAGATTTCAGCTTGACAAAGGCACACCCAGGCCTGTCGACCCTGCAAAGTCCTCCTCACTCACATGGGGGGGCTTGTGCCTAAATTGCGAGAGCTGTCCCACCGAATTTTTTTATTCATTCACATGATGTGGGCATCACTGGCAAGGCCAGCATTTATTGCCCATTCCTAATTGCCTTAATTAACTAAGTGTCTTGCTAGGCCATTTCAAAGGGCTGTTAAGCGTCAACCACATTGCTGGTCTGGAGTCACATATAGGCCAGACCAAGTAAGGACAGCAGATTTCCTTCCCTAAAGGGCTTTAGTGAACCAGATGGATTTTTACAACAATCCTGTAGTTTCACAGTCACCATTACTGATACTAGCTTTTTATTCCAGATTTATTTATTAACTGAATTTAAATTCCACAGCTGCTGTGATTTGAACTCATGTCCCTTGGGACCATTAGTCCAGAGCCTTATGGATTACTAATCCAGTAACATAACCACTTTGCTACTGTTCCCTTAAGTAGTCAAGCAACAGCCTGAAATGGTCAAACTCACAGATTCATACCTATCAGCCAACATCCAAGACTCCTCCATCACCATCTCTGGGTATGCCCTGTCCCACCAGCAGGACAGACCCATCAGAGGTGGCGGCACAGCAGTATACAGTCGGGAGGGAGTGGCCCTGGGAGTCCTCAACATTGACTCTGGACCCCATGAAGTCTCAGGTCAAACATGGGCAAGAAAACCTCCTGCTGATTACCATCTACCTCCCTCCCTCAGCTGATGAATCCGTATTCCTCCATGTTGCACACAACTTGGAAGAAGCACTAAGGGTAGCAAGGGCACAAAATGTACTCTGGGTGGTGGACTTCAATGTCCATCACCAAGAGTGGCTCGGTAGCACCACTACTGAGCTGGCTGAGTACTGAAGGACATAGCTGCCAAACTGGGCCTGCGGCAGGTGGTGAAAGAACCAATACGAGGGAAAAACCTACTTGACCTCGTTCTCACCAATCTACCTGTCGCAGATGCATCTGTCCATGACAGTATTTGTAGGAGTAACCACCGCATAGTCCTTATGGAGACAAAGCCCCATCTTCACACTGAAGACACCCTCCATCGTGTTGTGTGGCACTACCACCGTACTAAATGGGATAGATTCAGAACAGATCTAGCAGCTTAAAACTGGGCATCCATGAGGCGCTGTGGCCCATCAGCAGCAGCAGAATTGTATTCCACCACAATCTGTAACCTCATGGCCCGGCATATCCCTCACTCTACCATTACCATTAAGCCAGGGGACCAACCCTGGTTCAATGAGGAGTGCAGAAGAACATGCCAGGAGCAGCACCAGGTGTAGCTAAAAATGAGGTGCCAACCTGGTGAAGCTTCAACACAGGACTACATGCATGCTAAACAGCGGAAGCAGCATGCTATAGACAGAACTAAGTGATCCCACAACCAACGGATCAGATCAAAGCTCTGCAATCCTGCCACATCCAGTCGTGAATGGTGGTGGACAATTAAACAACTAACGGGAGGAGGAGGCTCCATGAACATCCCCATCCTCAATGATGGTGGAGCCCAGCACATGAGTGCAAAAGACAAGGCTGAAGCGTTTGCAACCATCTTCAGCCAAAAGTGCCGAGTGGATAATACATCTCAGCCTCCTCCTGAGGTCCCCACTATCACAGAAGCCAGTCTTCAGCCAATTCGATTCACTCTATGTAATATCAAGAAATGGCTGAGCGCAGTGGATACAGCAAAGGCTATGAACCACAACAACATCCCAGCTGTAGTGCTGAAGACTTGTGTTCCAGAACTAGCCGCACATATAGCTAAGCTGACAGCTACAACACTGGCATCTACCCGATAAAGTGGGATATTGCCCAGGTATGTCCTATCCACAAAAAGCAGGACAAATCCAATCCGGCCAACTACCGCCCCATCAGTCTACTCTCAATCATTAGCAAAGTGATGGAAGGTGTCATCGACAGTGCTATAAAGCAGCACTTACTCATCAATAACCTGCTCACCGATGCTCAGTTTGGATTCCGCCAAGACCACTCGGCTCCAGATCTCATTACAGCCTTGGTCCAAACATGGACAAAAGAGCTGAATTCCAGAGGTGAGGTGAGAGTGACTAGCCTTGACATCAAGGCAGCATTTGACCTAGTGGCATCAAGGAGCCCTAGTAAAATTGAAGTTAATGGGAATCAGGAGGAAACCTCTCCATTTTCCCTGCTTCATCAATGACCTTCCCTTCATTATAAGGTCAGAAGTGGGAATGTTCGCTGGTGATTTCACAGTGTTCACTTCCATTCGCAACTCCTCAGATAATGAAGCCATCCGTGCTCGCATGCAGCAAGACCTGGACAACATCCAGGCTTGGGCTGATAAGTGGCAGGTAACATTTGCGCCACACAAGTGCCAGGCAATGACTGTCTCCAACAAGAGAAAGTTTAACCACCTCCCTGTGACAGTCAATGGCATTACCATCGTCGAATCCCCCACCTTCAATATCCTGGGAGTCACCATTGACCAGAAACTCAACTGGACCAGCCACATAAATACTGTGGCAACAAGAGCAGGTCAGAGGCTCGGTATTCTGTGGTGAGTGACTCACCTCCTGACTCCTCAAAGCCTTTCCACCATCTACAAGGCACAAGTCAGGAGTGTGATGGAATACTCTCCACTTGCCTGGATGAGTGCAGCTCCAACAACACTCAAGATGTTCGATACCATCCAGGGCAAAGCAGCCCGCTTGATCAGCATCCCATCCACCACCTTAAACATTCACTAGCTCCACCACTGGCGTACCGTGGCTGCAGTGTGTACCATCTACAAGATGCACTGCAACAACTCTCCAAGGCGTCTTCGACAGCACCTCCCAAACCCACGACCTCTTCCACCTAGAAGGCTAAGGGCAGCAGGCACATGGGAACACCACCACGCAATGTTCCCTGTAATTTTTTTTGGTGTGTGGGCCCTTTAACTGGCTGCGCGGCCCATTCAATTTTTCGAGCGTGCGCGGTTATTTCCATTGAAAAGCCGGTGAGCGGGACCTCCAGACCACCGCGCGGATGCGCAGCTTAGTGGGAACATTGCCACCACCTCCAAGTTCCCCTCCAAGTCACACATCATCCTGACTTGGAAATATATCAGCATTTCTTCATTGTCACTGGGTCAAAATCCTGGAACTCTCTCCCTAACAGCACTATGGGAGTACCTTCACCACACGGACTGCAGCGGTTCAAGATGGCGGCTCACCATCACCTTCTCAAGGGCAATTAGGGATGGGCAATAAATGCTGGCATTGCCAGCGACGCCCACATCCCATGAATGAATTAAAAAAAACCTGCTTCCACCATTTCCATAGGGAGCCTGTTCCATAGATTGACCACTCGCTCATTGAAATATTGTTTCTGCAGGTTAATTTTGAATTTATCCCCCTGAAAGCGCGGGCTGTGTCCTCTGGTTCTACTTTTCTGGACAAGGAGAAATAAATTGTCATGGTCAACATTATCTCGTCCCTTAGGAATGGTTTACACTGAGTTAGCTGATTTCAGTTGGAGCAGTGGTAGGGACACTAGAATTGACCTCAGTGCCCCTGAACGGGGAGGTGAAAAATCAGTTTGGTTTCCTGTTCTCAATTACCCTCCAGTGACCCTTGCTGGAAAATCCACCATTAGCGGCTGTGGCTTCAGCTGCCAAGGCCCTAAGCTCTGGAATTCCCTCCCTAAAATCTCCGCCTCTCTACCTCTAATTCCTCCTTTAAGACACTCCTTAAAACCTACCTCTTTGACCAAGCTTTTGGTCATCTGTCCTAATAGCTCCTTACGTGGCTCGATGTCAAATTTTGTTTGATAACGCTCCTGTGAAGCACCTTGGGACATTTTACTACGTTAAGGGGGCTATATAAATGCAAGTTATTGTTGTGTGTGTAAATATCAAGTAACGATAAGGTCAGTCTTGACGGCGAAGCCTTCCACGGTCGAATAACCTGCAGGCACTCACTGTCGTGGCACCGCATCACCAGTCAGCACTTTCAGGAGAGGAGTGGCGAAAATTAGAAACAACAACAAAACGTTTTATGCACCAATCTGCTAAAAATGAAGGTGGGTATGCAGATAAATAAAATGAATGAAATGCAGGTAGAATACATTTAATTTGTTTCTATGAGATGATTTTCATTGTATCTAAAAACAGAAACTTCTAATTGCCAAAAATGAAATCTGTAAAGATCTTCTAAAACCCTGAGCTGCAGCCAACTTTTCAAAGTCTGTCTTGCGCCTGTCGCTTTAAGAAGTCGGCCCGAGCGCTGTGATTGGTCGCTGCTGTATGTATCTTACATGTATCCGAGTCAGTTGCTCACCAATCAGCGCCGGGCATTTCCAGCAGATGGCGGGAAATATGAATTTCGCGGCACAGGCTTTGGCGCCAGAGGCTGAGTCTCAGAGTCTGTGAATCAGGCTGCATTCAGGAGCTGGTACAGTTTCTGCAGCCATTTTTCCCCTCTGATTCAGAGGGGACCTTTTCACAATCCATTGCATCCTGCTGCATCCAAAGCAACATCAGGTGCGAGACACCCTGCAGTTTAAACCCGGGACTTTGCTGATCATTTATATGTCTGCATTTGTTGACTTTGCTTTTTATTTTGCATCCAAAACCCGGCTTGAAATTAATCATTTTTTTGCCCCTCTTTCCTCTCTCTCTCTCTCGTTGCAAACAAAAGGGGGGGAGTGGGGGAAAGATTGCTGCCTTGCAGAAAATGCCAAAGGGAGTTTCCCCAGCCCCAGGCAGGGGTATCATTGGAGTGGTGTCCAGTTCTCAGAAGAAACTTCTTAATGTTGAAAATGGGAGCACGGGGCTATGTAGCCCCCCGATCCCTGCCAGTTATTTCACCCAGATTGCAGGAGCAATGTACTCTGATCACAGTGGGGACTGTTTGTATACGACCCCTCATGGACCTGAAGTTAGAACAATAAGGACTAGCACAGGACGCCTGCCGGTAAGTGTAATTTATAATTTATTTATTCATTTTGAAATAAACGTGGATTTTGTACTTGTGTGTCTAACTCAGTTAATGCAAATCCCAGGTCACTGTACATTCTCATCCAGGGAAATTTACTTCACTCCTTTAACATTTTAAAAAAATATAGCATTAAAAAATTACCCCCACTATATGGGGGGGGGGGGCGATGAAAGCAGGTTTCGCTTTCTTGCTGTGTAACTGGCTCTATTGTAATATCGAGGCGGGTCAGATGGCTGCTTGCTGCAACTCTTCGCTGTCTTATTTTTGCATTTTTTTTAAATGCAAAGAAATAATAGTTTCTAGATCTCCAGATTTCTTATCAAAACGCATTGTCATTTTTCTTAAAGATGATCAAGCTGTCACTGTCTGAAATGTTGCTGGAGTTGTCCTGAGTGATGATGCTCTCAGTTCAAAGGACTTTCTAAATATTTATATTTTAACCTTGGGGGTCAGAGTGTACTTGGGGGCTTTGCACTGGGTTTTCCTTTTTTATATATGAAATTAAAATTAATGAAAGTGAAACTAACCAGGCTTTGGCACTTCATTGTCACAAAACCTATGGCCTCATCAATTAATATTTTTATTTGATGGTGGGGGGGGGGTTAAAAATAGAATAATTATTGCCAACTCTCTACAGTACAGATAGCTTGTGGTTCGAAAGTAAGATAGGAACAGACACCAGAAATTTCAAGTAAAGAAATGCACAGAAAATATAATGTGACTAATTTCAAAACATAAGGAAAGGTGCTGCTAACTTCTCTCAATTTTTTTTAATTGTAAAAAGAACTTGTTTCAATTTTAAGTATCTGGTGTCGCTTAACATTTAAACCCAGCATTGTGGACTCTGTACAGACCCCCTGACTAAAGAATGCCCCCACCCCTCCTTTGTTGATGGTGTAATAGTATAACCATGTTTTTAAGTCAGAAAGTACTCACCTGTGATATCTTTATTACTGAGCTCATTAAAGTTCCCTCTCATGGGTGGGGAGGTTGGGTATTGGAGGTGCTGTTATATTCCCAAAACGCACCAACTGTTCCTAGTTTTTAACAATTTCTAATTTGGTGCAAGACCTACCCTTTTTTTTTGCGGGTGGGGAAGGAGTTTCTTAATGACTGAGCTTTTCTGGGCAAGGGCTCTGTATTTTGTAAGTATCAGAAGCTTCTTCCTGCGGTGAGTTGGGGAGTTTATTTACAGGGTACAGTGTTTCCTGTGCGATATGGATGGTGATCCAGTTGGTTTCTCTTGTCTCCAGTGCTGTATGCGTGCTGCTCCTTTGCCATTTTCTCATTGCTGTTCCTCCCCTGAAGGTGCTGGGAGGGGAGGGGAGGGGAGGGAGGGAGGCGGGGGGCGGGGGGGGGTAGGTACAGTCCCACAAGCGCACTCTGCCCCAAGGTGACATAGGAACAGAAGTAGGCCATTCAACCCCTCGAGCCTGTTCTGCCATTCAATGAGATCATGGCTGATTTGTGACCTAACTCCATATACCTGCCTTTGCTCCATATCCCTTAATACCTTTTGGTAAACAACAATCTATCGATCTCAGATTTGAAATTAACGATTGACCTAACATCAATTGCCATTTGTAGAAGAATTCCAAATATCTACCACCCTTTGTGTGTAGAAGTGTTGCCTGGCTTTAATTTTTAGGCTATGTCCTCTAGTCCCAGACTCCCCAACCAGCAGAAATAGTTTCTCTCTATCTATCAAGAACATAAGAAATAGGAGCAAGAGTAGGCCATTTGTCCCTTTGATCCTGCTTCGCCATAAGAAATAGGAGCAGGAGTAGGCCCTTTGAGCCTGCTCCGCCATTCAATGAGATCATGGCTGATCTTCTGCCTCAACTCCATTCACCGGCCCTATCGCCATATCCCTTGATGCCTTTACTAGTCAGAAATCTATCGACTTCTGTTTTGAATATACCCAATGACTGAGCCTCCACAGCCCTCTGGGGTAGAGAATTCCAAAGATTCACCACTCTCTGTGTGAAGAAATTTCTTTTCATCTCAGTTCTGAATGGCCTACCCTTTATCCTGAGGCTGTGGCCCCTGGTTCTAGACTCCCCAGCCAAGGGAAACATTCTCCCAGCATCCACCCTATTAAGCCCTGTAATAATTTTGTATGCTTCAATGAGATCCCCTCTCATTCTTCTGAATTCAAGAGAATACAGGCCTAGTTTACTCAATCTCTTCTCATACAACAGTCCCGCCAGCCCAGGAATTAATCTCGTGAACCTTTGTTACACTCCCTCTATGGCAAGTATATCCTTCCTTAGGTAAGGAGACCAAAATTGTACACAGTACTGCAGGTGTGGTCTCACCAAGGCCCTATATAATTGGAGTAAGACTTCTTTACTCCTGTACTCAAATCCTCTTGTAATGAAGGCCAGCATACCATTTGCCTTCCTAATGGCTTGCTGCACCTGCACATTCACTTTCAGTGACTCCTGTACAAGGACACCCAGGTCCCTTTGAGCATCTGCATTCCCGAATCTTTCACCATTTAGGAAATACTCTGCCTTTCTGTTTTTTCTACCAAAGTGGATAACTTCACATTTATCCGCATTATATTCCATCTGCCATGTTCTCGGCCACTCACTGAGCCTGTCGCGATCCCCTTGAAGCCTCTTCACATCCTCTTCACAACTGACACTGCCACCTAGCTTTGTATCAGCTGCAAATTTGGAAATGTTACATTTAGTCCCCTCATCCAAATCATTGATATAGATTGTGAATAGCTGGGGCCCAAGCACCGATCCTTGCGGTACCCCACTAGTCACAGCCTGCCATCCTGAAAAAGACCCATTTATCCCTACTCTTTGTTTTCTGTCTGTTAACCAATTCTCAATCCATGCTAGTATATTACCCCCAATTCCATGTGCCCTAATTTTGTTCACCAACCTCTTGTGTGGGACCTTATCGAAGGCCTTCTGAAAATCCAAATACACCACATCTACCGGTTCCCCTTTGTCTACTCCACTAGTTACATCCTCAAAGAACTCCAATAGGTTTGTCAAACAGGATTTCCCTTTCATAAATCCATGTTGACTCTGCCCAATCTTACTATTAGTTACTAAGTGCCCAGTTATTGCAAATTTTATAATAGATTCCAGCATTTTCCCAACTACTGATGTGAGGCTAACAGGTCTGTAGTTCCCTGTTTTCTCTCTCCCTCCTTTCTTAAATAGCGGGGTTACATTTGCTATCCTCCAATCTGCAGGAACTGTTCCAGAATCTATAGAATTTTGGAAGATGACAACCAATGTGTCCACTATCCCAATGGCCACCTCTTTCAAAACCCTAGGATGTAGGTCATCCAGTCCTTGGGATTTATCGACTTTTAGTCCCATTAATTTTGCTAGTACTGTTTTTTTACTAATAATTTCTTTAAGTTCCTCATTCTCGTCACACTCTTGGTTTTCTTGTATTTCTGGGAGGTTTTTTGTGTCTTCCTCCGTGAAGACAGAAACAAAGTATTTATTTAATTTCTCTGCCATTTCCTCATTCCCCATTATAAATTCTCCCGTCTCTGACTGTAAAGGACCTACATTTACCTTCGCCAGCCTTTTCCTTTTCACATACCTATAGAAGCTTTTACAATCTGTTTTTATATTTTTCGCTAGTTTGTGCTCATATTCAATTTTCCCTTTCTTTATCAATTTCTTGGTCCCCCTTTGCTGATTTCTAAAAAGATCCCAATCCTCGGCTGACTGCTTTTTCTGGCAACTTTATAAGCTTCCTCTTTTGACTTAATACTAGCTTTAATTTCTTTTGTTAGCCATGGTTGGATCACTTTTCCTTTTGGGTTTTTAATGCCCTGGAGGAATATATGTTTGTTGCAAATTATGCACTATTTCCTTGAATGTTAGCCATTGTATGTCCACCTTCATACCTTTTTAGTGTAGTCTCCCAATCTACCATGGCCAACTTGTCCCTCATACCCTTGTAGTTTCCTCTGTTTAGATTGAAGACCTTAGTTTCAGATTGGACTACATCACTCAAACTTAATGTAAAATTCAATCATATTATGGTCACTTGTCCCTAAAGGCCCCTTTACCACAAGATTATTGATTAGCCCTTTCTCATTACACAATACCAGATCCAGAATAGCCTGTTACCTGGTTGGTTCCTCCACATACTGATCCAGGAAACCATCTCGCACGCATTCCAAGAATTCGTCCTCCACACCATTAGTGGTAATTTGATTTGCCCGGTCAATATGTAGATAGTGCCATCTTTCCGCACCATCCCCATATCCTTTGATTCCCTTAGTATCCAAAAATCTATCAATCTCTGTCTTGAATATATTCAACAACTGAGCATCCACAGCTCTCTGGGGTAGAGAATTCCAAAGATTGACAACCCATTTGAGTGAAGAAATTTCTCCTTATCTCAGTCCTAAATGGCCGACCCCTTATTCTGAGACTGTGACCCCTGGTTCTAGACTCCCCAGCCAGGGGAAAACATCCCCCAGCATCTACCCTGTCAAGCCTTTCAAGAATTTTATATGTTTCAATGAGATCACCTCTCATTCTTCTAAACTTGAGGGAATATAGGCCCAGTTTACTCAATCTCTCCTCATAGGACAATCCCCTCAACCCAGGAATCAGTCTAGTAAACTTATGTTGCACTTTCTCTAAGCCAAGTATATCCTTCCTTGGGTAAGCAGACCAAAACTGTACACAGTACTCCAGGTGTGGTCTCGCCAAGGCTCTATATAATTGTAGTAAGACATCTTTACTCTTGTACTCCAATCCCTTTGTAATAAAGGCCAACATACCATTTGCTTTCCTAATTGCTTGCTGTACCTACATGTTAACTTTCTGTGATTTGTCTACAAGCACACCCAGGTCCCTCTGAATGCCAACATTTCCCAATCTCTCTCCATTTAAAAAAATATTGTGCTTTTCTATTTTTCCTACCAAAGTGGATAACTTTGCATTTCTCCACATTATACTCCATCTGCCACGTTCTTGCCCAATCACTTAACCTGTCTAAATCTCTTTGCAGCCTCCTTGCACCCTCCTCACAAGCTTACTTTCCTACCTAACTTTGTATCGTCTGCAAACTTGGATACATTACACTCGGTCCCTTCATCTAAGTCATTGATATAGTTTGTAAATAGCGGAGGCCCAAGCACTGATACTTACAGTACCCCGCTAGTTACAGCCTTACCAACCCAAAAATGACCCGTATATTCCTACTCTGTTTTCTGTCCGTTAACCAATCCTCAAGCCATGCTAATATTACCCCAATCCCATGACCCCTAATTTTGTATAATAACCTCGTGTGGCACCTTATCGAATGCTTTTTGAAAATCCAAATACACCACAACAACAACTTGTATTTATATAGCGCCTTTAACGTAGTAAAATGTTCCAAGGCGCTTCATAGGAGTAATTATAAGACAAAAATTTGAAACCAAGCCACATAAGGAGAAATTAAGGCAGATGACCAAAAGCTTGGTCAAAGAGGAAGGTTTTAAGGAACGTCTTAAAGGAGGAGAGAGAGGTAGCGAGGCTGCGAGGTTTAGGGAGGGAATTCCAGAGCTTGGGGCCAAGGCAACAGAAGGCACGGCCACCAATGGTTGAGCGATTTATAATCAGGGATGCTCAATCGGGCAGAGTTAGAGGAGCGCAGATATATCGGTTGGGCGGGGGTGGTGTTGGGGTGTGTCTGTGGGGCTGGAGGAGATTAGAGTTGGGGAGGGGCGAGGCCATGGAGGGATTTGAAAACAAGGATGAGAATTTTGAAATCGAGGCGTTGCTTAACCGGGCCAGTGTCGGTCAGCGAGCACAGGGGTGATGGGTGAACGGGACTTGGTGCGAGTTAGGACACAGGCAGCCAAGTTTTGGATAACATCAAGTTTATGTAACGTAGAACATGGGAGACCAGCCAGGAGTGTATTGGAATAGTCAAGTCTAGAGGTAACAAAGGCGCGGATCAGCTGAAGCAAGGGCGGAGACCGGCGATGTTACGGAGGTGGAAATAGGCGGTCTTAGTTATGCTGCGGATATGTGGTCGGCAGCTCATTTCAGGGTCAAATATGACACCAGTGTGGTTCAGCCTCGGACAGATATTAGGGAGAGGGATGAAGTTTGTGGCGGGGACCAAAAACAATTGCTTCAGTCTTCCCAATATTTAATTGGACCAATATTTAATTGGAGAAAATGTCTGCTCATCCAGAACTGGATGTCGGACAAGCAGTCTGACAATTTAAAGACCGTGGAGGGGTCGAGAGAAGTGGTAGTGAGGTAGAGCTGGGTGTAGTCCGCGTACATGTGGAAACTGGCGCTGTGTTTTCGGATGATGTCGCCAAGGGGCAGCATGTAGATGAGAAATAGAAGGGGGCCAAGGATAGATCCTTGGGGGACACCAGAGGCAACGATGTGGGAGCGGGAAGAGAAGCTGTTGCAGGTGATTCTCAGGCTATGATTAGATAGATAAGAATGGAACCAGGCGAGTACAGTCCCACCCAGCTGGATGACGGAGAGGCGTTGGAGGAGGATGTAGTGGTCAACTGTGTCAAAGGCTGCAGACAAGTCGAGAAGGACGAGGAGGGATAGTTTACCTTTGTCACAGTCACAAAGGATGTCATTTGTGACTTTGGTGAGAGCTGTTTCGATACTGTGGCGGGGCGGAAACCTGCTTGGAGGGATTCAAACATGGAATTGTCCGAAAGATGGGCACGGATTTGGGAGGCGACATCATGTGAAAAGGCTTTGGCGAGGAAAGGGAGGTTGGAGATGGGGTGGTAGTTTGCAAGGACGGAGGGGTCGAGGGTTGGTTTTTTGAGGAGAGGGGTGATGATGGCAGATTTGAGGGGGAGAGGGACAGTACCTGAGGAGAGAGAACAGTTAACAATGTCAGCTAACATGGGAGCCAGAAAAAGAAGTTGGGTGGTCAGCAGTTTGGTGGGAATAGGGTCGAGGGAGCAGGAAGTGGGTCTCGTGGACAAGATGAGCCTGGAGAGGTCATGAGGGGAGATCGGAGAGAAACTACATCTACTGGTTCCCCCTTATCCACCCTGCTAGTTACAATCTCAAAAAATGCTTAGATTTGTCAAACACTATTTCTCTTTCATAAATCCATGTTGACTCTGCCCAATCATATTATGATTTTCTAAGTGCCCTGTTATCACGTCCCTAATAATAGATTGTAGAATTTCCCTACTACTGATTTCAGGCTAACTGGCCTATAGTTCCCTGTTTTCTCTCTCCCTCCTTTCTTGAATAGCGGGATTACGTTTGCTGCCTTCCAATTCACGGGGACCGTTCTAGAACCTAGGGAATTCTGGAAGATGAAAACCAATGCATCCACTATCTCTGTAGCCACCTCTTTAAAAACCTTAGTATGTAGGCCATCAGGTCCAGGGGATTTGTTGGCTTTTAGTCCCATTAATTTCTCCAGTACTATTTCTTTACCAATACTAATTTCTTTTAAGTTTCTCATTCTGACTAGGCCCTTGGTTCCCCACTATTTCTCGAATGTTTTTTGTATCTTCTACCGTGAAGACAGATACAATATATTTGTTTAATGTCTCTGCCATTTCTTTATTCGCCATTATAATTTCTCCCGTCTCAGCCTCAAAGGGACCCACGTTTACTCCTTGCTAATCTCTTCCTTTTTACATGCCTATTACAATCTTTTTTTATGTCTCTTGCTAGTTTAAAGTGCCACATAATAGGCTGGCCAGCAAAGTTGAAGCCCATGGAATAAAAGGGACAGTGGCAGCACGGATGTGAAATTGGCTAAGTGACAGGAAACAGAGAGTAGTGGTGAACATCCACGGATGCTGCCTGACCTGCTGAGTGTTTCCAGCATTTTCTGTTGCTTTTTCAGATTTCCAGCATCCGCAGTATTTTGCTATTCTGTAGTGGTGAACGGTTGTTTTTCGGACTGGAGGGAGGTATACAGTGGTGTTCCCCAGGGGTCGGTACTAAGACCACTGCTTTTCTTGATATATATTGATGACTTAGACTTGGGTGTACAAGGCACAATCTCAAAATTTGCAGATGACACCAAATTGGAAGTATAGTGAACAGTGAGGAGGATAGTGATGGACTTCAAGAGGACATAGACAGGCTGGTGGAATGGGTGGATACGTGGCAGATGAAATTTAACGCAGAAAAGTGCAAAGTGATGCATTTTGGTAGGAAGAACGAGCAGAGGCAATATAAACTAAAGGGTACAATCCTAAAGGGGGTGCAGGAACAGAGAGACCTGGGGGTATATGTGCACAAGTCGTTGAAGGTGGCAGGGCAGGCTGAGAAAGCAGTTAAAAAAGCATACGGGATCCTGGGCTTCATAAATAGAGGCATAGAGTACAAAAGCAAGGAAGTTATAATGAACCTTTATAAAACACTGGCTCGGCCTCAACTGGAATTGTGTCCAATTCTGGGCACCGCACTTTAGGAAGGATGTGAAGGCCTTAGAGAGGGTGCAGAAAAGATTTACGAGAATGGTTCCAGGGATGAGGAACTTCAGTTATGTGGATAGACTGGAGAAGCTGGGGTTGTTCTCCTTGGAGCAGAGAAGTTTGAGAGGAGATTTGATAGGTATTCAAAATCATGAGGGGTCTAGACAGAGTAGATAGAGAGAAACTGTTCCCATTGACGGAAGGGTCGAGAACTAGAGGACACCGATTTAAGGTGCTTGGCAGAAGAACCAAAGACGACATGAGGAAAACCTTTTTACGCAGCGAGTGGTTAGGGTCTGGAATGCATTGCCTGAAAGGGTGGTGGAGGCAGATTCAATGGTGGCTTTCAAAAGGGAATTGGATAAGTACCTGAAGGAAAACATTTGCAGGGCTACAGGGAAAGGGCAGGGGAGTGGGACTAGCTGAAGTGCTCTTGTAGAGAGCTGGCACGGGCCAAATGAGCTGTAACCATTCTATGATTCTACTCTCATTCTATTTTCTCTTTCTTGATCGATTTCTTGGTCCTCCTTTGCTGAATTCTAAAATCCTCCCAATTCTTTGGCTTACTACAATCCTATTTCCTTACTATCTTCAGTTCCCCATAATATCTTGAAAACATCGATAAAATCACCCCTTAACCTTCTAATTTCCAGGGAATGCAAACCTAGTTTTCCCACTTTTCTCTAGCCCTGGAGTTAACATTCTCATCCTCATCTTCAAATCCCTCCATGGCCTCTCCCCTCCTATCTCTGTAACTTCCTCCAGCCCTACAAGCCTCCAAGATCCCTGCACTCCTCCAATTCTAGCCTCTTGTCCCAACCCTGATTTTCATCGCTCCACCATTTGTGGCTGTCCCTTCAACTGCCTGAGCCCTAAGCTCTGGAATTCCCCCTCTAAACCTCTCGGCCCCTCTCTCCTCCTTCAAGATGCTACTTTAAAACCTAAATCTTTGACCAAGCTTTTGGTCACCTGTCTTAATATCTCCTTATGTGTTTAAGTTTTGTTTGATAATGCTCCTGTGAAGCACCTTGGGATGTTTTATTACGTTAAAAGTTGTTGTTTTATGCATTTGCACCATAATTTATTAGTGGGGCTCATTCAGACTTCTTCTCAAACATTTTAAACGGGTGTTGAGTGGAGGGCCTTGTTTGCATGTCGAGAGTATTCTGATTTCAGGTTTTTGTACATGGAGTCTTAAGAGGAGCTTGTTCCAAACCTCCAGACACATGACATTCAAATAAGAAATAAAAGCACAAGTAGGACTAGCAGATTCAATAGTAACTTTCCAGAGGGAACTGGGTATATACTTGAAATGGAATTTTTTTTGGAGGGGTGTGGGACTAATTGGACAGCTCTTTCAAAGAGTCGTCAAAGGCGCGATGGGCCTCCTGTGCTGTAAGATTCTATGTTGTCTGTACTTTGAGAGCCAGATTGCTAGTTTAACACACCTGTCGTACTATCGCTCCCCCTGTAATTCAGCTGGTGTTGCCTGTTAGGCTTGATGGAGTTTGTCAGTTGTTCCTAACAAGTGAGGATTGCTGTGCTGGTATTTTGAAGCATTGAAGGGAACTTGTAGGGAGATGGAACATGAGCTAAAATATCACAGTTACCAGTAAAATGGGAAGAGGAATGGAACTTCTTCATCCAAAGGGTAATAGCATTGTGCAATAATAATAAGCAGGGCGGGGCATTGAAGTAGTCAGTATCAATGTGTCCAACAGTCAATTAATTGGGTGCATTTTTGGAAAGAATGGAGTGAGGGATATGGCGAGCAGTTGGGATAGAGAGCGCTGGCGAGCAGCTGGAGTCATGGGCTATGGAAAAGTGGCTGGTGTTTTGGGCCTAATGGCCTCCTGATGTTATCCTATTTCTTTCTCCCAGATTTCCCAACGTCTTAACCGGCCGTGTGCATTAGCTGCATGCTTCGATGTTCCACCAATACCCGCGGGCTGGTTTTGGAAGGAATCCATTTTAGCCGAGCCACAGTGAACGCTGAATTATTTCTCATCTTTGAGGGGCAACTAAACTGTCTGCTTGTTGGGACAGAAAAATAACCCCATCTTCACTATTTTTGTTTCCCCCCCCCCCCCCCCCCCACCGTGTGAAATGTTGGCAATGGTTGACTTACTGCCACTAGGGTGCACAACAATACACTAGGCGTGAACACAATAAAGACTGAGTGCATTCAAATGCTTGCCGACCATAGATTATTACAGAATGCGTCTGGTGAGGTGTTCAGCTCATGTTTAAACTGTGGCTGGAAAATGTTTGCAACCCTTAGTTGGAACAACACTGGGACAGGAGGAGAAGGTGAATGTCCAGCTCTCTTTCGCCCTTGCCCCACGTAAGCCAGATGGCGAAACTACCACTGCTGCTGCCGCTGTTTGAACAGCAGATACTTTTTTTTCCCAAAGAATTTTTAAGCTGGCGCTTTTCTTTGTGTTGATTCCCTTGTTCCCACGTTCCAAGGCAGTTGTTTGCTTTGATAGTTTGGTGTTGGCCCTTGAAAATGTACAGAATACAAACTCTACTCTTTCAAACAGCGCCCAGGCCCTGAGGACAGCCATTTGAGGTGATGAAAAGCCTGGGCCTTCAGCTTCTCAGCAGAGTAACTTTTTACTGACCAGAGTATTGCAGTTTGAAAGACCTGAATTTATATAGCGCCTCGTCACATCGCTCAGAAATATCTCTGAAGTGCAGTGACTGTGATGTAGGCTAATGTGGCAGCCATTTTGAACACAACAACAACAACTTGCATTCATATACCACCCTTAAGGTAGTAAAACATCCCACGGTGCTTTACAGGAGCGTTATCAGACAAAATTTTGAA
This sequence comes from Squalus acanthias, assembly GCA_030390025.1. Lineage (NCBI taxonomy): Eukaryota > Metazoa > Chordata > Chondrichthyes > Squaliformes > Squalidae > Squalus > Squalus acanthias. The sequence goes on along the minus strand of CM059440.1, from coordinate 61,867,448 downwards.
ACCGAGCCACATACATAGATATTAAGACAGGTAACCAAAAGCTTGGTCAAAGAGGTAGGTTTTAAGGAACGGCTTAAAGACAAAGCGAGGCGGAGAGGTTTAGGGAGGGAATTCCAGAGCTTTGGGCCTAAGCAGCTGAAGGTACGGCTGCTAATGGCGGAACGATTTAAAATCATTAAGAAAGTTGAGGGGTGATCTGACTTGAGGTGTTAGAAATGATAATGGGATTCGATAGGGTAGATAGAAAGAAACTATTTCCTCTGGTGGGGGAATCCAGAACAAGATGGCACAATCTTAAAATTAGAGCTAGGCCGTTCAGGAGTGAAATCGGGAAGCACTCCTCCACACAAGGGGTAGTGGAAATCTGGAACTGTTGCCCAAAAGACTGTAGATGCTGGGGGTCAATTGAAGCTTTCAAGATTGAGATGGATAGATATTTTTGTTAGGTAAAGGTATCAAGGGATATGGAGCAAAGACAGTGACATGAATCTTGTCATTCATGTGGAAATGACTTATGAAATAATACTGGGCGGCCTGCTGGTGGCGCTGTCCAGGGAGAGTATAAATACTCGGGCACGGGCCCAGCTTGCGTGGGACATTCTTAACAGGAACTAGTGAAGGACACAACTAGACCTCCATGTTGTAAAACAGTTGATTAAAGCTTTGTTTAACGCTCAGACCAAGTGCCTAGTAGTTTTCTTGTGTCGGGCAGTAAATGGAGTTGAGGCATAGATGTAATTTAGTGCATTTACACCCAGTTATGACATACGTATCCCTCCAAACTCTTTCCAATGCAATTAACAGCTTGTGGGCCAGTGACTGACTGACTGCACAGGGCCTCTTGGAAATATTTCTGCAAGAACACCCAGCTAGCCATCCAATGAGATTAACTGCTTACCATGGCCCAAGTTCTCTGAAACTGGCCCTGGAGATGTCGAGGGTTGTTTGGGTTTTAATGAGTCAGCAACCAGGTGGTGGTAAAAAATAAATAAATAAAATGTATTTTTCCAAATACTTTGTTAATCCGCGAAGAGCTTGTGGGTGGGCACCGTGAAACCACAACAGATGGGCTCTGACTCTTTACTCGATCTCGCCTTCTCGCTTCCCCTGGCTTCAGGACACAGCTGTTGTCACCGTGCGTAGATGCGAGTGTAACTAACTGGGTGACGCAGAGCTCTGCTGGGCTGAGGAGGGATGGGTTGTGACTGGGAGGTAAGGCACGTCTAGGAGCCAACCTGACCCACGGGGAAAGTCTCTTGGGATCAAGATGACGCACCTGGCAAGCAGGTCGGTGGAGATGAGACAGAATTTTACAGCACAGAAACAGGCCATTTGGCCCAACTGCTCCATGCCAGTGTTGCTGCTTCACACGAGCCTCCTCCCACCCTACTTCATCTAACCACATCAATATATCCTTCTGTTCCTTTCTCCTTCATGTACCTATCTAGCGTCCCCATAAATGCATCTATGCTGTTCGCCTCAACTACTCCCTGTGGTAGTGAATTCTACATTCTCACCACTCTCTGGGCAAAGAAGTTTCTCCTGAATTCCTTATTGGATTTATTAGTGACTCTCTCATATTTATGACCCCCAGTTTTGGTCTACCCCCACAAGTGGAAACATTCTGCTCTATCAAACCCTTTCATAATTTTAAAGACCTCTATTAGGTCAATTCATATGCTAATATTGTACCTGACCCGCGCAGGCTGTCGGTACACCAGGGTGCTGTCGATGATTTAGCAACCAGCGTTGGGGACCCGGAAGGTCAGATCTGTAATTCTTACCACTCCGCGCTAGATGATCCTGCAAGGGAATGCCCAAGCGAGTTTGGTGGTCCTACTCATCCAAAACTCTGCTGCCCGTATCTTAACTTGCCCCAGGTCGCATTCACCCATCACCCTTGTGATTGCTAACCTACGTTGGTGCCTGGTCTGGCAACACCTTGATTTTAAAATTCTCGGTCTTGTTTTCAAATCCCTCCATGGCCTCGCCCCATCCCTATCTCTCTAACCTCCTCCAGCCCTACAACCCTCAGAGATCTCTGCGCTCCTACAATTCTGGCCTCTTGCGCATCCCTGATTTTAATCGCTCCACCATTGGTGGCCGTGCCTTCAGCTGCCTGGGCCCTAAGCTCTGGAATTCCCTCCCTAAACCTCTCCACCTCTCTATCTCTCAACTTTTTAAGATGCTCCTTAAAACCTACCTCTTTGGCCACCTCCTTATGTGGCTCGGTGTCAAATTATGTCTGATAACTCTCTTGTGAAGCACCTTGGGACGATTTATTACATTAAAGGCCCTATATAAATGCAAGTTGTTATAGTTTGGAAAAGTAGCATTTCATTACGAGCGTGCTCTGTACGTGCACTTTGGACACCCTGAGACTTGGCTCTTGCCAATCTGTAACAAGTTCTCTGGAATTGTGTGAGTGAGTTATGTCCCTTGGGGCTTAGGGGGAAGAGTTTGTGCTCCATACAAAGCAAATGGAAGCTCTTAATCTGTGTCGCTTGTTTTGGAGGTTCATAAAACCCTTGGGCCACCACTGCTAGGCTCTGTTCTTGGGGGTGATGGGGTGGGGGAAGGATGACCAAGGCTTGTGACATTTTTGCATATAGGAGTTACTTTGGGGGATGAGGCTCACAGCCTGGAGCCTTGCTAGATGAGAGTGTAGGTCTGAGGTAGGATTGTAACGTTGAGTGATTCTGCAGCCCGTGCTCTCATCTAGTGAGGCTGCATGCTGGGATTGGAGCCTCTCAAAATTAGCCCTTGCGTCCTGTGATGAATGAATTATTGTCCTTCCAAATTTGAATGCCATCACAATAACACTAAGGTGAAGTGCTGATGGGAACAATTTGTGTGAATGAATTGTGCCCCCCCCCAAAGAAGTGTATTATCTTCAGTAGGATTGTTTGAGAGGGAGAGCGAGAAGGGGATAGGTATAGCTAGAGGAGGAGAGGGAAGGGAAATAGAGAGATAGATTGGGGGGGGGGTGGTGAGTGGAGAGAGAGCTGCACTAATATAAAAGCAGCTTGAGCTGCATTCATTGCAGTTTGAATGTCAGATCTCCAGTCAATCTTCTAGTTGAGGGAAAGTTGTCAGATGTGAGGGAGATTTGGAGAAGGAAGAATGTTGCTAACAGAGGGTAGGAAATGGCTGTCTGTCACCCCTGGATTCTGATTGGTCCAGACTGCTCCCAACCCTCGACCACAAAATCAAACTTCAGGTTTTTTTTTGTAGTCAATCTAATTACCATCTCGTCTGTGATTCTCTGAATGATTTAATATAAAATGTGCCATAACTGGTTGGTTAAGGTGGGGCCTCCCTAGACTCTCTCTTTTTTTTTTCCACCCCTTTCCTTTCAGTATCTTTACAACCAAAGAATGTCTGGAAATTGAGACATTTTGACACTAAAAATAGGCATCCAAAATTCACCCCTCTCTTCCTTCCCTCGCTCCTTCCCCCCCCCCCCCCCCCCCCAATGGGTGGGAGGGCATGTCTTGGCTTGGGGCACCAACAGGATTGGACTTGGCTGTGATTTTGCATAGAATGTACAGCACAGAAACAGGCCGTTCGGCCCAACAAGTCCATGCCAGTGTTTATGCTCCACACGAGCCTCCTCCCACCCCTCTTCATCTCACCCCATCAACATATCCTTCTATTCCTTTCTCCCTCATGTAATTATCTAGCTTCCCCTTAAATGCATCTATGCTATTCGCCTCAACTACTCCCTGTGGTAGCGAGTTCCACTCTCTAGGTAACGAAGTTGCTCCTGAATTGCCTACTGGATTTATTGGTGACTACCTTATATTTATGGCCCCTAGTTTTGGACTCTCCCACAAGTGGAAACATCTCCACGTCTACCTTCTCGAACCCCTTCATAATTTTACAGGATATCTGTGAAAATTGGGGCATTTTGACACTAACATGGGAAACCAAAATTCACACCTCCTACGTTTCATCACCTTTCCCACCCCACCAAGCCCATGGCTGAAAGAGCAAGACTTGGCATGGAGCACAAACAGGGTTGGACTTGGCTGTGATGTTTGTTTCCCTGCCACTCCCATGTTGAATAGCCTGCTGAACCACTGTCTCCGGTCACAGTTAAGGAATGGCCACGTCGGTGCAGTACTGGAAGCTGACTGGAGAATGAATCTTTGGAATCTGTTCAAATTCCAATAACAGTTGAGATTGTGCTGTAAGATGAGTGTTTGTTAGGGTGCAGTTGCTGGATTTGGCCTCTAGATGGTCGGTACCTTGGTCTGGTCCTGATCTCATTTCCTGCCTTGCGATAAACTCCGTTACTTGTCGGGACCTTAATCTATCCCAGGAGGCTACTATTGCCCTCCTCTCCATTCCTGTTTCATTAAAACTGAGATGTTTGAACCTAAATATGTGCATGAAGTCTTATTTTAGTGAAGGCTAGCAGTGTTGGCCACATTATAAAGTATTTTGTAATTATAAAGTACTTGAGCTCATCCAAAACTCTGCTGCCCGTCTCCTGCCTCACGCCAAGTCCCGTTCTCCCATCAACCTCTGTGCTCGCTGACCTACATTGGCTCCCAGTCCAGCAACGTCTAGATTTTTAAAATTCTTATCCTTGTTTTCAAATCCCTCCTTGGTCTTGCCCCCTCCCTATCTCTAGCCTCCTCCAGCCCTACAACCCTTTGAGATCTATGCGCTCCTCCAATTCTGGCCTCTTGCACATTCCCGATTTTAATCGCTCCACCATTGGTGGCCGTGCCTTCAGCTGTCTTGGTCCTAAGTTCTGGAATTCCCTTCCTAAACCTCTCTGCCTCACTCTCCTTCTTTAAATCGTTCCTTAAAACCTACCTCTTTGACCAAGCTTTTGGTCACCTGTCCTAATATCTCCTTATATGGCTTGGTGTCGAACCTTTGTTTGATTGCGCTCCTGTGAAGCGCCTTGGGACGTCTTACAGGTTGGTGATATGGCAGATGCAGTATAACGTGGATAAATGCGAGGTTATCCACTTTGGTGGCAAAAACAGGAAGACAGATTATTATCTGAATGGCAATAGATTGGGAAAAGGGGAAGTGCAACGAGATCTGGGAGTCCTTGTGCACCAGTCGCTGAAGGTAAGCATGCAGGTGCAGCAGGCGGTTAAGAAGGCAAATGGTATGTTGGCCTTCATAGCGAGAGGATTCGAGTACAGGAGCAAGGATGTCTTGCTGCAGTTGTACAAGGCCTTGGTGAGACCACACCTTGAGTATTGTGTGCAGTTTTGGTCGCCTTATCTGAGGAAGGATGTTCTTGCCATGGAGGGAGTGCAGCGAAGATTTACCAGACTGATACCTGGGATGGCAGGAATGACTTATGAAGAGAGATTGGGGCGATTAGGCTTATATTCGCTAGAGTTTAGAAGAATGAGAGGGGATCTCCTTGAAACTTATAAGTTTCAAACAGGACTAGACAGACTAGATGCAGGAAGGATGTTCCCGATGGCGGGGGAGTCCAGAACCAGCGGTCACAGTCTAAGGATAAGGGGTAAGCCATTTAGGACTGAGATGAGGAGGAATTTCTTCACCCAGAGAGTGGTGAACCTTTGGAATTCTCTACCACAGAAGGCAGTGGAGGCCAATCCATTAAATATATTCAAGAAGGAGATAGATATATTTCTTAAGGCTAAAGGGATATAGGGAGAAGGCAGGGACAGGGTACTGAATTTGGATGATCAGCCATGATCTCATTAAATGGCGGAGTGGGCTTGAGGGGCCGAATGACCTACTCCTATCTTCTATGCTTCTATACTGCGTTAAAGGAGCTATATAAATGTAAGTTGTATTTTATACTCCCAACTCGATCCTGGGTCTCTTCATCCTATTCCAAGCCTTGGTCTTGATCACGGGTCTCCAAAGCAGGTTGCTTGGGTGTGCTGTGGTGGTGGAGTGGCCTGGAGTGACTCTCCATTTCTGCCCCCACCCTTGTGGAGAGCTGCCTTGTCTCCCCACGGCCTGTCCTGGAGGGAAGGCACGAGATTGGGAACTTTGAACCTGGTGGATTGCAAACCAGTGTCTTGGCAGCGGCCGGATATGGTATGTGTTTGGCTGAAAACATTCTTTTATCTTCCTCCAATCTGGAAAGTACACATTTCAACTTGAGCACCAGCATCTGAACTAGGGGGTAGTTAGCTGGGTGATGAAGGTAGAATGCAAGGGCAGGCGTGCAGTGTGCAGGGAGTTGCCCTGGTTTATTCTTTGCTGGTGTGACTGTGCCTCTGTCCACACAATGCTTCCTTGTTAATTCTAGGATTGTAATTGGGCCTTTTCTTTATTCTGAAGACACACACTGGAGACCATTGAGTAATTTGTATTGGGCTCTACCTTATCAGGCGTAAGCTTATCTCCTGAAATCAGTGTCTCTTCGGCTTGTTGTACACTGTTGGAATGTTTATCAGAATTTTGTTCATTTTTGTTTGGGGTTGGGGTAGGCTGTGGAGATTAAAAACTGAAGGCGGTCTGGTCTCCAGTACCTATTTAATTGTGATTTCCTCAACATGGATCTCAAATCTGCCTTTTTTGTCTCATTCCCTCTTGTTTTCCTCTCCATACAAGCTAAATACTTGAAGGGGAGGAAATTTGCAGGGCTATGGGGGAAAAGCAGGGGGAATGGGACTAATTGGATAGCTCTTGCAAAGAGCTAGTACAGGCACGATGGGCTGAATGGCCTCCGTCTGTGTTTTATGATATTTGTTGCCTGCAGCTGAGATTCATTTCTATTTTTTTTCCACCAAATTTCCTGGTAACCCTAAGGGCTCAGACATGTTCCACGACACTGGTGGCCCTGCAATACCTCCCCCCACATCTAGTGGGTGGGGTGCGGGATATTTGCAGCCAGGAATTGCTCTCTGGATAGGAGCAGGAGCTCTGGTTCGTTCCCACCCCAATCCCTGGCCAAGGGCCTCCTGAGGCCCAGCTGAGATCAGTAAACTCAACCTTCGGACCTTCCTGGTAGATGTGACTCAGTACCACACCAGGCTTTAACCCACTGAACCATTTGGGTGCTAGGTTTTCGAACCCACTGGGTGGTGGTGGGGGGGTTTATTCAGAATGCTGTGACTCGATTGAATGACGTGTTCACGAGAGAGGATACCTCACTTTCTAGACAGACAGCCACTGCTGTGATCTGTCACCCTCGGGCGGGTGGGGGGGGACGCGGTTGGTGGGTGAATGCCTTGGTTGCTACTGGTGATTGTTCAGCCGTGGCTCAGTGGGTAGCGCTCTCTCGTCTGAGTCAGAAGGTTGTGGGTTGAAGTCTAACTCCAGAGACTCTAGCCCAAAAATCTAGGCTGACACTCCAGTGCAGCGCTGAGGGAGTGCTGCACTGTCAGAGGTGCCATCCTTCGGATGAGACATTCAACCGAGACTCTCGGGTGGACGTAAAAGATCCCATGGCACTATTTCGATGAAAAGCAGGGGCGTTCACCCCGATGTCCTGCCCAACATTTATCCCTCAACCAACACCTAAAAACAGATGATCTGATGATTTATTTCATTGCTGTTTGTGGGATCTTGCTGTGCAAATTGGCTGCTGTGTTTCCTACATTACAACAGTGACTGCACTTCAAAAGTATTTTATTGGCTGTGAAGTCTTCAGGTTGGTTGAGGAATAAATATTGGGGACAGGGGGGCCTCTGTATAACGTCTCCTCCGAAAGACAGCACCTCTGACACTGCAGCACTCCCTCAGTACTGCTGTGGGTGTGTCAACCTAGATTTTGTGCTCGAGTCTCTGAAGTGGAGCTTGAACCCGCAACCTTCTGATCAGAGGCGAGAGTGCTACCACTGAGCCACAGCTGATGCATGGGGTGAGCTCTGGAGAAGGGCATGAATTCATTTTTGATCCTTTTTCCAAGCTGTGCTGTGACTGCTGTTGTGTTGAGCTGCTGACTGGGGCCCACCAAGTGCCTTGGCATCTTTTTGAGACAAGCTGGGAAACTGAGCAGGCATCCCATAGCTTGTCGAGCAGGAAGGAGCTAATGTATTATTCAGGTCAAAGTGCGTGTTTGAATATGTAAAGTGAATCGGAGATCTGGGGAAGGGGAAAAATTGTACAACTTGCAAATGACCACCAACCATGGAGAACAATGAAAGGGTTGACATTCTTGTTGACGCACTAACTGGGATCTCGCTGTGTTGTGTCTTTGTCTCTTTGCTCATTCATTTTTTTTTGTTAATCTGGCGACTGGGGACACTGCAGTTCTCTTGATTTGAATTGCAAACTGAATGCTCTCGGCAGCTGCAAAGGTTGAGTCGGCCTCATTACATGTTTCAGTGGTGGTGTTTCTCTCGGTTTCCTGTTATTAAGGCAAGACCAAATCTACCCCAAGTTGGCAAACTTTGGTGGGAGTTCAACGCAAACTGCACTAGAGCGGAAATCTTAGTCATATTGTGGTACTTTTTAATGGGCGTCTCAAGATATGTTTTTTTTAATTTTCCATACATTGGTCCTCTCTCTGGAGAGTGGCCTCCTTCCCCTTTACAGTCAGTTGGCGATGTCGTGGGTTTACACGATGGAAACACTTTGGACTGGCTCGGTTATGTTAGCAATGCCCTTCTACACCTGGTTCAACATCAGTGCTGTGGTAGCCTCCTACAAGTGGCAGTTCCCCACTGCATTTTTGTCTCCTGATCGATGTCCATAACGAGGAGGCGCAATGTTGGGAGCTATTCCTAAGCTGCAATCTTCTCCTGTTCACCCTGTGCTCATTGACCTACATTGGCTCCTGGTCCAGCAATGCTTCAAATTTAAAATTCTCATCCTTGTGTTCAAATCCCTCCATGGCCTTGCCCCTTCCTATCTTTAAACACCTACAACCCTTCGAGATCTCCAGTTTTGGCCTCTCGCGCATCCCTGATTTTCATCGCTCCACCATTGGCGGTCGTGCCTTCAGCTGTCTAGGCTCCAAGCTCTGAATTCCCTCCCTAAACCTCTCCGCTTCTCTTACCTCTCTCTCTCTCTCTCTCTCCTTCAAAACGCTCCTTAAAACCTACCTCTTTGACCAAGCTTTTGGTCACCTGTCCCAATATCTCTGTGGCTCGGTGTCAAATTTTGTTTGATTATATTCCTGTGAAACGCCTTGGGATGTTTTACTATGTTGAAGGCGCCATATAAATGCAAATTGTTGTTGGAATTTCTAGTCTTATTTCCTCAACTCTTCTCGTTGTTCATTTCCCCCCCCCCCCCAATCCATGTGAACTGTCTTGGGATGTTTGCTTCACTCTCAAAAGGGAATTGGATATATAGGAATTGCTAGATGAGAAAAGACCATGGCCCTACTAGTTCACCTACCATCCTGTTAGTCACATGATACAATGATTATGGAGTTGTTGACTAATCATAGCAATCAATCTCCTTCAATTAATCTACAACAGACCCAGACATGAGGCGAGGAAAACCCCAGTGGTGGAGAGCTTTGGGAACCGTAGGCCCAAAGTCACCTGTTCTTCACAAGCCTGCTAAACTCACCACATGTCATGTCTCAAATTACTCACATACTGTATCCCAAATAGATATATACTTGAAAAGGAAAAAATTGCAGGGCTCTGGTGAAAGAGCAGAGGGAGTGGGACTAATGGTCATAATTTCAGCTGTGGCTCAGTGGGTAGCACTCTCGCCTCGGAGTCAGAAGGTTGTGGGTTCAAGCCCCACTCCAGAGACTTGAGCACAAAATCTAGGCTGACACTCCAGTGCAGTACTAAGGGTGTGCTGCACTGTCGGAGGTGGCGTCTTTCGGATGAGACATTAAACCGAGGCCCCGTCTGCTCTCTGAGGTGGATGTAAAAGATCCCATGGCACTATTTCGAAGAAGAGCAGGGGAGTTCTCCCAGTGTTCTGGTCAATTACTTATCCCTCAACCAACATCACTAAAACAGATTGGCCCAGAAATTGATCTCGCTCTGTTCCCGCGGGGGTAAGGCTTCCCCGCGATCTCTCACTCCGCGTTGGCTTTTTCAGATCCAGCTCGCACGAACTTGATGTTCCAGACATCAGCTGGGCAGTGCTTGCGTATCCCACCGGCGTAGTGAATTCGTGCGAGCTGTGGGATCACGTGACTCAGTTAGAGCCAATGGCAGCACACCATCTTCCATTCATAAGTTTCACATACGTGCTGTGAAATCTATGAATCTTACACCCCCCCCCAAAATAACAGCTAAACCTCAATTAAATTTTTTTAAAAAAACATCACATTAATAAAATAAGTATAGTTAAATAAATTAACCATTTTAAATAAAAAATAAAATTTTTGAAAAAATTTAAAATCTTTTAAAGTTATAAAAATAAACTTACCTGTCTTTAAAGTCTCTAAAAAAAAAATATACCTGTTAAAAAAAATTCAAAAAAATACTTAATTCACTACTTACCTTGTTAAAAGTGGGTCTTACTCCTCCTTTTTCCATTTCTAAAATCTTCCGTCCTTACCTGCGCGTCCAAAGCATGAAGTGCACAGCGTGCGCGCAGCCTGTAGCGCGCACGCGATGCACCGAGGAACCGCCCCCTTTTCAAAAGACCAAGTGCCAGTTTTCAGCGCATGCGCAGGGCATGCAGAAAACCGGCAATTGGAGAGAGAATACGCGAGAGTACGCAGTGCGTACTCTCGCGCAGCGGGATGAATTTTTGGCCCAATATCTGGTCATTATCACATTGCTGTTTGTGGGAGTTTGCTGTGTGCAAATTGGCTGCCGCGTTGCCTACATTACAACTGAGTATGCTCCAAAAGTACTTCATTGGCTGTAGAGTGCTTTGGGATGTCCAGCGGTTGTGAAGGGCGCTATAGAAGTGCAAGTCTTGCTTGCTTTAATTGGATAGCTCTTTCAAAGAGCGGGCATGATGGGCTGAATGACCTCCTTCTGTGCTGTAAGGCTCCAGGATGTCGCTCAAAATAGTTTGGGTAGGCCCTGGGAAACGCATTGCGCAGCAGTGCTGCTTGAGGGTTGTACCGTGTGTTTCTGCCTCCCCCGCCCTTTTTTTGGTTTTATGATGAGGGTCGTCTAAAGAAGAATCCTAAAATCACTTCCAAAAATGCAGGAGACCTGACTGGCCGTTTTGCGAGCGGTGAGGTGCAGTGTGGATTTAAGTGTCACTTGGGTCTGCTGTGTGAGGTAGAGAATCGAGCGGACACTCTGTATCTCGCATCTCTGGAACACAATGGAATTTTTTAGTCCAAGTAACCAGTGGCAACATCCGTCCGACCATGAGGGGAGGGGGCTGTTAACCGGCGGTGCACAGCCTGACCACCGGGCCTCCTCTTGCGCGTTTATAGATCCCACGGGAGCTTTTCTTGAAATAAGTCAAGGACTTATAGAAAGAAATAACTTGCATTTATATAGCGCCTTTCGCGACCTCCGGACGTCCCAAAGTGCTTTACAGCCAATGAAGTACTTTTTGAAGTGTGGTCACTGTTGTTAGCGCAGCAGCCAATTTGTGCACAGCAAGGTCCCACAAACAGCAATGAGATAAATGACCAGATAATCTGTTGGTTGAGGGATAAAGGTTGACCAGGACACCGGGGAGAAGTCCCCTGCTCCTCTTGGAATAGTGCCATGGGTTCTTTTACGTCCACCCTGAGAGAGCAGGCGGGGCCTCGGTTTAACGGCACCTCCGACAGTGCAGCACTCCCTCAGTACTGAACTGGGAGTGTCAGCCTGGATTATGTGCTCGAGTCTCTGGAGTGAGGACTTGAACCCACAGCCTTCTGACTCCGAGGGGAGTGAGCTACCTATGATTCCACACTCCTCCTCCTCCTCCCTTTCCCCCGCCCCTGCCAGTAGAACTTGTGCCCTTGAGTAGCCCGCCCAGCTCGAGGGAGCACTGAAAGCCAACTTGGTGTGATTTCATGCTGGCTGCTGGAGCTGCTCCGATGGCCAGTTTCTGACTCGCTGCAACGTAAGCTCTCTGCCAGCAACTCCACTGATGGAAGGAATGTTCCTCTAAAACCCAATGACCTCACATGGTGACTGGTCAGGAGCACCGAGTGAATTCACGCTTGCCGGAATAAGTGGCAGCTGTTTCTAAACAGTTGCGCCTGCAGTTTGTGGCCTGGTGCATTGCTGTCCCAGTGATTCTACACCCTGCGGAGGGGCATCTGTATCCAGGATCGCTGGAACTCGGCGAGGCTGAAAAACAGACTCTGCGTGTTGCTTGCCTTATAGTTTCTCAGTTCTTCCGTGCTTTAAAAAAAATATATATATATTTTCCCACTCGTTTGTTTTTGAGTCTTTTCTTTAACTCCACCAGACACTGTCTTGTAATGGGTTGCGAGCCCTGACCTCCCGAGTGATTTACGCCCTTCTGCATCCTCCTCTCTGTCAACCGTGGCTCAGTGGGTAGCACTCTCTCGCGCCTCTGAGTCCGAAGGTCGTGGGTTCAAGTCCCACTCCAGAGACTTGAGCACAAAATCTAGGCTGACACTCCCAGTGCAGTACTGAGGGAGCGCTGCACTGCCGGAGATGCCATTTTTCAGATGAGACATTAAACCGAGGCCCCATCAGCCCCCTCAGGTGAACGTAAAAGATCCCGTGGCACTATTTCGAAGAAGAGCAGGGGAGTCCTCCCTGGTGTCCTGGCCAGTATTTACCCCTCAATCAACCTCGCAAAAAAACAGTTTATCTGCTCATTATCACATCGCTGTTTGTGGGACCTTGCTGTGCGCAAATTGGCTGCCGCGTTTCCTACATTACAACAGTGACTCCACTTCAAAAGTACTTCATTGGCTGTAAAGCGCTTTGGAATGTCCTGAGGTCGTGAAAGGGGCTATATAAATGCATCTTCTTTCTTCACAGGCCCATGGGTTTGTATCACCTGTGACTCGAGGGGACCTTATGAAGAATCGAAGATGAAAGGGATGTTGGAGCCAGTGTGACTGTTTGTGTGTGGTATTGTGGAGGGATAATGAGAGTTGTGTGAAGTGGATTGCTTTGTGTAGTTGGGGGCAGGTGTGGGTGTTCCAGAAGTAGAGTTTTGAGCTATTTCAGTGTAATGTTCCAACATGTTGCAGCCTTTCTGTTTTGGGAAGGTTGTTTTGCCATTTTGAGACTTTATTTCTTCCCTTTCCTCCGGATAAGAAAAGAAAGAAGGAACTTGCCATTATATAGCGCCTTTCAGGACCTCTGGACCTTTCAGAGCGCTTTACAACAATGAAGTACTTTTTGAAGTGTAGTCACTGTTGTAATGTAGAGAAACGCGGCAGCCAATGTGCGCACAGCAAGCTCCCACCAACAGCAATGTGATGACGAGCAGGTCATTTTTTGGGAGTCTTTCTTGGTTGCTCAGAGGCCAGGCATCCTCCGTCGAGTGACTACTTTCCTGAGGACCTGGATCGTGTCGACAGGTTGTTCATCTCACGGAGCCAATTCCAATCTTCTCTCCGTCCAATGGGGGGGGGGGGCCTGGTCTGCGTTCAGTTAGTTGATCTCGGCTGAGGCCATCGCAGGGGGCGTCGCCATCAGGCTGGACGTTCTAGGAACATAGGGACAGGAGTAGGCCATTCAGCCCGTCGAAGCCTTGTCCTGCCATTCAATTAGATCATGGGGTAACAATTACACTCGCGTGCTCTGTTGAGTTGGCTGAGGGGAGATTCTGTAACTGTGAAGTGTCTGCAGTCCATACATTTCTGACTGCTTGCTGTCCATGTGAGATTATAACCAGAGACTTGTTTGACACCCTGACATCAAACATTGCCAGGGTGTGGTGTCTTTACAGGGCAGTAAAACCTGAAGGTTGCTTAATCGAGCTGCAGGATAACCAAGCTAATCCTGACGAAGGGTCATCGACCTGAAACCCTGTTAACTCTGTTTCTCTCTCCTCAGATGCTGCCTGACCTGCTGAGTATTTCCAGCATTTTCTGTTTTTAATCCTGATATTGTTACGTGGCTCAGTGGGTGGCACTCTTCCCTCCTGAGTCAGAAGGTTGTGGGTTCAAGTCCCACGCCAGAGACTTGAGCACCTAACTCAGGCTGACACTCCAGTGCCAGTACTGAGAGAGTGCTGTACTGTTAGAGGTGCTGTCTTTCGGATGAGACATTAAGCCGACGCCTCCAACAGTGCAGCATTCCCTCAGTACTGCACTGGGCCTGTCAGTCCAGATTTTGTGCGCGGGTCTCTGACTCCAAGGCGAGAGAGAGAGTGCTACCCGCTGGCGGGAGGCGACTGGTCTCTGTTGTAGTGCCTTCCAGAGTCAAACGGCCGCCGCACTCTCGCTATTCAGAATTGCACACTCGGGAGGGCAGACCGGGCGCCTTTGGGAGGGGATGAAAATATAATTAGCAAATTAATTTCAACACATAAATGTATGGTATTACATTTTGGTAAGAAAAATGAGGTCACATATTACTTGGAAAATAAGAATCTAAATGGGGTGGACAAGCAGAGAGCTCTAGGAGTACAAATACACAAATCACTAAAAGTTGTGACGCAGGTTAACCAGGCCATTTAAAAAAAAAAGGCAAACCAAGCACTAGGGTTTATTTCTAGAGGAATAGAATTGAAAAGTAGGGAAGTTATGCTAAACCTGTATCGAAACTTGGTTAGACCACACTTGGAGTATTGTGTGGAATTCTGGTCGCCATATTATAAAAAGGATAGAGGCACTGGAGAGGGTGCAAAAAAGATTTACAAGGATGATACCAGAAATGCAAGGTTATACCTATCTGGAAAGGATGAACAGGCTGGGTCTCTTTTTCTCTTGAAAAGAGAAGGCTGAGGGGTGACCTAATAGAGGTCTTGAAAATTATGAAAGATTTTGATAGAATAGACAGAGAGAATGTTTCCACTTGTGGGCAAGAGCAAAACTAGAGGCCATCAATATAAGATAGTCACCAAGAAATGAAATGGGGAATTCAGAAGAAACTTCTTTACCCAGAGAGTGGTGAGAATGTGGAACTCGCTACCACAGGGTGTGGTTGAGGCAAATAGTACAGATGCATTTAAGAAGAGGCTAGATAAGCATATGAGGGAGAAGGGAATAGAGGGTTATGCTGGTAGTTAAATGAGGAAAGACGGGAGGAGGCTCGAGTGGAGCATAAACACCGGCATGGACTGGTTGGGCCGAATTGCCTGGTTCTGTGCTGTATATCCTACGTAATCCTATGAAAATGACGGGGGTGGGTGAAAGGAGGAGCGTGCCTGGAGCTGCTGCTCCCCCACTGCCACCCAGCTCCTCTTTCTGAGGAATGACTGGCACCCTGTTCCATAATCCATTAATGACCATTTTAAATTGAGCGATTTTTCTCCCATCTCTCCTCTTTCCCTCTCCCTGCCCCCACCCAGTTCCCTGTCCTTTCGTGCCCAATTGGCAGACATTGGAATATCTTCCTGACACCGCATTCTTGTTGGAGCGTGTCAGGCAGGAATGAGTTAACAGCTGCAGCACACAGGAGGAGGGGAGTCGGGAGGAAAGTAAGCAAAGCTTCCACTGGGTCCTAGTGCCAGCTTTGTTTGTGGTTCTGCTGATGGGCCTGTTCAAATGCCCTTGCAAGAATTGTAGAAGTCCCAGTTTGTAAAAATGACCTCTGACGGTGCAGTTCTCCCTCCACAAAGTGTCAGCCTGGATTTTGTTGCTCTAACCTGAAGATCAGAAGAGGAGCTGGGTGGCAATGTGGGAGAGCAGTAGCCCCGGCAGTGTTAACTGATCTCGGCCAGAGAATCTCTGGACCTGAACCCATGAACTTCTGACTCTGAGGCGAGAGTGCTACCTACTGAGCCACGGCTGACACCGTGATTATACTAGTCTCGCAGTTGCTTAACCTTGCAGCCCTGCTAGTGAGCACGCCTACCTTGGTGCCGGATATTAGTAGGAAAGGCTGCTTGCTGGAAATAAAGTTAAAAGAATTGTGACTTTTGCCTTGCTGCTCAGACCCTGGTTTGTCCGGGAGAAATGGTGCAGTTTACGGGGTTAATTCCAATTTAAAAAGGAAACCACCCTCCCCCCATGGCCTTGTGGATAAACGCACTGGCATGCTGCAATACTGAGCAGGATTATCCTGGGTTCGAGCCTAGTCCTGTCCGGTCTGCTGATAGGGATTCTGAATTTGCTCTCTGTCACTCCTCAGACTAGGAAGGGAAGTCAGGGGGGCAAATCAGCCAGGGTTCCTGCTCCCACGCTGCCCAGTGACCCCCCGCTGAAATATGCAAGGACGTCTAGTGAGGATGGGATAGGGGGTCGGCGGTGATGCTCCCTGTAGTCGAATAGCCAGCTTACGGGCGCTTATCTTGGCTTTCGCATCAAGAATGGTCACTTGGACGAAGTTGTAGAGGATGGATTATGGAGCCATATCGCAGCCTGTGGTTGGAGCCATCTGGGGCAGCGGGGGGGGGGGGGGGGGGGAAGGGAATTAATTGGGCCATTTGCAAACTCGCCACAAACCTGGAGTTGAATGAATCGTCCCCCTCTGCACCGAGGCGCCCCAGTTGTCTGCCGAGCATTTGTGTTTTTTTCAGTGGCCTGGCTTATTCTAGGAGCACCCTCTTGGGAAAATGTCAGCCCCCCCTCCCCACAATACTGTCTGCAGCCGGTGTGTCTGGCCGCGGTCGGTCTGGGATGGCTCGGTGTCTGGAACCGGGTGTCTGGCCAGTCTGGGGTGCGGCCGATCCGGCCGCTAACCCAGAAACTGTTTTTAAGATAAAAATGTGATGGTTGAAAGTCTGGTGGTGGGTTTTTTTTTTGTGCGAAATTGATTCAGACACTTATGGTGAATATTTAAATGTGCGAATAGAACCACTTACCTGTGAGAAGAATGCTTTCATTGACGGTATGGGCGGGTGCCTGGGGGTGTGGGCTGGATCCCTTCAGCGGGGTTTGTGAGGAGACTTATTGGATGGAAATCTCCACGTGTGTCTACCCCCCCGCCACTCCAACTCCCACAAAGTGCTTTTTATTTGTACGGAGACTTTGAAAACCCATAAAGTTGGAATGATGGGGGGGGTTGCGTGGGAGGAGAGAGAGACAGTGCGCCCCAGCGATTTGCATTGAAGTCTACAAAATAATTATGCAAAATAGCTCCAGGCAAATCATCGGAGCCTCGGTTGTTGCCTGTGAAAATGTTCCCCGTCTCCTGCAAGTGGTTCATCAGCTTCTCTCCGCACCCCACCCCCGCACCTCGCCCGCCGCCACTGGTATCTGATGTGTCACAAACGCCTGTTGAAGCTGATTGCTACCAACAGGTGCAGCCCAGTCACGTCCCAGTGTTGGCGATGGATCAAGCCCGATGGAATCCTGCCAGCGACACGCCAACCACTGCCAGTTCATCTGTTTAAAGCTCAAAGATCCAGCTCTTGTTAAAAGTGTCTGCCGTTGCGGACTCTAACCTTCCCTAAGTTGAGGAGGATAATAAGTCGTGCAGATGGGAGCAGGAAGGTGCGAAGGGATGTATACACCAACAACCTGCATTTATATACAAGAAACTCTTTATTATCCGGGACCGGCGTGGTGCCGGTTGATCAAAAAGTCCGGATGACAGAGAGGTATACTTACCAAGGTACGAGAGCCCCGGTTACACGGCCACAGGTGCAGGAGCCCCGGTTACACGGCCACAGGTGCAGGAGCCCCGGTTACACGGCCACAGGTGCAGGAGCCCCGGTTGCACGGCCACAGGTGCAGGAGCCCCGGTTGCACGGCCACAGGTGCAGGAGCCCCGGTTACACGGCCACTAATATATAGTAAAACTTACCTGAACCTACTCCTGAATTTTGCCAGTTAAGAGCGATTTCCGGATATTTAGGTGTCGGTTAAACGAGAGTTTCCTGTAGCTCCTTTAACGTAGTAAAATGTCCCAAGGTGCTTCGCAAGAGCGTTACCAAACAAAATTTGACACCGAGTCGCATGAGATATTGGGACAGGTGACCAAATATTTGTTCAGAGTTGGTTTTAAGGAACATCTTAAAGGAGGAGAGAGGCGGAGAGGTTTAGGGAGGGAATTCCAGAGCTTGGGGCCCAGGCAGCTGAAGGCACGGCTGCCAATGGTGGTGCGATTGAAAATTGGGGATGAGAGCAAGAGACCAGAATTGGAGGGAGGTAGGGCTGGAAGAGGTTGGGGAGGGGACAAGGCCATGGAGGGATTTGAACACAAGGATGAGAACTTTCAAATGGCGGCGTTGCCAGACCGGGAGCCAATGTAGGTCAGCGAGCACAGGGGTGGTGGGTGAACGGGACTTGGTGCGAGTTAGGACACAGGCAGCCGAGTTTTGGATAAGTTTATGGCAGTTGGAAGCTGGGAGGCCGGTCAGGAGAGCTTTGGAATAGTCCAGTCTAGAGGTAACAAAGGCGTGGACGAGGGTTTCAGCAGCAGATGGGCTGAGGTAGGGACAGAGACTGATGATATTACAGAGGTGAAAGTAGGTGGTGTTGGTGATATAATTGAGATGTTTAAAATGTTAAAAGGATGCATGAGGGTGGATAGAGATAAACTTATTTCCTCTGGTGGGAGAATCGAGAACAAGGAAATGATCTTCAAATTAGAGCCAGGCAGTTCAGAAGTGAAATCAGGAAGTACTTCTTCAGAGTAGTAGGAATCTGGAAAACTCTTTCTCCCCCGCCCCCCCTCCCCCCAAAAGGCTGTGGATGCTGGAGGTTAACTGGAGCTTTTTCAAGACTGAGGTGGTCAGATTTTTAATTAGGTAAAGGTATCAAGGGATATGGAGCAAATGGGGTTGAGATACAGATCAGCCACTATCTAATTGAATGGAGGAATAGGCTCGAGAGGGTGAATGGCCTATTCCTGTTCCTAATGTTCAGTGTGTATTCCTTCAGAGGAGATGTTAAACCGAGGCCCGCCCACTTGAACAATCCCGCGGGACTATTCGAGCAGGAGCAGGCAGTTCTGCCGGTGTCCGTATACCCACCTGCCAGCCACCTCCACCCAAAAACAGATTTACAAGCCTGTTCAGCTCACTTACTATTGATGGGATCTTGCTGCGTGCAAAATGGCTGCCGTGTTTGTTCAGACAAGTCACCCCACTTGGGGGGAAAAAAAGAAAGAACGAAAGACTTGCGTTTATATAGCGCCTTTCATGGCCATCGGACGTCTCCAAGAGCTTTACAGCCAATGAAGTACTTTTGAAGTGGAGTCACTGTTGTAATGTGGGAAATGTGGCAGCCAGTTTGTGCACAGCAAGCTCCCACAAACAGCAATGTGATAATGACCAGATCATTTTTTTTTTGTTACGTTGGTTGAGGGAGAAATATTGGCCAGGACACCGGGGATAACTCCCCTGCTCTTCTTCGAAATAGTGCCATGGGATCTTTTACATCCACCTGAGAGAGCAGATGGGGCCTCGGTTTAACGTCTCATCTGAAAGACAGCACCTCCGGCAGTACAGCACTCCCTCAGCACTGCACTGGGGTGTCAGCCTAGATTTATGTGGTCAAGTCCCTGGAGTGGGACGTGAACCCATAACCTTCTGACTCCGAGGCGAGTGTGCTACCCACTGAGCCACAGCCAACACACATTGTGTGAGGCTGCTAAACTTGTTGGGTGTGAGAGTATAAGAGAGTGTTAGTATTTGCCCCCCTGAGCAAGTCACCCCTTTGTAAGTGTGATCTGAGCCCTAAGGAGCAGGTCAGACCCAGTCCCAGTTCAATCACTGGGGCATTAGTTGGGCAACTCCACTTGGCCTTGGTGCTCCTAGGTTGGGCAGGGTGAGAAATAAGCCAGGATCCCCATTGCTTATTTGCTGTTCATCAACACTTGCTCGAAGTAGGCACTGGATTGGTTTTGATTGTGATGCCGCTATGGTTGAGTAGCCAGCTGATACAAGGTCAAGGCTCGCAGGTGGACAATGGCCACTCGAATGAGGTACCTGAACACGCGTGGCACCCTACGAACTGTGAAACAGTGAAGGCCTTCAGGGGTGGAAAGACAAAGGAAGCACTTGCATTTCTATAGCGCCTTTCATGACCTCACGACATCCCAAAAGCACTTCACAGCCAATGGAGTAATTTTGAAGTGCAATCATTGGCTGCTGTTTGTAATGCTCAGCAAGATCCCACAAAAGCAATGAATTAAATGACCAGATAATCGCTCTCTGTTGACCTGAATCAGAAGGCCTTGGGTTCACGTCTCACTCAAGACTTGAGCACAAAATCTAGGCCGACATTCCCAGTGCAGTACTGAGGGAGTGCTGCACTGTCGGAGGTGCCGTCTTTCGGATGAGACGTTAAACTAGTCTGCCCTCTTAGGTGGCTATAAAATATCCCACGGCACGATTTTGAAGAAGAGCTGGGGAGTTCTCCCCCGGTGTCCTGAGGCCAATACGTAACCCTCAACCAACGTCACTAAAACAGATTATCTGGTCATTATCACATTGCTGTTTGTGGGAGCTTGCTGTGTGCAAATTAGCTGACACGTGTCTGACATTACAACAGTGACTACACTTCCAAAGTACTTCATTGGCTGTAAAGCGCTTTGGGAGGTCCTGAGGTCATGCAAGGCGCTATATAAATGCAAGTCTTTCTCTCTGGCGCTGACTGAGGCTGTGATTCAAGGCCGAGGCTCCCTGCAGACGCTCCAGAGATGGGTTTCCAGGCAGTGCTAGGCCGGAGAGGGAGCTTCTTGTGACGTCCCAACACTCGGTCCCGTTTGTGTTGGAGATGGAAAGTGTCTCCCCTTCCCCCCCCTCAAAGAAAACACAATAACAATAATGTTTGAAGGCCGACAGCCTGCTCCCAGTGGACGGCAACCAGCTCCTGGCAACAGTTAACAATACAATGACCCTGCTTCCTGTGATTGGCCCGTGACTGCCAACCTTGGGGTCAGCCCTCTCTTAAAGGGACAGAGCCTGACCAACTGACTAAATATTAATAAATTGCTTTTAAAAATATAGGAACTTGATAATGTGCAGAATCTGAAAAGACTATTGTGGTTTATCTAGCCAGTCTCTGATGTGCAGGAAATATGTTCCACAGAACCCACCTTAGATTTTTCTCCAGGTACTTACCAAGCGCTCTGCCTCCCTGCGCAGTCCACTAAATACTCGCTGCCGACTGTGGACTGTTCTTAAATCCTATTTGTAGCTATGGCATGTCTTTCGAGCGCTTCACAGGAGGAACTTAAGGGTGACTGCTGTTCTAGATGTGAACGCGGCAGTCATTTTGTACACCGCAAGATCCCACAGACTGCCATGAGGTGTAGACACCCAGTAAATCAGCCCTATTGTATGAGAGGCAACCGTTGGAGAACTTTGTTTGCTCCACACATCTCTTTTGTTGCTTTTCTTTTACATAGAATTTAAAGCACAGAAACGGGCAATTTGGCTCAACTGGTGTTTATGCTCCACACAAGCCTCCTCCCACCCTACATAAAAACATAAGTACATAAGAAATAGGAGCAGGAATAGGCCACTTGGCCCCTCGAGCCTGCTCCGCCATTCAATGAGATCATGGCTGATCTTGGGCTCAAAGCCACTTCCCAGCCCGCTCCCCATATCCCTTCGCTCCCTTATCTTGCAAAAATTTGTCTATCTCCACTTTAAATGTATTTAATGACCCAGCCTCCACAGCTCTCTGGGGCAGAGAATTCCACAAATTTACGACCCTCTGAGAGAAGAAGTTCCTCCTCATCTCCGTTCTAAAAGGGCGACCCTTTATTCTGAGACTGTGCCCCCGAGTTCTAGATTTCCCTATGAGGGGAAACATCTACCCTGTCGAGTCCCCTCAGTATCTTATGTTTCGATAAGATCACCTCTCATTCTTCTAAATTCCAATGAGTATAGGCCCAGCCTGCTCAACCTTTCCTCATAAGTCAAACCCCTCATCTCCTACTTCATCTAACCTTCTATTCCTTTCTCCCTCATGTACTTATCTAGCTTCCCCTTAAATGCATGGATGCTATTTGCCTCAACCACTCCATGCGATAACAAGTTCCACATTCTAATCACTCTCTAGGTTAAACGGGGAATTTATAATGGGAAATGAGGAAATGGCAGAGAAATTAAATAAATACTTTGTTTCTGTCTTCACGGAGGAAGACACAAAAAACCTCCCAGAAATACGAGAAAACCAAGGGTGTGGTGAGACTGAGGAACTTAAAGGAATTATTATTAGTAAAAAAAAACAGTACTAGCAAAATTAATGGGACTAAAAGTCAATAAATCCCAAGGACCGGATGACCTACATCCTAGGGTTTTGAAAGAGGTGGCCATTGGGATAGTGGACGCATTGGTTGTCATCTTCCAAAATTCTATACATTCTGGAACGGTTCCTGCAGATTGGAGGATAGCAAATGTAACCCCGCTATTTAAGAAAGGAGGGAGAGAGAAAACGGGGAACTACAGACCTGTTAGCTTCACATCAGTAGTTGGGAAAATGCTGGAATCTATTATAAAGGATGTAATAACTGAGCACTTAGAAACTAATAGTAAGATTGGGCAGAGTCAACATGGATTTATGAAAGGAAAATCCTGTTTAACAAACCTATTGGAGTTCTTTGAGGAAGTAACGAGTGGAGTAGACAAAGGGGAACTGGTCGATGTGGTGTATTTGGATTTTCAGAAGGCCTTCGATAAGGTCCCACACGAGGTTGGTAAACAAAATTAGGGCACATGGAATTGGGGGTAATATACTAGCATGGATTGAGAATTGGTTAACAGACAGAAAACAGAGTAGGGATAAACGGGTCTTTTTCAGGATGGCAGGCTAGTGGGGTACCGCAAGGATTGGTGCTTGGGCCCCAGCTATTCACAATCTATATCAATGATTTGGATGAGGGGACTAAATGTAACATTTCCAAATTTGCTGATGATACAAAGCTAGGTGGCAGTGTCAGTTGTGAAGAGGCTTCAAGGGGATCTCGACAGGCTCAGTGAGTGGGCGAGAACATGGCAGATGGAATATAATGTGGATAAATGTGAAGTTATCCACTTTGGTAGAAAAAACAGAAAGGCAGAGTATTTCCTAAATGGTGAAAGATTGGGGAATGCAGATGCTCAAAGGGTCTTGGGTGTCCTTGTACATGAGTCACTGAAAGTGAATGTGCAGGTGCAGCAAGCCATTAGGAAGGCAAATGGTATGCTGGCCTTCATTACAAGAGGATTTGAGTACAGGAGTAAAGAAGTCTTACTCCAATTATATAGGGCCTTGGTGAGACCACACCTGCAGTACTGTGTACAATTTTGGTCTCCTTACCTAAGGAAGGATATACTTGCCATAGAGGGAGTGCAACGAAGGTTCACAAGATTAATTCCTGGGATGGCGGGACTGTCGTATGAGAAGAGATTGAGTAAACTAGGCCTGTATTCTCTTGAATTCAGAAGAATGAGAGGGGATCTCATTGAAGCATACAAAATTATTACAGGGCTTGATGGGGTGGATGCTGGGAGAATGTTTCCCTTGGCTGGGGAGTCTAGAACCAGGGGCCACAGCCTCAGGATAACGGGTAGGCCATTCAGGACTGAGATGAGAAGAAATTTCTTCACACAGAGGGTGGTGAATCTTTGGCATTCTCTACCCCAGAGGGCTGTGGAGGCTCAGTCATTGGGTATATTCAAAACCGAAGTCAATAGATTTCTGACTAGTAAAGGCATCGAGGGATATGGCGATAGGGCTGGTGAATGGAGTTGAGGCAGAAGATCAGCCATAATCTCATTGAATGGCGGAGCAGGCTCTAATGGCCGACTCCTGCTCCTATTTCTTATAAGTTTCTCCTGAATTCCCTAATGGATTTATTACTAACTACCCCACACGCAAGTGGAAACATCTTCCCTGCAGCTACCCTATCAAACCCCCCTTCATCATTTAAGACCTATCATGTCACCCCCTCAGCCTTCCCTTTTCTAGAGAAAAGAGCCCCAGTCTGTTCAATATTTCCTGATAGTTATAACCTCTCAGTTCTGGTAACATTCTTGAAAATCTTTTTTGCACCTTCTCCAGTGCCTCTATATACTTTTTTTTTATAATCTGGAGACCAGAACTGTGCCCAGTACTCTGTGATCTAACCAAGGGTCTATATAAGTTTAACATAACTTCTCGGCTTTTCAATGCTGTTTCACTAGAAATGAGCCCCTCGTTCACTAGAAATGAGCCCCTCGTTCACTTCCATCTCTCTCTTCTCCCCCTCCCGCCATTTAGATCGCCAGGCCCTTTTAACCATTCATTGCGCTCCTGCTGGATGCCAGGTTACAGTCCAGGGTTTGAATCTGAAACCATCATGCTCCTTGACCACACGGGGCTGAGGCTGTGAATTTACCCACTCGGCCATCCGGGAACTCAGATGGCTGGCCGGCCTCCCATCTTCCACCCTCCATAAACTTGAGCTCATCCAAAACTCTGCTGCCCGTGTCTTGTCTGCTGGCTGTAAGGGTCCAATGTGAAATGTGTCTCAAACCCAGTCCCTGGTAGGCATAGGGCCCCAAAAGCACAAAACATTCCCCCTAATTTGGTGCTTAACTGGCAGCGTCCCTCAGAGGGTACAAGATGGCTGGTACCAGAGGGTGAGCCTTGTTTGGTGGAAGAGTAAAGGGAACTTTCCGTTGCCTCTAACCCACGCTCGTGCCACAGGAGTGCTCGAAGGAAACTATTTCAATTGCCACAGCTAAAGTCCGTCGCCTAAAATTTGCCTGACTATTAAAGTGCTCGAGCTGCTCTGGGAGTCTGAGAGCCGATTGTGCGGCTGTGACAGCGCTATTCAACGCCAACATAATTCACAGGAGGGGCAGAAGAATGGGAATTATTGTGCAGTTGGGAAGCTGAATAATGGGGCTCCTGAGATCCTAACGCACTGAGACTCTGGCAGAGTTCACGATGCGCACGTGGCATGGAGCAGGCTCGGCCGGGCTGTGTGAACAGACATCGAGTGTTTGAGGGTAGCACCCAGTGAGGGAGGAGTCATTGCTGCTCTGGCACAGCACTGCCACCCAGTGGCAGCGAGGAGGAAACTGCAGCTGGAGAATAGACTTCAGATGTAACCTGACCAAGCATTCCAACCACTTATTAGGGAAACGGCGTAGGAAGTGGGGGGGAAGGGGAGATTTGGCAGGGTGGGGAGGGAAGAGAACAAACTGGAAATGGGGTAAAACAGAAATTGGTTGAAGTGGGAAAAATAATGGGATCTCTGTGCCTTTTTGAGTTAGGGAATGTGGAAAAAGTCAGCCAGGGTTCATGTGTCATAAGCTCAGGAATTCACTCCCTAAACCTCTCTCTCTCTGCCTCTCTTTCCTCCTTTTTAGATGCTCCTTAAAACGTACCTCTTTGACCAAGCTTTTGGTCATCTGTCCTAATATCTCATGTGGCTCGGTGTCAAATTTCCTGTGAAGCTATGTTAAAGGCGCTATATGAATGTAAGCTGTTGTCCAGTCACCCCTGCAGGAAGGAGCCTGCATCTGCAGGTATTGGGCAATGAGAGAACCTGAATCTGATGTGTTGCCTCCCGCGGTCTGATAGCCGGCCAGTAGTCGCTATCTGGGCTCTCGTGTGAAGACTGGCCGGCTGAGTGAGGTCATCGAGGGCAGTAAGCCCTGTTTAAATGATAATCCCAGGGCCGGAGAAACTGCAGTGGGCAGGGGTGGGAGGAATAGCAGAAACAGAGAAAGCTTATTCGTCTGCTGTGTCTGTTCAGGGTGTGTCGCTAGACTGCCGACTGCATGAGTGGAGTGGACTGGCAATGCTTCTTTAAATAAAACGCTTCAATCTGCAGTTCGGCTACAATTTCTTAACTGCACTAAAACATTCGAAGGCCCGATTGCAGATCTGTTGAGGGAGGGGTTTTGTTTGTGCTCGTGTTGTGTACACACACAACCTGGGAGGTTCACCCAGCATCTCAGCCAGTGACCCAGAGGAGAGCAGTGACTCGTGAAATCTGCCCCACACATTTACCCTCGCCTCTTCCCTGTTCACCTATGCCCCTTTTGAGGGGCAGCTAACCCCAGTTTTCTCTCCCTCCTCCCCCCCCCCCCACTCTCTCTCTCTCTCTCTCTCTCTCTCTCTCTCTCTCCTTCTCCTTTTTCCCCCTGCCCCCAAAGTTACCAATCCTCCTGCCAGTGGTAACAGTTTCTCCCTATCCACTCTTATCAAAACCCCTTATAATTTTGAACACCTATTAAATCTCTCGTAACCTTCCCTGCTCAAAGGAGAACAATCCCAGTCTCTCCACATAACTGAAGTCCCCCATCCCTGGTACCATTCTAGTAAATCTCTGCACTCTCTCCAAGGCCTTGACATCCTGCCTAAAGTGTGGTGCCCAGAATTGGACACAATACTCCAGCTGAGGCCTAACCAGTGATTTATTGTAACTCTTACTGGGATACGGTCTCCAGAACCTCACCCAAGAGGCCATTCTTTCTGTGAGCCATCATGTGTTGATCAGCTACTCGACTGTGAGAAGCATCACAGCCAAGCCAGATCCTGTTCTCCGCGTACATACTAGAGCAGAAACCTTGTTCTTCCCATACTCCTTCCCTGCCCACCACTGCCCTTGAAAAGGGACACAGAGGCCAGATGTCACTCTGTGACTGAGACCATCTAAATCGGCACAGACTGGGGATTGAGTCTGGGGTCTCTGTCGGGCCCAGTCTCACAGGGAAAGTCATCTCGGCAAATTGATGTGTCTGGAGAGTGTGTTGCTCAGCTGAGCTTGTTGACTCAGACGGCAGCACTAACTTTTTGGGGGGGTGGGGGGAAACTCCACTGCCCGTATCCTAACTCGCACCAAGTCCTGTTCATCCATCGCCCCTGTACTCACTGACTTAAATTGACTCCTGGTCCGGCAACACTTTAAAAATAAAAATTCTCATCCTAGTTTTCAAAACTCTCCTTGGCCTCACCCCTCACTATCTCTGTAACCTCCTCCAGCCCTACAACAGTCAGAGATCTCTGCGCTCCTCCAATTTTGGCCTCTTGCGTTTCCCTGATTTTCATCTCTCCGCCATTGGTGGCCGTGCCTTCAGCTGCCTGGGCTCTAAGCTCTGGCATTCCCTCCCTAAACCTCTCCACCTCTCTCTCTCTCTCTCTCTCTCTCTCCTCCTTTTAAGACGCCCCTGAAAACCAACCTCTTTGACCCAAGCTTTTGTTCACCTGTCCTAATATCTCCTTATGTGACTCGGTGTCAAATTTTGTTAATCGATCCTGTGAAGCGCCTTGGGATGTTTTTGCTACATTAAAGGTGGTACATAAGTGCAAGTTGTTGCTGGGGGGTTTGAGTTGAAAAGCTCCAGCCTCGGACTCCTTCTGCCGAGGACAGTTCTCACTCCGATTGTGCAATTTGGTGGGGGGGTGGGGCGGGCTGGCGAAGATATAATCAGCAATCGCTTCAGAGGATGTGGCGAAGAAGTGAGGCCTTTAATGTAGGCCCACAGCAACTCAAGTGGTTAGCTGGATGTGTCAGCGGGAGATTTACTGCAACTGGGTGCAAATCGTTAATGGTGTCAGATCGGGTGAAGAACAGGCTCCAGTAATCATGTTTGTAATAACAAGGTGGCCTGGGTTTGAAATCCGGCCAAGCGGCTTGAGGTCTGCCTTCAAAAGGCTTTCGCCATGGCAACGCCCCTAATGATGAATGACTGCAGTTAATGGTTTCCCTTCGTGACTCTTGCGGTTTTGAAGCCCTCTGAAGGTGCAGCAAGTCTCCTGACGTTGCGGTTTGTGGGGCTCTGCAAGGTGAGGCCTACCGTACACTGATGACTTCAGAAGCCTTGCCCTGCTGAGCTGCAGGCCTGGATGTAAATTAACCTGGAGCCTGGGCCTGCTCCGTAAATGATCCAACGCTTTCTCAATGAGTGGGTGATGCTGATGATAACCACTGTTCTTTCCCGTGTGCTTTGAGCTCCAACGGAGCCTTCCTTTCCTCCAGTCCCTTCTCAAAGGCACGGCCTTCTGCTCCACGGGGATTTGTTCACTGCAGAACCTTATCCAAATGACTGCTCTTTTCCACTGCGCCTAGAGGTAATGTGTGAGCTATTTGACTGCGTGGAACATCACAACAGTGTCCGATGTCCATGTCTGTGCCGGCAGGGGGGTCACTCTATAGTGGGGCAGGGACCCTGGCTGATGTTTTCCCCCTCTAGCCCAGTCGGGTTGCCAACCCTCCACGATTGCCCTGGACTCGCCGGGAAGTAATGATTAATCTCCAGGGCACTGCTGCAAGTAAACCTGGGAGAAAAAAATCAGTGAGGCGTTAAATTTTTTTTTTGAAAAGTGTTGAAGGTGTGGGTGTGGAGGGCGAAGTCTCTGTTTGACTTGAGAGTGAAGAATCATCCAATCTGGTAAGGTTGGCTCTTCGATTGGCCATGGGAAGGCAGGGCGCCGTGAGGATTGGCATGTAAGATGACCAATGGTTGGAGATCATCTGATGAAAGCTCCAGGAATACGTCCAACCAGATTTGGCGACGCTAGCACCGAGTCCAACCTGTAGTTAACTGGGCACAGGCCAGGGATTGAGCCTGCAGTGGCCCTGAGCTCTGTGACTCGCCTGCTCATTGGGGCGGTGCGTTTCCCTGCTGTGCCATTGCAGGAATCTCCTGCTGCTTTCGAACTTTACCGATGAGTCAGAAGGACCTGTTTCTGGGGCAGGGTTGTGATTGGAATTTAACCTCTTTTTCCTTCACCCCACCTTCCAACCTCATTTTGTAATCGTGCTTAAACTGGACCTGCATATTATCATTCAATAGAAACCTTTTTTTTTAAATGTACCTAATGTGTATAAATAAATCGGCAGCAAGTCTCCTTCATACTGCCCTGTTTGAATAGTTGACACTTTTAGAATGGTAGTCACGACCAAGGCCAATTGTAAAGACTTGCCTTTATATACAGCCTTTCACGACCTCGGGATATCCCAAAGTGTTTTACAGCAAATTAAGTACTTTTGAACTGCAGTCACTGTTGTAATGTAAGAGTCGAGGTGGGGTGGAGGAACAAAGGGATCTGGGAGTACAAATGACTAAAAGTTGCGATGCAGGTTAGCAAGGCCATTTAAAAAAATAAGCAAAGCAAGCACTAGGGTTTATTTATTAAAGGATAGAATTGAAAAGTAGGGAAGTTATGCTAAACTTGTATCGAACCTTGGTTAGACCACACTTAGAGTATTGCGTACAATTCTGGCCGCCATATTATAAAAAGGATATAGAGGCACTGGAGAGGGTCCAGAGAAGATTTACAAGGATGCTACCAGAAATGCGAGGGTATACATATCGGGAAAGGATGAACAGGCTGGGTCTCTTTTCTCTTGAAAAGAGAAGGCTGAGGGGTGACCTAATAGAGGTCTTTAAAATTATGAAAGGTTTTGGTCGAGTGGATACAGAGAGAGTGTTTCCACTTGTGGGGAAGAACAAAACTAGAGGCCATCAATATAAGATAGTCAGCAAGAAATCCAATAGGGAATTCTGAAGAAACTTCTTTAGCTAAAGAGTGGTGAGAATGTGGAACTCGTTACCACAGGGAGTGGTTGAAGCAAAGTATAGATGCATTTAAGGGAGGCTAGATAAGCATATGAGGGAAAAGGGAATAGAGGGTTATGCTGATAGATTTAGATGAGGAAAGACGGGAGGAGGCTCGTGTGGAGCATAAACACCGGCATGGACTGGTTGGGCCGAATGGCCTGTTCCTGTGCTGTACATCCTATGTAAACATGGCAGCCAATTTGCGCACAGGAAGGTCCCAAAAGCAGCAATAAGATAATGACCAGATAATCTGTTTTTAGTCATGCTGGTTGAGGGATAAATATTGGCCAGGACACCAGCGAGAAATCCCCTGCTGTTCTTTGACTTCGTGCCGTTTAATTGTTTACGTCCACCTGCGAGAGTAGATGAGGCCTCGGTTTAACGTCTCATCTGAAAGACGGCACCTCCGACAGTGCCGTGCTCTTTCACTACTGCACTGGGAATGTCAGCCTAGATTTTGTGCTCAAGCCTCCTGGAGTGGGACTTGAACCCCCAACCTTCTGGCTGAGGCGCGAGTGCTACCCACTGAGCCATGGCTCTGTACAGAAGCTCTTAACTGATACAAATTCTCCAGAGTTGACTCTGAATAACAAAACTGGAGTTGCCATCACGGCTTAGCTGGTTAATGCACCACCCTGTGTGGTACTGAGCCATACTCAACAGGAAGGCCTCTGGTCTGTCCCGACCCCATTCTAACCCCGCCCGACTTTGTGCGCCAAGATGGCAGTAGCAGTTCCACAATTGACCACCAATGCCCTGGGCAGAGATTCCTGCTTGTGATTTGCGTGTCTCTGTCTCTACATGTCGAGCATGGACCGGATTGTGTTTGTCTGATGCCTCCCCCAGTTGAATAGCCTCCTGACATTTGCTGCCTAGGTTCACGTTGAAGAACAGGCACCCTGGGGGATTGGCCTGCCACTTTCGAGGCGGAAAGGGAGATAATGTTGGGGGCGATTTTATAACAGAACAAAATTTATATTTTTTTTCTTTGAAGACTCAAATCACGATTCATTTCCTTTTTTTTCTCTCAGGCAAAACGCAAGCTGGACCTGGAAGGCAGTGGGCACCAGTATTTACCGGAATTTCGAACTCCGAAAGGAAAAGGCAAAATGCCGGCCAGGATTCCCAGTCCGAAAAGTAAGACTTTGGCCATTGCAATGGGTCATGGTGAAAATTGATGACGGGGCCGCTGTTTCACGCTCCCCCCCCCCCCCCCCCCCGCCCAGTCCCGCTTGATTGGTCTTCATCTTCTTGAAAGTTAAGCAATGTATCGTTTGCTGCAAAGTTCCAGCAGGTGAAAGTAATGACCGCGGCCACCATTTTGGGGGGGTACTTGATTTCAAAATGGTGGTCGGTTGTTACTCCTGAGGAATATCAAAGGCAGGTCATCATTTTGGCGCGACGGGAAAACACCGAGGGCTCTGCCTGAGGAGCACGCAGTGGCTGGGTTTTGCGTTCAGTAGAACGCGAGGCCGGTGTGGCGCTGGCCCCCCTCGAGTCGGTTGATCTTGGGTGGGGGCAGAGGTTGAGCCCTACTCCTGGTCTCTGCTCCCACATCCCCTGTGCTTGGGAAAGGGGTGGGGGTGGGGGGGGGGGGGGGAGGAGAAGTTGGCGAAGAAATCAACTAGGGTTCCTGCTCTTGATCGCTGGGCCGAGGGCATCCACGAGGAGTCCCATGGTAGAATAGCCTGCAATCACTCGCTGTCTAGGCTGGTAGACGAGGGTGGCTGGAGCCAGCCAAACTGTACTCCAGTAGGAGCCGTTTCCTTCAAGTGAAGGAAGGCAAATGAATTGAGTTGAGGGGTAAGAACATAAGAAATAGGAGCAGGAGTCAGCCATATGGCCCTTCGAGCCTGCTCCGCCATTCAATAAGATCATAGCTGATCTTCTACCTCAACTCCACTCCCCTGCACTATCCCCATGTCCCTTGATTCCCTTCATATTCAAAAATTTATCGATCTCTGTCATGAGTATACTCAATGACTGAGCCTCCACAGCCCTCTGAGGTAGAGAATTCCAAAGATTCACCACCCTCTGAGTGAAGAAATTTCTCCTCATCTCAGTCCTAAATGGCCGACCCCTTATTCTGAGACTGTGACCCCTGGTTCTAGACTCCCCAGCCAGGGGAAACATCCTCCCTGCATCTACCCTGTAAGAATTTTGTATGTTTCAATGAGATCACCTCTCATTCTTCTAAACTCTGAGGAGTACTATTACCCTGCCCTGCTCCCACCCCCCTCACTAAGGGGTGCTGGAACCAGTGATAACCTGTAACGGATACCCCTACCTAAGATGAGCTGTCCCAGCACAGACCAGGGGTCAAACCTGAGGCCCTTCCTGGTCTCCAGACCTGAGCTATTGAGTGACTATCGAGTGTTCGTTTAGAAAGTGCCAGTTGACTAGAATGGTACCCGGGATGAGGGACTTCAATTATGTGGAGAAGCTGGGATTGTTTTCCTTAGAGCAGAGAAGGTTAAGGGGAGATTTAATAGAGGTGTTCAAATTCATGAGGGGATTTGATAGAGTAGTTAGGGAGAAACTGCTACCAGTGGCAGAAGAGTCGGTAACTAGAGAACGCTGATTTAAGGTAACTGGCAGAAGAATCCGAGGGGAGATGGGAATTTTATTTTTACGCAGCGAGTTCTTATGATCTGGAATGCACTGCCTGAAATGGTGGTGGAAGCAGATTCAATAGTAACTTTCAAAAGGGAATTGAATATAAACTTGAAAGGGAATATTTTGCAGGACTATGGGGAAAGGGCAGAGGAGTGGGACTAATTGGAGAGCTCTTTCAAAGAGCTGGCACAGGCACAGTGGCCTCCGTCTGAACTGTACAATTCGATGAGTTGACTATCTTTGCTACCCCAAGTTGTTGCACCGTGTGTCGGGATTTCTCCGGCGTTTTGCTGCACGATTGTTTTTTGAGATCTTGCCTGTGGTTTTTATTTTCTGCCACTCTCAGCTCCCAAGTCACCCGGGGAGAAGACGAGATACGACACCTCGCTCGGGCTTCTGACCAAGAAGTTCGTCCACCTACTCAGCGAGTCTCCCGACGGCGTCCTGGACCTGAATCGAGCCGCGGAGGTCCTCGAAGTCCAGAAGAGGCGGATTTACGACATCACCAACGTTTTGGAAGGAATTCAGCTCATCAGGAAGAAATCCAAGAATAACATCCAGTGGATGTAAGTCGTTGCACTGGGTTCCTGACAGCAGCTTTCCAAATGGCCACCAGTCTTCAGGGTCCGAACCTCTGATGGGTCATGAGTTCAGCTTCTTGGGGGTAGAGTCGCCAACTCCGGATGGACGTGTCCTGGAGGTTTCATTCCGTGACCTCTCTCCTCCAACCGCCCCGCTCCCGCCATTGGTCGCTTGACCCGTCTAAATTCGCTTCCGACGGCCAATTGGAAAGCGAACAATCAGCCAACCATTTTCTAATCTCCAATATATTTTATAGCTAATAAAAAAAATTCAGAGGATGGAAAAAAATTTCACTTTATTTTTAATGCCCCTATGATTTTTCTCCCTGGGTTTGCTCGCAGCCGTGTCCTGGAGATTAGTCTTTAAATCCTGGAGACTCCAGGGCAATCCTGGAAGGTTGGCAACCCTACTTTGCGGGGGGTGGGGTGGAGTACCCCTTTTAATATATTTTTTCAGACGATATCCAAAGGGCAGACATCCCTCTTGAGTGAGAAGGGGGATTGGAAAGACCCAGACACTGGTAACCCGTGTAGAGTGGCTGTTGTCACCCGGGGATTGACTGACCTTGGGGATTACGAGAGGAGGGGACGGGGGAGGGAACGTTTGAGGAAAAGCGAGAGACTAAAGCTAGGCGGAATGTGAAGTAAGATGAAGAACGAGAGTGAGAGGTGTGTTCATGCCACATCTACGCTGTGCTGATGAATTGCTCCTGTCTTCACAAGGATTCAGCCCGGGGCCTATGTTGTTGTCACAATGCTTTGTGCTGTTTAGGAAAAGCAGTCCTCCCCCCACCCCCCCCCCCCCCCCCCTCCACATCGCGCCGTTGTTTTCATTCTGCCTTTATTGCCTATCTCCCGCTCTCTGTAACCCCCTACAACCCTCCGAGATCTCTGCGCTCCTCCAATTCTGGCCTCTTGCGCATCCCAGATTTTCATCGCTCGCCCATGGCTTCAGCTGCCTAGGCCCGAAGCTCTGGAACTCCCTCCATAAACCTCTCCACCTCTCTACCTCCCTCCTTCTTTGAGACGCTCCTTAAAACCTACCTCTTTTAGCAAGCTTTTGGTCATCTGCCCTAATATCGCCTTGTGTGGCTCGGTGTCAAATTTTATTTTTATGCTTCCATGAAGCGCCTTGGGACGTTTTACTATGTTAAAGGCGCTATATAAATGCAAGTTGTTGTTGTCGTCGCTTGGCCCTCGGCCAGTCCTCATGCTCCTCGGCAAGAGGTCAGCACCTCCCCGACCTGCAATTGGCTGAGAGCCAATTAACCCTTTAACAATGGCTCAAGGAGATCGGTGTTGAGCAGGGTGGTGGAGGGAGACGGAGCTGGGATTCGTGTGGCGCACCCTGACCTGTGTCTTGGGGTCACGACCCCGCTGCCCTTTAACCTGCCTGTTTTAGGTGTGAGGGGTGGGGGTAGTGTTGCCAACACGTCCATCCTTGCGGTGTCCCGCCTACCCACGGCCAGTTGGAAAGCGCACAGACTTTTTCTTACCCAATTGGGTGATT
The DNA here is from genome assembly GCA_030390025.1 of Squalus acanthias. Lineage (NCBI taxonomy): Eukaryota > Metazoa > Chordata > Chondrichthyes > Squaliformes > Squalidae > Squalus > Squalus acanthias. The sequence continues at coordinate 61,833,371 of CM059440.1, read as the reverse complement.
CTCCCCTTCAATAAAACGACCTTTTCCCCATTTCCAGTTTTTTTTTATAACTAATAAGTGAAACCTTTCAAAGAAATTTTTTTTTTTTTTTAAAAACACACGTTTATAATGCCGCTATGATTTTTTTCCCCGGGTTGCTCACAGTCGTGTCCTGGAGATGAATCTTCAATTCCTGGAGACTCCAGGGTGATCCTGGAGGGTTGGCAACCCTAGCTGGGAGGCGGGGTTTTGTGTGTGGTAAATCGTGGCTGCATTCAACGACTGCGATATTTCCTCCTGTGCATCTTTATATTTCAAAACACGACTTGGGTTTCGGATCCGGGACACCTAAAATCCAAGTGTTGTCCACACATCCCGAGCTGCTGACCGAGGAGGGGGCAGGGCCCTCGCTGACTGACTCTGTCTCTCTCTCTCCTGCAGGGGCCGCAGTCTGTTTGAAGACACGTCTGTTGTGGCGAAGCAGCAGTGCCTCAGGCAGGATCTGACTGAGCTCACGTGGAAGGAGAGGTCCCTCGATGATCTGATCCAGAACTGCAGCACACAGCTGAAACTGCTGACAGATGATGAGGAAAATCAGAGATATCCTTTCACCCATTAATGGTTGCACTGAGATTCCACTGTGTGTGTGTGTGTCTCACTGTGTGTGGGCACGCCTGTCTCGGTCTCTTGCTGTGTGTGTCTTCCTCGCTGGTTGTGTCTGTCTCTCTCTCGTTGTGTGCCCCTCTCCTCTCCTCTCCTTCCTGGTCCTGGGGCCGATGTTTAACCTTCAACCAGCATCACCAAAAAAACAGATTATCTGGTCATTATCACATTGCTGTTTGAGGGACGTTATTGTCTGCAAATTGGCTGCCACGTTTCCTACATTACGACAGTGACCACACTTCAAAAAGTACTTCATTGGTTTGTAAAGCGCTTTGGGACGTCCTGAGGTTGTGCAAGGCGCTATAGAAATGCAAGTCCTTTTTCTTTTTGTGAATCTTCCTGTGAGGCTACCTCGCGTCTCCCTTCAGGAGTCGGGATTGTTGAACAGTAACTAGTTAACTAGTGAGCACTTTGACCTCCGAGATCGTGGGTTGGAGAGGTGGTGCAGAGCCGGTGAACTGGTTGGTCAAGGGCTGGCAGGAGGCTGGTGACGCCCAAGGCGGTTGCTCCATCCACCTGCTGATCGGTGGGTGACTATATTGCCGTGGGGAATGCGGCGGGGTCGCGAGCGAGGGCGCATTCGGTGCGACTTGGAATCGGTTTGTTCTTTCCGCCTTGACCTCCGCTCACGCTGGCGTACGTCACGTACCAAGATATCCGCTCGATCGGCAGCTTTCAGGACCAGACGGTGATCGCGGTGAAAGCGCCGCCGGAGACCAGGCTGGAGGTGCCCGATGTCCGTGAGGTAAGGCACACTGTGCTGCTGGGTCTTTCCTGAGCTGTGGCTCAGTGGGTAGCACTTCCTTCTCTGACTCGGGAGGTCCAGGGTTCAAGTCCCACTCCAGAGACTTGAGCACAGATTCTAGGCTGACACTCCAGTGCAGTACTGAGGGAGTGCTGCACTGTCGGAGGTGCCGTCTTTCGGATGAGACATTAAACCGAGGCCCCGTCCGCCCCCTCAGGTGGGCATAAGATCCCATGGGACTATTCAAAAAAGAGATGGGGAGTTTTCCCCTCAACCAACATCTTAAAAACAGATCGTCTGGTCATTATCACATTGCTGTTTGTGGGACCTTGCTGTGCACAAATTGGCTGTCGTATTTCTTACATTACAACAGCGACTACACTTCAAAAGTACTTCATTGGCTGTAAAGTGCTTTGGGACGTCCTGAGGTCGTGAAAGGTGCTCTATAAAGTCCCAAAGCGCTTTACAGCTAATGAAGTACTTTTGACCTGTAGTCACTGTTGTAATGTAGGAAATGTGGAAGCCAATTTATGCACGGCAAGGTCCCACAAACAACAATGAAATACATGACCAATTATACTGTTTTGATTGATGTTGGCTGAGGGATAAATATTGACCCAGGAGTTCAGCCAAGATGGCCACACCAAACACTTGGGCCACTGACTCAAGGGTGCGGAGCCCAAGTCGAGGCAGAGGCTCTGGGGAGCGGGGAGGTCCATTGATGACGTCCAAGATGTTGATGCACATAAGGCATCACCAACAAGGCTTCCTTCAAAAGAGAGGGGGTATCTGAGGATCCGATACCAGGGTCCGTCCGGACAGTGTTTGGTGAGAGGTAGGATCTGCTTGGCAAAGGAGCTGTGGCAGGTGGAATGAATTGATGGCCCTGTACACAGAATAAATTCAAGTGATGTAATATACAGGAAACTTTCGTTTATCCGGCACCCAAATATCCGGAATTCTCGCTTAACCGGCAAAAATCATCCTCCGAAAACTCCTCTCAAATAACCGGCAATGTTGCCGAGTCGCAGTCGAGTCTCCGCGAACGCTGAGTGCTCCGAAAAATCCTCTCAAATAACCGGCAATGTTGCCGATCCCGATCCCGAGTCCGAGTCCGCGAACGCCGATTAAGTCAGTAGGGGTACTTTTCAAAATTGCCACTACTCGGCCTCCTGGCGCTGTCGCAAGTCCGAAACATTGCAGTCGCATGAGTAGATTCCCCGTGCTGCTTGGAGTCTCTTTGTTAAAAATAGCCTCGGTAGATATAACTCTCTGTTATCCGGTACTTTCGATAAACCGGCACCACGCTGGTCCCGTCGATGCCGGATAAACGAAAGTTTCCTGTAGAAGGTTTAGGGGTGATTTGATTGAGGTATTTGGGATTTTGAAAGGAATTGACGGGGTAGATGGAAAGAAACTTTTTCCGCTGGTAGGGGCAGTCTAGGGCAAGGGGACATAGCCTTAAAATCAGAGCCAGGCCATTCAGGAGAGAAGTTAGGAAACTCTTCTTCACTCGAAGTGTGTAACTCTCCCACAAAAAGCAGTCGATGATAGCTTAACTAATCATTTTAAATCTGAGATCGATAGAATTTTGCTAGACAAGGTTATAAAATGACAGAGCCGAGGCAGGTGGATGGAGTTGAGCTACAGATCAGCCATGATCTCATTGAATGGCGGACCAGGCTCGAGGGGCTGAATGGCCTCCTCCTGTTTCTAATTTACCAAGAATGGAGAAATGGCCCAGTTTATAAACTTCATGCAATCCAGTAGAGGTGCTGTAGGGCCACCTGGTGGCCAGGGATGACAGCACAATGCTACTGACAGTTGGTTACTGCATGTGTTTATAAAACGTGCAATGTTACAACCAATTTAACCGTGAGATTTTAAAATTCTCATCCTTGTTTTCAAATCCGTCCATGGCCTTGTAACCTCCTCCAGCCTTACAACCCTTCGAGATCTCTGCGCTCCTCCAATTCTGCCCTCTTGCGCATCCCAGATTTTCATCGCTCCACCATTGGCGGCCGTGCCTTCAGCCGCCTAGGCCCTAAGCTCTGGAATTCCCTCCCTAAACCTCCGTATCTCTCCCTCTCTCTCCTTTTAAGACGCTCCTTAAAACTTGCCTCTCATCTGTCCTGATATCTCCTTATGGGATTCTGTCGAACTTTGCCTGATAACGCTCCTGTGAAGCGCCTTGGGACATTTTACTATGTTAAAGGTGCTATATAAATGCAAGTTGTTGTTGTTGTTGAGCTGTTCAGTTGCAGCGCCACCTACCTATGTAACGAGTACTGCGGGGAATGTTGCGACCCACACCTTGTGTTTCTAATGTGATTGGATGCAATTGGAGGTTTTGGCTGTACTGTCCCGTCTCGGGGCTGCAGCGACTGACACAACACCCTGTGCTGCCTCGACAGGAGAATCTCCAGATTTACCTGAAGAGCACCAACGGTCCGATCGAGGTGTACCTGTGCCCGGAGGAAGTGGCGGAGGAGAGCAGCCCAGCCAAACACAGCACGCCCAAGAAGGAGGACAGCGGGTTCTCCGCCTCCTTCCCAGGGGCCGAGCCGGGGCCACGGGCTTCGGCCCAGGGCGAGGTCGACTGTCCGAAAATCGTCTGCAAGCTTGAAGTTAAAGAGGAAGGTGAGTCAATGTGGAGGAAAGCCTGAGGTGAACCACTTTGGACCTAAGGAAGGTAGATCAGGGTATTTTCTAAACTGGATGTACAGAGTGATTTAGAGGTCCCTGTACAGAAATCACGAACTGGTACAAAAAAATAATTTGAAAGGCTAATGGAATGTTGGCTTTTATCGCAAAAGGGCTGGAAGTTGTGCTACAGCTGTATATACAGACCCCATTTGAGCACTGTGTTCAGTTCTGGGCACCGCACCTCAGGAAGGATATATTGGCCTTTGGAGGGGGTGCAGCGCAGATTCACCAGAATGATACCGGGGCTAAAAGGTTTAAATTATGAGGACAGGTTGCATAGACTAGGCTTGTATTCCCTTGAGTTTAGAAGATTAAGGGGTGATCTGATCGAGGTGTTTAAGATGACTGGGTATTATGTAATGAGAAAGGATTAATTAGCAATCTTGTGCGAGGCCCCTTGGGTCGGAGCGATCATAATATGATAGAATTCTTCATTAAGATGGAGAGTGAAGTAGTTGACTCAGAGACTAGGGTCCTGAATTTAAATAAAGGAAACTACGATGGTATGAGGCGCGAGTTGGGTAGGATTGATTGGGGAATGTCACTCAAAGGGTTGACGGTGGATAGGCAATGGCAAACATTCAAAGATAGCATGAATGAACTACAGAATTTGTTCATCCCAGTTTGGCATAAAAATAAAACAAAAAAGGTGACTCAACTGTGGCTAACGAGGGAAATTAGGGATAGCATAAGATCCAAGGAGAGGACATATAAATTGGCCAGAAAAAGCAGAAAACCTGAGGATTGGGAGCAGAATAGGATTCAGCAAAGAAGGACAAAGGGATTAATTAAGAGGGGGGGAAATAGAGTATGAGAGTAAGCTTGCAGGGAACATAAAAACTGACTGTAAAAGCTTTTATAGATATGTGATGAGAAAAAGATTGAAGTCAAGCGTAGGTCCCTTGCAGTCAGAATCAGGGAAATTTATAATGGGGAACAAAGAAATGGCAGACCAATTAAATACATACTTTGGTTCTGTCTTCACAAAGGAGGACACAAATAACCTCCCAGAGATGTCGGGGAACATAGGGTCTAATGAGAGGGAGGAACTGAAAGAAATCAGTATTTGTAGGGAAATAGTGTCAGGGAAATTGATGGGATTAAAGGCCGATAAATCCCCAGGGCCTGATAATCTACATCCTAGGGTACTTAAGGAAGTGGCCCTAGAAATAGTAGATGCATTGCTGGTCATCTTCCAAAATTCTATAGACTCTGGAACAGTGCCCATGGATTGGAGGGTAGCTAATGTTACCCCACTGTTCAAAAAAGGTGGCAGAGAGAAAACGGGGAATTATAGACTGGTAAGCCTGACATCGGTAGTGGGGAAAATGCTAGAATCCATTATAAAAGATGTAATAGCAGAGCACTTGGAAAACAGTGACAGGATCGGACAAAGTCAACATGGATTTACAAAAGGTAAATCGTGCTTGACTAATCTACTGGAATTTTTTGAGGATGTAACTGGTAAAATAGATAAGGGAGAACCAGTGGATGTGGTGTATTTGGACTTTCAGAAGGCTTTCGATAAGGTCCCGCATAAGAGATTAGCGTGTAAAGTTAAGGCACATAGGATTGGAGGCAAGGTATTGACTTGGATAGAGAACTGGTTGGCAGACAGAAAGCAAAGAGTTGGAATAAACGGGTATTTTTCCGAGTGGCAGGCAGTGACTAGTGGGGTACCGCAGGGATTGGTCCTAGGACCCCAGCTATTCACAATATATATTAATGATCTAGACGAGGGAATTGGATGTAATATCTCCAAGTTTGCAGACGACACAAAGCTGGGTGGGAGTGTGTGCCGTGAGGAGGATGCCGAGAAACTCCAGTATGATTTGGACAGGTTGGGTGATTGGGCAGAAGCATGGCAGATGCAATATAATGTGGATAAATGCGAGGTTATCCACTTTGGTGTCAAAAACAGGAAGGCAGATTATTATCTGAATGGCAATAGATTGGGAGAAGGGGAAGTGCAACGAGACCTGGGTGTCCTTGTGCACCAGTCGCTGAAGGTAAGCATGCAGGTGCAGCAGGCGGTTAAGAAGGCAAATGGTATGTTGGCCTTCATAGCGAGAGGATTCGAGTACAGGAACAAGGATGTCTTGCTGCAGTTGTACAGGGCCTTGGTGAGACCACATCTTGAGTATTGTGTGCAGTTTTGGTCACCTTATCTGAGAGGATGTTCTTGCCATGGAGGGAGTGCAGCGAAGATTCACCAGGCTGATACCTGGGATGGCAGGAATGACGTATGAGGAGAGATTGGGTCGATTGGGCTTATACTCGCTGGAGTTTAGAAGAATGAGAGGGGATCTCATTGAAACTTAAAATTCTAACAGGACTAGACAGACTAGATGCAGGAAGGATGTTCCCGATGGCCGGGGAGTCCAGAACCAGGGGTCACTGTCTAAGGATAAGGGGTAAGCCATTTAGGACTGAGATGAGGAGGAATTTCTTCACCCAGAGAGTGGTGAACCTGTGGAATTCTCTACCACAGAAGGCAGTAGAGGCCAATTCATTAAATATATTCAAGAAGGAGTTAGATATATTTCTTAAAGCTAAAGGGATCAAGGGATATGGGGAGAAGGCAGGGACAGGGTACTGAATTTGGATGATCAGCCATGATCTCATTGAATGGCGGAGCAGGCTCGAGGGGCTGAATGGCCTACTCCTCCTATCTTTTATGATTCTATGAGTTGATAGGGTAGATAGAGAGAAACTATTTCCTCTGGTGGGGGGAATCCAGAACAAGGGGGTACAACCTTAAAATTAGACCGAGGCCGTTCAAGGGTGATGTCAGGAAGAACTTCTTCACACAAAGGGTAGTGGAAATCTGGAACTCTCTCCCCCAAAAAGCTGTTGGAGGCTGAGGGTCAATTGAAAATTTCAAAACTGAGAGATTTTTGTTCGGCAAGGGTATTGCAGGTTACGGAACCAATGCACAGGCACAATGGACCAAATGGCCTCCTTCTGTGCTGTATCTCACTGTGATTCTGTGAAGGGGTGGATGGAGTTGAGATGCAAATTAGCTGTGATTTAATTGAATGACAGAATAGTCTTGAGGGGCTGAATGGCCTGTTCCTATCTGTTTAATGGTACTGGGGATACGGGAAACGGCCTTGCCGGCGAAGCCCACATCCTGAGAATGAATGAATTACTTTCCCCCCCCCCTCCCCATTCGTTGTTTCAGACGACCTGAAGCTGGTCTTGCCAAGCTCGCTGCTGGACTGCGAAGATGGTGTCCTCGGCCTACCTCATCACCTCCTCCAGCAGACGGAGGACCAGCTCCCTTCCACATCCTACAGCGATGCCCCTTTCATCAGCTTCTCGCCGCCCTTGGACCAGGAGGAGTACCTGTGGGGCCTGGAGGACGGGGAAGGTGTCAGCGACCTCTTCGATCTGGACGAACTGCTCCGCAACTAGTCCCACCCACTTCCCCACTCCCCTCTCCCCCCGGCGTGGACTCTTAAATGAAGCACCCCAGCCCCACCCCGCCGTCAAAGTTTTATTTTCCTGAAGGTGGTGGCAACGGCATCTAACCGACTGGAGAAAGGCGGTTGCCCGATTTGTTTACCCGTGACCACTTTAAAAGGGCAACCAGTGGACTTGCCACCAATACTACGGCGGCATCTTGGGAGTTGGCAGGTGCTTGACGTTCCGACGAGCTGCTGGAATCCAAAGGACTGGGTGGGGGCGCGGCGAAGGAACTGATCTTGGGGTCTGCGCTGAAATGCCTGTTGTACTCTTGAGGTTGGAGCACGGCCATTTCAAAGAGGGAGTCTCGCCATCCCGCCATCACTTGCGTTTTGTTGGCAATTTATTGCAACTGACCCCAGTGGTGCCCACCCAGGTGAAGCTTCGTTCGTAACTGATACATACACGGGGGCAATGGGGCGGGTCGTAAGATGCGTTGGACTGCTCCATCTTACGCTCCGCAGCTGTGTTCTTGCTCCGATTGTTTCACGGGTTTTTGTTCTCGTCCATCTTTTACAACTGACTATTTTAAAATTTCTTGCAGCCCCGCCCCCGTCGAGTGTCGCGATGATGTCACTGTGCGGCTCCATTTGGAAACCAAGTGAAATATGTTACCGGGGCGGTGTCCCTTTAAATCTCTTCTCCCCCAGACTGATTGGCTGCTCTCTCAGAGGGATCATTTGAAGTATGTTTAGGATTCGCGGGTTCTGTATAATGCCCAGCCAATCAAAATGAGAGATTTTTCCGTGTCGGTGGTCAGGATTCCGATTGTCTCGTCCGTTATCGAGCCTAAATTGTCATTTGTGTGGAGTGAGAACCAGGCTGGGAGGAGTCGCTGAGCCCGACAGTGAGCTGGAGCTGAGTCAACCTCTCGGTCGATGCTCAATAATCCTGAATATTACACTGACCATGACCTGAGAGAGAAGGGTTTGTTTACTGGCTTGGTAACTCGATCCCCAATCGGGATTATCCACATTCACTGTAATTTAACTATTACAGAGCAATTTTTAATTTTGTTTTTAAAAGAGTAAGGCTCCATACAGTGTGACCTGGTTTCCTAAACGCACTGCCCGTGTGACACTGAGCTGCATTCGCCGGGGGTTCCCAGGTTCTGTCTCTTGAGCTGCGCATTGTTAAATCTCAGCCAGGATACTATAATTGGCCTCATCGCCCTTGGGTCCAAGAAGGGGGGAGCCTATCATTATTCCTACTCCTGGTGCCTCTTGCAGTCGAATAGCTGGCTGGTACTTGCGCTCCAGTGAAGAATGGCTGCTTGAGTGAGGTACCAGTGGCTGTTCGGTAGGAGAGAGGGCAGTGGGTGGGGGGAAATGGGTTTGCTGATGGCGAGACTCCCTCATGTGGCAGATTGTTCCTCTGTAGCATGTTTACTGATCTGGATGGATTTTCGATGGATTTCTAATGGTGCTTTTTTAAAAAAAAAAATTCTTTTAAATGATGCAGGTTTTAAAACACGGCTTACATTTAACAAATGTAATCTACTGAAATCTGTGTTTCTCAGGGGAGGAGGGCGTGTGGATGCTGGTCATTATCTGTGGGCCAAGATGTGGACTCGTAATTGTCTTAAACCACTCCGGGTGTATCAGAGTTGTTGGAAACCGCATTAACTCGTTCTTTTTTGCATTCTGTGATCTGTTTATTGAAGAGCCCCAATTTGCTTGACTGATTTTTAGACTTCATCCCAGCCACACACACACAATCCTTTCCCGTTCCAAAGCAACATTGAGAAGTACTGTATCACTAAAGCTGTGGTGTCCAAACTGTCCCTCACAAGTCTCTGCCCCAGCGACCCCTTTCTGGTTGCACTTGTGTTGCTTTCATGAATTTCCGCAGGTTGGGAGTTGCGAGTCTCCACTCGCCCCCCCCCAACCTGGCCCAGTGTGGTGGAGGAATCCCGAATAAGACCCGCTCGTGTCGGCCGCTTGAGGTGCACTTCACAAACCAAACGTTTGTTTAAATTAGTCGTAGAGTTTTCACAGCAGGTCCTTCGCTCCGTTGTGCCTTTGCTGACTCACGGAAAGAGCAGTCCTTCCCCCCCCCCCCAAATTTGGCCCAGCCCAGCCTCGTGCTCTGTGACAGAGCTACCCGTAGTCCCATTTCCCTGTCCCCGTGTGTGTGTGTGGCTCAAACACACTGCCCGACCAAAGCAATGTTTGAACATTCCTGTTTTTAAAACCAAGCAGCACCTAGTGAATTGCCAAAAAAAAATAGTTGGTAAAACCTGTAAATATTTTTTGAAACTTTAACAACAAAAAAAGCTGTTGATGTGTACATAGGAGAGCAGAGTTTTTAGTCGTAGGATTTTGTATAAAATATGTATAGTTGTGTTTGAGGAGGTGTGAGTTCTGCGTGTGTGTGTGTGTGCTTCTAACGAGTGGTGTTTGAGTTAAAGGTGTTGTACAGTCCCGATTATCCGCTGAGTTTTCACAGGAGGCCAGCGGGCCCCACTCTATGGAGGTGCGGAAGAGAAGGGTGGCAAAGGGGACCCGCTATTTTGGACAAGTGGGGGGTGGTTGGAGGTTCTCCTCGTCCGTAGCTTCCCTTCTACTTTCCGAATCCACCGTCGGGTTATTCTCAAACTGACAGCCAAAAATTGGAGACTCTGTGTAAGGAGAGTCGAACACGACGGGCTCCTTCCCTTCCCCCTCTGCAGCCAGTCCCAGCTTTGGTTCCGGTGGAACTTCTGTTCTAACTGCCGGCGGCCATTATCTGTTGAGAGGAGGGAGGAGCCAGCATTGTACTGGATATTTAAGGTTGCCCGGTATTGCTATCTTCCTGAGAGCTTTACACTTGAAATTGTTGCCTGGTTTAGTCCTGACACTTGCTATCTCGGTAGCTCTGAACTCATTGACCCAGAGACGAATTGGCCAGTCTGATCTCACTGACTTGATTACTCTTGACGTCACCTTGGTCTAGACAGCGTGATTTAATTAGCTCCTTGCTGTGGGTGTGGTTCTGCTTTTATCTGTTGGAACATGGTCCAAGGGGATAAGGAATTTATCTGACCAAAAGTTGCCCTAAGATGGACAGATTTTTGCAAGATAAGGGAGTGAAGGGTTATGGGGAGCGGGCAGGGAAGTGGCTTTGAGCCCAAGATCAGCCATGATCTTATTGAATGGCAGAACAGGCTCGAGGGGCCAAGTGGCCTATTCCTGCTCCTATTTCTTATGTTCTTATTGGTTCTGAATGGAGCCCCTTCAAGTTGCCGATTTTGATGAATCTCGCTAGGGGCTCCCTGATGGTTCCATTGGAATGGCACTGCCTGGTAGCCATACAAACCCAAGTCTTTTTGTTGTTCATGGGTTATCTGAGGTGTGAAACCCATCACCATGACCAAGTCTCTCTGTCTCTACCCCTCCCTCAGTGACTCCACTTGCAGGGCTTTTTCTGTTGGAATCTTTCATTGGGTTATCCTCAAACTGACTGACACTTCAGTTCAACTTCACAAGGGGCTCCCCCCTCAGCAGCCGGTTGCTGCTCTGGTGGAACTTCTGTTGTATATGTCCGCTACCATTATCTGTCGGCAGGAGGGAGGAACTCTCATTGTGTTGGATAATTTAAGGTTGGCCAACCATCGACACTACCTTGGAGTCTGCGGACCTGCCTGGTTCTGGTGTTGGATCTGTCGACTAGTTCTGAACTTGCGTCGCCAGCCACTCTTGGAGCTATTCTGACCCCAAGAGATGTCCTGCCGATAACTGACCCCAGGTTCCATCGCTCCGCCTGTGCTTACATTGGCTCCCGGTCCAGTAACGACTCAATTTTTAAATTATCATCCTTGTTTTCAAATCCCTCCATGGCATCGCCTCTTCCCTATCTCGCCAAGCTCTTCCAGCCCTACAACCCTCCCAGATCACTGCACCACTTCAATTCTGGCCTTTTTCATGTCCCCAATTTTAATCGCTCCACCATTGGCGGCCGTGCCTTCAGCCACCTCGGCCCTAACCTCTGGAATTCCCTCCCTAAATCTCTCCACCCCTCGATCGATCTCTCTTTCCTCCTTTAAGATGCTTCTTAAAACCTACCACTTTGCCCAAGCTTTTGGTCACCTGTCCTAATCTCTCCTTATGTGGCTCGGTGTCAAATTTTGTCTGATTTATGTTCCTGTGAAGCGCCTTGGGATGTTTTACTACGGTAAAGGCGCCATATAAATGCAAGTTGTTTTTGTTGGTTGTGTTGAGTAGCTGGACTTGCAGTAGGGACGTCTGCACTTGCTTTTGTACACTGGGTTAGAGGGCGAGGGAATCAGCTTGGGTTCCTGCCACAGTTCCCGCTAAGGTGTGCGCGCGTGGCTGCTCAGTGGTCTGAGAGGCCCTGCCCAGACCGCTCACCGGCCTTTACATTGTAAGTACCGCACATTCGAAAATTTGAATGGCCGCGCATTGGGGGGTGGCAGGCCGCGCAGGAGGCAGTACAGCTTAAGGGGGAAATGAGTTCCTGCTCCTGGTCAGTGTCCAGTGATGCGTTGTCCAAAGGTACATGTGTGGACATACGGCTGATATCTTTCCTAGTGAAATAGCCTCTTGGCACACTGCTGCTGTTCGCGTGTGAGAAAATGACCTGGTGTGAGCACTGGGGGTCGGCCTGCTCCCATATAACTCTACCCCAGCAAAAGTTAACGCCTTGAGGAAAGAAGGGGGAGCAAATTGGGGGTGGGGTAATGGAAAAGTGCCACTGTGCCAGGCTTCATGGCCCTGCATCCTTGGGATCTGGGTAGACGAAGGAATATCAATGTTTACAGGGTTGTTGGAAAAAGTTGGGATGGGGGACTAAATTGGAGAACTCTTTCAAAGAGCCGGCACAGGCATGGCGGGCTGAATGACCTCTAACTATTCTATAACTATTGGAAAAAATCAGGCTGGCCTGCAAACACTTAAAATTGGGTTGAATGATCTCGGAACATTTTTTCTTATCCCTGGCTAATTCATTGGTTTTGGTAAATTGTACTTGTGCAGTATCAGCTCCTTGCCACCAGAGAGAGCCATGACATTCCATGGCCCTTGCCTGGTCTGGCAGCCTGCTGAGTATTGGCTGGGCCTCCCTCCTGGGGACCAGGGGGATTAGATTTGGACATGGGCAGGTGCATGCCTTGTGTTGTTATGGGAGCACTTTATTATCCCTGTACGTGAGCAGACTTGTGTCTGCACAATTTTGTTTATCCAAATTCAATTTTCTTGACTGCATCAACTCACTTTCTCATTCACACGGCCCATTCACAGTTTCGCGCATGCGTGAAGTTTAACATTCGAAAAAACCAGTCGCAGGCTGTGCGGGACCAGCAGAGAGCTACGCAGCTTCGAGGGATCATTGCGCTCAAAGTGCAACAAGAGTCGCATTCACAATAGCCTTTTGCATTTAGGGGAGGGTTGGTGTGTGCAGTCTGTTGTGGGCGAGCACATTGCAAAGTTCTCTTGCTCTGCTCTTGGGTTGAAATAAGGCTTTCAAGTATTTTCCACTAGTGCGGTAGGGCATTTGTTAGATCAGAACCTCTCGTGTCACTCCCCTGTTCCAATTGTTCCGTGCCGTGCAATTTTCTTTCTCCCTACGTCCTTGCGTGATGAAATCCAGCCTCATTGCACCGTCTGCCCCTCTCTCTCTCTCTCTCTCTCTCTCTCTCAAAGCTTGGGGTTAATTATCTCCTCCTGCCTCCCCTTCCTGGACTCGCTCTGTTGTGCACTGTCTATCTCCTCTCTGTAGGCTGGGCCCCCCTTGTCTAATGCTCATGAACAAGCTTGCTAGTCTTAATAGCACTGACCAAAACCAGTGTCCTTAATTTTGTTCAGGTTAGTGGATAAATATGTGAGTTTTCTATGCATAGAGTTTCCTCTGATGGGACCAATGGTATTAACACAAGTCCACTTGATTCCAAGTGAATGATGCAGGCTAAAGTCTGAATTAAGAGAGTGGGTGTGTATCCATTTGTTTCTCACTCCCCTCCATTATTAAGTGTCCCAGACTTGGATATAATCCAAACCTAATTATCAATTTTGCCTCTTGACTTTTTTTTACTGTCCCTTGTGTTGAACGATTGGCCTAACTGGGCAAACTTCAACTTGTATATGTATGTTAATATTTTTAATAACTTTATTTTTTTGGTTGTGAAATGATGAGCTTAAATATCACCAGTCGATCATAAAAAGCCCAGTGTGTGTATCATAGCATTTAGTATCCAGGTTTAATAGAGTTTAACTCTTGTGGAGGTTTGTGTCTCGCTCTCTCTCTCGCAGGTTAAGTTCATTTTTCCTTTACATTTTCTCTCCAATCTGTCTCTGATTTCACAAGGAAAAGTATTTTCATTCTCCTGGTTGGTAAGTGAATGTGTGGCAATGGTTGGAATCAGAACGTTGTAGCGGGCCATTCTGCCCATCACGCCCTGTGCCAGCCCTCTGAAAAAGCAATCCACTGCCATGCCTATTTAAATATTTATTTTTCAAATATTTATCCATTTATCGCTTCAAAAAGCTATTGTGGATTCTGCTTCCATCAAAGTGTCTGGTACGGGGCATTCTGTGTCCTAACAACAACCCTCTATTTCTAGCAAAATAAATAATCAGCCAGCACTTCTGTTCCTGATATTTTTTTTTATTCATTCACGGGATGTGGGCGTCGCTGGCAAGGCCAGCATTTATTGCCCATCCCTAATTGCCCTTGAGAAGGTGGTGGTGAGCCGCCACCTTGAACTGCTGCAATCCGTGTGGTGAAGGTACTCCCACAGTGCTGTTAGGGAGGGAGTTCCAGGATTTTGACCCAGCGACGATGAAGGAACAACGATATATTTCTAAGTCAGGATGGTGTGTGACTTGGAGGGGAACTTGGAGGTTGGTGGTGTTTTGCGCCTGCTGCCCTTGTCCTTGGAGGTGATAAAGGCCACGGGTTTGGGAGGTGCTGTCGAAGAAGCCTTGGCGAGTTGCTGCAGTGAATCTTGTAGATGGTACACACTGCAGCCACGGTATGCCGGTGGTGGAGGGAGTGAATGTTTAAGGTGGTGGATGGGGTACCAATCAAGCGGGCTGCTTTGTCCTGGATGGTGTCGAGCTTCTTGAGTGTTGTTGGAGCTGCACTCATCCAGGCAAGTGGAGAGTATTCCATCACACTCCTTACTTGTTCCTTGTAGATGGTGGATATTGCAGTGACTTCTGCTGAAAAGTCTACGGGTGTAGAATTTTCTGTTTTCTCCCCTCCCAAAAGCACCGACTCTTGCTGCGGGTCCATGGGTAGTGGTTGCCCTCCGGTATTTTAGCCCAGTGGTGATTGTTCATGCTCGGGCCTGGATGATTATATGTTGACAGATTATTCTTCTGTGGGGAGGACATCACAACCAAGCTTGATCCTCTCCTCACTTGGATTTTTTATGAAACTAATTGAAAGAAAAAGTACTTTGAGGCCAGTTGAAATGTAATCTTCCTTTTCTGCTCCCAAATTCTCGAGCAGAAGGGTCAACAGTGTCTTGTTAAATGGAGTGCTGGCCCTTTGTATCTGGCTGTCGTGAAAGCATTGTATCTCTTGTATCTGTTCCCTGTCTCTGGTGTTTATGCCCAGGAACTGACATTCACTCAAGAATGCCTGAAGCAGCTTCTGTTCTCTCTCGGGAGAGTTTTGACTGGAAATCCAAGCTGAAACTCCAAATCCATGGCCTACCTAACAACATAGGAGATTGGGACTAATTGTCCTCTTCCTACTGTGCCCACCAAATGCAGGGTCTAATCCAGAGGTGCTTTTGATTGACATTATAGGTCTGGTCGTACACTCTGATCAATATCCTGCTATTGGCATTATTTATTTCATACATATTTGTATTTTTCTTTCCTGAGCCCCTCCATTCCTGGGGGGGGGGGGGCTTTCCGAGTTCTGTGCCCGACCTGTACAAGAGCAGCCTGAATATGACTCGCGCTCTCTGTCAAATCGTGGGTACAATTAAGGACGACTTCTTGGTGCAGCACCTTGGTATACTAAGGCACTGTGCCATTGAGGCCAGGGTAGGATCGACTGATTTCCTTCCCCTCCCCCCAAATGGTCAGACAGCCCGCTGACGCTCAAGGCCTTGGCTCACGCACGAGGGATGGCTCATGTGACCAAGTCCAGACCTGCCCGCACCTTAGAAGAGGAGGGTGAAGAGAGAATGAGTACAGGGAGTGACTGGAAACTCCTCGGATTGTTCCAGCAGCTTTATGCACCTTAGTACGAATGACCTGCCCAACGAGAAGGGCTGGGTATTGTCTGAGGACGTTGACTCCAGCACTCTCTGTTTTCAATCCGTAGCCAGAGGGATCAACCAAGGAGAACACTTGTCTACTTAACTGTCCGTCTCCCCCCCCCCCCCCACTCTCAAAACACGGGGCGGGGGACAGCAAGCGAACGATTTGGGAGATCACAGATTGGCCTGAAGTTTCCCTTTCTGTAAATGAGAATGGATTCTCTCTCTCTCTCTCTCTCTCTAGGTGGCCTGTAATTGTAAAATTGTACATAGGAATGACTGTATATGTAGCCAGGTTTGAGCTGTTGCCTTAGTTTCCACTAATGTATTTAAATGTTGTTGGTTTCCTTTTTTAAGCAAACAGAAAAAGGCAATGCTAGAATATTGAATGTGTAAAAGTTGTGTGTGTTTTTAAGATGCAAAAAAAAAGTGTGGCACTTGATTTAGTACAAAAAAAATTTGAAAATAAAAGATTGATTCTCCAAGTCTCTGAGCCTCCAGTTGGGGCGATTAGTTTGTCCTGTCTTGTGCTCAGTCCTGTCTATCTCTCCTACCCTTTTCTCTCGTGTCTTTTGGTGATGCTCATCGCTGGGGTGCAGTTCCAATGGTTCTTCGTGACAACTGTGATGCTGTGTGTCAAAATTGTATTCAACTGGGGGGGGAAGGGGCATCAAAGACAAGCCCGATAGAAAGACAGACTTGCATTTATACAGCACCTTTCACAACCTCCGGATGTTCCAAAGCGCTTTACAGCCAATGAAGTATTTTTGAAGTGTAGTCACTGTTGTAATGTAGGAAACTGGGCAGGCAATTTGCACACAGCAAGGTCCCACAAACAGCACTGAGATACTGCCCAGATCATCTATTTTTAGAAACAACAACAACAGAAAGCGCTGGAAAAACTCAGCAGGCCAGGCAACATCCGTGGAGAGAGAAACAGAGTTAACGTTTCAGGTCGAAACCCTTCGTCAGAACTGAGAAAAAAGCAGGAAATGAAACAGATGAAAAAAGCAAGGAGGAGGCTGGGGGGAGGAATAACTATGGTAAGTAGAGACATTAAGAGATGCTCAAGGCAAGACGAGATGGTAATGGGACAGGTTAAGAAACAAAAGGTGAAGTGTGAAATGCTGGCAGAATGAGAGACAGCTGCCATAGGGGGGGGAGAGAGAGAGAAAAAAAAGGAAAAGGGCACGAACCAAAAGGGGTGGATAAAATATGTATATATATGTGGTGGGGGCCGAGGTTATAATCTGAAATTGTTGAACTCGATATTGAGTCCGGAAGGCTGTAAAGTGCCTAAACGAAAGATGAGGTGCTATTTTTAGATGTTGGTTAGGGGATAAATGTTGGCCCAGGTCACCGGGACTAACTCCCATGCTCCTCTTCAAAATGGTGCTGTGGTACTTTTACACCCACCTCCGACAGTGCAGCACTCCCTCAGCACTGCACTGGAGTGTCAGGCTAGATTTTAGGCTTAGTCTCGAGTAGGACTTGAACCCACAACCTTCTGACTCAGACGCTAGAATGCTACCAACTGACCCATGTCTGACCCGATACCGTTCTTCTCCAACAGGCGCACACTTTCTGGGTGTCACTGGATTGTGACCAGAAACGGGAAGCGGAGTTGATTTTCTGTTCCCCTCTTCCATCTCCCCTCCAATCTAACCCCCTCTCTTTCCTCCCCCGCCCCCCCCCCCGGCCCCCGGCCCAAAACAGCCAAAGGGATCCCCTGGCTGGCTTCAGCTAACTAAGCACAAACCAGTGACCAGCTTCCCTTATTTCTGTGGCATGCTGACTCATTGAGGATGCAGTTGTTCAGCTGGGAGGAGGCTCTAATTCTCTCCCCCTTTAATTGGAGATTCTTTATGCTGTGGGTGTGAAATTGAGTCATTGACCGTTGACACAGTCTCTCCAACCCCACGAAAGTGCCTTTTCGGCGTTAAACACACTCCCAGCCGCGGCACACTTGTTGGTTACCGTTTCTGTGGCCTATAAGTTAACTTGACCACGCGCTTCACTATAACCAGACTTGGGTGAGGTGAACTTTCACACAAAGGCTGTGCAGGAGGATTAAGACAGGCAGGGACACAAAAATAACGAGTCAGAGAACAGGTTTGACTGCAGGTCAGAGGTCAGCGTGGTGTCATGCAGCAAAAGGGAGGCATAGTAAAGTAAAATTTATAACCGCTATGACTAAGTGCTTTCTCTTGCACACCTGCCAGTAAGGTGCAATTCTCTTAACACCTGCAAAAGGAAGGCACTTAAAAATTGTGGAGTGGTATACCCCACCTCCCTTATCAATACTGGCCCTCATCTCTGCATGGTGATGCGTCACCAACTGTGGGCTCTACGGGCAGGACCATTTCCTTCCCCCTCTTATCGATAGATTGTTGTTGGGTAAGGGTATAGGAACAGGAGGAGGCCATTCAGCCCCTTGAGCCTGTTCCGCCATTCAGTTAGATCTGTACCTCAACTCCATTTACCCGCCTTTGCTTCATATCCCTTTATACCATTACCTAACAAAAATCTATTGATTTCAGTTTTCATTTGACCTCCAGCCTTATCAGCTTTTTGGGGGAAGAGATCAGATTTCCACTACCCTTTGTGTGAAGAAGTGCTTCCTGACATCATCCCTGAACGGCCAGGCTCTAATTTTAAGGTTATGTCCCCTTGGTCTGGACTCCCCCCCCCCCCCCCCCCCCTCCCCCCTCCCCTCCCCTCCACCAGAGGAAATAGTTTCTCTCTATCTACCCTATCAAATCCTTTAATCATCTTAAACAGCTCAATTAGATCATCCTTTAATCTTCTATACTCAAGGGAATACAAACCTAGTCTATGCAACCTGTCCTCATAAATCCAACCCTTTTAGTATCATTCTGGTGAATCTGCGCTGCACCCCTTCCAAGGCCAATCCTTCCTGAGGTGCGGTGCCCAGAACTGAACACCGTGCTCCCGATGTGATCTAAGTAGAGCTTTATACAACTTTAGTATAATTTACGTCCTTTTGTATTCCTGCCCCCTTGGGCTTCCATTAGCCTTTTTATGTTTTTGTACCTGTCCATTAGCTTTTAGTGATTTCTGTACTTGGACCCCTAAATCTCTCTGCTTCTCCACAGTTCCCAGCTTCACCCCATGTAGAAAATACTCTGACCTATCTTTTTTCGGTCCAAAGTGGATAACCTCCCATTCCCCCACACTGACCTTTATTTGCCACAGTTTTGCCCATTCTCTTAATCTATCAATGGCCCTTTGCAACTTTCTGCTCCCATCTACACTACTCGCTCTGCCTCCTAACTTAGAGTCGTCAGCAACTGTCGAGGAAATGGATCAAAGGTGGGGAAATGCAGCTGAGGCACAGATCAGCTGTGATCTAATTGAACGGCGGAGCAGGTTCGATGGGCTGAATGGCCTCATCTTCCTATCAGATCTAGAACGGAGCAACCAGATCTCGTGCTAGGGGTTATGTGCGTGTGAACACTGAGGGTTGGGTAGTAGTGGGCTCCGCTGTGATTACTGACACTCTAGTGGAGATTTTCTAATCGGCTGCATCCTGTGGAAAAGCAGGCCTCTGTTCTGGGGGCTTGCTGCATCTTGTATGTAGTTTTGGGGGGGGGTGCTGTGTACACCCACGATAGATGTACCTGTCTCAGACGGGAGCTTTATTTAACTATATGGGGATGTCCTGCAGACTATTTCCCAACATTCTGACATGCACGGTGCAGTTTTTAAATCTTATTCAATATAGATAAATGAGGTGGTGCATTTTGGTAGGAGGCCACATACTCCTTGGAAAATAAGAGTCTAAATGGAGTAGAGGAGCAGAGGGATCTGGGGTACAGATACACAGATGGTTAAAAGTAGTAACCTAAGCAAAAGACAGGAAGGAGAAAAGCAAAGGTGACAGTCAGAGAAATCAAGAGTTTAAATCAAACATGGCCACAGTAAATAATAATTCTAAAAGGTCTAAGAGTGTAAAAAAAAACAAGCCTGAAGGCTTTATGTCTTAATGCGAGGAGCATTCGTAATAAGGTGGATGAATTAGCTGCGCTAATAGAGGTAAACGGATATGATATGATTGGGATTATGGAGACATGGCTCCAGGGTGACCAAGGCTGGGAATTCAACATCCAGGGGTATTCAATATTCAGGAAAGACAGGCAAAAAGGAAAAGGAGGTGGGGTAGCATTGCTGGGTAAAGAGGGGATTAACACAATTGTAAGGAAGGATATTAGCTCTGATGATGTGGAATCCGTATGGGTAGAACTGAGAAATACCAAGGGGCAGAAAACGTTAGTGGGAGTAGTATACAGACCCCCAAACAGTAATGCAGAGGTGGGGGATGGCATTAAACAGGAAATTAGAGATGCGTGCAATAAGGGCACAGCAGTTATCATGGGTGACTTTAATCTACATATAGATTGGGCTAACCAAATTAGTAACAATACTGTGGAGGAGGAATTCCTGGAGTGTATACGGGATGGTTTCCTGGACCAATATGTCGAGGAACCAACTAGAGACCAGGCCATCTTAGACTGGGTATTATGTAACGAGAAAGGATTAATTAGCAATCTTGTTGTGCAGGGCCCCTTGGGGCGGAGCGATCATAATATGATAGAATTCTTCATTAAGATGGAGAATGAAGTAGTTGACTCAGAGACTAGGGTCCTGAATTTAAATAAAGGAAACTACGATGGTATGAGGCGCGAGTTGGGTAGGATAGATTGGGGAATGTTACTCAAAGGGTTGACGGTGGATAGGCAATGGCAAACATTCAAAGATCGCATGGCTGAACTACAGAATTTGTTCATCCCAGTCTGGCATAAAAATGAAACAAAAAAAAGGTGACTCAACCATGGCTGACGAGGGAAATCAGGGATAGCATAAGATCCAAGGAGAGGACATATAAATTGGCCAGAAAAAGCAGTAAACCTGAGGATTGGGAGCAGTTTAGGATTCAGCAAAGGAGGACAAAGGGATTAATTAAGAGGGGGAAAATAGAGTAGGAGTGTAAGCTTGCAGGGAACATAAAAACTGACTGTAAAACCTTTTATAAATATGTGAAGAGAAAAAGATTGGTGAAGTCAAGCGTAGGTCCCTTGCAGTCAGAATCAGGGGAATTTATAATGGGGAACAAAGAAATGGCAGATCAATTAAATACATACTTTGGCTCTGCCTTCACAAAGGAGAACACAAATAACCTCCCAGAGATGTCGGGGAACATAGGGTCTAATGAGAGGGAGGAACTGAATGAAATCAGTATTTGTAGGGAAATGGTGTTTGGGAAATTGACGGCATTAAAGGCCGATAAATCCCCAGGGCCTGATAATCTACATCCTAGGGTACTTTAGGAAGTGGCCCTAGAAAAAGTAGATGCATTGCTGGTCATCTTCCAAAATTCTATAGACTTTGGAACAGTTCCCATGGATTGGAGGGTAGCTAATGTTACCCCACTGTTCAAAAAAGGTGGTAGAGAAAAAACGGGGAATTATAGACCGGTAAGCCTGACATCGGTTGTGGGGAAAATGCTAGAGTCCATTATAAAAGATGTAATAGCAGAGCACTTGGAAAACAGTGACAGGATTGGACAAAGTCAACATGGATTTACAAAAGGTAAATCATGCTTGACTAATCTACTGGAATTTTTTGAGGATGTAACTGATAGAATAGATAAGGGAGAACCTTTGGATCTTCAGAAGGCTTTCGATAAGGTCCCGCATAAGAGATTAGCGTGTAAAGTTAAGGCACATGGGATTGGGGGCAAGGTACTGACTTGGATAAAGAACTGGTTGGCAGACAGGAAGCAAAGAGTTGGAATAAACGGGTCTTTTTCCGAGTGGCAGGCAGCGACTAGTGGGGTTCCGCAGGGATCGGTCCTAGGACCCCAGTTATTCACAATATATATTAATGATCTAGACGAGGGAACTAGATATAATATCTCCAAGTTTGCAGATGACACAAAGCTGGGTGGGTGTGTGTGCTGCGAGGAGGATGCCGAGAAACTCCAGTATGATTTGGACAGGTTGGGTGATTGGGCAGAAGCATAGCAGATGCAGTATAATGTGAATAAATGCGAGGTTATCCACTTTGGTGTCAAAAACAGAAAGGCAGATTATTATCTGAACGGCAATAGATTGGGAGAAGGGGAAGTGCAACGAGACCTGGGTGTCCTTGTGCACCAGTCACTGAAGGTAAGCATGCAGGTACAGCAGGCGGTTAAGAAGGCAAATGGTATGTTGGCCTTCGTAGCGAGAGGGTTTGAGTACAGGAACAAGGATGTCTTGCTGTAGCTGTACAGGGCCTTGGTGAGACCACACCTTGAGTATTGTGTGCAGTTTTGGTCGCCTTATCTGAGGAAGGATGTTCTTGCCATGGAGGGAGTGCAGCGAAGATTCACCAGACTGATACCTGGGATGGCAGGAATGATGTACGAGGAGAGATTGGGTCGATTGGGCTTATACTCGCTGAAGTTTAGAAGAATGAGAGGAGATCTCATTGAAACTTATAAAATTCTAACAGGGCTAGACAGACTGGATGCAGGAAGGATGTTCCCGATGGCGGGTGAGTCCAGAACAAGAGGTCACAGTCTAAAGATAAGGGGTAAGCCATTTAGGACAGAGATGAGGAGGAATTTCTTCACCCAGAGAGTGATGAACCTGTGGAATTCTCTACCATAGAAGGCAGTTGAGGCCAAGTCAGTAAATATATTCAAGAAGGAGTTAGATATATTTCTTAAGGCTAAAGGTATCAAGGGATATGGGGAGAAGGCAGGGACAGCGTACTGAGTTTGGATGATCAGCCATGATCTCATTGAATGGCGGAGCAGGCTCGAGGGGCCGAATGGCCTACTCCTGCTCCTATCTTCTATGTTTCTATGTTTAACAAAGCCATAAAAAGTGCAAACAAAGCACTAGGATTCATTTCTAGAGGAATAGAATTCAAAACCAGAGAAGTTATGTGAAACTTGTAAAGAAACTTGGTTAGACCACACGTGGAGTACTGGGCACAGTTCTGGTCTCCATATTACAAAAAGGATCAAGAGGCACTGGAGAAGGCAAAAACAATTTACAAGGATGATACCAGAACTGAGAGGTGACCTGATAGAAGTCGTTAAAATTATGAAGGGGTTCGATAGGGTAGATGTAGAGAAGATGTTGCCACTTGTGGGGAGACCAAAATTAGTGGTCATAAATATAAGATAGTCACTAATAAATCCAATAAGGTATTCAGGAGAAAATCCTTTACCCAGAGTACCCATGCAAGTTCTTTAGCATGTGGAACTCGCTACCACATGGAGTAGTTGAGGCAAATAACTTAAGGGGAAGCAGGATAAACACACGAGGGAGAAAGGAATAGAAGGATATGTTGATGGGGTTTGATGAAGTAGGGTGGGAGGAGGCTCGTGTGGAGCATAAACACCGGCACGGACCAGTTGGGCCGAATAGCCTGTTTTGGTGCTGTAAATACTCTGTAATTCTATATCTGTATCGATTAGGTGCCCAAGATCATGGAAAGGGCACAGTATTGTCAAAGTAACCAGTTTTTTGTCTTCTAATTTTTTTTGTAGAATTTGACAATGCAGACGGAGGCTGTTTGGCCCATCGTACCTGTTCCCTCTCTCTGAAAGAACTATCCACTTAGTCCCATTCCCTGCCTTTTCTCACACCTTTTAACATTTTTCTTTTTCAATTATCCTTCCCTCTTAAAAGGCCTTAAAATTCTGCTTTCACCATTGTTTCTGGCAGGGCATTCCGCATCCTAACGACGCTCCCTTTTGTCCTTTTGGTGAATGTCTTAAATTTATTCCGTCTAGTTACTGACTCAGCAGCCCTACTTCCCTTGTCAAAACCCTTCATCAGTTTCAGCACCTCCTATTGGCTCTCTGAATCTTCTCTAACGAAAAGAGCCCTCAGTTTCCATTGTCTCTCCCCAGAACTAAAGCCTGGATTGGCTCATTCACCCACCTGTGTGTGGAAGTGACCAAAAGCTCACGGTGAATCTTGGGCTGCCTGGAGGTCAAGTTTCCACGAGGGTTCCCGATCTCCCGCTGTAACTTTGGGAGAAGATCCGCACAAGTAGGAGAACCTCCGCAGCAATGACTGGCGTCTGCCCCAAACGCACCAGCTCCGCCTATCTCTCCCTCTGCTTAGCAAAGCGTTTGGCCTGGTTATCTCCTGAGATTAATGTGTCCTTTTGCACACTAGCAACAACAGCCATTATCATTACTGTGTCTTATTGCTCAAGGAGTTGTAAGGAGCTTAACAACGATTTGGATGTATCAATACTTCATTGTGTCTTCTCTTTACAGTCCACTCTTAATTCTAATTATCTGATAATTCAACTTTTGTAGCGTAATAAATGACTGAATCGTCAGGAGTAGACTATAGTTCTCTTGCCAATTTTCTCTTCTCCTGAAAATATGGGCACAGGGTGCCCTCTGGTACCTCACTCTTCATGTACTTCATTCTTCATGTACACACTCTTCATGTACCTCACTCTGTAATGTGGGAAAATGCAGCAGCCAATTTGCACACAGCAAGGTCCCACAAACAGTAATGAGATAATGACTAGATAGTCTCTCTTTTTTGAATGATGTTGGTTGTGGCATAAACATTTGCCAGAACACCGACCCCAGCGAGAGCCAGTGCCTCCAGGAGAGGAGGAGGAGGCGGGGGGGGAGGGAAACAACAAACACATTCCCTGTTGCCGGTTATTACTGTACAACAGATGTTGGCACATGTTGTGTCTTGTATTTGCACTGTCCATAACACAAGCTCAGGCACAGTACCAGAAAAACCAGTCGGGCTGATTGGAAATTGATGTCAGAGTGTAGCAACCACGGAATTATACTGGGAAATTCACCCTGCTCAACAAACGGGCACTCCTTGCTCACTGTGTTTTTAGAAACATAGAATCTCACAGCACAGAAGGAGGTCATTCAGCCCATTGTGCCTGTGCCGGCTCTTTGACAGAGCTATCCAATTAGTCCCACTCCCCCTGCTCTTTCCCTGCATTCCAGATCATAACAACTCGCTGAGTAAAAAAAAATCTCATCTTTTATGCAGCGAGTTGTTATGATCTGGAATGCACTTCCTGAAAGGGAGGTGGAATCAGATTCAATAGTACCTTTCCAAAGGGAATTGGATAAATACTTGAAGGGTAAAAAATTGTGGGGAAAGAGCGGGGGGAGTGGGACTAATTGGATCGCTCTTTCAAAGAGCCGGCACAGGCACGATGGGCCGAATGGCCTCCTTCTGTGCTGTATGGTTCTATGATCTCTGCGTCCACAAATTGGACAGTGTATGTTAAACCCAACTTGTGGAAAAAGCATCTTATTCAGTCAAGATCAGGGCTGATAAGTTCAAACATTTCAAATCTTCCACTAATTTGCCCATGTGACCATTCTTCATGGCAGGAGACTGAGTTTCAGCAGGCTGTTTGACAGTGGAGGACATCACAGCCGTGATCCAGTCCCAACATCCACATATACTCACCAGCAGGAGTCACTGGAGAGAGAGCAGGTGGAGAAATCCTGGCCTATTTTCCTCCTCCCTTGCCCAGGAACACTGACATGGATTAGAAAAGCCCTAACCCCGGCTGATCAGACCAGGGACGGACCCTGGGATCTTTCGATCGATGTGGCTCAAGACAGAGAACTAGACTAAGAGCCAGAAAGAAAGAACTTGCGTTTAATGCTAACTGGAGTCTTTGCTTCTCCTGACGGTGCCCGAGAGCAGTTTCCACAGGCCATAGTTACCCTGCAGTAACTTGCCGAAGAGACTAGAAGGCTCAGGTTCTTTGGTCTGTGCTGAGTTAGCCCATCGCAGTCAGCACGGCATTAGTTGGCCTCGATGCAACTTCCTGGTCGGAGCGGCCTAGTTCCACAGTGGGCAATGAAATTAGTGATCGAACCATTGTCCTCCCCTCCGCACTCCCCTCTCCCCTTCCGTCTACCCGTCCCTTTCCCCCTCCCCACTGCCCCCTCCCAATGCCTCTACCCTCCCTTGCCCACTCTCTCTCCTCCTCCTGCTCCCCTCCCCCTCACTTCTCACCACTCCTTCATATACCACTCCCTCATATATCACTCCTTCTTATACCACTCCTTCATATCCCACTCCTTCATATATCACTTCTTAATATATCACTCCTTCTTATATCACTCCTTCATATATCACTCCTTCATATATCACTCCTTCTTATACGACTCCTTCATATCCCACTCCTTCATATATCACTCCTTCATATATCACTCCTTCTTATACCACTCCTTCATATCCCACTCCTTCATATATCACTTCTTAATATATCACTCCTTCTTATATCACTCCTTCATATACCACTCCTTCATAAACCACTCCTTCATATACCACTCCCTCATATACCACTCCTTCATATATCACTCCTTAATATATCACTCCTTCTTATACCACTCCTTCATATCCCACTCCTTCTTATACCACTCCTTCATAAACCACTCCTTCATATAATCACTCCTTCATATACCACTGTGCTCAAGTGAGGTAAGTTAGAGTAATATGGAAGTGGTGATTAACTCCTTCCTAGCCCGTGGGTAGTGAAGCCCATTGCTATGTCCCTACAATCCCCTAATCAATTGACTCAGCACAAACTGAGAATTAAAGTGCCAGCTTGACTCAGAAGGTTGTGTGTTCAAGTCCCATTCAGGAACTTGAATACATAATGTAAGATGATACTTAAGTACACTGTTGGAGGTGCCGTCTTTCAAATGAGACGTTAAACCGAGGTTCTGTCTGCCTGTTCAGGTGGACATAAACGATCCCATGACACTATTCGAAGAAGAACAGGGGAGTTCTCCCCGGTGTCCTGGCCAATATTTATCCCTCAACCAACATCACCAAAAATATAGATTATCTGGTTGATTATCTCATTGCTGTTTTTGGGAGCTTGCTGTGCGCAAATTGGTTGCCGCGCTTCCTACATTGCAACAGTGACTGCACTTCAAAAGTAATTACTTGGCTGCGGATGTGAAAGTTGCTATATAAATGCAAGTTCATTCATTCATTCAGTTCAGGATGGACATGGCTGGATGGCTCAGCAAACCCAACTGGTAAAACTTCTACCCACACAGTCAGCAAGGGAGTTTCAGGGCAGAGTCGTGTTTATGAATTTAACTCATCTGATGAATCAATAGCTTGACTCACAGCTTTAACCCTGAGAAGTAGGAGGCTGCTTGCTATTATAACAGTCTCCCCTGTGCTCGTTGACCTACATTGGCTCCCGGTCCACCAACACTTCAAATTTTAAATTCTCATCCTTGTGTCCAAATCCCTCCACAGCCTCGTCCTCCCCTGTCTCTGTGACCTCCTCCAGCCCTACAACCCTCCTCCAAATCTGCCCTCCATCAACCCTGGCCTCTTGTGCATGTCCCACTTCCTTCGCCCCACCAGAATTACCCTGGATTCTCCAGGAATTGAAGACTAATCTCCAGGACACGGCTGCGAGCAACACCCGAGAGAAAAACCATAGGGGTGTAAAAAAAATTATATATTTTAATTTTCTTTGAACAGTTTTGTATTTTAGTTGTAAAAATATTGGACATGGGGAAAAAAGGCTGTTTGACTGACAGTCAAGAATCATCCAATCAGGTAATGAAGAGTATTTGTTTTACGATTGGCCGTAGGAAGGCGGGGCTCCACGAGGATGGACATGCTGGGCGAACAATGGCGGGAGTGTGGGGGCAGGTGGTTGGAGGCAGGAGGTCATGTGATGAAACCTCCAGGAATACGTCCAACCAGAGTTGGCGACCCTACCTGGTGCCTGCGCCCACCCCAGACATCAGTCAGTCCCTCCAGGAGAGGAGGGAGGAAAATTGGGTAAAGACAGAAGTGGACATCCATCAACCTAACCTGTCCAGCTGAGCCAATCAGAACTCCAGCTGCCTGACATCAGTTGTTCAAAGCACAAAGAATAGGCCGTGTTCTGAAACTCGTAGAAAGCAATGGGAAGGGTGCGGTTAATAAGTCACTCTATTAGCGAGCAACTCAAGCTGAAATTATATATAAGAGAGTTCATCACCAAACCAAATTATACAAGTAGCTGGGCATTGGATGCTGATAGGTGTGAAAATGAACCAGCTACTACAGGAAGGTCAATTTACACATTCTCAACCACAAACTTTCCAGCAGAAATACAGAGCTTATAAAACGACAGTACTGTGCGTGTGAAACAACAACTTGTATTTATATAGCGCCTTTAACATCGTAAAACATCCCAAGGCGCTGCACAGGAGCGATTATCAAACAAAATTTGACACCGAGCCACATAAGGACATATTGGAACAGGTGACCAAAAGCTTGGTCAAAGAGGTAAGTTTTAAGGAGGGTCTTAAAGGAGGAGGGAGCGGTAGAGAGGCGGAGAGGTTTAGGGAGGGAATCCCAGAGTTTAGGGCCTAGGCAGCTGAAGGCACAGCCGCCAGTGGTGGAGCGATGAAAATCGGGGATGTGCAAGAGGCCGGAGTTGGAGGAGCGCAGAGATCTCAGAGAGTTGTAGGGCTGGAGGAGGTTACAGAAATAGGGCGGGGCGAGGCCCTGGAGGGATTTGAAAACAAGGATGAGAAACTTGACGAAGCTCTCGGTACAAGTTGCGAGCTGCTGAACTACATGGGGACTCATGACCTCTGTTCACTGGTTCAGATTGTGTTCAGATTAAATTCCTGTCTGTGCTATTTTAAAGCACATTCTACCGCCCTTCTTAAATCCTTGGCAGTGCCATTTCTCACCTCCGGCAATTTACGCCGCAGTTTGATGACTGGGTTTGTGACCATGCTGATCCAGGTGAACACCCTGGGGCAGATGCGCTTTGTTCCGTTGACTTCAATGGAAAAGAAAATCGGGCCGAGTGTAAATCGGTGTTGCCGATTCACTATTACCTGTTTTCACGCCACCGCCCAATTTCAAATCCCTCCACCGTATCCCTGGGTCAAGGCTGTGCAGGGATTTGAAGATGAGATATGTTCAGTTTGATGCACCGGGCAGCAGGGAGTCAGTACTGGCTCAGCGAGTCTGGGGTTGAGGGGCGGGAGAAGAATTTTGTAACAAGCATTCCAAAACAAGAAAACACCATCTCTATATCCCAGAGCAGTCAGACAATTAAACAACAATTAAATTAATAGAGTGTCTCACCAGCGGTCTGGCTAGGGCGACACCCTTTCTATTAAACTGCACTTAGTGGAGGTGTGTGCACAGGCCTGTTGTGTAAGGTGCTGAATGCTTTGCCATTAAACACTTTCCTTTGGTAGATAGGAGTCTCAAGCTCTGTTACCTCTAGACTCAACTATTCCAATGCTCTCCTGGCCAGCCTCCCACCTTGCACCCTCCATAAACTTGAGCTCATCCAAAACTCTGCTGCCCATGTCCTAACTCGCACCAATATTAGATGAAATAAACATAGTGAGAGAGATAGTATTAAGGGGATTAGCAGCTTTGAAAGTGGATAAATCCCCAGGCCCGGATGAAATGTATCCCAGGCTGTTAAGCGAAGCAAAAGAGGAAATAGCAGAGGCCCTGACCATCATTTTTCAATCCTCTCTGGCTTCAGGTGTGGTGCCAGAGGACTGGAGGACTGCTAATGTGGTACTCTTGTTTAAAGAGGGAGAAAAGGATAGACCGAGTAATTACAGGCCATTCAGCCTGACCTCGGTGGTGGGAAAATTATTGGAAAGAATTCTGAAGTACAGGATAAATCTTTATTTTGAAAGACACGGATTAATCAAGGATAGTCAGCACGGATTTGTTAAGGGAAGGTCGTGTCTGACAAACTTGATTGAATTTTTTGAGGAGATAACAAGGAGGGTAGATGAGGGTAATGTGTTTGATGTAGTGTATATGGACTTTAGCAAGGTTTTTGATAAGGTTCCACATGGCAGACTGGTCACAAAGTTAAAAGCCCATGGGATCCAGGGCAAAGTGTCAAGTTGGATTCAAAACTGGCTCGGAGACAGGAAGCAGAGGGTAATGGTTGATGGGTGTTTTTGTGACTGGAAGGCTGTTTCCAGTGGGGTTCCGCAGGGCTCAGTACTAGGTCCCTTGCTTTTTGTGGTATATATCAATGATCTAGACTTGAATATATGGGGTATGATTAAGAAGTTTGCAGATGATACTAAAATCGGCTGTGTGGTTGATACTGAAGAAGGAAGCTGTAGACTGCAGGAAGATATCAATAAATTGGTCAGGTGGGCAGAACAGTGTCAAATGGAATTCAATCCGGAGAAGTGTGAGGTAATGCATTTGGGGAGGGCTAACAAGGAAAGGGAATACACATTAAATGGTAGGACACTGAGCAGTGTAGAGGAACAAAGGGACCTTGGAGTGCATGTCCACAGATCCCTGAAGGTAGCAGGCCAGGTAGATAAGGTGGTTAAGAAGGCATACGGAATGCTTGCCTTTATTAGCCGTGGCATAGAATACAAGAGCAGGGGGGTTATGCTTCAACTGTATAAAACACTAGTTAGGCCTCAGCTAGAGTACTGCATGCAGTTGTGGTCACCACATTACAGGAAAGATGTGATTGCACTAGAGAGGGTACAGAGGAGATTTACAAGGATGTTGCTGTGAGTAGAGAATCTTAGCTATGAGGAAAGACTGGATAGGCTGGGTCTGTTTTCCTTGGAACAGAGGAGGCTGAGGGGAGACCTTATAGAGGTGTATAAAATTATGAGGGGCATAGATAAAGTGGATAGAAAGGACCTATTTCTCTTAGCAGAGGGGTCAAAAACCAGGGGGTACAGATTTAAAGTAATTGGTAGAAGGTTTAGAGGGGATCTGAGGGGAAATTTCTTCACCCAGAGGGTGGTGGGGGTCTGTTACTCACTGCCTGAAAGGGTGGTAGAGGCAGGAACCCTAACCACATTTAAAAAGTACTTGGATGTGCACTTGGGATGCTCTAACCTGCAGGGCTATGGACCAAGAGCAGGGAAGTGGGATTAGGCTGGCTAGCTCTTTGTTGGCCGGCGCGGACACAATGGGCTGAAATGGCCTCCTTCTGTGCTGTAACTTTCTATGATTCTATGACGTACCCCGTTCACCCATAACCCCCTACACTCACTGACCTACATTGGCTCCCGGTCCGGCAATGCCTGGGTTTTTAAATCCTCACCCTTGTTTTCAAATCCCACCATGGCCACACCCCTCCCTATCTCTGTAACCACCTTCAGCCCTCTGAGATCTCTGCGTTCCTCCAATCTGGCTTCTTGTGCATTCCCAGTTTTCATCACCCCATCATTGGTGACCGTGCCTTCAGCTGCCTGGGCCCTAAGTCTGGAATTCCCTCCCTAAACCTCTCCGCTTCTCTCTCCTCATTTAAGACGCTCCTTAAAACTTATCTCTTTGGTCACCTGTCCTAATATCTCCTTATCTGGCTCGGTGTCAAATTTTGTTTGATAATCGCTCCTGTGAAGCGCCTTGGGACATTTTTACTGCATTAAAGGCACGATATAAATGCAAGTTGTTGATGTTTATTGTCTCCTGGATCCTTCCACCAGCTTGAATGTTGTTCCACTGGGACTCTGCTGATTGGTGCCGGCAGAGCCAGATTAAGGATTCTTGAGGCCCCACACACCCCCACCTCCCGTGTGTTCATCTGCCTCTGGTTAATGGGCACAGGCCCTCATGTGTTCATCTGCCTCTGGTTAATGGGCACAGGCCCTCATGTGTTCATCTGCCTCTGGTTAATGGGCACAGGCCCTCATGTGTTCATCTGCCTCTGGTTAATGGGCACAGGCCCTCATGTGTTAATCTGCCTCTGGTTAATGGGCACAGGCCCTCATGTGTTCATCTGCCTCTGGTTAATGGACACAGGCCCTCGTGTGTTCATCTGCCTCTGGTTAATGGACACAGGCCCTCGTGTGTTCATCTGCCTTTGGTTACTGGGCACAGGTCCTCATGTGTTCATCTACCTCTGGTTAATGGGCACAGGCCCTCGTGTGTTAACCTATTCTGGTTACTGGGGGCAGGTTACTTGTTGCAGGAGTGAATGCTCACTGTTACATCATTAAACGACACACTTGTTAATTCGTTGAAGATTCTGGGCTGGTATCGCTGAATCATTTAAACTAACTCCTTCCCAGAACAAAATTCCCTGTGGGTTAATTCCACCAGTGTGACTATCCCCACCCTCTCACGGCCAGAATGGTCAGCACAGCTCCAGCTGGTTTGGAGAAATGCCAGAGCTTGTTGTATGCAGTCCCACTACACAGCTGTTCTAACTTAAGTCATTGCACCGTACGGCTTCTTACGATATTACAATGACATCAACAGCCCTCCCATACCTCACTCAAGAGGCCACGCTTCACGTGTGAGCCTACACGGCGAGTGCCAGCAGGCGATTGAACCGAGGGGGCAGCAGAAGAGGGAATTCACAGATAAGCCAGATTTTGTCCTCACCCAAAGTTCACACACACATGGAGTTACCAGCAGGAAAAGAAAGAACGATTTGCATTTCTATAGCGCCTTTCATGATCTCAGGAAGTCCCAAAGCGCTTTACTGTCAATTAAGTACTTTTTGAAGTGGAGTCACTATGGTAATGTACGAAACACGGCAGCAATTTGTGCACAGCAAGCTCCCACAAACAGTAATGAGCTAATAACCAAATAAACTGTTTATTAGCCAGGAAGAACTCCCCTGCTCTTCTTTGAAATAGTGCCATGGGATCTTTTGCTTCCACCTGAGAGGGCAGATGGGGCCTCGGTTTAACGTCTCACCTAAAAGACGGCACCTCTGACAGTGCAGCACTCCCTCAGTACTGGACTGGGAGTGTCAGCCTAGATTTTGTGCTCAAGTCACTGGAGTGGGGCTTGAACCCACAACCTTCTGACTCAGCAAGCAAGAGAGCTACCAACTGAGCCAAGGCTGCCACCTTATACTGAGGCCCGGTACAGTGATCAGAAGTGCGAACCCTTGCTAACTTTTTTTCCATTGCCTGGATTAGGATGCTGAGACCGATTGCAGCATTTACAAATTGCTCCTTTGGGTGAGATCAGCTGATTTAGCACAGATTGTAGATGTCAGCTGTGGCTCAGTAGGTTGCACTCTTGCCTCTGAGTCAGTAGGTCATGGGTTTGAGCCCCACTCCAGGGACTTGAGCACATGATCTAGGCTGACACTTCAGTGCAGTACTGAGGGGGCGCTGCACTGTTGGAGGTGCAGTCTTTTGGATGGGACATTAAACCGAGGCCCCGTCTGCCCTCTTGGGTGGATCCCATAGCACTATTTCGAAGAAGAGCTGGGGAATTATCCCTGGTGTCCTGGCCAATATTTATCCCTCAACCAACATCACTAAAACAGCTTATCTGGTTATTTGTTTCATTGGTGTTTGTGGGAGCTTGCTGTGCACAAATTGGCTGCCGCGTTTCCTACGTTACAACAGTGGCTACACTGCAACAAAAAAAGTACTTCATTGGGTCTGTGAAGCGCTTTGGGACGCGGTGAAAGGCGCTATATAAATGCAAGTTCTTCTCTTTCTATTAGGGATGGAACTTGAGATCTTCCTGGTCCTTGGAACTAAACACGCTGATTCAATAATGAGCGCTGACGTTACTGCAAATGTCCCAGCACTCGCGCTACGCTCACAGTGTAAGGTGCGGAAGCAGTACGCGCGCGGTTGGTCATGGAGGTCGGTTAGCAAGCAAATGTAGGCAATTTTTCTTTTTTGTTATTTATTTATATAGTGACGGCGCACCATCTGTGTGGCTGACTGCTGAAGTATTTTATGTTTGGGGCCGTGACCTAGTCTAGTTGCCGGGAACTCAAGGGAGGGGGCCTGGGGGGGGGGCGGGGTTGGACCTTTGGATCTACTTACTGGGGTGATCCTGAAAGTAAGAGCGATTCCTCCAGCTCAGAACCGTAATAAGTGTGGAAATATGAGAAGTGTTATTCCAGGCCCACGACCACGACCACACGTATTGAGCTGGGAAGTCGGGAGAGGAGCTGAAATGAATTACACAGGTTTTTAACTCTTACATCACCGACCTCCACTAGAACTGGGACTCAGCACAATCAGAGTTTAAAGAAGAAAGAAAGGACTTGCATTTCTATAGCGCCTTTCACGACCTCAGGACGTCCTAAAGCACTTTACAGCCAATGAAGTACTTTTTGAAGTGTAGTCACTGTTATAATGTAGGAAATGCAGCTGTCAATTTGCACACAGCAAGGTTCCACAAGAGCAATGTGATAATGACCAGATAATCTGTTTTAGTGATGTTGGTTGGTGGATGAATAGTGGCCAGAACACTGGGGAGAACTCCCCTGCTCTTCTTCGAAATGGGATCTTTTACGTCCACCTGAGAGGGCCTCGGTTTAACGTCTCATTTGAAAGACGGCATCTCCGACAGCGCTGCACTCCCTCAGTACTGCACTGGGAATGTCAACCTGGACATTGCTAAACAGAAGTGTGGTAACAGAATCTGAGTTAATAAATGTCTTCATACTGAATACGTACCTCAAATCCTTTGTGCCAGATGGTAAATATCCGAGGAGATGAAGAAGGAAATCCGGGAACTACAGTTATGAAAGATTTATTGGGTATTGGAGAGGGTCTGAACCCCTCAATTAGATTCCAGCCTGTAACTCACTCCAGGGTAGCTGTTATTCTATACAAAAACCACCCGAACCCCTCGATTAGAATCCAGCCTGTAACTCACTCCCGGGTAGCTGCTATTCTATACACAAACCACCCGAACCCCTCGATTGGATCCGAGCCTGTAACTTACTCCCGGGTATCTGTTATTCTATATACAAACCACCCGAACCCCTCGATTAGATTCCAGCCTATAACTCACTCCCGGGTATTTGTTATTCTATATATAAACCACCCGAACACCTCGATTGGATCTGAGCCTGTAACTCACTCTCGGGTATCTGTTATTCTATATATAAACCACCTGAACCCCTCGATTAGATTCCAGCCTGTAACTCACTCTTGGGTATCTGTTATAAATATAAACCACTCGAACCCCTCAATTAGATTTCAGTCTGTAACTCACTCTTGGGTATCTGTTATTCTATATATAAACCACTCGAACCCCTCGATTAGATTTCAGCCTGTAACTCACTCTCGGATATCTGTTATGCTGAGTTATGAAGAAAGACTGAAGAAACTTAGGCTGTTTTCCTTGAAAGGAAATAACGGAGGTAACCTTAGAGCAGCATACAAGATAGTAGATGGTATAGAAAGGTCAATCTAGAATATAGCTTTAAATTAAACCATGACAGTAGGACGCAGTCAGACAAGGGACACAAAATAGTGAGAGGCAAATACAAGACTGATTCCAGGAAGTTCTTTTTCCCGCAAAGAGCGATCAACACTTGGAATGGACTCCCAATGGAGATAAAAATACTGGAATCAGTTTAAAAAATAGTATGATGCTGCAACAGGGGGACTGTGGAGTATTTGCGGATGGACTAAATGGTCTTCCTCATAGGTGTCTGTCTTGTGATATTGAGACACTTCACAGCCCAGAGTGTGCGTGTACAACATGTCCTCAGACTGTTGCTAGTATCCCGCCCTGCCTCCCCCAACCAGCTGCTAGATGGCATCAGGGACCTCCCAGGTGGTCTTCTCCGCCCCCCTCTGATTTTCCCTCACTTCAACTGGGGGATGCCACAGCCTCTGCTGTGGAGTCTTAGCAGAGTAAAAAAAAGTTATGGTAACTTATTAAACAACAACTTATTATCTAAATTCTCTGTACTGTACCCAACAGTGAAAATGGTAACTATATCTAGTTGCCTCACAGAATGTGATGCTCTCTCCTCAATGCTAATTATAACATTCTATTAATGCCATATTTTTAATATTTGTATATGAGATTTTTCCTACAAATTTTTTCCCCTATTACCTCAGCCACATGATAATTTCCAGAGGAATAGAATTGAAAAGCAGAGAGGTTTATGTTAAACTTATATCGAACCTTGGTAAACTATCCCTCCTCGTCCTTCTTGACTTGTCTGCAGCCTTTGACACGGTTGATCACTCCATCCTCCTCCAACGCCTCTCCACCATTGTCCAGCTGGGTGGGACTGCACTCGCCTGGTTCCATTCTTGTCTATCTAATTGTAGCCAGAGAATCACCTGCAATGGCTTCTCTTCTGCTCCCACATCGTTAGCTCTGGTGTCCCCCAAGGATCTATTCTTGGCCCCCTCCTATTTCTCATCTACAAGCGGGCGCTTGGCGACATCATCCGAAAACACAGCGTCAGTTTCCACATGCACGCTGACAACACCCAGCTCTACCTTGAGATTGATAGCTTTCTGTTAACCAAAGGTATTAAGGGATATGGGCCAAAGGCAAGTATATGGAGTTAGGTCGCAGATCAGCCATGATCTCATTGAATGTGGAACAGGCTCGAGGGGCTGAATGGCCTACTCCTGTTCCTATGTTTCTCACCACCACTTCTCTCGACCTCTCCACGGTCTCTAAATTGTCAGACTGCTTGTTCGACATCCAGTATTGGATGAGCAGAAATTTCCTCAAACTAAATATTGGGAAGACCAAAGCCATTGTTTTCGGTCCCCGCCACAAACTACATTCCCTAGCCACTGACTCCATCCCTGTCCCTAGCATCTGTCTGAGGCTGAACCAGACTGTTGGCAACCTTGGTGTCATATTTGACCCTGAAATGAGCTTCCGACCACATATAGGTGCCATCACTAAGACCGCCTATTTCCACCTCCGTAACATCGCCCATCTCCGCCCTTGCCTCAGCTCATCTGCTGCTGAAACCCTCATCCATGCCTTTGTTACCTCTAGACTTGACTATTCCAACGCACTCCTGGCTGGCCTCCACTTGAGGTCATCCAAAAGGCTGCCCGTATCCTAACTCGCACCAAGTCCCGTTCACCCATCACCCCTGTGCTCGCTGACCTACATTGGCTCCTGGTTAAGCAGCACCTCGATTTTAAAATTCTCATCCTTGTTTTCAAATCCCTCCATTGCCTCTCCCTATCTCTGTAATCTCCTCCACCACCACAACTCCCCGAGATCTCTGCGCTCCTCTAATTCTGGCCTCTTGAGCATCCCTGATTTCAATCACTCAACAATTGGCGGCTGTGCCTTCAGCTGCCTGGGCCCTAAGCTCTGGAATTCCCTCCCTAAACCTCTCCGCCTCTCTACCTCTCTTTTCTCTTTTAAGACACTCCTCAAAACTGACCTCTTTGACCAAACTTTTGCTCATCTGCCCTAATATCTCCTTATGTGGCTCGGTGTCACATTTTGTTTTATAACACTCCTGTAAAGTGCCTTGGGGGACATTTTACTACATTAAAGGCGCTATATAAATGCAAGTTGTTGTTGTTGGTTAGACCACACTTGGAGTACCGTGCACAGTTCTGGTCTCCATAGTATAAAAGGGATATCAAGGCACTGGATGAGGTGAAATAATAATTGACAAGAATGATACCAAAACTGAGAAGTTATACCTATCAGGAAAGAGAAGGCTGAGGGGTGACATGATAGAGGTCTTTATAATTATGAAGGGGTTTGATAGGGTAGATGTAGAGGAGATGTTTCCACTTGTGGGGGAATTCCAAAACTAGGGGCCTTAAATATAAGCTAGTCACTAAAAAATCCAATAAAGAATTCAGGAGAAACTTCCCTTACCCAGAGAGGAGTTCAAATGTGGAACTTGCTACCACAGGGAGTAGTTGAGGCGAATAGCATTGCTGCATTTAAGGGGAAGCTAGATAAGTACATGAGAGAGAAAGGAACAGAAGGATATGCTGATAGAGTTAGATGAAGAGGGGTGGGAGGATATTCGTGTGGAGCCGAATGGCCTGTTTCTGTGCTGTACATTCTATGTGATTCTTCATGTGCGATATATAGATAGTGAGCGTCGGCAGGCTATTGCACTATTGGCAGCATCACAGCCAAGCTCAATCCTGTCCTCAGATGACATCTCCAGGCACACACACTTTCCAGCGGGAGTCAGCGGGATCACCGACAGGGACCCTAGCCGATATTTCTTCTTCCCAGGCCACAGGCGTCGAGGTGAATTGTAGCTCCCGCCCTCGGCTGAGATCAGTGAACTCAGCATCGGCCAGAGGTTGAAGCTGGAAACATATAAACTGAAGCTTTTAATGACATCAATACTATGAAGATGTGAAAATGCTTCTATAAGATCGAGACTTCCCAGGCAGCTTAACACGGACTTAAACAGTCCCAAGGGACAAGGGTGAAACCCAAAGCAGATGGAGGCAAATTCACCCCCTTTCAAGGGCAATAGTTCTCCTTCCACCATCATACAGCACAGAAGGAGGCCATTCGGCCCATTGTGGCTGTGCTGGCTCTTCGAAAGAGCTATCCAATTAGTCGCACTCTCTTTGTTCTTTCCCTGCAATTTTGTCCTTTTCCTGTATTTATACAAATCCCTTTCGAAAGTTACTATTGAATTTAGCTTCTACCACACTTTCAGGCAGTGCATTCCAGATCGTAACAACTCGCTGTGTAAAAAAAATTCTCCTCATCTCCCCTCTGGTTCTTTTGATTTAATTATCTTAAATCTGGGTCCTCTGATTACCGACTCTCCTACCAGTGGAATCTGTTTCTCCCTATCTACGCTATCAAAACGGAGAGCTCTCAGGCCGTCCTGGTGGGGGATGGAGGTATAGAGGACATTGGACGTCCATGGTGAAAAGGAGAAGGTTCAAACTCCAGCCCAGGGCCTGAGCACGTAACCTAGGCTGACACTACAGTGGCCGCACTGTCAGAGGTGCCTCCCATTAGATGGGATGTTAAACCAAGTCTGCTTGGTTAACATCGCTGGTTCAGGTAGATTCTATGGCACTGTTTGAAGAAGAGCCTTGGCAACATTCCTCTCTCAATCAGCACCACCAATAAAAACAGCGCTACCTGTGGGATCTTGCTGTGCACATAACGACTTGTGTTTCTCTCCATAATACAGGTGGCTCAGTTGGTAGCACTCTTGCCTTTGAGTCAGAAGGTTGCGGGTTCAAGCTCCCACTCCAGAGACTTGAGCCCATAATCCAGGCTGACACTCCAGTGCAGTGCTGAGGGAGCGCTGCACTGTTGGAGGTGCCACCTTTTGGATGAGACGTTAAACCGAGGCCCCGTCTGCTCTCTCAAGTGGACGTAAAAGATCCCATGGCACTATTTGAAGGAGAGCAGGGGAGCTCTCCCCGGAGTCCTGGCCAACATTTATCCCTCAACCAACATCACTGAAAACAGATTATCTGCTCATTATCACATTGCTGTTTGTGGGAGCTTGCTGTGCCCAAATTGGCTGCCACGTTTCCTACATTACAACAGTGACTACACTTCAGAAAGTACTTCATTGACTGTAAAGCGCTTTGGGACGTCTGGTGGTCGTGCAAGGCGCTATATAAATACAAGTCTTTCTTTTTTCTGTTTAATCAGAAACATTAATATAATTACTGCTTTGATGAGAGAAGAGATCAATCAACACTGCAATAACATTTATGAATGAGACATAGCAATAAAATGATGAAACAGTATTTAAAAGTAGCAGATTCAGGCAAAACTCTCAATTCTCCCGACAAGACAAAGAGAAATTATCACGAGAGATACAAATGTCAACAAGCTTAATCTGTTGCATTGTCTGATGTCTTGCTTCCCTGTAATAAATTCCCTTTCAGCTCTCCGGGTGGCCTGGTGTGTAATGACACCGCCCTGTATAAGCCTGAGGTCTTCAGTTTGCAGCCCTGGTCTGTGCTGAGTTAGCAGGTTTCGGTTGAGCTAGTTACAGTTAACTGAGTTACAGTTGATCAAAGTGCACCTGGGTTAGGGAGTGAGGACGGGGAATCAGTCAGGGCTCCTGCTCCAGTGACTCCTGCACAGGATCAGACTTGACTGTGATTCCCCCTGCGATTGAATAGCCCTAACCAGCACTCATTGCCTAATCTCACGCATGGAGATAAGAGACCCGAGGATCTGCAGACCCCCCTCCCAAAGAACCGTACCCCAATAAAAATCAGCGCCTTCAGGAGAGGAGGAGGGACAAAAAAAAAGAGCTGTTTATAAAAAAAATGGACTGCGTTTTACAAATGTTAAAGCTGAAAATGTATTAAAAAGATTCTATAATTGTTTTTTAAAAGTTGATACTGGGAAGCAGAGAGAGACACGCACACACAACGAAACAAATGGAAAAGCACGCACACACAGAAAAAAAGTCCCAGATTTCCCGTCCTCCCCTGGCGTGTTCCTGCGCAGCACAATGTTGCTTTAAATTGTATCCAACTCGACCCCACGTGATTGAAGCAGAGTTTGATACAAAGTGACCCTGGAGCTCAAATTGACTCACTGAGCTCGCTGCTTTCGCTTACTCAGTGTCTGTCTTCACTGGCCCAAGAAGAAGGGCAGGAAAACTATTGGTATTCTGATAAAAAAGAATAATTTCTTCTGTCATGATGCCGGAACAGATCAGCATCTCCGAGTTTGTGAGTGAGACTTTGGAGGACATCAACTCGCCGATCACCTCCAACTTTACCTCGAAAATGATTAACTGCAGGAACACGGTGACTGCCCTGGAGGAGGTGGGTGTGCTTTGTGAGAGAGAACGAGAAAAAAAGTAGCAAAAGATGTCTTTATACAACAGGTTATTATTTAGCTTCAGTGTATTCCCAATTCTACTAATGCTCGCGATTCTTTGTGTTGTTGAAACGTGTGATTTTTTTTCCTGAGTTTAGTTCGGAAACATTTTAATTATTTTGGGCATTTCCTTCCTCCCCCCCCCCCCCCACAATAATCTGCATCGGGCCAGGTGAATGAGGAACAAGGTCAGCTTTTATCCGTTTCTGTAAAAAAGCAGAAATGTTTTTTTGAGCAGGTGCCCGTCCTAGGAAACTTTCAGTGTTTAGTTGCAGGCATTCGGGAATAATGGCAAGAGAGAGAGGGGCGGAGCCGTGACAGAAAGAGTCTGTTACAGTTTTACAGTGTCTGCACTCCTTCTGCCTTCCCCTTTCAAGAGGCTGCACCAGATTAATGGGAGGGTGACCTCACCTTGTTTATAAACAGGAGTCAGAGGTGAAGTCATCCCTGTTGATGTTATCTTTTGTTTTCCTTGCTGTGTATTGTCCTCGGTTCTCCAACATCCCCGCCGCAAGTCTTCTGGCTCACGCCGGCCTTTGGTTCCATGGGCACTGGCTTCCCTCTGGCATCTCACCCAATTTTTCACGCGTGACCCTATACAGTGAGTGTCAGAAGGCGAACCGACCCTGGGGGGCATCACATCGCAGCGTGCTCCCGTCCTCCTCATCTGTCCACACATGCACGGGTCACTTGCGAGCAGTCAGCAGCAGGAAACCTGCCTGATTCCCCCCCTCCCTCTCCCTCTTGGGAACAGAAGGCCATTCAGCCCATCGAACCTGTTCCATCATTCAACGGGATCATGTCTGATCTGTATCTTAACTCCATGCACCACCTTGGTTCTGTAACCCTTAATAACCTTGCCGAACAAAATATCACTCTACGCGTCTCAGTTTTGACATTTTCAATTGACTCACCCCTCAACAGCTTTTTGGGGGAGAGAGTTCCAGATTTCCACTACCCTTTGTGTGAAGAAGTGCTTCCTGACATCACCCCTGAATGGCCTAGCTCTAATTTTACAGTTATGCCCCCTTGTTCTGGACACTCTCACCAGAGGAAATAGTTTCTCTCTGCTCTATCAAATCCCAGAGGTCACGGGTTCAAATCCCACCATGGCAAGTTGTGAAACTGAATTCAAGAAATCTGGTAATTCGGAGGAGACTCCTCCCCGAGTTTCTCTGCTCGCTCTGTGAGTAATAGCCACTGCCTGTCATGGGAGTGAACCATAGAAACCAGCACGATCCCAACTTTCATTCCCAGTCAGTTTGAGCTACGTTCGCTGAACTCAGCCAGGACAGTAGTTGGAACGTCCAGGCATCCTATTGGCTAAGTAGTGGTGAAATCAGCCGTGGATTCCGCTCTTAGTTAGCTAACTGATAACTCCTGCTGGGTGTGCATGCACGTTGGGACAGAGCAAGATCGAGCTGAGCTCTCATGGTCACCCATAGTCGG
The DNA here is from genome assembly GCA_030390025.1 of Squalus acanthias. Taxonomy (NCBI): domain Eukaryota; kingdom Metazoa; phylum Chordata; class Chondrichthyes; order Squaliformes; family Squalidae; genus Squalus; species Squalus acanthias. The sequence goes on along the minus strand of CM059440.1, from coordinate 61,791,559 downwards.
ATAGTCAGCTAACACTCGCTGCCTAGGCTTGCACGTGAAAACAATGGGCGCTGGATGAAGCAGCGGAGAACCGCCCGTATCTGCGGATCTGTATTCCAGCATGAGAAACACGGTGCATTCAAGAGTGGAGGGAATTGAAAAGCTACAAACGTAAATGCAGCCAAAGATTCCCAGCATATGTTGTGAGTGTAATGTGTTAAAGATCTTGTGTCTGGGCACACTTCCTATCTACTTCTTCCATTATAAATTCCTATGTCCACATTTATAATTGGAACTGCCCCATGTTCACCTGAGGAAGGGGCAATCGATAGCTCCGAAAGCTTGTGATTTCAAATAAAACTGTTGGACTATAACCTGGTGTTGTGCGACCTCTCAACCATGTAAACTTGTCGGGTGTAATTACACCCCCTTCCCTGTGGAGGTGCTGTCACTGGTGGGAGAGTGTAATTGCAGCGTGACATGTTTGCATTATAAATGAGCTCGTTGGAATTTAGAATGTAAATATAAAAATAGGGACCGAATGTATGACTTTAAAATGGCGACTGAATTAAATCTGGTCCAATTACCGCTGCCCTCTAACCCCACTTCACCTGAAGACCACGACGCCCTGTGTGCAAGGTCGACTGGTACATAATTGAATGGGGAGAGTGACTCCATAGCTGCAACGTAATCTTCGAATGAGTATGATATTTCTGATCTGCTTGAGGTTCACTCCTAGGTCCTGTCATCTGATGCCCTCCACTGGTGTTTTGCTCCTGTTAATGTACGGAAGCATCTACGGTTGCACTTGCACTATAAGTGTAGTGTTGGTGCAAAGCGGCTTTGCTTTGCACTTAAAAGGAAAGAAAGAACTCGCATTAATATAGTGCCATTCACTATCTCCGGACGTCCCAAGTGCTTTACTGCCAATGAAGTACTTTTTTGAAGTGAAGTCACTGTTGTGATGTGATGTAGAAAACACAGCAGCCAATTTGCACACAGCAAGCTCCTACAAACAGCAGTGTGATAGTGAGCAGATAATCTGTTTGTGATGTTGGTTGAGGGATAAATATTGGCCAGGACACCGGGGAGAAACCCTGTTCTTCTTCCAAATAGCGGCATGGGATCTTTAACATTCACCTGAGGGCAGACGGGGGCCTCGGTTTAACGTCTCGTCCGAAAGATGACACCTCTGACAGTGCAGCGCTCCCTCAGTACTGCACTGGGTGTGTCCGAGCCTAGATTTTGTGCTCAAGCCTGTGGATACTGAAATTGTTGTGTAAATTGAGAGTTGGAGCCTGACCTGACTGCAGGGTGAGGCTTCCTGTGTGAAGTGAAAACATTTTGTCGCAGCAGCCACTGTTTGTAGTATGAATGCAGCCTGAAGAAAGGAAATGATTTGTAACTATGTCAAGGAGAGCTACACGGGAGGAGCAGGATGACTGTCTCCTCTGGCGTTCCCTTCCCTTGTGGGGAATGCCTTGTATTCAGCCTGGAGCAGCAAAGCTAAGGAAACCTCGGTGACCGGAAATTGCAGAGGGATGCGTTTGCCGTCACTGAACGTGTTGTCCTGAGTTAGCTGATCGGTGCTTTCCTGAAGGTGCCATTGGCAGCCCCTGCAGTACCTCGTCAAAGCGTTTGCTCTTGATGTGCCAGCCGAGGCCGAGAGCGTCGACAGACTATTCGTCCACAGGTGGCATCACTGCGAAGCTTCTTCATCTCCTGTCCGGACTTGAAGATGCAAATCTGCACTTGCAGCGCAGGTCAACAGGACAGCAATCTGGAGTGGGAACTTTATTCTTTAACCCCCATTTCCCCAGTCATGGGGTTGCCAAGGCCAATTGCAGTGGTCGTGCTCTGCCCACTGCCGAGGCAGAGGCCTGGCTCTCTCTATTCGGTAAATCAACTAATTTTAAAATGTCCATCTATTCGATTTCCTGCCATTGTTGTTTCCTGATACAAGAGGTGCTCAAAATGAGGTAGGGCACCAATAAGTGTGGGAGGGCAGTAGGAACTGGGGGAGGGCACCAGCAAATTATGGGGGAGGAGAGAGAAAGAAAGACGACCTCCAGACCATTCTTGTGCACCTCCAACGAGCCAACCGTACGATGCCATCAGTCACAGTCAGGGACAGATTAACTGTCCACTGCCTCTCTCTTTACATGGCATAGTGAGGTCAGGAAAGGAGGGGGGGGGGGAGCAGAGAAAACATTGAGGCTGAAGAATAGGGAATCACATTTGGAATTAAAAAAAAAACTCCAGCTCCCACATTGGTTGGTGTGATTTAGTGTGGAACTGAGCCTTACAGACTTGGAAAGGCACAGAATCCAACCCTGGTGTTGGTACCAGGGTTGCCAACCCTCCAGGGTTGCCCTGGAGTCGCCAGGAATTAAAGATTAATCTCCAGGACACTGCTGCCAGCAACACCCGGGAGAAAAGTCAGAGGGACATTGAACAAAATTGTGTTTGTTTTCCATTTTCTTTGAATACTTACATTTATTAGTTATAAAAATATTGGCCGGTGGGGGGGGAGGGGGAGGCTGTTTCACTAACCTCAAGATGAATCCAATTGGGTAACAGTCTGTTCCCTTTCCAATGGCCATGGGAAGATGGTGCACCTGGAGAATGGACCAATGCTGGGCGTGTGTTGGGGGGCGGAGTGGTTCGAGGTGGGAGGTCATGTGATGAAACCTCCAGGAATACATCCAACCAGAGTTGGTAACCCGAGTTGATACACCAGTTGGGGCACAACAATTGGACTCCATACCACCTGAGGTGGGGAAGGGAGGAAAATCGACCCGTGTTCCTGCTCCTGTTTGCTATGCAGTGACTCCTGCTGGATAGAGTGTGTTTGCGCTGGGGTGACGGAGAGATTGGGCTCGGCTGTCGTTCAAATATCCTGCAGGCACTCGACTCACCCGGCCCCACATGAAATAGTACCAGCTTAGGTGAGGTACTAAAAGAAGGACTTGCATTTATATAGCGCCTTTTATGACTTCAGGACATCCCAAAGCACTTTACAGCTAATGAAATATTGGAGGATACCTCCAACTTGAGTTGAGGACTTTGGGGAGGGGGAGAAGAAACTGTAGTTGTATTGGACCTTTCCATTGGAGTTTCTCTTTGATGGGAACATTTCCATCTGGTTAGGCCCTAAACCTCTCCATCCTCCTTTTAAGATGCTCCTTAAAACCTACCTCTTTGACCAAGCATTTGGTCACCTGTCCTAATGTCTCCTCCTTTGGCTCAGTGTTGGTTTTTGACTGAATGCTGCGGTGATGTGCCTTGGGACAGTTTTTACTACGCTCAAGACGCTACATAAATGCAAGTTGTTGTTTGGTTTTAATCGGATCTTCTGGAAATTGGCTAGGACCATTCGAAAAGTTCCCCTCCTGCCTAGTCAGTCAAGCAGCGACCTCAGTGGTGCCAACTGAGGAAGGATGGTTAGCACCGAGGAGACGTGAGTCATGAGCTTGCCTGGGAGGGAAAGGCTGAAAGAAGGTTCCTTTTATGTAGTTGAAATCCAAACATGACATTCAGTCACATAAGTTTCCTTCACCTTGGGCCCAATTTTTCCAGATAAACAGTGGAATAAACCTCAGACACACCTGTCTAGTACATTTGAACAGAGCATGGCTGTTTGATTTCCAAATATTTAAAATCCTTCGTTATTCCAGTTTGTGTATGAAAGACCTGAAGTAACACGATTAGCATATTTAAAAGCAGACTTTGCCAATACCCAAAATATTCATGGAGAAATATGATTGGGGTGACACTAATCCCAACAATACAGGGGAGCTGAACTAACACCACAACAGACTTGGGGGAGTTTCAGCATTGTTATTTGTGGATATGTCTCCAAGAACTTGCATTTCTATAGCACCTTTCACAGTCTTTACAGCTAATCAAGTACTTTTGAAGCGTAGTCACTGTTGTAATACAGGAAACAGTATTGTAACGTAGGAAACGCGGCAGCCAATTTGCACACAACTAGGTCCCACAAACAGCAATGTGATTTTAAAAAAACACTTGCATTTATATAGCACCTTTCATAACCTCAGGAAGTCCCAAAGCGCTTTACAGCCAATGTTTTGAAGTGTAGTCACTGTTAAAATGTAGGAAATGACCAAATAATCTGTTTGTGATGTTGGCTGAGAGATAAATATCAGCCAGGACACCAAGGAGAACTCCCCTGCTCCTCTTCTTCGAAATAGTGCCGTGGGATCTTTTATGTCCACCTGAGAGGATAGCCAGGGGCTTGGTTTAACGTCTCACCTGAAAGACGGTACCTCCGACAGTGCAGCAGAGGCTCCCTCAGTACTTCACTGGGAGCGTCAGCCTAGATTACGTGCTCAACTCACAAACTTCTGACTCAAAGGCGAGAGTGCTACCAACTGAGCCATGGCAGATGCCAGTTGAGTTAATGATGTAATTAATTCTAACCTGTCTGAACAATTATACAGTAAGAACAAATAAAAGCAATGGGCCAAATCTTGCTGGAACAATAATGGTGTGTTAACAATACACGCCGTTATTAATGCTCAAATCAGCCAGCGGGTTCAGGAGTTTGAGATACACTGAGTTGCAAATCTCCAGAACACGCTGGTAGATTTCCGCTGTTGGTCTGGTCGTTCACCGAGGTCCCAGATGCCCCGTTGCCCTCTCTGCGCTGTTATCATCTCCCACTTCCAGCAAGTTACGGCACAAAGTATATTCAAGCTGAAAGGTGCAGGTAAAAGTCTAACTAACACAGCATGCCCTGCTCCAGCAAGATTTGGCCCAATAAATTAAACGCTCTGGATGGCTCAGTGGGTGAATGCACCACTGGTTATAGGTCTGTGCTGATCCAGTTACTTCAACTGGGGCAATGATGAGGACATTATACATTGCCTCAGCACTCCTCTACTTTGGGGGGGATGGGGAGGGAGCGAGCGAGGTAGGAACAAGGTTTGCAATCCTGTAATTTCCACTGAACAGTGTGGATGTCATCTGATTGCGGGATTGTGCTCAACTGTGATGCTTTCCATGGTGGAACAGCCTGTCATCGCCTCCCCCTCCTCCCTCTAGGCTTACAGATGGAGGAAGGGCACTTGGGTGAGGTCTTGGCATCAGTGTCAATGACACTGGTGGCCCCGGCTGGAGTACATTGACACTGATGGCCCCGGCTGGAGTACATTGACACTGGTGGCCCCGGCTGGAGTACAATGTACTCCAGCCGGGGCCATCAGTGTCAATGTACTCCAGCCGGGGCCACCAGTGTCAATGTACTCCAGCCGGGGCCACCAGTGTCAATGTACTCCAGCCGGGGCCACCAGTGTCAATGTACTCCAGCCGGGGCCACCACCTTCAGGAGAGTATAGGGGACTATTGGAGTAGTAAAGGATTTCATAGAATCTTACAGCACAGGAGGAGGCCATTTGGCCCATCGTTACTGTGCCCACTCTTTGAAAGAGCTCTCCAATTAGCCCCACTTCCCTGCTCTTTCCCTATAGCCCTGCAAAATGTTCTCCTTTTTTGAAAGTTACTATTGAATCTGCGTCCACCACCCTTTCAGCAGTGCATTTTAAATTATAACCACTCTGCGTTTAAAAAAAAAAAAAAAAAAATTCTCCTCATCTCACCTCCTGGCTCTTTTGCCAATTACTGTAAATCTATGTCCTTTGGTTACTGACCCTCCTGCCAGTGGAAACAATTTCTCCTTATTTACTCTTTATTAAAACCTTTCATGATTTTGAACGCCACGATTAAATCTCCCCTTAGCCTTCTCTGCTCTAAGGAGAACAATCCCAGATTTGCTAGTCTCTCCAGATAACTTTTTAAAAATGCTTTCTTATGGGAACAGCCCCTCTAAGGATTCCGGTCATATTACTGCTACGAAAGAAAAATCTAATCAATGTTTGATTTTTTTTATTCATGTTGCCAGTTAGTTCTGTGTATCAAGTTACTGCCTAATATTTTCCACCAAACTTAATTCAGATTCCTTGCCTGCAAATTTATCATGTACTGAGTCTGACTCCACTGGCACACTGACTCTTTAAGAGACTTGACCACAAATACACAAACATATCGAGGTGTCCAATTTTCCAAGCCTGGCTCCACATGTACGCACCTCACAGTCTCCATATCTGACCCAGTTTGATGTGTGCCATTCTTAAAGGGGGGGAAAAAATAAAAATAAATGCCCCCATATATTTATGGAATTTGTCGCTCATCTTGAAAAGCCAATCCCAGCGTTGGCCCGAAGGCTTTCATAGAATGATTAGAAACATACAGCGCATAGGCGGCCATTTGGCTCTTTGAAAGAGCAGTCATGCTTAGTACTTTCCCCCCACCGCCCCCCCCTGCTTTTTGTCACAACCCTGTAAGTTCCTCATCCTCGAGTAGCTGTCGAACTCCCTTTTTAAAAAAAAAATATTTATGGTATCCGCTTCCACCACCTTTTCAGGCAAGGACGTTCCAGTTTCCACTGGTGGGAGGGTTGATAACCAGAGGACACTAATTTTAGGTAGCTGGTTTCTGGTGAGATTCTGATAACTGGGCAAGGAGATGAATGTTGGTTTGTTTGTCTGTGTAGGTATGGTGTTTGCTTCACGTGCGATAAAGTCCGAATCTAAGGTGGTTGAGTGTACAATTCCAAAAGATTTGCTGAGCTAACGGGGGATTCTTTTTTTAAATCAGTCCATTTTTTTTCTCTCTATTTCTATGTCCCATGACAAGTTATTCAAGATTTTCCATGTGTTTGCATCAGCAGAAAATGCCTTTTAATGAGATCGGAATGTTAAATCTTGGCAATTGTCTTCCAAAACCATCTCCCTCCGATAATAAATCAGTTTGAATAATTGGCAAAAAAAGCCAGGGGGGAGATGAGATTTTTTTTAGCAGCGTGTTGTTGTGATCTGGAATGCACTGACTGAAAGGGCGGTGGAAGCAGATTCAATAGTAGCTTTCAAAAGGGAATTGGATAAATACTTGTAGGGGGGAAAAAATTGCAGGGATGTGGGGAAAGAGCAGGGGGAGTGGGACTAATTGGATAGCACTTTCAGAGAGCCGGCACAGGCACGATGGGCTGAATGGCCTCTTTCTATGATGTATGATTCTACAAATGCATCCTGCCTTAGGAACTGCCAGATTGGCTCAGTGACCATCTGTTGAAAGTAAGGTATTTATGTTTAAAACATTCCCCCTCTCCTTGATATCCCTTAACCCCCCACATGCCTAATGGATGTTCCCTACAGCCAGGTCTCTTCTCTTGCTTCTGAATACACTAGCCTACACACTATTCCTCTCTCCCCTCATGAGAAAGAAAGATTTGCATTTATATAGCGCCTTTCACGACCACCGGATGTCTCCAAGCGCTTTACAGCCAATGAAGTACCTTTGAAGTGGAGTCACTGTTGTAATGTGGGAAACGCGGCAGCCAATTTGCGCACAGCAAGGTCCCACAAACAACAATGTGATAATGACCAGATAATCTGTTTTTGTTGTGTTGGTTGAGGGATAAGTATTGGCCAGGACACCGGGGAGAACTCCCCTGCTCTTCTTCGAAATAGTGCCATGGGATCTTTTACGTCCACCTGAGAGAGCAGACGAGGCCTCGGCTTAACGTCTCATCCGAAAGACGGCACCTCTGGCAGTACAGTACCCCCTCAGCACTGCACTGGAGTGTCAGCCTAGATTTTTATGTGCTCAAGTCCCTGGAGTGGGGCTATGAACCCACAACCTTCTGACTCCGAGGGGAGTGTGCTACCAACTGAACCACAGCTGACACTGGGGTTGCCAACCCTCCAGGATTGCACTGGAGACTCCAGGAATTGAAGATTAATCTCCAGGACACTGCTGCCAGCAATTATTTAAAAAGAAAACTTTTTTTCTTCATTGAACACTTTAATATTTTTATAACTAATAAACAAAAAAGATTTGGGGTGGGGGGTGGAAATAAGACTATTTGACTGACTGTCAAGAGTCATCCATGAGGAGTCTGTTTGCTTTCCAGTTGGCCGAGGGAAGGCGGACACCATGAGGGTGCTTGAATCAGGTGACCAATGGCAGGAGTGGGGGGGGGGGGAGGGGCATGTGATGATACCTCCAACCAAATTTGGCAACCCTACCCTGCACACTCGCTGTGTTGAAATCAAGACTAGTGACTCTGTTTCCTGCTGTAAAGCATTCTTATCCAACAACTACTCGCATTTATATCACGCCTTTAACGTAGTTAAGACGTCCCAAGGCGCTTCACAGGAGTGTTGTCAAACAATATTTGACACCGAGCCACATAAGGAGATATTAGGTCAAAATTGCTTGGTCAAAGAGGTAGGTTTTAAGGAGCGTCTTAAAGGAGGAGAGAGAGGCAGAGAGGTTTAATGAAGGAAGTCCAGAGCTTGGGGACAAGGCAGCTGAAAGCATGGCTGCCAATGGTGGAGCAATTAGCAGCACTGGAAAAACGTGGAACATCGGTCTTTACTTTTATCGATAATCTACAAGCTTTGAACTCCCAAATTTGACATTACCAAATCACTACTTGACTTGCCAGGGCTTCTCCCTGCTACCTTGCTGTTGTCCTGCACTGTTGGACGTGATTCTTCACTTCAGGTTACTCAGCTTGGATGCTGTAGGAATATTACGGTAGCGTAGTGGTAATGTCACTGGGCTAGTAATCCAGAGGCCTGGACTAATGGTCCAGAGACGTGAGTTCCAATCCCACCATAGCAGTTGGGGAATTTAAATCCAGTTAATTTAAATAAATCTGGAATAAAAAGCTAGTATCAGTAATGGTGACTATGAAACAATCGGATTGTCGTAAAAACCCATCTGGTTCACTAATGTCCTTTAGGGAAGGAAATCTGCTGTCCTTACCTGGTCTGGCCTGTATGTGGTTGACTCTGAAATGGCCTAGCAAGCCACTCAGTTGTAACTAACTGCTACGAAACAAAATAAGAATGAAACCGGACGGACCACCCGGACACGGCAACGGCACACCCAGCCCAGTGGACCCTGCAAAGTCCTCCTCACCAACATCTGGGGACTTGTGGCAAAATTGGGAGAGCTGTCCCACAGACTAGTCAAGCAACAGCCTGACATAGTCATACTCACAGAATCATACCTCCGTCGTCGGTGGCACAGTAGTATACAGTCGGGAAGGAGTGGCCCTGGGAGTCCTCGACATTGAAGTCTTATGGCTTCAGGTCAAGCATGGGCAAGGAAACCTCCTGCTGATTACCACCTATCGCCCTCCCTCAGCTGATGAATCAGTACTCCTCCATGTTGAACACCACTTGGAAGAAGCACTGAGAGTAGCAAGGGCACAGAATGTACTCTGGGTGGGGGATTTCAATGTCCATCAAGAGTGGCACCAAGCTGGCCGAGTCCTGAAGGACATAACTGCCAGTCTGGGCCTGCGATAGGTGGTGAGAGAACCAACACGAGGAAAAACCTACTTAACCTCATCCTCACCAGTCTACCTGTCGCAGATGTATCTGTCCATGACAGTATTGGTAGCAGTGACCATCGCACAGTCCTTGTGGAGACGAAGTCCCGCCTTCACACATCGTGTTGTGCGGCACTACCACCGTGCTAAATGGGATAGATTCATAACAGATCTAGCAGCTCAAAACTGGGCATCCATGAGGTGTTGTGGAATTGTATTCCACCAGAATCTGTAACCTCATGGCCTGGCATATCTCTCACTCTACCATTACCATCAAGCCAGGGACCAACCCTGGTTCAATAAGAGTGTAGAGGAGCAGCACCAGGCATACCTAAAAATGAGGTGCCAACCTGGGGAACCAGCATCACAGGACTACATGCATGCTAAAAAGCGGAAGCAGCATGCTATAGACAGGGCTAAGTGAATCAACCGATCAGATCAAAGCTCTGCAGTCCTGCCACATCCAGTTGTGAATGGTGGTGGACCATTAAACAACTAACGGGAGGAGGAGGAGGCTCCATGAATATCCCCATCCACCAATGATGGTGGAGCCCAGCACATGAGTGCAGAAGACAAGACTGAAGCGTTTGCAACCATCTTCAGCCAGGAATGCCGAGTGGATGATTCATATCAGCCTACTCCTGAGGTTCCCACCATCACAGAAGCCAGTCTTCAGCCCAATTTGATTCACTCCACGTGATATCAAGAAATAGCTGAGCGCACTGGATACAGCAAAGGCTGTGGGCCCCGACAACAACCCGGCTATCGTGCTGAAGACTTGTGCTCCAGAACTGGCCGCGCCTCTAGCCAAGCTGTTCCAGTACAGCTACAACATTGGCATCTATCCGACAATGTAGGAAACTGCCCAGGTATGTCCTGTCCACAAAAAGCAGGACAAATCCAATTACCGCCCCATCAATCTACTCTCAATCATCAGCAAAGTGATGGAAGGTGTCATCGACCGTGCTGTCAAGCGACTAATGCCCAGTTTGGGTTCCGCCAAGACCACTCGGCTCCTGACCTCATTACAGCCTTGGTCCAAACATGGACAAAGGAGCTGAATTCGTGAGGTGAGAGTGACTGCCCTTGACATCAAGGCAGCATTTGACTGAGTATGGCCTGAAGGAGCCCTAGTAAAATGGGAATCGGGGGGAAAACGCTCCACTGGCTGGAGTCATACCTAGCACAAAGGAAGATGGTTGTGGTGGTTGAACGTCAATCATCACAGCCCCAGGACATCGCTGCAGGAGTTCCTCAAGGCAGTGTCCTAGGCCCAACCATCTTCAGCTACTTCATCAATAACGTCAGAAATGGGGATGTTCGTTGATGACTGCACAGTGTTCAGCGCCGTTCACAACTCCTAAGATAATGAAGCACTCCATGCCCACATGCAACAAGACCTGGATGATGCTCAGGCTTGGGCTGATAAGTGGCAGGTAACATTCGCGCCACAGAAGTGCCAGGCAATGACTGTCTTCAACAAGTGTAACCACCTCCCCTTGACATTCAACGGCATTACCATCGCCGAATCCCCCACCATCAACATCCTGGGGTTCACCATTGACCAGAAACTTAACTGGACCAGCCACATAAATACTGTGGCAACAAGAGCAGGTCAGAGGCTGGGTGTTCTGCGGCGAGTGTCTCACCTCCTGACTCCCCAAAGCCTTTCCACCATCTACAAGGCACAAGTAAGAAGTGTGATGGAATATTCTCCACTTGCTTGGATGAGTGCAGCTCCAACAACACTCAAGAAGCTCGACACCATCCAGGACAAAGCAGCCCGCTTGATTGGCACCCCATCCACTACCTTAAACATTCACTCCCTCCACCACCGGCGCACCGTGGCTGCAGTGTGCACCATCTACAAGTTGCACTGCAGCAACTCGCCATGGCTTCTTCGGCAGCACCTCCCAAACCCGCGACCTCTACCACCTAGAAGGACAAGGGCAGCAGGCGCATGGGAACACCACCACCTCCAAGTCACACACCATCCTGACTTAGAAGTATATCGCCAATCCTTCATCGTCGCTGGTTCAAAATCCTGGAACTCCCTACCTAATAGCACTGTGGGAGTACCTTCACCACACGGACTGTAGCGGTTCAAGAAGGCGGCTCACCACCACCTTCTCCAGGGCAATTAGGGATGGGCGATAAATGCTGGGCTTGCCAGCGACGCCCACATAAACAAATTAAAACAAAATGGAGGAGGCCATTCAAATAGATCATGTCTGATCTACACCTGAACTCCATTTTCCTGCAGTTTCTCCATATCCCTTGATACTCTTACTACCAAAAACCTATGCATCTCGGTCTGGAAAGCTCCCATTGTCCCCCAGCATGCACAGCCTTCTGGGGGGAGACTTCCATATTTCTACTACCCTTTGTGGAAAAAGTGCTTCCCGATTTCCCTCCTAAAGGGCCTAGTTCTAATTTTAAGAATATGCCCCCTCGTTCTTGATTTCACACCAGAGGAAAGTGTTTCTCTTGGTGTTAACCATGGCTCAGTGGGTAGCACTCTCTCAACTGAGTCAGAAGGTTGTGGGTTCAAGTCCCACTCCAGAGACTTCAGCACAAAACTCTATGCTGACACTCCCAGTGCAGTACTGAGGGAGTGTGGCATCGTCGGAAGTGCTGTCTTTCAGATGAGACGTTCAACTGATGCCCCGTCTGTCCCCTCAGTTGGATGTAAAAGTTCCCACGGCACTATTGAGGAAGAGCAGGGGGAATTCTCCCCAGTGACCTGGGCCAATATTCATCCCTTAACCAACATTACTAAAACACATTGTCTGGTCCTTCTCTCTGTTTGTGGTAGCTTGCTGTGTGCAAATTGGCTGCCGTGTTTCCTACATTACAACAGTGACTATACTTCAGAAGCACGTTACTGGCTGTGATGCAATTTGGGATGTCCTGAGGTCATGAAAAGCGCTATAAAAATGCAAGTTTTTTGTTCTGCCTTATCGAATCCTTTGTAACATTTTAAACCCCTCGATCAGATCACCCTTCAATCTTCTATATTCGAGGGAATACGAGTGAAACAGCGATTTACTTGTACTTCTTACAATTTAGTATACTGTATTCGCTGCTCACGATGCGGTCTCCTCTACATTGGGGAGACCAAACGCAGATTGGGCGACCGCTTTGTGGAACACCTCCGTTCAGTCCGTAAGGGTGACCCCGAGCTTCCGGTCGCCTGTCACTTTAATTCTCCGCTCCACTCCCACTCTGACCTCTCCGTCCTCTGCCTCTTACACTGTTCCAATGAAGCTCAACGTAAGCTCGAGGAACAGCACCTCATCTTCCGATTAGGCACTTTACAGCCTTCTGGACTTAACATCCACTTCCAACAATTTCAGACAATAACCTCGGCCCCTATACTTTTTACCCGTTTTTTCTCTCACATGGTAGCTGTTGATGATTCTGCCATCGTCATTTACACCTCATGTCGAGTCATCTTTTGTTTCTTGTCCCATTACCATCTCTTTATGCCTCGCACCATCATCTCTTTTGTCTTTTAATCTCTCGTGCCTTCCAGCCTATCACAGACCTTGCCTTTGTTCTTTCCTCCCCCTCCTCCCTGTCCCTGCCACTGCACTTGCTTAACTATCTCTCTTTAACCTTTTCCAGTTCTGACGAAGGGTCATCAACCTGAAACGTTGACTCTGTTTCTCTCTCCTCGATGCTGCCTGACCTGCTGAGTATTTCCAGCATTTTCTGTTGTTATTTCAGATTTCCAGCATCCGCAGTGTTTTGCTATTGTGTCAAAGGAATAGTAACTTGGCAGGATTCTTCTGGAGTCAATATTAGGAGAGAGGGAATGAGTTTATTTAATCCAACTGCACGCGCATGAACCTAATATTGTCTGGTCGCAGAGCAGGATCGATGGGTGTCAGTGACAGGCTTACCTTGACTCTTGGCGAGAGAGAGAAGTAAAATAAAATGTGAGCGATCCATTTTTACAAATAAAAATTTGAAAGAAAGGTTTTCCACCTTTTGGGTGAGACGTTAAACTGAGGCCCAGTCTCCGTTCTCAGGCGGGACGGGGCAGATTAACCCAAGGACCTCGTGGATAAACGGGGCTCTTGGTCAAACTCTCCACAACGCAGAAACACTGCGTGCAGTCGGTGGATCAAAATATTCTAGCATTTAAAGAATACTGTCAGAAGGAAGTGAGGCAGAGCCGGCAGAATCACTGCAATGCAAATACTGACACTTGTGTCCCAATTTGGAGGAGGGGCGGTTTTATGTCCAGGGTGCGGAGGGGCTGGGAATGTTTTTAACGCCTGTCTCTGGGTGGGGATCCCACGGCACTGTCGTGGAAAAGAGCAGGGGAGTTCTCCCTGGTGTCCTGGCCCATATTCATCCCTCAACCAACATCACTAAAACTGATTATCTGCTCATTATCACATTGCTGTTTGTGGGACCTTGCTGTGCGCAAATAGGCTGCCACGATTCCTACATTACAACAGTGACTACACTTCGAAAGTACTTAATTGGCTGTAAAGCGCTTTGGGACATCCTGAGGATGTGAAAGGCGGTAGATAAATGCAAATTCTTTAAGATGGTCCTGTTGTGGGCTACAATCCTCTCTGCAGTAGTATACCATACAAGGGTTCTACGAGAGGCAAGTTGTGCCTTGCTTGTACCGTAGAGAGTAGCTGCTCCTTATTCCCTGTGGCAGAGTACCTTGGGGGAAGTTTTGAGCTGAATCTGGTGCTGATACTCCTGCTTTAGAGCAGCTGAGATCAGGGTGAGGGCAGCCTACAGTGGACACTAGATCAACTGTGAGCAGCCTTAATTGGCTTTGTAACTTTAAACTAATAAGTATAACGATATTGAGTGGTAGGCATTATTGGGGATGTGATGATGTGTGTGCATGTTTTCTATCTTTAAAAACCCGCTGAGGTATTTTCTGTTCAATGAAGTTTATGTACGAACCGTTGCGCTCATACTTTATGTGCCTTAAGGCAGATGTTACACATTTTAAATGGGTTAGTGTCTGCCCGAAAAGAGAGCAGCGAGGAATGCAGCATGAGCTCTTAGAGCTGAGCTACACTGACTGTGAAATAGCTAGCAGCTGCATCGCTGCCTGGTGTGACAGTGAGCCACACAGACAGGGAGTCAGGATCATTTTGAAGCCCCCCCCCCCCCCCGTGTGTTGTGTGTGTGTGTGCGCCAGCCAGTATGGAGTGCATACAGCACAAAAGGAGGCCATTCGGCCCATCGTGCCTGTGCCGGCTCTTTGAAAGAGCTGTCCAATTAGTCCCACTCCCCTGCTCTATCCCCATAGCCCAAGTATTGATCCAATTCCCTTTTGAAAGTTACTATTGAATCTGCTTCCACCACCCTTTCGGGCAGCGCGTTCCAGATCACAACAACTTGCTGTGTAAATTTTTTTTCCCCTCCTGTTGCCTCTTGTTCTTTTGCCAATTACCTTAAATCTGTATCCTCCGGTTACCGACCCTCCTGCCAGTGGAAACAGTTTCTCTGTATTTATTCTATCAAAACCCTTCCAAGATTTTGAACGCCTCCTATCAAATAATGTTGCACATGAAGAAACTACTACATGGGTGAGGCACTGGAGGACAGTTAGTGCCCTGGAACTGCGCCTTAACGTAAGTTAAGACGGGGGGCGGGGAGAGTAAAATAGTAGCAGATTGTGCTACAAGAACAACAAGTGCCTTTTTAAACTCGGGAAGTGACTGTGGGACAAAGGGAGCTCTGTATTGTCTTGCTGTATGAATCTGGATGGACTCCAAGTTGATGCAATAGGCTGTTGCCAGTAATTCTTTATCTACACACAGTAAATAACAGGGGAATGTTAGTTTGTGTGTTTGTTTTTGCAGCCTTCTCCCCTTTGCTCCTGAAAGCACTGACGGAGTACTGTTTTGTGATTCTGGTAGCCCCTCTGCGACCTTTGTGATGTGGCCATTTTCATGTGTGAGCCTAGACTGTGGGCATTTTTTCGACCTACGCCGAACCTTTGCCTGACCGCTGACCACATGCAATCTTGATCAGAAATATGAACCCTGGATGAAATGTTCCTCTCCCATTGTTGGAGGTACAGAGACTTCCCATTCCGTCCACTCACTCCAACTGATGTCAACTAAAGACTGTTGTGATTTTTTAGAACCGGGGACGGGGGGAGCGAGAGGTGGTGCCGGGCTGGCGGGACGGGATGGGACAGAGGTGGGGGGGAATGCCAGAGTTGGGGCCTGGGCACGGGGGGGGGGGGTGGGGAAGAGGTGGGGCATGGGGCGGGGTGGGCGAACATAAGAACATAAGAAATAGGAGCAGGAGTCGGCCATTTGAGCCTGCTCCGCCATTCAATGAGATCATGGCTGATCTTCTGCCTCAACTCCATTCACCGGCCCTATCGCCATATCTCTTGATGCCCTTACTAGTCAGAAATCTATCGACTTCTGTTTTGAATATATCCAATGACTGAGCCTCCACAGCCCTCTGGGGTAGAGAATTCCAAAGATTCACCACCCTCTGTGTGAAGAAATTTCTTCTCATCTCAGTCCTGAATGGCCTACCCTTTATCTTGAGGCTGTGGCCCCTGGTTCTAGACTCCCCAGCCAAGGGAAACATTCTCCCAGCATCCATCCTATCAAGCCCTGTGGAGCACGGGGTGGGGGGAGGTGGGGCCCAGGCATTTTTTGGGTGAGTTTGGGTCTGGGCACGGGGGGTGGGGGATGCGAGGGCTGGGCCGGGGCAGGGTCGAGTGGTGGGTCAGGCAGGGCAGTGCAGGTGGCGCAGGGTGAGAGAGGTGGACCAGGGCGGGCAGGAGCGCTGAGAGAGGCGGGCCGGTCCCGATTGAGTGGTGCATTCTCCCTGTGTGACTATTCTATTCCTTTTATGAGATGTTAGTTTCTTGTCATTTTAGCTTTCAATTCTTGGGCACTCGAGGGAAAATGTGCAGTCAATAGGAAGTGGGGAACATGGGGACTTTGAACATAGGTTGGTAAAAGTTGGTGTCGGAAGATGAGCACAGGGATATCCCGATATGCAAATTACTGATATACAAAAGGGCACACTGTCGGAACCTTCTAAATTTCAAATAATTTTGCAGAATCTAATCTTGTGGAATAATTGGCTTGGGGGCGTCACCCGTCACCAATATGAAAGCTCCTATTTGTTGCACTACTTGACTGATACGGGCAGACATGACCAGGAGGTCCACTGGTTTGACACGCATCCTTGGCCAAGGAAGTTGGTCTGAGCCGATGGTCATCAGTCTTCAGCAGTAATTGCCCTGCCACGATTGGCCGTGGCCCCTGTGTGTTGGGGAGGTGGTGAAGTGTCAGGATTCTTGATCGTGTGCTTTGTTTGTTTGTTTATGGTCAGCTGTTGGTAGCACTCTCGCCTCTGTGTCAGAAGGTTGAGGGCTCAAGCCCCACTCCAGAGACTTGAGCACAGAATCTCGGCTGACACTCCAGTGCAGTACTGAGGGAGTGCTGCACTGTCGGAGGCGCCGTCTTTCAGATGAGACGTTCAACCGAGGCCCCGTCTGCCCTCTCAGGTGGACGTAAAAGATCCCATGACACTATTTCAAAGAAGAGCAGGGGAGTTATCCCCGGTGTCTTGGGGCCAATATTTATCCCTCAACCAACATCACTAAAACAGATTATCTGGTCGTTATCACATTGCTGTTTGTGGGAGCTTGCTGTGTGCAAATTGGCTGCCGTGTTTTCCTACATTACAACAGCGACTACACTTCAAAAGTACTTATGAAGCCAAGTTTGGGACGTCCTGTGGTCGTGAAAGGCGCTATAAAAA
The DNA here is from genome assembly GCA_030390025.1 of Squalus acanthias. Classification (NCBI taxonomy): domain Eukaryota; kingdom Metazoa; phylum Chordata; class Chondrichthyes; order Squaliformes; family Squalidae; genus Squalus; species Squalus acanthias. Next base: position 61,774,374 of record CM059440.1, on the reverse strand, counting down.
TGTAATTTAAAAAAAAAAATGATATTCTAAATGAGAAGAGGTGATTGATTACTATTTACACTCGCATGAAGGACAAATGCCAACAAGGACTGGTTGGGCTGAGTGGCCTGTTTCCTTGTTTTAAATTCTATATAATATTTCCATAACAATACTGCAATATTGAATCTAATTGTGTTTTTTGCATGTTACATTGAGTGATATCATTGAGCTGCCTTCAATATTTGTGGGTGTTGGATGGATTAGACTCAGCTGTTGTTTAAGTGCTTTGAGACATTATTTCCATGTTAAAGACGCTATATAAATCCAAGTTATGTGACAGTTGTATAAAGCTCTGGTTAGACCAAATCTGGAATACAGTGTTCAGTTCTGGGCACCGCACCTCAGGAAGGATATATTGGCCTTGGAGGGGGAGCAGCGCAGATTCACCAGAATGATACCGGGGCTAAAAGGGTTAAATTATGACTCGGCTTATATTGCCTTACGTATAGACGATTACGGGGTGATCTGATGGAGGTGTTTAAGATGAGTAAAGGAGTTGATAGGGTAGATAGAAACTATTTCCTCTGGTGGGGGAGTCCAGAACAAGGGGGCATAACCTTCAAATTAGAGCTAGGCCGTTCAGGGGTGATGTCAGGAAGCACTTCTTCACACAAAGAGTAGTGGGAATCTGGAACTCTCTCCCCCAAAAAGCTGTTGAGGCTGGGGGTCAATTGAAAATGTCAAAACTGAGTGATAGATTTTGTATTAAGGGTTACGGAACCAAGGTGGGTAGATGGAGTTGAAGTACACATCAGCCATGAGCTAATTGAATGGCGGAACAGACTCGGAGAGCTGAATGGCCTCCTCCTGCTGTAAGGTAGTGGGGATTCAGAGTGAAGGGTGGAGTGGAAATTAAGCTGGTTGAAGGGTAGGAAGCCACAGGAGTGATGGAGTGAGTGGAGGAGTGATGACAAGGTTACAAGTATTACATTGGGGTAGTGCGGGGGGGCGGCGGCAAGTGTTGAGTAGGCTGCCCCAGAGAGGTGTCAGGATCCCAAGATGCATTTAAGGGGAAGCTAGGTAAGTACATGAGGGGGAAAGGAATAGAAGGATATGTTGATAGGGTTAGATGAAGTAGGGTGGGAGAGGAGGCTCGTGCGGAACCTAAACACCGGCATGGACTAGTTGGGATGAATGGCCTGATTCTATGCTGTAGATTCTATGTTTCTAATTTATGATAACGACTTGGATTCAGAAGCAGCAAATTCGCAGACATGGCCAAATTAGGAGGTGCAATTTGAATCTAAGAAAGCAACTTGGGGAGGGGGGGAAGAGAAAATTAGGCAAAATATGTAAGGAGGCAGATCAAATTTACGGAGGAAATTTTATACGGACGAGTGCGAAATAATAAGGCACACCATGGACGGTGTCAAAATAGCTAAAGGTATTGAGCAATTTCGTGGTTTTAGTAGCCCAATGTGTCCAATCACGGCCCAACAATCAACAAAGCAAATGGAATTGAGAACCAGTGTTGCTGAAACAGTAGGGAAGAAGTCACCAAAAGTTCTGTTCAAACTGTACACAGCTCTGGTCAGACTGAAGCTTGAGTACTGTGTCCAGTTCTGGTCACTGAAACACACGGGAGACGTCCGGGCCCTGGCGATGGTGTTGAGGAGACAGATGTTTGAGGAAAGACTGAGGGATCTTGAGCTTTTTTGACCTTGAGCGGAGGTGTATGGGTCACTTCTGTTGCTTTTATGCTCTGCGTTGCGGTCTGCTGTCAGTGCAACCTGTTGGAACTGTGTTTCTCTCTCTCTATTGCTGGCTTTGCTGTCAGTCTACTGAAAAGCCTGTGGCCTGACCTGCTCCGTTTTCTTTTTTGCCTTGCAGTCACTGGAGGCGGATCAGACTATCTTGCTGAAGATGAAGAAGCTGGTTAAAGCCATCCACTCCTCTGGACTCTGTAAGTCACAAATTAGAACTATGTTGATGGGATCACATTCCAAACGTGTTGAATTTTGAGACCGTATGATTGACTAAAGCTGCACTTTGCAAGGGGAAATCCTTCCCTCGAGCAAACGGGGGATGGAAAGGAGAATTATGCGTGGATGATAATTATCTCTCAAGGAGTTTCTTGTGTGAAAACATTTCCAAAGAAAGGGGAGAGTGAGTAAATCTTTAGCGTTTCCCTTTTGCCTCATTGACTTGCCATTTATTAAGCAAGGTGGGCAGTGAGCTGTTCTAATGTTTGAATGCATTTGAAGGATAACCCCTAGGTGAATTTTAACCGAGATAAATGTTCTTCCCTGCCCCTCAATTCCTGTGTCCCCTGTGTACATACATCTTTTGACGTTATCTTTAGGCCTCAGCAGAACATTGGATGAAGGTTCTTTCTCTTTATCTATAATCCCCAACACTGCTTATTGCTGTTAGCTCTGGCTCAGTGGGTAGCACTCTCGTCTTTGAGTGAGAAGGTTGTGGGTTCAAGACCCACGCCAGAGACTTAAGCACAAAATATAGGCTCCGTGCCTTCTGTTGTCTAGGCCCTGAGCTCTGGAATTCCCTGCCTACACATCTCTACCTGTCTCTTTCCTCCTTTAAGACGCTCCTTAAAACCTACCTCTTTGACCAAGCTTTTGATCCTCTGCCCTAATTTCTCCTTATGTGGCTCGGTGTCAAATTTTTTGTTTTATAACACTCCTGTGAAGCGCCTTGGAACGTTTTACTGTGTTAAAGGCGCTATATAAATGCAAGTTGTTGTTGTAACATTCCTAGTGCAGTACTGAGGGAGAGCTGCACTGTTGGAGGTGCTGTCTTTCGGATGAGACATTAAACCGAGGCCCCGTCTGCCCTCTCAGGTGGGCGTGAAAGATCCCATGGCACTACTTGAAGAAGTGCATGGGAGTTCAACCTGGTGTCCTACCAATATTTCTGCTGCGTTTCCTACTTTGCAATAGTAACTACACTTCAAAAGTACTTCATTGGCTGTAAAATGCTTTGGGACATCCTGAGGTCCTGAAAGGTGTTGTATTAATGCAAGTTCTTGTATCCCAGCAGAAATCCTAGAACCATGGAAATTTACAAGCAGAGAAGGCCATTTGGCCCATCATGTCTGCCGGTTCTGTTTATCCCACCTTTTCCCCTTAGCCCTGAATCTTTCTCTGCTTCAATTATTTATCCACATTTCCTTTTTAATAGATGCAATCGCCTCTACCTCAACTACTTGCTATGATAGAGCAGCCCATGGTCTAACAAACCTGCATCAAGAAATTGTTCCTAAACACTCTTCCATCTCTGCATAAACTGATGACCCCACATCACAGTCAACAGCTTCAGGAGATAACATTTGGGGCCGAGGCAAAAGTGGGGATTCGAAGAATGTGAAACAAGGGAAACCCCACTGGGTTCTTTATAAAAGTAATTACTTGCTGTCCACACAGAGTAAAAGGGAAAGAGGACAAGGGGGTTGGTAGGGAGTAGAAATCACGCCACCAAAAGGGAGAGGGTCGGGGTGGAAAAGAGCAACAATGGTGAATGGATTTTCATCCAAATGAGCCAATGCAAATGTCATTCCCACCAAGGATCAGATGATTGGCATCCCATCATTAGTTTCAGCTGCTTGGAGGGATTAGTCACATTTCTGACTGGCTACGGGCCTTACGGGTATCTGAAGTGAAGGGAAAGCAACACATTTTCCCCCATACAACACATGATGGGCCTCCTGCCTAGCGACAGCTTCATTTTTAGAAGAGAACTACATGAGGCTGAAGGAAATGGGACTCATACCCAAGCCCCCAGAAAGAAGGCAGACACCAGCCTAGCCTACCCTCGCAAGGCCAGGACCATCACCACAAATTGTATGGGGTGGGGAAGAGACAAGTTAGCCCCCAGGTCATTTGCAGTTTGTTTTAATGTTTTTTGGTCCTGACATTTTCAACAGACAGTTTTGAAAATTCTGTTGAGTCCGTGCCAGGTCACTGCTGTTAATAACAGCAGCTTGCATTTATATAGCGCCTTTAACATCGTAAAACGTCCCAAGGTGCTTCACAGGAGCGTTATCAAACAAAATTTGATCACCGAGCCATATAAGGAGATATTAGGACAGGTGACCAAAAGCTTGGTCAAAGAGGTAGATTTTAAGGAGCATCTTAAAGGAGGGTGCAGAGGTTCAGGGAGGGAATTCCAGAGCTTAGGGCCTAGATGGCTGAAGGCACGGCCGCCATTGGTGGAGCAATTTAAAATCAGGGATGTGCAAGAGGCCAGAGTTGGAGGAGTGCAGAGATTTGGGAGGGCTGGAGGAGGTTTGAATTCTGTTGGCATGGAGGTTTTGAAAGGGCTGTTCTTGAGGGTTCATGTCTTGTCTATGGATCAATCCTAAATTAACACAGTAACACCTATTGGCATCAGCTACATGGATATGTGCACATTAATGGGACCATAGATTTAAACGTTATCTGTTGGGTTGTGGGAGCATATGAAATCCTCGCACTGTATAGGACTAGCCACCTATGGGCTGGTATAAAGATGGCTACGGCCATGGAAGGAACATTCATGTTACAGCCTGTCAGACTGTGAATCCTTCCACTACTGTGTGTAAAGATAAGAGAACAACTAGATTTCCATCCAGTCATTAAACCATCCCCCTCTAGATCACAGCCTTTCTGCAGAATGGAAAACCCATGTACTTGAGCAATAAATAGGGGAAACCAAGTGGTAAGTAATCATAGCCCCTCTCCTTACCGCAAGGCTCGAGGGGCTGAATGGCCTCCTCCTGTTCCTATGGATCTGCCAAGGCTGGTGACTGTGAAGGCCCGATTAAAACCGGCTCTTCAAGGTCACCTGCCGTGGTTAATCGCAGCAAGCTTTGGGCTGCCGAGACCCCCGTCTTGCGGCCACTAGTCCAAAGTCTTGGCGCAATATTGAAAAGAACTTTAAGCAAACTTGTATTTGCCTTGCTCAGAAATGTCTCAATGTGCTTGTACAATGAATTCCTTTAGTAGTGCAGTAATTATTTCGCAGCCAAATGTCACGGATAACAATGAATGGAATCTGTTTTTGATGGCGTTGATTGGCCGGAGCAATGGGCGATCTCTTCGAATTGTTCCACGGGTTCTTTTGCATTCACTCAATCCACCAGAGCAGGGAGATAGAGCCTCGATTTAACAGCTTATTCAAAGGACGGCACTTCTAACAATTCCCTGGGCACTGCACTGGAGTGTCCGCCTAGGTTATGAACTCCAGTATCTGGAGTGAGATTAGAACCCACGACCATCTGATTCCGAGGCGAGCGAGCTACCCACTGAGACAAGTCACTGGTTGTAGTGCAGTCATATCCCAACCGCACTGTGGGAGTATCCTGTTTTATACTGTGACGGTGTTCAGGGGTGTTGGTATTGTTGATGATATGTAACACTTATTTTGAATTATTTTTTTTGGGGGGGTGCGGGTTTATCATTTACATATAAAATGTTTTCCGACCAGCTTCTTTGATGGTCCAGTTGGTAAATGCACAGTGGTACTGAGAACCCTCCACCAAAGCTGGTGGAGAGGGCACGCTTGGAGACCCCCTGACACTGGGTACATAGAAGCATAGAAGATAGGAGCAGGAGTAGGCCATTCGGCCCCTCGAGCCTGCTCCGCCATTTAATGAGATCATGGCTGATCATCCAAATATAGTACCCTGTCCCTGCTTTCTCCCCATATCCCTTGATCCCTTTAGCCTTAAGAAATATATCTATCTCCTTCTTGAATTTATTTAATGAATTGGCCTCAACTGCCTTCTGTGGTAGAGAATTCCACAGGTTCACCACTCTCTGGGTGAAGAAATTCCTCCTCATCTCAGTCCTAAATGGCTTGCCCCTTATCCTTAGACTGTGACCCCTGGTTCTGCACTCCCCGGCCATCGGGAACATCCTTCCTGCATCTAGTCTGTCTAGTCCTGTTAGAATTTTATAAGTTTCAATGAGATCCCTGACACACTGTTCTACCGTGGGGATTATCACTGGTGAGCCTGGCTATCCTGTGAACCTGCTTCTAATGAGAAGTCTCTTTTTTTTTCTTGTGTTGGTGTCCAGCCCATGTGGAGAATGAAGAGCAGTACATTGAAGTTCTGGAGAGCTTTGGGAACCATCATCTATCTCAAAACAAGAATGAGTTGTCCACGGGCTTCCTGAACCTGGGAGTGTTCACACGTGAAGTAACGGCACTCTTCAAGAACCTGGTAAGCTTGCTGAGCTCTCCATGACCACTGACCTGTTCGAATGCTGTTGTTAGCATCAGGTTTTCACTAAGTCTCTGGAACATTGAAGTCCGGTGTCACAGGTTTATTAAACATATAGCACCCACGCAATAGAACTTAAACATACACTTACAAGGTCGTACTTACAACCGCACCTGCTGATGGGAATCCAAATGCATTACAGTTCTGAGCTCAGTATCTTGGGCTTTTATGAATCCAAATACTAATTAGAAACTGCCAGTTTTTATGCATTTCACTCAATCCCCTTTAAGTGGCAATCCACACGTTTCTGTATTACATAATTATATAAAAGTTAAAATGCAACTCCATACAAGGAGAATTTAATTGACCTTTCCTTATCGATAACTTTAATTTTCATTTAATGATCTCTTTTTCCGTTGAGCTAACTCAAATCGCTATAATACCATTGTTTCATTTTCTCATCTGCTGCTGAAACCCTGATCCATGCCCTTGTTACCACTAGACTTGACTATTCCAACGCTCTCCTGGTTGACCTCCCACCTTCCACCCCTCTGTAAAATTGAGCTCATCCAAAGCTCTGCTGCCTGTATCCTAACTTGCACCAAGCCCCGTTCACCCAACATCCCCTGTGCTCGCTGACCTGCATCGGCTCCCGGTCCGTCAGTGCCTCCATTTTAAAATCCTTATCTTGTTTTCAAATCCCTCCATGGCCTCGCCCCTCCCTATCTCTAATCTCCTCCAGCCCTACAACCCTCCCAGATCTCTGCACTCCTCCAATTCTGGCCTCTTGCGCTTCCCCGATTTTCATCGCTCCACCATTGGTGGCCGTGCCTTCAGCTGCCTGGGCCCTAAGCTCTGGAATTCCCTCCCTAAACCTCTCCGCCTCTCTCCTCCTTGGAGGTGCTCCTTTAAAAACTACCTCTTTGACCAAGCTTTTGGTCATCTGTCCTAATATCTTATGTGGTTTGATGTCAAATTTTGTTTGATAACACACCTGTGAAGCGCCTTGGGACATTTTACTGTGTTCAGGGTGCAATATAAAAGTAGGAGTAGTAGTATGGCATGTCTTTAATGAAATCTCTTGTTACTTCATCCTGAAACTGACCATTGCTTCAGTGTCAGTCCTAGCCCAACAGCCCAGTGGTCAATATTCCAAACTGACCCAGACCGCCTGCTTAATGTGCAAAGGCTAAAGGTTAACATTACTACAATATAAAGAGGAATCAATAATAGTCCAACATTAGTAGACTTCAGGACAGTCTGATTAACCCTTTCCTTACACTGTGGACTATCCTGTTAAATCAATGGCCGACGAATGGAGGTGCCTGTGAGGGGTTCTTGGATGTATATGAGATAGGAAACCACATGGGAAGGTAAATTTGGGAAATTACTTTAAATTCCGAGTGTAGGAAAAGTGGATGCTGGATCAAAGTAGTAAAAGGCAAATCAAGAGATGGAATGGACTCTGGATTGAGCAGTTGAGGCAAAATCTATTCCCTTTGCTTTTTGTGTTGGTGCTAATTTTACATTGAATTTACAGCACAGAAACAGGCCATTCGGCCCAACTGGTCCATGCCGGTGTTTATGCTCCACACGAGCCTCCTCCCACCCTACTTCTTCTCACCCTATCCTTCTATTCCTTTCTCCCTTGTGTACTAATCTAGCTTCCCCTTAAATCCCCTTATGCTATTCACCTCAACTACTACATGTGGTAGCGAGTTCCACATTCTCACCAACTCTGAGTAAATAAGTTTGTTTTCAATTCCTTATTGGATTTATTCGTGACAATCTTATATTTATGGCCCCTAGTTTTGGACCCCCCCCACAAGTGGAGACATCTTCTCTACGTCTACCCTATCGAACCTCTTCATAATTTTAAAGACCTCTATCAGATCGCCTCTCCGTCTTTTCTTTTCTAGAGAAATGAGCCCCAGCCTGTTCAATCTTTCCTGATAGTTATAACCGCTCCGTTCTGGTAAGATCCTTGTAAATCTTTTTTGCACTTTCTTCAGTGCCTCTGTATCCTTTTTGTAATGTGGAGACCAGAACTGTGCACAGTACTCCAAGTGTGATCTAACCAAGGTTCTGTACAAGTTTCTGTTTTTGAATTCTATTCCTCTAGAAATGAACCCCAGTGCTTTTTTTTTGCACTTTTTTAATGTCTTTATTAATCTACGTTGTTACATTTAATGATTTGCGAATCTGTACCACTAGATCCCTTTGCGCCTCTACCCCATTTAGACTCTTATTTTCTAAGGAATAGGTGGCCTCCTTATTCTTCCTACTAAATGCACCACCTCACACTTATCGATATTGCCCTCTCCTTGCTGACTCTGGAAATAGATTTTCTCTTATCAAGACCTTCTCGTTGTCTTGTGCATCTATCAGATTCACTCTTGGTATTTCTTGTTTCAGTGAATAGCCTCTCCTCCTATTTAAAGCCCGTCGTTATCTTACTGGATCTCGTCCCGTTTCAGTGCCCAATTGCGTGAAGTTATCATTAGTTCAACCTGTGCTGTTTAAAGTTTACAGGCTACATCCCTAATGTAGTCAGCTGGTGAACTCTAAACATCACAGTCCACCTGGTCTGAGACTTTGGGACGATAATATATTTTTAAAGCACAATAGTGTCCTTCAGGTTTGGAAAAAAAAATGAGTCTTCTTTTCCACATTTAAAAAAAAAAGAATCTTTCCGACTGTATTGCTTAAAACATGGGTCACGGTTACTACAGCAACAGGTTTATATTTCCCTTTCATTGGAATGGCCAAACTATGACTGATCACCCAGAAATGTCAGAGTGCAGCTTCCTCACAGCATTTTTTTACACCATATTATTGTCCCTGTTGTTGGGGTTCTTAATGATCCACTAAAGAAAGATTAGAACTTGCATTTATAAAGCGTCTTTCACCATCTCGGGACGTCCCAAAGCGCTTTACAGCCAATGAAGTACTTTTGAAATGTGGTCACTGTTGTAATGTAGGAAACGCAGCAGCTAAAATTGCACACAGAAAAACCCTACAAACAGCAGTGTGGTAATGAGCAGATAATCTGTTTATGGTGATGTTGGTTTGAGGGATAAAGATTAATAAAACAGCCAATCACATTTATTATCGTTGAAAACAAAGCTTACAAATGGCTGTTATTGTCAGCCTTCGAACTCCATCTTGCAGACTTGCTCCTCCAGTCTGGGTCTAACTGGTTGCTTAATTGCAACGTTTGATACAGTGCTTATTGCGGTTATGGAATGTTCTGTAACTTATTGTACTTCAGCTGATACATCATTATAATGGTAATTAGAAAACCGGGGAAGGAAGGAGAACCACAATAAAGCTATTTTGTAACACACTTTTTTATTCCTTCTTTTCCCCTTTTTGGATAGCTGGGCATGTTTGGTTAAGGAGGGGGAAAATTCTTGCAGCTGACTGCTGTTCAGTAACACCAGGCTGGAAAGTCCACATGTGTGTCTCTCTAGTCAGAATAGATTCAGGTTATTTGACCCTAAGCTGAGTTTCTGACCCCACATCCTCTCTGTTACCAAGACTGCCTACTTCCACCTCTGTACTATCGCCTGTCTCCACCCCCGCCTCAGCCCATCTGCTGCTGAAACCCTCATCCAAGCTTTTCTTGCCTCCAGACTGATCTATTCCGATGCTCTCCTTGCTGACTTCCCACCTGGCACCCTCCGTAAACATGAGCTCATCCACAACTCTGCTGCCCATGTCCGAACTCGCACCAAGTCCTGTTTACCCATCACCCCTGTGCTCCCTGACCTACATTGGCTCCTGGTCCAGCAATACCTTGATTTTTAAATTAAAAAATCACATTTGTTTTCAAATCCCTGCATGGCCTCTCTCTAACCTCCTACAACCCTCCAAATTTCTGCGCTCCTCCAATTCTGCCCACTTGCGCACCCCCGATTTTCATCGCCCCACCATTGGTGGCCGTGCCTTCAGCTGCCTAGGCCCTAAGCTCTGGAATTCTCTCCCTAAACCTCTCCGCCTCTCTACCTTTATCTCCTCCTTTTAAGTCGCTCCTTAAAACCTACCTCTTTGACCAAGTTTTTGGTTACATGCCCTAATACCTTCTTATGTGGCTCGGTGTCAAATTGTGTCTGATAACGCACCTGTGAAACGCCTTGGGATGATTTTACTATGTTAAAGGCGCTATATAAATGCAAGTTGTCGCAGTAGGTTTGGCAGTGATGTTCCCATGATCATGGTGATGATCATTGTGCACGCTTGTACATGAAGAACGGCCACTTTATTCAAGTGTTAACATACACGCAGCCAGCAACACTTTATGCCTTCGGTATGATGCGGTCTTTGAATTTTGTTTGGGTTCGATTATATGCAAATAGTATTTTTCTAGTGACTTTTGCATATTTTTCCTTTCACAAACCTGGTAAAACTCATTTTAACGAAGTTATATTGCCAGAATGACCCAGAAAGTTAAAGGGGATTTCCAAAATGGTCTGAGGTAATTCTATACATCCCTGCGTACTAGATGGGGGCTTAACACAAGTATGCTTAAAGGCGATCTCGGAAGTCTAAATGAAAATGGGCTTCAATCTGAGTAGGCCTCATCACATGGAAAGGTTTTCAAGGAGGGCTTGGATTTAATTTACTCCAGTGCAGTGCTGAGGGAGTGCTGCACTGTCTGAAGTCTCGTCTTTCAGATGAGACGTTAAACCAAGGCCCTGTCTGCCCCCTCAGGTGGACGTAAAAGATCTCGCGGCACTACTTCGAAGAAGAGCAGGGGCGTTCTCCCCGGGATCCTGGCCAATATTTAGCCCTCGACCAATATAATTATCACATTGCTGTTTGTGGGAGCTTGCTGTGCGCAAATTGGCTGCAATTTCCTACATTACAACAGTGACTACACTTCAAAAGTACTTCGTTGGGTGTAAAGGGCTTTAGGACGTCCTGAGGTCATGAAAGGCACTATATAAATGCAAGTCTTTCTTTTACGTCCGAGCCTTTTAACCCCTTCCTTTTGTCCCCAATCAGGCAGTGAAACCTTGTCTTGTTTGAAAACTTTTGTCCTTTTTCCATGAAGGATTTTAATGGTGTTGATTTATCTGTTTACAGACTCAAAACATGAACAACATCCTCTCCTTTCCACTGGACAGTCTGCTAAAGGGGGATTTGAAGGAAGGAAAAGGGGTGAAGTTGCTTCTCTTTTTATCTGTCTTTGAAAAATTGTAACCTTAATACCTCTGTTCAGCCCAGGTGTGTAACTTAATGTGGTGATGGTGTAGGAGAACATTGATTGTGTAGCTCTCATTCCAGTTGCATGACATCTGGCAATTTTTATGGAATGACAATGGTGTGGTTTATGGGATGCCTACAGTGTTCACTCCCCTCTCTGCCCCTCTGCTTGTTGGGGAAGGCTGTGTAGAATAGAGATGAAGAAAGATTTCTGCAGAGATTTGGTTATAAGTAAAACGTTTGCTTTTTCTGATTTGATACAACGTGAAATGCCATTAAGTTTTGTTCTGCATGTCAGTGTGACCATATTAGGGGCTGCAGGGAATATCCAGCACACCTAGCCTTGGCAATCTGGGCCTTGAAGCCAAGGCAACTCGAGCCAATGAGCTAGGGTTGCCAACCCTCCAGGATTGACTTGGAGTCTCCAGGAATTGAAGACTAATCTCTAGGTCACTCCTACGAGCAAACCCAGGAGAAAAATCATGGGGGCAATAAATAAATTGTTTTCTCTTTTCATTTTCTTTGAAGACTTTTTTGTTTATTAGTTATAAAAATATTGCCGATGGGGGAGGGGGGGAGAAAAGCCTGTTTGATTGACGGCCAAGAATCATCCAATCGGGTAATGAGTCTATTCGCTTTCCAATTGGCCGTGGGAAGCCGGGGCACCACGAAGGTGGACGTGTTGGGCAACCAATGGTGGGAGTGGGGGGCAGTTGGAGGTCATGTGAGAAAATCTCCCAGAATACGTCCACCAGAGTTGGTGCCCCCGACTATGTGCGCCAGTATGTTTTGTTCGGATTGAATTTTGTGGGCCTGGAGGTTTGGAATGAGCCATTTTTAGCGTTGTCTCACTGGTGGGTAAATCCTAAATCGGGCCGTGTAACGGGATTCCGCTTCAAATTCCTGCACCCCGCCCGGGCGCAATTCAAACTTTCCGCCCGCTTCAGCCTGGGAATTTCCGGGTTTAAATGTGGCCTCTTGTGAGGTTCAATGGTTGTAAATAAATGGCTCACAAGACTTGGAGTCTGCTGCTGTAAGTGTGATACTAACGGAGTGGTGGGTAGAGAACCTATTGGCCTGCCTTTATTAAATGGCACTGGAGGGTACTGCGCAGAATCTACTCCAGCGTTTATTTCTGCTCGCCCCTACATCTTGGATGCTGAGCCCAATTATATTGCAACCTACACTCAGTCTCAGCTAAGCTAACTCAGCACAGACAAGAGGACTGACTGTGTGTGAGTGTGTGAGAACTGGATAAATTTGTTGCGACATCGGGAGCTCCTTTTATGTTCTCCTGTATATCCCTTTCACCCTGGCAACGCTGTATTGGAGTGAATCTGCAGCAGACTTGGCAGTGGTGTGCGAGGCGGATGCTGCCAGCCTTTGGATGGCACCTGGACTCTGTCTTCTGGAGTCACTCCAAGTACTGATGTGAAAGTGGTGTTATTCATACTCTGGGTTTACTTGAAACATGGCACCCTCTTTAAAATAAAATGACATGAATAAGGCTTTGTACTTGGGCAGAATTCTGAAATGAGCTTGTTGCCTCTTTGATTTGAGTCACGGTCTGAGACGGAACAGTGTGCCTGTAATTCAACGGAATGTTTGACATCCACTCGTCAATGGTTTGTCAGCTGTGCGGGCTCGCTGTTATATCATTGGAAACTGGCAACACAAATGGAAACACACAAATGGAAATTATATCTGTTTTAATATTTCAGCAAAAGTCACCACTGGGGCATGGAACATTTTCCTCACACTTTCCACTCCTTTTGATGTCATTATTGAGGCCTTCCATGTCCAGTCTAATGTGTCCAAATGCCTCCTATGAGTATCCCTTGTGAAATTTCCATTTGTACACCAGCAGTCCTGGTGATCTGTCTTGTGTGTACGGTTGTCAATTTGATGTTGAGGTATAGGCCAATCCCTGTTGTGGATTCATGGCCACTAAGAAAGGAGTTGAGGCTGCCTAATCTCACATCTGCGTTGGGGTCCTTTCAGCTGATGAGAGGGGGGAGATATATAGGGGGGAATATTTTTAGCGCCCCGAAAGAATTAGCACCCCCGCGCCCAAAATTCACTGGTAGTGCCTCAAGAAGGAGGCGCCCCGCCTTCCTCTTGGGGTGCTGTGAGTGAATATCGTGGCGCTGCGGCACATCGCGCCGCGGTACCTTATTAAAGGGGAGGGGCCTAGCGCAGCGCGATCCGGGGCCCAGCTGGGCCACCAGGGATCGGAGTGCCGGCAAAAGAGCCCGGCACTCGAGAAGTGTAGGGCTCACAGAGTGTAGCCGGCATCCTGCGGGGGTGATGCACAGGAGGCCGGGAATGGCAACGAGGGCAGGTGCTGGCAGGCGGCCAGCAACAAAAATGGCCACCCGGTACCTCCCTTTTAATTTGCGCCACCCCGGCCACAGGTAGGCCCCCCTGACCCTGTCGGACATGGTGTCCGGCGGTAAGTCAGGGGGCGCTACCGAAGATTGCAGCCGGGGCGCTGCGCACGGCGATGACGTCATCACCGGAGGTGCAGTGCCACAGGGCGCTAACGGTTACCGCTGCCGCTAACCTCCCGCTGAATTTCGCGGGAGGTGTTGGCGGCGCTGCGCCCAGGCGCTAGTTGCTTTGTGCCTCGTTAGCGCCCTAATGGGAGGCGCAAATCAACCGCATTTTTCCCCCTTCGTCTCCTATTGAATTAATGCCCTCTTTTAGTCAGTCTGGATTGAATTGGAGTCCAAGGAACAACACGCTGGTCCATCTCATAGAATCGTACAGCACAAAAGGAGGCCGTTCGGCCCATTGTGCCTGTCCCGGCTCTTTGATCTCCACCTGATTTAAAACTTGATTCCACGTATGTGGTCTCTCAGGTGATGGGCTATATCCTGAATGTAATGTCAATGATGTCAGCCTGTTCTCTGGAGAAAAGCTGTTGAGATAAAGTAGACTGAGAGAAGTGATTGTGCTTGCAAAGAGAGGAGTATTAAAAAGATGTGGTTAGCAATGTGATGTTATTAAGCCTGTTGCTATGAATGCATTTATTCTGAGATTCTAATCTTTTTGTGTTGTCGCATTGTCTAACTGCGGTGTTTTCAGAGTGTGTGTTCGGGAGCTGAGCTTGAACACAGACTCCCCATTGAGTTATCTGGCTCATCCATTGCCTAATATTATTCCGTCCTGACCTGTGTGCTTTGTGGCTGTGCTCACAGAGAGAGAGAGAGAGAGAGATCGCTGACTCTGGGTGGCAATCTCCAGTGTGGCAGATTTGCAACCTATTCAGCGGTGAAGTAAATTAAACTGGTCTTTATTCTCTATCTACAGGACCCAAAGAAACTCATTGAAAAAGCCTGGAAGGACTATGAAACTAAAGTGTAAGTACCAGCTCTATAGAAGAAGCTGTTGATCAAGGAATGTATGAAGGTCCTTGGGTTAGCATTCTTCAGCTGAGACTAACCGGAGGCCCTGTCTTGTGATTAGACATCCCATGTTGATATTCGAAGAGTAGGGCGTTCTCCTGGTCTCTTGACCAACATTCCTCCCTCAACTAATTCTACCAAAAATAAAACTGTTTAATTGATCATTCACCCCATTGCTGATGATGGGCTGCCTTGTATTAAGTGACTGTACTTGGAATCATAGAATCTTAAAGCACAGACAGATGCCATTCGGCCTCTTGTGCCTGTGTCGGCTCTTTTTGAAAGAGCTGTCCAATTAGCCCCACTCCCCCTACTTTTCCCCATTTCCCTGCAATTTTATCCCCTTCCAAGTATTTATCCAATTCCCTTTTGAAATTTATTATTGAACCTGCTTCCACCGCTCTCTCAGGCAGTGCATTCCAGATCATCATAACTCGCTGCATAAAGATTCTCATCTCATCTCTGGCTTTTTTGCCAATTATCTTAAATCTGTGTGCTCTGGTTACTGACCCTTCAGCGGAAACATTTTCTCCCTATTTACTCTATCAAAACACTTCATGATTTTGAACACCTCTATTAAATCTCCCTTCAAAACTTCTCTGCTCTAAAGAGAACAATCCCAGCTTCTCTAGTCTCTCCAGGTAACTGAAGTCCCACATCCCGGGTACCATTCGTGTAAATCTTCTGTGCACCCTTTTCAAAGGTCTTCAATTATTTCAAAGTAATTTGTCATGTGCACTGCCTTAAGAACATAAGAAATAGGAGCAGGAGTAGGCCATTCGGCCCTTCGAGCCTGCTCCGCCATTCAATGAGATCATGGCTGATCTTCTGCCTCAACTCCATTCACTGGCCTTATCGCCATATCCCTTGATGCCTTTACGAGTCAGAAATCTATAGACTTCTGTTTTGAATATACCCAATGACTGAGCCTCCACAGCCCTCTGGGGTAGAGAATTCCAAAGATTCACCACCCTCTGTGTGAAGAAATTTCTTCTCATCTCAGTCCTGAATGGCCTATTCTTTATCCTGAGGCTGTGGCTCCTGGTTCTAGACTCCCCAGCCAAGGGAAACATTCTCCCAGCATCCACCCTATCAAGCCCTGTAATAATTTTGTATGCTTCAATGAGATCCCCTCTCATTCTTCTGAATTCAAGAGAATACAGGCCTAGTTTACTCAATTTCTTCTCATACGACAGTCCCGCCATCCCAGGAATTAATCTCGTGAACCTTCGTTGCACTCCCTCTATGGCAAGTATATCCTTCCTTAGGTAAGGAGACCAAAATTGTACACAGTACTGCAGGTGTGGTCTCACCAAGGCCCTATATAATTGGAGTAAGACTTCTTTACTCCTGTACTCAAATCCTCTTGTAATGAAGGCCAGCATAGCATTTGCCTTCCTAATGGTTTGCTGCACCTGCACATTCACTTTCAGTGACTCATGTACAAGGACACCCAGGTCCCTTTGAGCATCTGCATTCCCGAATCTTTCACCATTTAGGAAATACTCTGCCTTTCTGTTTTTTCTACCAAAGTGGATAACTTCACATTTATCCACATTATATTCCATCTGCCATTTATCCACATTATATTCCATCTGCCATGTTCTTGCCCACTCACTGAGCCTGTCGAGATCCCCTTGAAGCCTCTTCACAACTGACACTGCCACCTAGCTTTATATCGTCAGCAAATTTGGAAATGTTACATTTAGTCCCCTCATCCAAATCATTGATGTAGATTGTGAATAACTGAGTCCCAAGCACCGACCCCACTAGTCACAGCCTGCCATCCTGAAAAAGATCCGTTTATCCCTACTCTTTTGTTTTCTGTCTGTTAACCAATTTTCAATCCATGCTAGTATATTACCCCCAATTCCATGTGCCCTAATTTTGTTCACCAACCTCTTGTGTGGGACCTTATCGAAGGCCTTCTGAAAATCCAAATACACCACATCTACCGATTCCCCTTTGTTTACTCCACTAGTTACATTCTCAAAGAACTCCAATAGGTTTGTTAAACAGGATTTCCCTTTCATAAATGCCTTGAGGCATTTCTGGGAGATGTGAAGTGCTGGATAAGTGGTGCTCTGAGCTGTTGCAGGTATAGGGCCAGGTCTGGCACTAGACAGGAGGTGGAATTGTTGCTTTGTGTTCTGATATTTGCTTTTATTGATGGAAATTTGAATTGGCATCTTTCGGAATCCTAGTGCATATAGAATCATAGAAATATAGAAATTTACGGCACAGAAGGAGGCCATTCGGCCCATTGTGTCTGTGCCGGTCAAAAAAGAGCTATCCAGTTTAATCCCACTTTCCAGCTCTTCATCCGTAGCCTTGTAGGTTACGGCACTTCAAGTGCATATCCAAGTACTTTTTAAATGTGATGAGTGTTTCTGCCACTACCACCCTTTCAGGCAGTGTGTTCCAGACCCCCACTGTTCTCCTCAACTCCCCCCTAATCCTTCTATCAATTACTTGAAATCTATGCCCCCTGGTATTGACCCTTCTGCTATGGGAAATAGGTTATATATATATATATATATATATATATATATATGTGTGTGTGTATGTATATATACATATGTATGTGAATGGCCTACTCCTGCTCCTATTTCTTATATTCTTCTGTTCTTATGAATGGGTGGAATAAAAACTGTTTTCTGAATCTTTGGTAATCAGTTAACAGTTTTTGAAATTTCAAGAGTGCTTGGGCTCAAAACCGGATAACCGGTAGCCCTACCCAGCAAGCACCTGGGACCTGTGTGTGTGTAAGCGTTTCCTGTGCCTTTTGACCTGAATATCCAATTGCTATAACCTCACCTTCCTGTCGAGGAAGCCCATCTTCCATTCACTCCAGGATGAAGCTTTCCCTCATCTTCTAAGAGTTTTCCATTGGGAATAATTTGCATTGTTGGTTCTGACATTGACTTTTCTTTTCCATTGTGAAATTATTTTTGACCCGGGCTTCTGTTGAGAAGGTTATGGACTTCATCCTCATTTTGCATCTTGGGATATTTTCAATGTTAAAGGTTGTCTAAGACTGCAAGTTGTTGATTGATGAAGTGTATAGCATTTTGAGGAGCAGAGAGAAATAAACCGTTTGTTTTTCCGTTTTAACTTCCCGTCCCTCACATATTGTTTAAGAAACGTCTGGTGAACCAAGAAAGGGAGGCAGTTGTGAAATTTAGCCTTGAAAGTCCAGAACCGAGATCTTGCGGCCAGAAAAAAAAGGTCGCTTCAACTTTTTTTAAGGCGTGCAGAAAAACAAATTCTTGACATTTCAGTTCCTTGATATTTCTTTCAGTCATCACCTAATGTTCCTTGTTTTGTGTTTGTGTAGTGCATCCCTATACAGCACAGCAAGTTACTAACCTGTACATAATATAAAGTGCAACGCTGATAGGAGAGAGAGAGATAGAAAGAAAGAAAGAAAGAAAGAACTTGCATTTATATAGCCCATTTCACAAACCCGGACGTCCCAAAGTGCTTTACAGCCAATGACGTGCTTTTTTGAAGTGTAGTCACTGTTTTAATGTAGGCAATGCGGCAGCCAATTTGCGCACAACAAGATCCCAAAACAGCAAAGTGATAATGACCAGGTAACCTGTTTTTGTGATGTTAGTTGAGGGATAAAAATTGGCCAGGACACCAAGGAGAGCTCCCCTGCTTTTCTACGAAATAGCACAAAGGGATCTTTTATTCCTTTCTCCCTCATGTGTTTATCTAACTTCCCCTTAAATGCATCTATGCTACTCGCCTCAACCACTCCATGTGGTAACAAGTTCCACATTCTCACCAACACAAAGTTTGAACTCCTGAATTCCTTATTGGATTTATTAGTGACTATCTTCTATTTATGGCCCCTAGTTCTGGTCTCCCCCACAAGTGGAAAAATCTTCTCTACGTCTACCCTATCAAACCCTTTCATAATTTTAAAGAGCTCTATCGGGTCACCCCTCAACCTTCTCTTTGTTTTCCTAGAGGAAAGAGCTCCAGCCTGTTCAGTCTTTCCTGATAGTTGTAACCTCTCAGTTCAGATGAATGGGATTGTGCTGTGGAGGGGAGGGAAGTGTCTGCAACAAGCTGGGAAATCCCCACTCTGTGGTCCCATGTGTCGCTGGGCACGCATTACGATTTTTGTCCGGTGGTGTCAGCTGTCGAGGGCCGTCATCAAGGAGAAAGCGTCTACGAGGTCGCCTGAGCAAACCCTGCTTGTGTTGCAATGACTGTAGTCGCTCGGTACAGGCAGAGCCAGTCACTGTGGGATGCTGTTTGTGTGTGTGTGTGTATCTGGCTAACTTTGAATGCAGTTAGCTGAGCTCTTTGTGTATGATTTTTTGCTTTTCAGTAACAAGATTGAAAAGGAGAAGAAAGACCGTGCCAAGCAATTTGGATTGAATCGTTCAGAACTTAGTCCCGCAGAAATCGCAGAAGATCTGGAGAAAGAGCGAAAGATGTTCCAACTCCAAATGTGTGAGGTAAGTTGTGACACAGGTTATTAAAAAAAAAAATCCTTTCTTTTAATCTATCTGTAATCCTAGAAAGAAAGAACTCTCATTTATATCGTGCTCTTCGTGACCTCGGGACATCCCAAAGTGCTTCACAGCCAATGATGTAGTTTTGAAGTGTAGTCACTTTACGCCCACCTGAGAGGGCAGACGGGGCCTCGGTTTAACGTCTCATCTGTAAGACGGCCCCTCTGACAGTGCAGCACTCCCTCAGTACTGCACTGGGGCAGTCAGCCTGGATTATGCGCTCAAGTGGGACATGAACCCTCAGCCTTCTGACTTAGAGGTGGGAGAGCTACCACTGAGCCAAGGCTGACACCAATCTACTGTACATCCTCCTATTTACTGTATAGTCCTATTTACCGACGGTATATCTATACCAAAAGTTGTGTTAATATGTATCACACCAGAAGGTGTTACATTTGCAAAGTCTGTATCACATTTGCACTTGATTGGTTCAAATAACGTTTAATAAATGCCAGCAAATCACAAACCATTTTTAAGAAAAAAAAACAATCTTTCTCTCGTTTTTTGCTCTCATTACATAGAATTTTACAGCACAGAAATGGGCCATTTGGCCCAACTGGTTCACACGAGCCTCCTCCCACCCTACTTCATCTCCCCCTATCAGCATATCTTTCTCTTTCTTTTTGTGATGATCCCATGGCACTATTTGACGAAAAGCTTATCATTCTCCTGGTGTCCTGGCCAACATTTGTCCTCCATCAACATCACCAAAAACAAATGAACTGGATATTCAGACGTTTCCCTACGTTACAACAGTGACTGCACTTCAAAAGTACTTCATTGGCTGTAAAATGCTTTGAGATGTCCTGAGGTTGTGAAAGGCGCTATAGAAATGCAAGTCTTTCTGTCTCTACATGAATGCAAGTTCCTTTCTTTCGTGTCAACACTCCATGGCTGCCCTTGGATCGTGCATCACTTCCTGTTTTGCTCACAATGCAAATGGACAAGAAGTTGAGAAGAAAATCCAAATAAGAAAGTTTTTTTTTTCTTGTGGTATCTTTGAGCACAAAATGGCTGCTTTATTTGCCTACAGAACAATAAAGCCCTGCACTGTAAAGTAATTCTCTGAATGTGAAGTACTTTGACCTGATTCTCCGAGACATTATAAGGCACTAGATTAATTGCAAGTTCCTTTCTCTCTATCTACTTACTAACAGCACGGAGCAAATCATCTCCTCTCTGCCCTCCACTTTTGCAATCACTGTCACTCCAACTTTTCCCCATTGTTGATGGCTCCATGTTCTCGATCTGGGAGTTCTGCAGAATCCCTGGTTCATACTTGGGGAAGCGAGGGCGGGGGAATTCCTCAGACTGTGAACTGATTGCACTTTGTTTGTTTGTTTTGCAGTATCTTCTCAAGGTGAACGAAATAAAGATTCGAGAAGGTCCTGACCTCCTCCAGAGCCTCATCAAATACTTCCACGCTCAACAAAAGTAAGTCATTTTCTGCTAACCCCTACGAGAGGTTGGGATCGCTAACCAAGGAGCATGGGAACAGGAGGAGGCCATTCAACCCCTCGAGCCTGTTCCACCATTCAGTTAGATCATGGGTGATCTGTATCTTAACTCTATTTACCCCCTTGGTTCCGTAACGCTTAATACCCTAACCTAACAAAAATCTTTTGATCTCAGTCTTGAAATTTTCAATTGACCCCCCCCCCCCCCCATCCACAACAGCTTTTTGGGGGGAGAGAGTTCCAGATTTCCACTACCCTTTGTGTGAAGAAGTGCTTCCTGACATCACCCTTGAATGACCTAGCTCTCATTTTAAGGCTATGCCCTCTAGTTCGGTACACCACCCCCACCAGAGGACCTACAGTGTCTCGGGCAATCTTTAACTTTGATTTGAATCTTAACTCGCAGATTAAGTTTGGGGTGTGACCTGAAGATTATTTGAACAGGCAGATTTAACGTTTCAGGTCAATCACCCCTGCATCTGATCTGAAACATTAACCCTACGTTTCTCTCTCCACAGATGCCGCCTGACCTGCTGAGTGTTTCCAGCATGCACTCTTTCTATTTCAGATTTCCAGTACCTACAGTATTTTGCTGTTTGTTTTAAAGTCACTGTTTTAAAACTGGATTTCGGCCAGTGTAGAATTTTTTAATGAGTGCAATGTGCTGTAATCTCCAGCGAGCTTTGTGCTGATGGAGGTTTGGCAGTAACTGAATGAAGTGATGTAGTTGCAGGGGAAGGAGTTTTCATTGCGGTGAGGCAAAATATTACACTGCAGTCCACTTTTATTTAATCTTTTCAGTTTTTCTTCCCTCCCCTGTTAAAGCTGCTGGGATTTGCTGGCTGATTTTCCCCCCCACCCCCCCCCCCCAAGTGCCTGTTCCTCCTGTCTGATCCCAGGCAGTGCATTTTAACAGGTCATTCCACCTTGGTGGGCATCGCAGTCCCACCCTCTCGGCACACGTCCTCTCCAACAGGGCGTCGCTGGATAGCGATTTAGGTGTGTGACCTCTCGCCTCCCCCGCCCCTGGGAGCAAACTGCCAGCGCAGTGATTTGAATCGTGAACTCTGCAGCTGTCATGTGCGGGCCAATGCAAAGCTTGTTGCTTACCTCTTTTATGCAGTTTTTTTTTTCTCTCCAAGTTTTTTCCAGGATGGTCTCAAGGCAGCTGAAAGCTTGACTCCTTTCGTAGAAAAATTGGCCGTGATTGTACACTCGGTGAGTATTGTAGCATCATAGAAATGTTGTTCCAAAAAACCAATTGGTTTGTGTTCCTCCACCTGGGAGCTATCAACTCTAATCCCATCTCACTGCTCTTTCCCTGAACACCTTTCATATTTTTCCTCCTCAAGTGTTTGAAGTTCTCTCTTAAATGACAAAAAATGGTCTCCGCAGAAAGAACTTGTGTAATCAAACCTTTTTTTAAAATCATTCTTTGGAATGTGGGCGTTGCTGGTAAGGCCGACATTTATTGCCCATCTCTAATTGCACTCAAGAAGGTGGTGGTGATCCGCCTTGAACTGCTGCAGTCCGTGTGGTGAAGGTACTCCTGCAGTGCTGTTAGGGAGGGAGTTCTAGTATTTTGACCCAGCGACGATGAAGGATCGGAAATATATGTCCAAGTCGGAATGGTGTGTGACTTGGGAGGGGAATTTGGAGGTGGTGGTGTTCTCATGCACCTGCTACCCTTGTCCTTGTGCAGAATGTATCTGGTCTGGTACCTGCGGTTCACCTGTATACCCAAGTTCTTCCTGTTTGACACACACACAAATAGTGCATAGAGAGGAAATGTTTTACATGAGATTTTATCTTGGCAATGCATCCTGATTTTTCTTCCCTCTTTTGAATGGGCTGACCCCATACTGGGATTCCTCCAATAGCTTGCCCAAGTAGCTGTTCTTCAAGTGTATGCCTGAGTAGATATTTTCAGCAAGCTATTTGACTGTGAAGTGCATCAAAGCCAAGCCAATTCTCGGGGTATGGGCGTCGCTGGCAAGACCGGCATTTATTAGCCATCCCTAGTTGTCCTGAGGAGATGGTGGTGAGCCGCCCCTTAACCGTTGCAGTTTATGTGGTGAAGGTGCTCCCACAGTGCTGTAGCAGTTTGAGGGGCTCGCTAGACCCCTTCAGAGAGGCAGTTCAAAGAGTCAATCATGTTGGTGTGGGACTGGAGTCACATATAGGCCAGACCAGGTAAGGACGGCAGGTTTCCTTCCCTAAAGCGACATAGTGAATCAGTTGGGTTCTTGCAACAACCTGACCGCTTCATGGTCGCTGTTTACTGATATGATCACATTTTACTTCCAGATTCTTTTTATAAATTGAATTGAAATTGTCACATTGCCATGGTGGGATTTGAACTTGCATTCTCTGGATTATTAGTCCAGGCCTCTAGATTAATAGTCGAGTAACATAACCAATACACCACAATCTGCCTTGTTTCAAAGTTACTGGACAGCAGTAGGGAGCAGGAACCTTGCCAGAATTTGCTTTCTCCCTCCCAGAGCCCAGGGTCACCGAAGCCTAGGATTGAACCTGGGACTTCCCTGGCCTGTGTGGCTTCGGTTCACACTATTGTTGCCAACCCTGGCTGGGCGTATTCCTGGAGGTTTCATCACATGACCTCTCTCCTCCTACAACCCAACCCCACTCCACCCCTCACACGCCCGCCATTGGTCGCCCGATACATCCATCACTGCGGCGCCCCGCCTTCCCACGACCAATTGTAAAGCGAACAGACTCATCACCCGATTGGATGATTCTTGACCAATCAACCTTTACTCCCATCTACAATATTTTCATAACTAATAAAAGTATTCAAAGGAAATTAAAAAAAATGCGGGGTTGCTCGCAGCAGTGTCCTGAAGATTAATCTTCAAGACTCCAGGACAATCCTGGAGTGTTGGCAACCCGAGTTCACACTTGATGGTGCATTTACAAAACTGAGCCACGGAGAGAACCAAATAAATGTATTTAACTAGCATTGCCCCATACTGGGTGAAGTTATAGACAGATTGAGGTGAGAGACTGGAGCTTGTGTCCCTCTATGAATTGCTGCCCTTAGTCCCCTGGTATAGCCAATTATTACTGTTCAGTCACTATATTGGCTACTGTTTCAGCCGCTTCCTTGTTTTTCTGGCTTGCTTACATCTTCCAGAAGTTGGTACCTGGCTTGAACATAGGAACAGGAGGAGGCCATTCAGCCCCTCGAGCCTGTTCTGCCATTCAGTGAGATTATGGCTGATCTGTATCCTAACTCCATCCACCCACCTTGGCTCCATATCCCTTAATACCCTTGGCTAGCAAAAATCTATCGATCCCACATTTAAAATGATTAATTGAGGTAGCATCGACTGCTTTTTAGTGGGAGAGAGTTCCATACTTCGACCACCTTTTGTGTGAAGAAGTTTCCTAACTTTTCTCTCCTGAATGGCCTGACTCTGATTTTAAGGTCCCCTTGTCCTAGATTTCCCCCACCCCAGGTCCTACACCAGCAGAAACAGTAGCGTGATTGGCTGTTGCTTTGTCATGTGTTTAGTGAGCACATCCTCTATGGGAACTGGGATCGTGCAAGAGTACCCTATTCAAACACTGACTGAGTAGTGGAAAGCAAATGTGTGTCCTTGGCTCAGTTGGTTTGTATCCCTCGCCAATACTAGGCTGACCATTCAGTCCTTCACCGAGGGGGCAGCTATTTTTCAGGGGAGATCTTAAACTGAGGCCTCGTCTGCTTGTTCAAGTGCACATAAAAAGAACCTGCATTTCTATAGCACCTTTCACAACCTCTGGATGTCTCAAAGTGCTTTACAACCAGTGAAGCACTTTTGAAGTGTGGTCACTGTAATATAGGAAACATGACAGCCAATTTGTGCACAGCAAGACCCCACAAACAAATGCGATAAACGAACAATAATTTGTTTTTAGGTGTTGGTTGAGGGATAAATATTGGCCAGGACACCGGGGAGAACTCCCCTGCTCTTCTTTGAGATAGTGCTGTGGGATCTTTTACACCCACATGAGAGGGCAGACAGGGCCTCGGTTTAACGTCTCATCCGAAAGACACAAATCCCCAGTACTAGTTTATTAGGGAGTTCTCTGGTTTCCTGGCTGACGATGCTCTCTGAACAAATAACTCCCTCCCCCATCGAGATTAACCGGTCATTCACGTTACTGCTGTTTGAGATGCTGCTCGTTCAAAATGAACTGTTGCATTTGCCTATATTCTAACCGGCCCCGTTTCATAGTTCCTGCACTCCAACGTATTTAAGTGTGGAAGCATTTTGAGATGTTCCAACAATGCGATGAAGTACTACATAAATAAAATTCTCATCCTCGTGTTCAAATCACTCCATGGCCTCATCTCTGTAACCTCCTCCAGCCCTACAACCCTCTGAGATCTTCCAATTCTGCCCTCTTGCTCATCCCCGATTTTAACTGCTCCACCATTGCCAGCTGTGCCTTCAGCTGCTGAGGCCCTAAGCTCTGGTTTTCCCTCCTTAAACCTCTTTCCTCTCTCCTTTTTAAGACTCTCCTTAAAACCTACCCTTTGACCAAGCTTTTGTTCACCTGCCCTAATATCATCATCTTTGGCTCTGTGTCAACTTTTGTCTGATTACGCTTCTGTGAAACGCCTTGGGACGTTTTACTACGTTTAAAGGTGCTATATAAATGCAAGTTGTTGTATAAATGCTGATGGTGTAATTATTTGGACATCGTGTGGTGAAGAGTTGAGTTTGGCTGTGAGCCCCTTCTTTCCAATAGTCAGTGACCGATTACTGACGCTCAGTATTTATGCTCACTGTACTTGTGATATCAGAGCTATGAACCTTCAGGAAAAGAGTGAAGAAAGTTGAATTTTTTAACTAAGCATTCTGATCTACCTGTATGTTAACCTGTTGTGTGCTGGCTGAGACCCCTGTCAGACGGGCAGATTTCTTCTTGCTTTAACAAGTATTTTCTTCCTGTTGGTCTGAAGCTGAAGCAAGCACAGGATGAGGAGATGAAACAGCTGACTCAGATCAGGGACTCCCTGAGATCGGTGCTCCAGGTGGATCACAAAGAGGTAGGTAGCAGCGGCACGAAGCATGCTCCTTGCACGGAGGTGTCTCGAAGGAGGACCAAACGGTGGATGTCAAGTGGGAGGGGAAAAGGGAATGAGCGGGTTAGAGGAGGGTCGAAGGAGAGGCGACTGGGCAGGAAGTTTGAGGGCAGAACTGTGGTGACTAAATGAGTGTCCACCAATGACGAATCTTTGGTCGCTGTCTTTCACATTGTGTAATTTTCTTGTGAAAATCAAGAGGGAGACGTGCAGCGAAAGAGGCAGCTGTAGAAAACTCTTGAGCAACTGAAAATGACATGAGGTGTTACAAAAGGCACAGCCCAGGCACAGTCCTCTACGTGCTGAGTCCTGATCTTTTGATCAACTTGTATTGACCTAGCACCTTCAATGTGGAGAAACATCCCACAACACTTCAGAGGCATAAATGGATTGCTGAGTGAAGGAAGGAGATATTAGGAGGGGTGACCAAGAGGTTGGTTTTAAGAAAGGCCTTAAAGGAGGACAGAGAGGCGGAGGGGTTTAGTGAGGGAATTCCAGAGCATGGGGCCGAGGCAGCTGAAGGCACGGCCACCAATGGTGGGGTGCAGGGAGGGGGGGTGGGTGTTCAAGAAGCCAGAGTAGATTTGAGTGGTAGATGGGCAGGGGTTGGAGGCAAGCAATGCAGCCTCTGTGATGGAAAGGATAATAGGACGCTAAGGTTGCAAATAGTCTGGTTCAGCCCAAGATGGTGGCCGGGAGGGGGATGGAGTCGGCGGTGAGGGCTTGGAGTTGGCGGCGGGGTCTGAAGAAGCGGGCTTTGGTCTTCCCAATGTTTAGCTGGAGGAAATTGCTGCTCATGCAAGACTTGGACATCTGACAAACAGTCTGACACCTCCAAGGAGGTGGAGGAGAGGTAGAGCTGGGCGTCGTCCTTGTACACGTGGAAGCTGACTTCATGTCTGCGGATGATGCCACTGAGGGACAGTATGTAGATGAGGAGCAGGCCAAGGAACACTGGAATCATTTGTGGTTGGATGCTGTGGGTGGGGGGGGGGCTGTAATTTGTTCTGAATGGAAGGGGTAGGATGGGTTGAATGGCCTGTCATTCATATTTATCTTGTGATTAAATGCACAAGGAAATGAGGCACATCTAGAGCTTTCTGTCCATGTAGCTCGTCCATGCGCGCTCTCCCACCTTATTACAATTATTTAAAGTTAGAAATCTTTTTGTTTTATGGATATGTTTGATATTTATGTGCGTCCCATTTAATGCTCATTCTTAATGTTCCGCGAATTGTATTTATTTGTGCGTTCCCTCTGATTCTGCTGGTGGGCTGGCAATGTCTGTTCAGGTGAGGTGGGGGCTGCTGCTCAGTTCTACTTCCCATGTTCGATTTCAAATCTTTGTTTCTGCGTTTTTAGGAATGTTTGAATCGGAAAAATTCCGGCTACAGCATACACCCGCTCCCAGGAAACCGTCTGTACGGCACGGAAAAATCCGGCTTTCTGTACAAAAAGAGCGATGGGTAAGAAATGGGAAGATCCTCGGAGATCTGCGTTTTGTATGTGTGCAGTCAGACCGGATAGAGGCAATCCTGTTCATCCGCCACCCTCCAGGAGCCTTTTTAATGAACAACACCAGGTCCTCAGCCTTAAAATGCCCTTCCCTGTTCGAGCGATCTACCCATAAAGCCAAGATTGTTCTCGCTCGAGCAGAGAAGGTTAAAGGGAGATTTGATGGAGGTGCTCAACATCATGAGGGGTTTTGATAGAGTAAATAAGGAGAAACTGTTTGCACTGGCAGGAGGGTTGGTAACCAGAGGACACAGATTTAAGATAATTGGCAAAAGAACCAGGAGTGAGATGAGTATTTTTTTTATGCAGCGAGTTGTTATGATCTGGAATGCACTGCCTGAGGGGGTGGTGGAAGCAGATTCAAGAGTAACTTTCAAAGGTAAATTGGATAAATACTTGAAAAGGAAAATTTTGCAGGGCTGTGGGGAAAGAGCAGGGGGAGTGGGACTAATTAGCTAACTCTACCAAAGAGCCGGCACAGGCACGATGGGCCGAATGGCCTCCTCCTGTGCTGTATGATTCTATGATCTTTTCAGCGTACCCCTTCCACCCGTCTCCAGAAAGACATCCAGTTGTCTCTTGAATCCACTTGTATTCCTTTCAATGGCCATTCCCTAACTTATTCCACAACCCTTGTTGCTCTCTTGAATGGGGAAAAAAAAAGTTCCACCTGGTTTTCCTCCTTACGCCACATTCCCTAATTTCTAACAGACATCACCTTGTATAGGAAAACCTTCACCGTAGTCAATATTCCTGGATGAACACTGTCAATTCCATTCATATGGTGAATTTTTGCTCTTGCTGCTGGGCGGAAAATGGGCAGTAACGGATGGCCCACTGTTTTACACCCCGCCTGATTTTCATTTCCTTTGCCTGTAGTGGGGTCATTAGAGTTATCCCTTTTCCAAAAATCCCAACTTCCTATCCTTCGTAACTTGGATTTTCGATACCTCATGCGGCAGCCAGCAGGTTGAGCAGATCCTACAGTGCAACAGCGCAGGTTCCCATTTGCCACCCTTTGTGAAGACCTTCTGCAGCCATGGAGAAAAGGACGGCAGCTGGACAAAGTTATGAATTCTGACTCCCATTCATGGTTCAATTTGCTTCTCCCAATGCCTTGAAACCCGTCCTGTAATATGAAATGGTGACCGTTTCTGGACCTGACTCGGTAAAATGAAAGCTCTGTGGAAATGCACGGCCCGCCCCCCAATGCCCGCTCCGCACCCCCCGATGCCCGCTCTGTGCCCCCATCAGCTGAACTCCATTGTAAATTTGTTGTTTTTGGTGCAAATGCCGCTCTCTTTCTCAACCGTCAGGATCCGAAGAGTGTGGCAGAAGAGGAAATGTGGAGTTAAATACGGCTACCTTACGATATCGCACAGTACCGTAAGTAAACCGTACGATGTCGCACAGTACCGTAAGTAAACCTTACGATGTCGCACAGTACCGTAAGTAAACCTTACGATGTCGCACAGTACCGTAAGTAAACCTTACGATGTCGCACAGTACCGTAAGTAAACCTTACGATGTCGCACAGTACCGTAAGTAAACCTTACGATGTCGCACAGTACCGTAAGTAAACCTTACGATGTCGCACAGTACCGTAAGTAAACCTTACGATGTCGCACAGTACCGTAAGTAAACCTTACGATGTCGCACAGTACCGTAAGTAAACCTTACGATGTCGCACAGTACCGTAAGTAAACCTTACGATGTCGCACAGTACCGTAAGTAAACCTTACGATGTCGCACTGTACCGTAAGTAAACCTTACGATGTCGCACTGTACCGTAAGTAAACCTTACGATGTCGCACAGTACCGTAAGTAAACCTTACGATGTCGCACAGTACCGTAAGTAAACCTTACGATGTCGCACAGTACCGTAAGTAAACCTTACGATGTCGCACAGTACCGTAAGTAAACCTTACGATGTCGCACAGTACCGTAAGTAAACCTTACGATGTCGCACTGTACCGTAAGTAAACCTTACGATGTCGCACAGTACCGTAAGTAAACCTTACGATGTCGCACAGTACCGTAAGTAAACCTTACGATGTCGCACAGTACCGTAAGTAAACCTTACGATGTCGCACAGTACCGTAAGTAAACCTTACGATGTCGCACAGTACCGTAAGTAAACCTTACGATGTCGCACAGTACCGTAAGTAAACCTTACGATGTCGCACAGTACCGTAAGTAAACCTTACGATGTCGCACAATACCATAAGTAACCCTTACGATGTCGCACAGTACCACAAGTAAACCTTTTGATATCAGACAGTGCAGTAAGTAAAGCACTTATTTCCAAGGTTTTTCTTTTGCATTTTGTTATTGACACAGATATCGAATGTATAATGAAAATCCTCAAAGTTTTGTGTGCATGTGTGACATGGCTGCAATGTACTCAATAGTTGAATAGCCCGCAGATGTTTGTTTTCAAAGCTCAGACCTGAATAGTGGCCGCTTGGACAAGGTACAAGATGCCTCAGTCAGGAGCAGAGAAAATTGGCAGGAGGAATTTGCCCACAATCCACTGCCCATTTTTCTCACTTGTTGAATTGTCTTGGGCAGGGGGAACCCGAGTGACCTGTCTGGATATGCCTACAGGCTATGCTGCCTTTGCAATATAATCTGGAGAAAGAAAGAAATACTTGCATTTATAGAGCGCCTTTCACAACCTCAGGACGTCCCAAACGCTTCACAGCCAATGAAGTACTTTTGAACATGGTTATGTCAGAAATGCGGCAGCCAATTTGCCCACAAAACAGTAATGTGATAATGACCAGATCATCTATTTTTAGTGATGTTGGTTGAATTAAATTGCTCTATACCCTAAAGATATTGGGAGTGAAATATTCAGGTTTTTTATTTTTGAAAATAAACAAGCCTGGGGTGAAACACTGGCCTCTTCACATGGGGAAGAGTTTTTAAGGGACATTTCCTTGTTGGCTCTGTATTATTGCTGTTTGTTCCTGTTCTGTATTTCTCATTTTTTTTTTGCAAATCTCTCTCAGATCAACAGGCCTCCGGCCAAACTCAACCTGCTGACCTGCCAGGTGAAGCCAAACCTTGAAGAAAAAAAATGCTTTGATCTTATAACACGTAAGTGTGATTAATGCATGACATGTAATGTGGTAAAGAAAGAACTACCATTTCTATAAGCACCTTTCACGGCTTCAGGATGTCCCAAAGTGCTTTACAGCCAATGAAGTACTTTTGAAGTAACAACAGAAAACGCTGGAAAAACTCATCAGGCCAGGCAACATCCGTGGAGAGAGAAACAGAGTTAACGTTTCAGGTCGAAGACCCTTCGTCAGAACTGAGAAAAAAGCAGGAAATGAAACAGATGAAAAAGCAAGTTGGGGGCTGGGAAATGGGGGAGGGAACAAAAGGGAAGGTCCGTGAGAAGTAAAGAGACATTAAGAGATATTCGAGGCGAGACGAGATGGTAATAGGACAGGTTAAGAAACAAAAGATGGCTCTAGATGAAGTGTGAAATGTGCTGGCTGAATGAAAGACAGCTGCCATGTGGGGGAGAGAAAAAAAGGAAAAGGCAGAAACCAAAAGTGTGGATAAAAGATATATAAATATGGTAGGGGCCGAGGTTATGATCTGAAATTGTTGAACTCGATATTGAGTCCGGAAGGCTGTAAAGTGCCTAATCGGAAGATGAGGTGCTGTTCCTCGAGCTTACGCTGAGCTTCCGTGGACTCAGACCTCACCGTCCTCGGCCTCTTGCACTGTTCCACAGAAGCTCAGCGTAAGCTCGAGGAACAGCACCTCATCTTTCGCTTAGGCACTTTACAGCCTTCCGGACTCAATATCGAGTTCAACAATTTCAGATCATAACCTCGGCCCCTACCTATATTTATATATCTTTTATCCACACTTTTGGTTTGTGCCTTTTTTTTCTCTCTCCCACATGGCAGCTGTCTTTCATTCTGCCAGCGCATTTCACACTTCATCTAGAGCCATCTTTTGTTTCTTAACCTGTCCTATTACCATCTCGTCTTGCCTCGAATATCTCTTAATGTCTCTTTACTTCTCACGGACCTTCCCTTTTGTTCTTTTGTTCCCTCCCCCATTTCCCAGCCCCCAACTTGCTTTTTCATCTGTTTCATTTCCTGCTTTTTTTCAGTTCTGACGAAGGGTCATCGACCTGAAACGTTAACTCTTTTTCTCTCTCCACGGATGTTGCCTGGCCTGCTGAGTTTTTCCAGCGCTTTCTGTTGTTATTTCAGTTTTCCAGCATCCGCAGTATTTTGCTATTGTATAAGTACTTTTGAAGTGTAGTCACTGTTGTTATGTAGGAAATGTGGCAGCCAATTATTGCACAGCAAGCTCCCATAAACAGCAAGGAGATAAATCACCAGTTAGTTGGCTGAGGGATACGTATTAGTCCAGGACACCGGGGAGAACTCCCCTGCTCTTCTTCAAATAGTGCTGTAGAATCTTTTGCATCCACCTAAGAGGATAGGTGGGGCCTCCGTCTAACATCTCATCTGAAAGACGGCACTTCCGACAGCGCAGCGCTCCCTCCCTCAGTACTGCGCTGGGAGTGTCGGCTTGTATTTGTAGAATTTGAGCTGAAGCTGTGCTGCTGTCCTTTAACCCCTGGCATCTCTTTCATTTTCGTGCAGATAATCGAACGTACCACTTCCAGGCTGAAGACGAGCAAGAATGTCAAGTGTGAGTAAAAGGGTGTTTTTTGTATGACATTGCACACTGTGTACAGTGGAACCCCTGTCATTTGGTATATTACCGTGTTAGAGAGTAGGAGGGCAGGAAGTTGAAGGCTGCCATTGCTAACTCGGTGAGTTTCTGATTGTTGCTGTTGAGCAGACTGGGCACAGCCCCACACTGAGTGATGGTCATGCAGGAGTGGTGTCTGCAATCTAGGGCTTTATACATCGCCCAACTGGGCCATTGTCTGTGAGTGAAGCTACAAAGTATTCACCGCACAAAAAACTGATCCATGCTGGTGTTTATGCTCCACACGAGCCTCCTCCCACCCCTCTTCATCTCACCCTATCAACATATCCTTCTATTCCTTTCTCCCTCATGTGCTTATATAGCTTCTCCTGAAATGCATCCGTGCTAGTCGCCTCAACTACACCCTGTGGTAGTGCGTTCCACTCTGTGTGGGTAAAGAAGCTTCTCCTGAATTCCCTATTGGATTTATTAGTGACTGTCTTATACTGATGGCCCCTAGTTCTGGTCTCCTCCCCACAAGTGGAAACATTTCTCTGTCTACTCCATCAAACCCTTTCATAATCTTAAAGACCTCTATCAGATCACCTCTCAGTCTGCTCTTTTCTAGAGAAAAGAGCCCCAGCCCATTCATTCTTTCCTGATAGGTATAACCTCTCAGATCTGGTATCAATCTAGTAAATCTTTTTTTTTTCCACCTTCTCCACTGGCTCTATTTCCTGTTTGTAATATGGAGACCAGAACTGTTCATAGCTGTTTTTTAATTCTGTGTGTATCGTGGCAGAAAGAAAACCAATAAAGGAAAGTGAAGGCTTGCATTTATATAGCGCCTTTTCATGACCTCCGGACATCCCAAAGCACTTTACAACCAATGAAGTACTTTGAAGTGAAGTCACTGTTATAATGTCGGCAGTATGGGCACAGCAAGCTCCTACAAAAGCAAACCGATAAATAAGCAGATAATCTGTTTTAGTGATGTTGGTTGAAGGATAAATATTGGCCAGAACTCCCCTGCTCTTCCAATCGTGCTGTAGGATTTTTAATGTCCTCCTGAGAGGGCAGACGGGGCCTCTGTTTAAACATCTCATCTGAAGGACGGCACCTCCGACAGTGCAGCACTCCCTCAGTACTTCACTGGGCGTGTCAGCCTAGTTCTTGCGCTCAAGTCTCTGGAGTGGGACTTGAACCCACAACCTTCTGACTCCGAGGCGAGGGTGCTACCCACTGAGCCACGGCTGACACCAA